>CM048920.1:7294822-7894822 GCA_026686955.1 Epinephelus cyanopodus
AAAACTCAAAAGGTTCAATATGTTTACATGCATCAACTTGAAGAAACTGATACTATGAAAAGAAATGCTCATTGCTAGTCTGACACTGAGACAGTAAACAGGGTATTTGTATCTAGCAGCTATTTCCACATTATAAATATTTCACCTCCAGAAGTCCTTGCTAGGGCGGCAGTAACAAATACATCACTTTATTTTGAGCTGTAACCGTAATTCGCCCTTGGTCCAGCCAGTGTAACTCTGGGTGCTGGTATGCGGTGGTGAGACACATTTCTGACCAGTGTTTGAAGTCGGGTTTGGTATGTGACACATGGATGAGCAACAAATTGTGTGTAGCTCCTCCCATCCACTGCGGGTCAGAGTGATTCAGAAAAATAGCAGAGCAGTGGTATTTAAACTATTATGTGTGACACACAGACACTTCTGCGAGGGTTGCAGTGCCACACTAAGGCCTGTCAGTGCAATTCTGATGATGCAAGCACAGAGGATTGAAAGTGTTTCTTTCAGTTCATGTGTGACATCTGAGTGCGACTAAGACATGGAAGAACGGGGGCTGATTCAAATTCCCCTAAGTTTATGTGGGGGATGAAAACGCAACTTTGAACTGACAGCAAAGGTTTCAGAGCTGCTTTAAAGGAGCAGTGTGTAGGATTTAGATCAAGGTGATTTAATGGCATCTAGTGGTGAGGACTGCAGATTGCAACCAGCTAGTAACCAGATAACTTAAGATCAAGATGTGTGGGAGGTTTTTACTAAGAGCTAAATTACCCACAGAGGTTTCTATCTCTTCCAAACAAACGGACCAAGTGATTGAAACTGTAAAAACACAGAATAAAGAAGTTTAATGCTAAAAAAAGAAGTGTTTTTCCAATGCTGCTCATCATGAAGGGGCTGCTAACTATGATGGCTCATGTGAAAACGCAATTACACAGTGATTACACACTAAAAAAAACACTACTAAAGCCTACACACTGGACCTTTAAAGCTCATTTATGGTACAAAGTCAGACATTCACTGCTTCCAGCTTCTCTTATCATAAGACTTGCTGTTTTTCCCTGTTGCTTATCATCACTTATCAACTGTAACCTATGATTTGTTTTTGGAAACGTAACATCTTTTATCTGGTTTCTTACTAATCTCAGTCAGCTGGCCTGTTGCAGAGACTTTTATCTAAAAAAACAAGGTGATAAGTGACACTCAAGATGTTTATCCCGTAACTGAAGCCAATATGTGTCATGTGCAGCAGCAGAAACAGATACATGACTTATCTCCTGCACTGAGAAGGTTAGCGTATCAAGGCTGGTGTCAAGCTGATTATGTAAAACGCAGCCTGATATCCTCAATGCCAAATATTACTGCTGTAAAACCTGATTGTATGTGTTTATAAAGCTACAAAGAAACGTTTGTCGTGTAGCCTGCTTTCATACTGACTAATGCCACAGAAATACTTTCATACAGGAAATGAATCAAAACCATGTCTCACGTTACTCAAGAGTTTGATCACTAGAAAAAGGAGGGAAGTAACGTTTGAGTAATGCCAGTCAAGTTACGCCAACTTTATTCAATAATGCACATTATAACACACAAACAGACAAAATTTAAATTGCCAACAGAGATGGAAAACCAGACAGTGAGAGGTAAACTGTTCCACAGCTGGGGGGCAACAATGGAAACTGTTGGATCATCCTTGGATTTAACTTGGACGGTGAAAAGGAGAGTCTGAGTTAAGGTTTTGGGGGTTCACGTGGTGTAAACTGCTGCTGCTGCTGACTCAAAGGACTCACACAGGAGCAAAGTGTTTGCCATCTCACTCTCCTTGGCTCCAAACCGACTCTGCATGCAATCAAGCTGAATGTTTTCGGTGCTTTAACTAAGCTCTGGGTATTTGTTTTTTAAATCTAAGGCCCTTATAGGGAGGTCATGGGTGAAGCGCCTTTATATTAAAAAGTCTGACCCCACTTTCTTATGTGTGTAAAAACTGAACTGTCTCCAAACATGTAACACGTGTGTACAGTCTGTATGAGTGTGACACTGTTACAGTACAATAAAGGGCACTTACAGTAACCTCAGCTGCTGTAAGTTGTGACTGGAACGAATGATGCAATGTTACAGGAAGAATAGTTTCACACTTTTACTCAACCGCTTCAGTGTCATGTAGCGCTACAGCTGCCCCCAGAGTTAATGTGCCTTAAGATACTGCAGAATTTCTTCATTTAACTTCTGCATGTGGCTGCAACACATGATGAGAAAACTGCTTAGGTATATTTAATTTTAGACCAACAGTCCCAGATTGACTACTGCAGTGATACAGTACGTATATTATTTAAAACTTTTTTTAAACAAAGCCTACATATACTTTTTTATTAAACAACATTGCAATTGTTTGCATTTCAATTTGCATTAAAATCCTTCTGAGTAGAAATAAATAAAATAAAATATGACAATGACAAATAAGAAAAATTAATAAAAGTGCTTAAATAGGGAATGATAAAATGAACAATATAATATTCCTTTTGGATTGAACAACAAATTTACAACAACAAGGTGGGTTGAACTCAGTATCAAAATCCCTATTAATATTTAAATAAATAATAATAATAACAATCAAAATATAACAACAAATAAGAAAAAATAAAGTGCTTAAATGGTAAATAACAAAAATAATAAAAGGATTTAAAATCCTTGAGTAGTAAAATAAAATGAAATAAAATAAAATATCAATGATAATAAAAAAGTTGACCACAGTATTAAAATCCTTATTTGTATTAAAATTAATAAATAAATAACAATGATATTTAAAATATACTGACAAATAAGAAAAATAAAGTACTTAAATGGTAAATAAAAAAAAGTTTGAACACAGTTTTAAAAAAATCCTTATGAGTAGTAAAATAAAATAAAATAAAAATATCAAAAATATAACAACAGATAAGATAAATAAATTAAAGTGATTTAATAGTAAATGATAAAACTTAAAAAAAAGTTGACCATAGTATTAAAATCCTTATGAGAAGTAAAAAAAAATGTAAAATATCTCAAATATGACAATAAATAATAAGAAAAATGAATTGAAGTGCTTCAATAGTAAATAATAAAATAAACAATAAAATATTCCATTGAACTAAACAACAACAAATTCATTTTTAATGAACATCAATTTTACAATAACGAGGCAGGTTGAACACAGATTTTAAAAACATAGTATTAAAATCCTAAATAAAATAAAATGTCCGAAATATAACAATAACAAATAAGAAACATAAATAATGCTGAAATGGTAAATAATAATAATAATAATAAATAAATGTTTGTACATTTAAACTTGATTAATTTGTACAATCTTACAATTTATAATACATGCGACATTCATTATTAAACGGTTTAAAAATAATAGGAGGGTTAATAAATCTAACTTTGTATATAATAATTTAAGGTGTTGTAATATTTTTTTTATTAGTTTGCACATCGCGTCCTCTTGTGGTGGAAAATGATCACGACGAGCTTCCGCCATTGCTGACGCTAGTTCCGGTTGTGCAGCAGCCATTTTGTCTGTTCGGGCAAGTCTACCCTGACGGCTGCGAACTGCAGTTCCACCTTAGGAAACAATTTGAAATGTTGTTGTGGCTTCTTCAGTTTCGCGTTATTAACCGTCCGAGCGCCGTTTAAAATTCGTATCTCTATTTTACAAGCCGGGGAGGGCCCTTCCTCTTCGACAGGAACCCGCAACTGAGCGTAAAAAAGCGCGGGTCAGCTGAGACATGTCGAGCGAAGAAAGCTACTTGGCCATCATACGCTATCTGACCGATGAACGGGAGCCATATGCGCCGGGGACGCCCGGTAACACCAAGAGAAAGATACGCAAAGCGGCGACGTGCTACGTTGTGAGGAACGGGACTTTGTTTTATCAGCGTCGCCTGAAGGGCCAGAATGATTTCACGGAGCTGGAGGTGGTGCTGCAGGACACCCGGAGGAAGGAACTTATCAACGACGCGCACGTTATAAGCGAAGGAGGGGAGCACCTGAACCAGCAGCTCACCTGGGAGACCATCTCTCAGAAGTACTGGTGGAGAGGTAACACACCGGACTCCTCTAACTTACACAGCAGCATATCGTCTCTGTGTGAGCGGGTTAGATCAGACAGACAGGTGTAAACAGAAAGGCTTGTAACGCCACCCGTCACACAAATACGTTACTAACCTTTGTCTCCATCTAGTGATGAAATCAAGTGCTGCGTTAAACACAAGAACAGAACAAGTCAGGTACATGTGCAAAGACAAAAGACAGACTCAAGCAGCAGCAGCAGTGATGGTGGTAATGATGCTGCAACACATGTAAATAAAAAAGAACAATGAAGTTGACATTATGTTGAACATCAGCATGTTATAAGCGCGTAAATAAGAAAAAGCATGTTTGCAGATTAAAGCTGATATGGGCTGATACTGATGACATGCCGATATTATTGTGCGAGAGTAAATTATTTTTTAATTAAATTGCAACTAAAACAAAAGGAAAAACTATGGGGTAAACAAATAAGCAGCACAGAGGAGCAAGAAAAGAAACATTAACCCTTTGAAACATGAGCAAATTGACTTGATGAGCAACGAAAAAAGAAAGGACCCAAAATAATTACAAGAAAATCAGGTTAAAAAAAAACAAGGAAATTACGAAATTTCTGTACCATAGATTTAAATATATATAATAATAATTAGAAATATTCCTTTTACTGTTTTTTTTTTTAAAAAAATTAAAATCTGTTGGGTTTTTTTTTCAATTTATTGGACATTTATTACAAGTTGCTGTTTGCCCTTTTTTCCCCACATAATTTCAGTGATCATCAAGTCTCCTCTGTAGTGGAATTACCAGCAGATGGAGACATGAAATACAATAGTTTTCAATGTATGTAATATCCATTCATTGTGCAAAATATGAAAAAGCATGTTTGCAGATTAAAGCTGATATGGGCTGATACTGATGGCATGCCGATATTATTGTGCGAGAGTAAATTATTTTTTAATTAAATTGCAACTAAAACAAAAGGAAAAACTATGGGGTAAACAAATAAGCAGCACAGAGGAGCAAGAAAAGAAACATTAACCCTTTGAAACATGAGCAAATTGACTTGATGAGCAACAAAAAAAGAAAGGACCCAAAATAATTACAAGAAAAACCAAGGAAATTACGAAATTTCTGTGCCATAGATTTAAATATATATAATAATGATTAGAAATATTCCTTTTACTGTTTTTTTTTTATTAAAATCTGTTGGGTTTTTTGCAAGTTATTGGACATTTATTACAGTTGCTGATTGCCCTTTTTCCCATTTTTTTTTTTTTAAGATTTTTTTTGGGCATTTTTTAAGCCTTTAATTGATAGGACAGACAAGCGCGAAAGGGGAAGAGAGAGAGAGGAAGTGACATGCAGCAAAGGGCCACAGGCTGGACTCGAACCCGGGCCGCTGCAGCAACAGCCCCGCACATGGGGCGCCCGCTCCACCACCAAGCCACCGACGCCCCTGTCCCGATGTTTTTTAATCCAATTCAATTCAATGCCTTTATTGTCATTGCACAACAGTACAATGAAATTTTGTGATCTCTGGGCTGTTACACATAAAAACAGCAAAAGACAATAACAATATAGTGCAGTGTAATAAGAGCAGCAGCAGTATAGACTGACTTGCACATCTGGCCCAGCCAAGGAGTATACACAGTATTCACTATTGTACATTGAATTAATATGAATTAATTATCTTTTTTTGTTCAAGGGTTCAGAGGTTTAAATACTTGTGAAAGGCATCTGAAAGCAGCACAAGAGAAGTGATGTCTCTCCAGGTTTCAAAGGGTTAAAAGAGCGAGGACCTACATTAAGATGTTAACAGTTTGTTTTAGCTTTACTATTCAATTAAATATATATTTAAGGACTTGAAGTAGTTGAAACAGTAATAGAAAAAAAGTAATACACATATCACACCAGGAGGAAACTATAATATACTAGATTAAAATAAAAATACAATAATATGGGATGCAAGATATTGTTTTTTTTTTTTGCTGACATCCAATACGCTGATATATAACATCTCATTTGGCCAATAACTAGGGGTGGGGAAAAAATCGATACAGCATAGTATCACGATATTTTTGTGTGGCAATATTGTGTCATCACACAATGCCAAGTATCTATTTAATTATGTAAATGATTAATATTACAAATACAAATTAAACTTTAGATCCTTAAGAATAATATAATTTTGCAGTTGAAAAAATGTGATGAATCCCAATATATTTTATCACAATACTCAGCGTATTGCAGCATATTTAAAATTGTAATAATATTGTATCGTGTGTCTCGGGGTGATTCCCACCGCTAACAATGTCAGTATATCCATTTTTTCCCCACATAATTTCAGTGATCATCAAGTCTCCTCTGTAGTGGAATTACCAGCAGATGGAGACATGAAATACAATAGTTTTCAATGTATGTATGTAATATCCATTCATTGTGCAAAATAAGAAAAAGCATGTTTGCAGATTAAAGCTGATATGGGCTGATACTGATGACATGCCGATATTATTGTGCATCCTTAACAAAAATATACAGAATAACATATTGCTGGTACATTAAAAAGTAAAGAAAAACAGATTCATTAAAGAAAGTTTAATATTTAGCAAACAGTGAGGTAGAGGTTATTACAAGGTTATTGAAGAACAAAACAGTAGATTTTTTTTAAACGTTTCTTTTGTATTTTCAATCAATGTTCAGTGAAAGAGGAATATACAAATATATCAGGTTATCTGTATGTTCCCATGATCCCCTGTTCCCCAGCTTTATATTCTTTAAATAGACATGTAATACCTGTCTTCCTGTGATTTAAGATTTACTTAAAAAATGCTGATATAAAATTGATATGATCTGACATTTTCAGGGAATGGCGAGGGCTGTCTTTGCAGTTCGAATTATGAAAGAACAAAGCTAGATCGGCTTTTAAAATGCAGTTCAAATGGCAGAGGTCTGTTCCACCACTGTGGAAAACTGTCTCTCCTGCAGACCTGAGGATGTAAGTGTCAAGGGGATCCTGTCTGTGTTTCCAGAGCTCTGTATTCCACAGCTCCACATCCTCTAATGTGACACATTAAGACAACTCAAAGGGTTTTATGCTTTCAGTAGTGTTCAGTACAGTAGGTCAAATATTAAGCATATAATCTACTGATGTTTTACCCTTTTATTTCTTTGCTCTCACTGGCCTAGTTTGGCCTTATTGGGTTCTCAGCAACTCTCATAATAAACCAACATAGTAGGGGATTGGTAAGAGTTTTGTCTGCAGTTCAAATTCAAAAAAGAAAGTGAGATGAAAGTTTAAAATCTGGTGTGAGTGAGAGGGAGGTGCCACTGATTTCCAGATGGTCAAAATTAGAAGTCTAGCCAACAGGGTCGTAAGGCTGTGATGTCATTTTTGGGCTTGTGGAAGGAATCACACCAAACAAGGCACTGAAAGCATGACCTTCAGTTTTCTCCCCAATTAGGGCTGAGCGATTTGGGAGAAATATCTAATTCTGGTTATTTATTTGCGATAATATTCACAGCTGTAGAGGGAAATGTGGTGTGATTTTTCTTTCCTTCCCAAGGACCTGTATTAAACATTTTTTTCCTGTACTCTCTGGATAAGGAGTTGTTGACCCGGACGTCTCTGCAGCCTCACAATAGTTAATCTAGAACATTGTGACACATATTTAGCTTTGAACAAATATTGTGCCTCTTGCAGTTTGAATATTGCACCAGTCCATGTTGCGATTACAATAATATTCTGACTAACTGTTGTGCCCAGTAACCTCAGACAGGGTAACCTTCTTCCTTTTATCATACTTGTATTCATTTCGTACACATTCACTGCCTGAAATGTCAGTATTTTTAGTTTTTCACTGTCCTCTGAGATAATAAAATTTAATATTCTTGTGGTTTGGACCGTTAATCAGACAAGACAAGCAGTATGAAGATGTCACCTTGGGCTCTGGGTGATTATGACGGCTAAATATTTGGCAGATTAACGGATAATGAAAATAATGTGGAGGTTCAGCAGCTCTAATTTTGATTGAAGAAGCTTAAAATGCTGAGTGACGCGTCCTCTGTCGCCCTCAGGTATCCTGAAGCATGTGAAAGACCACATCAGAGAGTGTGCTCACTGCCAGACCAGGCGCAGCGCTGATGACGGCTCCGGACCTCGACTGTTCTCTCGGGTGGGGAGACGCAGGGCGGCTGCCAGCGTGAATGATGAGGAGGAGGGGGAGGAAGAGGAGGAAGAAGAGGGAGATGAAAGTTTAGTCTTCACTGACTCATCTTGTCAGCTGAGACCCAAGTTGGCCAAGGCGACGGCCAAGCACGAGCTGGTCTTTGTATGTTTCGCAGATCTTTAGTTTCTGATAATTACAGAGCTCTGACATTGTTTGTTTGTTAATGGAGTGTGTGTTGTGTGTGTTCTGTCCAGGTGGACAGTAAAGGTGAGGTGAACCAGTTCCTGCCCAAACACAGCCAAACAATGTTGGACAAACTCAACCAGCAGCGCCTCAGCAATCAATTCTGTGACATCACCCTGCTGATCGAAGGAGAGGAGTACCGTGCACACAAATCTGTGCTGGCAGCGTGCAGCGAATATTTCAACGAGCTGTTCTTTGAGAAGGGGGCTGCGACCACACACGAAGCTGTGGTCGACCTCTCTGGTGAGCCTTTGTTGTTTCCTGTTCAGAAACACTTTGCACAGTTGCTCAGTTTTAACCTTCACCCCTCTCTCTCCAGGTTTCACCAAAGCCAGCTTCCTGCCGCTGCTGGATTTTGCGTACACCTCGATGCTTACGTTTAATTTCTGCATCATGGCAGATATCGCCAACCTGGCTCGGCATCTGCTGATGACAGAGGTGCTGCAGATATGCGAGTCTGTGCACAAGCAGGTGGAGGAACAGAAGCTGACGGTGTATCAGAAAGGAGACGTGCACACTGTGGTGTCGAGCCAGCTGGCTGCTCAGGAGGGCTTAAAGGCTGATTCTGATGCCTACATGGTCACCATAGAGAGTGACGGCAGGGCGGTGGTCACACAGAGTGGTGTTGCTGTGACAGGCGAGCCTTTAACTTTTGTCACATCTGCTGAAGAGACCTACATCCAGCAGCCGATGACGGTTGTCACTGAAGCTGTAGAGGGAGACAAAGAGCATGATGGAGACACTGGACAGAATGAAACCATGACTCTGATCACTCACAGCAGTCAAGCCGAGCCAGGACAGACTGTCACTCTTATCTCCCGCATTGCAGAGGGAATGGAGGCGGAGACGATGACTGTGGTCACCCACAGTGGACAGGCTGGAGCCAGCGAGTCTCTCGCTGTGGTGTCAGCCTGTTTGGCGATGGAGCAGCCGCAGGTCGCTGAAGCAGGAGCCTTTGTTATAAACGTGGACCCTGACAAAGCGAGCCCCTCAGAGGTTGTCAAGCTGGCCTCAGAAGCAGCGGCGTCGCCTCAGGAGAAGGTCGAATCAGCACCGACACCCCAGAAGCGTAAACGAGGGCGTCCGGCCAAGGTGAAGAAGGATGTGGAGGTAGAGGAGTTCACGCCACTGGAGGAGGAGGATCCCTCTGCTGATGAAAGCCACGGAGACAAGCAGGAGATGACGTCAGATGACCCCAGCAAAAGACGACTCAGGCAGCGCTCTATTGCAGAGGGCGGTTATGCACGTTTACACATGGGGCTGGAGGATGAAGAGGAGGGGAAGAAAAGTTTAACTCCGCCGCGTGCCGCCACTCCAAAGGTACATTTTACATTTTGTGACACATCACATATGAATGATTTTTGTTCTCTAATATATTCAATAAGTTTTAAAATTAAAATAAAATAGTTTAAAATAATGAAACAAATGTGTTTATAGGTGGCTCCGAGGCCAGGCAAGAGGGGAAGACCACCAAAGCAGCCAGTGGAGAGTCAGGGTGGTGAAGGACAGTCTGTGTCTGAGTCGGTGGTGGATCCAGAGCCTGGTGCAGTGGAGAGCGTGGCGACAGCAGAGATGGACACAGACGAGGCTGCGGCCAAGGTGGCAGAGCCAGAGACTGGAGCCAAGCAAGACCAAACCCCGACAGAGAGCGCCGTCGATGGAGAGCACACCTGCTCCGAGTGCGGCATGTCCTTCCAAAGACGCTACTCTCTCATTATGCACTCCTTAAAACATGAGAAAGCTCGTGGATACAAGTGCAGCGTAAGTATCAGTGACTGCCAACATGTCACGTTACATTATTAATGTTGTGTTGTAGCAGTGTCACCGTACACAAAAGTCACACTTAGGTTCATACCCGGGTTTAGGAGTCATGGTTTAGTGTGAGGTCAGTTTGCGCTCACCATAGTGGGACTGATTTGCACACCAGTGAGCTTGTTGTGTTAATAGCACACAACAAAAAGTTTGCAGGCAGAATTTGTGCTTGTGAAGATTGATTAAACACGACGTGCATCAGTCTACTTACTGTGTGTTTAGCCTGCAGCTGCGTGCACCGTGGCCCCCGTACACAAACAGTTCAACCCTGTCACATTGTGAAAATGTTCTAACTGTGGTGCGTCTGTGTCCTTGTAGCTGTGCAGTAAAGAGTTCCAGTACGCCGCCTCACTCCGCGCCCACCTGGCCCGACACAAGCAGCAGAGCAGCCAGCGCGCGCCCATCCCCAAACCCTCAGCAGAACAGAGCTCTGAAGTCAAGGCGGAGAGCGACTTGGATGATAAGACTTTGCCGCCGCACACCAGAAGAGAATTTGTGTGTGACATCTGCGGGAAGACGCTGCCGAAGCTGTACTCTCTGCGCATCCACATGCTGAATCACACGGGCGTGCGGCCTCACTCCTGCAAGGTCTGCGGCAAGACGTTCGCCCACAAACACAGCCTGAAGATGCACAAGGCGCTGCACGACGTCACCAAACAGTTCCAATGCGAATACTGCAAGAAGTCTTTTGTGAGCAAGCGGAGCATGGAGGAGCACACCAGCCTCCACACAGGTCAGTGCAGACTGAAGTTCATCACCCAAATTACAAAAGATTTTTTTATTTGGCGCCCAACCATGCAGATAGTTTTGGTTTGGTTTGGCCACTTCACACCGATGCAACTTTTCTCTGCATCTTTCTAAAACAGTTTCATCTCATCGCGAATCTTTGGTCTGAACTGGGCTTTAACTGCACAAACATGTTGTAAGCATGTAGCAGATTGCTGTGAGATGGTTCTACTTCACCTCCGTTTATGAGCAAGATTCAGCACAAAATTGTAACCCAAGCGAAAAAACAAATTTCACACCACAGGGCATCACGTCATGTTCAAGTAACTGCATTAAGAGACCTGAAACAATCGGAAAATGTTACAGTAAAGCTGCCAGCAACATGTCATCAAAATGTCAGCGCTGCAGAAATAAAGAGAAAATAATTAAAAAGTCAGACACTAAAAAAGTCCATGAATAAAGTGTCCGTGTGTGAAGTCGACGTGACGGTCACAGAGAGGACATTATCCAGCAGGTGATGTCACACTGTCGGGCACTTTGTGTTCCTGTGGACAGTGACTTACACAAAGAGCCCGAGGCAGCTGTCAGAGTGAGAGTGCAGCTAATGGACTGTGTGAGCTGCCAGGCCAAAATCTGCCAATAAAATAAAATGACGCAGAACCTCACAGTAAATTGCCATGATGATGTGGTGAGCAGAATATTAATTTAAAGGGGAGCACCACCCAAATTAAGAATTAGATTATGTTATTTCCATGGCCTAGGAAAGTCTAATCAATTATTGTGTGATGTCACCAAGTATAGAGTTTGGAGCTGCTCGATAGACAGTTGATGGGAGACTGATTTTGTGAACCCACAGAATGTTCTCTACCCATACACTCACAACATCCTCCTGGGTGCTCGCAGTGTCACCTAACGCAGTGGTTCCCAACTGATCCAGATTTCTCCCTTGTCATCAATTCAAGGTCCGCACAGTTTAATACACTCAGCGTCACACTTGCGTTTGGCCATGTCGTCGAGCTAGTTTGCCGTCTCCGTCAAGTAGCCTCCCGTTATTCACTCACTCCACAGCAGGAAGTGGCACTTCAAAATAAAAACGCTGTCGGAAATTCACTGCACTTAAAAGTTAAGTGTGTCACTTGCGGTCCACTGAGTCCAAAATCAAGTGACTAGTGGGAACAACAATTTTTCAAACTTGTCCAGCATTGAGCGAGACAAACAGGCTGCAATGTGACCAGTCAGGGCATTTGTGCACCGTCAGTGTACGTCCACTAAAAGTGTTTTTGTCATCCCTACAGAGATAGACCCTTGTGTTAAAGAGCAAGATCCTTTTTATTTAATCAGAAACAGCCCTAAAATCGCAATCAGTAAACTCACCAGACTCCATTAAAATAAACATTTTATCAGCGTAAAACACACTTAACGATAAAATTACTCGGGCTGTTTCTGGTTAAACAAAAAGGATCTTACTCTTTAAGACAAAGGTCTATCTCTGTATCAATCCTTTCCATAATGTTGCCAGACACTTAGAGAATATCTGAACGTTTTAGCAGATATGAACTGAAGGTGCATCAATGCCCCGAGTGGTCACATTGCAGACAGTTTCCCCTCTGCCGCCTGCAGCAGAGCCCTCAATACTGGTTTGAGTTCAAAAATTGTTGTTTCCATTTATCACTTAGACACAAAAACACGGAGAAAATAATGCGCAGGTTAAAAAATACCCTTTAAAACTCATATGTAGAAATGCAGTTATCCAAAACTAACTGCACGGGTGGACAAACTCTAAAGGAAAGTGAGGAAATTGTAAGTTGACCCTTTTGTAAGACTGTAAATTCAACCAGATATTTGTGGCTGTTTTCACCATAAACCATGAAATTCCTCAACAGGTGAATCAAAGTACCTATGCAACGCATGTGGAGCGACTTTCCATCGAGCCTCAGCTCTAAGCAAACACCTGAAGAAGCACCAGCCCAAACCTGACGTCCGTCCATTCGGCTGTGCTCAGTGAGTAACTGCTGGTCTCTCTTTAATGACACATGAGTCATGTTCCACGGGACAAGGCGTTAATTGAGACGATGTTTTACCTGCAGCTGTGATAAGAGGTTCTACGAAGCTAAAGATCTGCAGCAGCACATGAACAAGCACATGGGCCTGAAGCCGTTCCAGTGCCAGGTGTGTGGGAAATGCTACAGCTGGAAGAAGGACTGGTACTCCCATGTCAAGTCGCACAGTGTGGCCGAGCCGTTTAAGTAAGTCAAACAGAACTCAGCTTAGCCATCCTCACCAGAACTCAGGAAGTAGCCTAGTCCTCCTACCGTGAGGAACATACAGCCCAGTGTTACTTACCTGTAACTGGCGATCATAATGTAGAGAATTTGGTTTATTGACTTTTCTGCATTGAGACACAATCTGTCGAGAGAGAATCATGAAGCATCTAAGAATCAGATTTCTTCCCCGACCCCTGGTGCCCAGGACATCACAGGTTGGAGTCTAAATCATGTTTCATTTGTGTCCTCAGGTGTAACGTTTGTGGGAAAGAGTTCTTTGAGAAGGCTCTGTTCAGGAGGCACGTGAAGAAAGCCACTCATGGGAAGAAGGGCCGAGTAAAGCAGAACCTGGAGAGGGAGTGTGAGCAGTGTGGACGGAAGTTCACTCAGCTCAGAGAGTACAGACGCCACATCAACAACCACCAGGGTGAGACTCTTGATGTGACGGGAGGAGTCTAAATCCTGGTGTGTTCACAGAAGCTCATTTAAAGCATTTGTATTTGACTGATGATGTTTTTTCTTCCCCCTCTCCCGTAGGAGTGAAGCCATTTGAGTGTCTGACGTGTGGCGTCGCCTGGGCCGACGCCCGTTCTCTCAAGCGTCACGTCCGCACACACACAGGAGAGCGACCATACGTGTGCCCCATGTGTCAGGAGGCCCACATCGACGCACGCACTCTACGTAAACACATGACCAAGTACCATGGGGACAACCTGCCGGGCAAGATCATGCTAGAAAAGGACACCCTCCAGTTCCACAACCAGGGCACCCAGGTGGAGCACGCCGTCAGCATCCTGGCGTCAGAGCTGCCTCCTGAGCTCCGGCCGGCCCAGCAGCCGCCCTCAGAGGAGATAGAGACGGTGCTGATCACAGAGGAGACGGTGGAGGCTGTGGAGGCCGTGCAGGCCGCCCAGGCTGTGAGCGACGGCTCAGTGGCAACGCTCTCTGATCAGGGCATCATGCAGGTCGTGAACTACGTCCTGGCGCAGCAGGGCATCACGGGCGGCAAGCTAGAGGAAGCACCCGAGGTGATTCAGACCATGGAGGTGGAGGTCGCTCACGTGGCCGAGGTCGAGTAACTTTGTGCCTGACACCAGGACTCCTCCACAGACTGATCACGATATTTCTCACAGTCTGTAAAAATGTAACAGAATGTAAAAAGATGACTATTTTTCTGTGAATGTAAATACGGTGAGTGAACCATGAGAGTGCTCATATGCTCTATGTTCTATGTAAATAGCGAGTGCACAGGAACAAGATTGATCACAAATCTGACATTTGGCGCTCAGGAGAAATAAAGGTAGCGATAAAGACACAACACTTTGTCTGACTTGATGTGTTTCATCTTGTGTACACGTCTCCACCTTATTGCTTTTGTTACTGGCAGAAAAGCTGAGACTTAATAGTCACAAACTTCATGGCTGTGGGTTCTTTACTCCCCCTAGTGTCAGCTTGAAGAATGAGCAGATAAAATATGTCTACACTTCCATCATGTCAGCATCATTGTCAGCGTCCATAGAAACTCAGAAGTTTTAATGTTAGCTGGTTGAAATCACAAGCACAAAGACAACACTTAGATGGCCCCAATATGTGATGTCATACTACAGTTTTGGCTTGTCAGATTCCTCCCTCAGAATCAAAACTTAGTCCAGTAATTTCACTTGTCAGTGTCAGTAGAAAATACATTTTTCAGTGGAATAATAATAGACAGAGGAGAGTTATCAAGCAATACTGCAAGTCTGGATATCTGTTTCAAAGTTATATGAAAATACCCATGATACATTGCTACATATTTACAGTACATTGTACAAAACGTAAAAATACCAATAGTCTTTCTAATAATGACATAGTATGTCAGGACAGGATTAAAGAGGTCATGACAAGTGTCATAAAAAAGTCATATACATGCCATAAAATTGTTAATGGGATAATATGCCATAAAATATCATTTTAAAAAAGCGCCATAGTTTAGTATGCCATACAAATGTCAGTATAATATGTCATAAAAAAGTCGCAGTAGTATGCCAAAAAATACTCTATATATGTAATTAAAATTTATGTTTAGTGGGCTTAAAAATGTCATCAAAAATGTGTAAACAAATATAGGATAATATGCTATGAAAATGTAATTTTAAAAAAAAGTAGTGGTAAGGTTTATTATAGAAATGTTTTTAAGAACTCATAGTATTGTCTGACATTTTCTAAGACGTTTTTCTAACAAACATTTTTCTAACATTATATACTTTGACATTAATGGCACACCGTGACTTCGAATACATTTTTATGGCATTTTATGATGTCATAGTCCCCAGAAAGAGATCACCTGACCCACCTGAGGCAAGAAGAATAAAACAAACACATCTGCCTGGAGAGGAAGTACCTCAACTCAGGTGCAATCACTTCCCGTTAATGAAAGGCTGTGTATGCTGCCTTCCTCTCTTTGTTCATTCTTTTGTATAGCAGCTACAAATGTGTGCACCATTTTCCTTAAAACCACACACACACACACAATAATTAAAAACATCATAGTATAGTATGTCGAAAAAAGTGATAAAAAAGTCATAGTATAGTATGTTGAAAAAAGTGATAAAAAAGTCATAGTATAGTATGTTGAAAAAAATTGATAAAAACATCATAGTATAGTATGTTGAAAAAAGTGATAAAAAAGTCATAGTATGTCGAAAAAATTTGATAAAAACGTCATAGTTATAGTATGTCGAAAAAAGCAATAAAAAAGTCATAGTATAGTATGTCGAAAAAAGCAATAAAAAAGTCATAGTATAGTATGTCGAAAAAATTGACAAAAAAGTCATAGTATAGTATGTCGAAAAAAGTGATAAAAACGTCAGTTATAGTATGTCAAAAAAAGCAATAAAAAAGTCATAGTATAGTATGTCGAAAAAAGCAATAAAAAAGTCATAGTATAGTATGTCGAAAAAATTGACAAAAAAAAGTCATAGTGTAGTATGTCGAACAAAGCGATAAAGTCATAGTATAGTATGTTGAAAAAAGTGATAAAAAAGTCATAGTATAGTATGTCGAAAAAAGTCATAGTATAGTATGTCGAAAAAAGTGATAAAAAAGTCATAGTATAGTATGTCGAAAAAAGTCATAGTATAGTATGTCGAAAAAAGTGATAAAAAAGTCATAGTATAGTATGTCGAAAAAATTGACAAAAAAAGTCATAGTATAGTATGTCGAAAAAACTGATAAAAAAGTCATAGTATAGTATGTTGAAAAAAGTGATAAAAAAGTCATAGTAAAGTATGTTGAAAAAATTTGATAAAAACGTCATAGTATAGTATGTCGAAAAAAGTGATAAAAAAAAAGTCATAGTATAGTATGTCGAAAAAAGTGATAAAAAAGTCATAGTATAGTATGTCGACAAAAGTGATAAAAAAGTCATAGTATAGTATGTTGAAAAAATTGACAAAAAAAGTCATAGTATAGTATGTTGAAAAAAGTGATAAAAAAGTCATAGTATAGTATGTCGAAAAAATTTGATAAAAACGTCATAGTATAGTATGTTGAAAAAAGTGATAAAAAAAAGTCATAGCATAGTATGTCGAAAAAATTTGATAAAAACGTCATAGTATAGTATGTCGAAAAAAGTGATAAAAAAGTGATAGTATAGTATGTCGAAAAAAGTCATAGTATAGTATGTCAAAAAAAGTGATAAAAAAGTCATAGTATAGTATGTCAAAAAAAGTGATAAAAAAGTCATAGTATAGTATGTCGAAAAAATTGACAAAAAAGTCATAGTATAGTATGTCGAAAAAAGCGATAAAAAAGTCATAGTATAGTATGTCGAACAAAGCGATAAAAAAGTCATAGTATAGTATGTCGAAAAAATTTGATAAAAACGTCATAGTATAGTATGTCGAACAAAGCGATAAAAAAGTCATAGTATAGTATGTCGAAAAAAGTCATAGTATAGTATGTCAAAAAAAGTGATAAAAAAGTCATAGTATAGTATGTCGAAAAAATTGACAAAAAAAGTCATAGTATAGTATGTCGAACAAAGCGATAAAAAAGTCATAGTATAGTATGTCGAAAAAAGTGATAAAAAAGTCATAGTATAGTATGTCGAAAAAAGTGATAAAAATGACATAGTATAGTATGTCGAAAAAAGTGATAAAAAAGTCATAGTATAGTATGTCGAAAAAAGTCATAGTATAGTATGTTGAAAAAAGTGATAAAAAAGTCATAGTATAGTATGTCGAAACAAGTCATAGTATAGTATGTCGAAAAAAGTGATAAAAAAAGTCATAGTATAGTATGTCGAACAAAGCGATAAAGTCATAGTATAGTATGTTGAAAAAAGTGATAAAAAAGTCATTGTATAGTATGTCGAAAAAAGTGATAAAAAAAAGTCATAGTATAGTATGTCGAAAAAAGTGATAAAAAAAGTCATAGTATAGTATGTTGAAAAAAGTCATAGTATAGTATGTCGAAAAAAGTGATAAAAAAGTCATAGTATAGTATGTCGAACAAAGCGATAAAGTCATAGTATAGTATGTCGAAAAAAGCAATAAAAAAGTCATAGTATAGTATATCAAAAAAAGTGATAAAAAAGTCATAGTATAGTTTGTCGAAAAAAGTGATAAAAAGTCATAGTATAGTATGTCAAAAAAAGTGATAAAAAAGTCATAGTATAGTATGTCGAAAAAAGTGATAAAAAGTCATAGTATAGTATGTCGAAACAAGTGATAAAAAAGTCATAGTATAGTATGTCAAAAAAATTGACAAAAAAAGTCATAGTATAGTATGTCGAAAAAAGTCATAGTATAGTATATCAAAAAAAGTGATAAAAAAAGTCATAGTATAGTTTGTCGAAAAAAGTGATAAAAAGTCATAGTATAGTATGTCGAAAAAAGTGATAAAAAGTCATAGTATAGTATGTCGAAAAAGTGATAAAAAGTCATAGTATAGTATGTCAAAAAAATTGACAAAAAAAGTCATAGTATAGTATGTCGAAAAAAATGATAAAAAAGTCATAGTATAGTATGTCAAAAAATTGACAAAAAAGTCATAGTATAGTATTTCGAAAAAAGCATTAAAAATTCATAGTATAGTATATCGAAAAAAGTGATAAAAAAGTCATAGTATAGTATGTCGAAAAAGCAATAAAAAGGTCATAGTATAGTATGTTGGAAAAAGTGATAAAAACGTCATAGTATAGTATGTCGAAAAAATTGACAAAAAAGTCATAGTATAGTATGTCGAAAAAAGTCATAGTATAGTATGTCGACAAAAGCGACAAAAAAAGTCATAGTATAGTGTCGAAAAAAGTGATAAAAAAGTCATAGTATAGTATGTCGAAAAAAGTCATAGTATAGTATGTCGAAAAAAGTGATAAAAAAGTCATAGTATAGTATGTCAAAAAAATTGACAAAAAAAGTCATAGTATAGTATTTCGAAAAAAGCAATAAAAAAGTCATAGTATAGTATGTTGAAAAAAGTGATAAAAAAGTCATAGTATAGTATGTTGAAAAAATTGACAAAAAAGTCATAGTATAGTATGTCGAAAAAAGTGATAAAAAAAGTCATAGTATAGTATGTTGAAAAAATTGACAAAAAAGTCATAGTATAGTATGTCGAAAAAAGTGATAAAAAAAGTCATAGTATAGTATGTCGGAAAAAGTGATAAAAAAAAGTCATAGTATAGTATGTCGAAAAAAGTGATAAAAAAAAGTCATAGTATAGTATGTCGAAAAAAGTGATAAAAAAAGTCATAGTATAGTATGTCAAAAAAATTGACAAAAAAAGTCATAGTATAGTATTTCGAAAAAAGCAATAAAAAAGTCATAGTATAGTATGTCGAAAAAAGTGATAAAAAAGTCATAGTATAGTATGTTGAAAAAATTGACAAAAAAGTCATAGTATAGTATGTCGAAAAAAGTGATAAAAAAAGTCATAGTATAGTATGTCGGAAAAAGTGATAAAAAAAGTCATAGTATAGTATGTCGAAAAAATTGACAAAAAAAGTCATAGTATAGTATTTCGAAAAAAGCAACAAAAAAGTCATAGTATAGTATGTCGAAAAAAGTAATAAAAAAGTCATAGTATAGTATGTTGAAAAAATTGACAAAAAAGTCATAGTATAGTATGTCGAAAAAATTGACAAAAAAAGTCATAGTATAGTATGTCGAAAAAAGTGATAAAAAAGTCATAGTATAGTATGTCGAAAAAATTGACAAAAAAAGTCATAGTATAGTATGTCGAAAAAAGTGATAAAAAAGTCATAGTATAGTATGTTGAACAAAGCGATAAAGTCAGTATAGTATAGTATGTTGAAAAAATTGACAAAAAAGTCATAGTATAGTATGTCGAAAAAAGTCATAGTATAGTATGTCAAAAAAAGTGATAAAAAAGTCATAGTATAGTATGTCGAAAAAATTGACAAAAAAAGTCATAGTATAGTATGTCGAACAAAGCGATAAAAAAGTCATAGTATAGTATGTCGAAAAAAGTGACAAAAAAGTCATAGTATAGTATGTCGAAAAAAGTGATAAAAATGACATAGTATAGTATGTCGAAAAAAGTGATAAAAAAGTCATAGTATAGTATGTCGAAAAAAGTCATAGTATAGTATGTTGAAAAAAGTGATAAAAAAAGTCATAGTATAGTATGTCGAACAAAGCGATAAAGTCATAGTATAGTATGTCGAAAAAAGTGATAAAAAAAGTCATAGTATAGTATGTCGAACAAAGCGATAAAGTCATAGTATAGTATGTTGAAAAAAGTGATAAAAAAGTCATTGTATAGTATGTCGAAAAAAGTGATAAAAAAGTCATAGTATAGTATGTCGAAAAAAGTGATAAAAAAAAGTCATAGTATAGTATGTCGAAAAAAGTGATAAAAAAAGTCATAGTATAGTATGTTGAAAAAAGTCATAGTATAGTATGTCGAAAAAAGTGATAAAAAAGTCATAGTATAGTATGTCGAACAAAGCGATAAAGTCATAGTATAGTATGTCGAAAAAGCAATAAAAAAGTCATAGTATAGTATATCAAAAAAAGTGATAAAAAAGTCATAGTATAGTATGTCGAAAAAAGTGATAAAAAGTCATAGTATAGTATGTCAAAAAAAGTGATAAAAAAGTCATAGTATAGTATGTCGAAAAAAGTGATAAAAAGTCATAGTATAGTATGTCGAAAAAAGATGAAAAAAGTCATAGTATAGTATGTCAAAAAAATGACAAAAAAAGTCATAGTATAGTATGTCGAAAAAAGTCATAGTATAGTATGTCGAAAAAAGTGATAAAAAAGTCATAGTATAGTATGTCAAAAAAATTGACAAAAAAAGTCATAGTATAGTATTTCGAAAAAAGCATTAAAAATTCATAGTATAGTATATCGAAAAAAGTGATAAAAAAGTCATAGTATAGTATGTCGAAAAAGCAATAAAAAGGTCATAGTATAGTATGAAAAAGTGATAAAAACGTCATAGTATAGTATGTCGAAAAAATGACAAAAAAGTCATAGTATAGTATTCGAAAAAAGTCATAGTATAGTTGTCGACAAAAGCGAAAAAAGTCATAGTATAGTATGTCAAAAAAAGTGATAAAAAAGTCATAGTATAGTATGTCGAAAAAAGTGATAAAAAGTCATAGTATAGTATGTCGAAAAAAGTGATAAAAAAGTCATAGTATAGTATGTCAAAAAAATTGACAAAAAAAGTCATAGTATAGTATGTCGAAAAAAGTCATAGTATAGTATGTCGAAAAAAGTGATAAAAAAGTCATAGTATAGTATGTCAAAAAAATTGACAAAAAAAGTCATAGTATAGTATTTCGAAAAAAGCATTAAAAATTCATAGTATAGTATATCGAAAAAAGTGATAAAAAAGTCATAGTATAGTATGTCGAAAAAGCAATAAAAAGGTCATAGTAGTATGTTGGAAAAAGTGATAAAAACGTCATAGTATAGTATGTCGAAAAAATTGACAAAAAAGTCATAGTATAGTATTTCGAAAAAAGTCATAGTATAGTATGTCGACAAAAGCGACAAAAAAAGTCATAGTATAGTATGTCGAAAAAAGTGATAAAAAAGTCATAGTATAGTATGTCGAAAAAAGTCATAGTATAGTATGTCGAAAAAAGTGATAAAAAAGTCATAGTATAGTATGTCAAAAAAATTGACAAAAAAAGTCATAGTATAGTATTTCGAAAAAAGCAATAAAAAAGTCATAGTATAGTATGTCGAAAAAAGTGATAAAAAAGTCATAGTATAGTATGTTGAAAATGACAAAAAAGTCATAGTATAGTATGTCGAAAAAAGTGATAAAAAAGTCATAGTATAGTATGTCGAAAAAGTGAAAAAAAGTCATAGTATAGTATGTCGAAAAAAGTGATAAAAAAAAGTCATAGTATAGTATGTCGAAAAAAGTGATAAAAAAGTCATAGTATAGTATGTCAAAAAAATGACAAAAAAGTCATAGTATAGTATTCGAAAAAAGCAATAAAAAAGTCATAGTATAGTATGTCGAAAAAAGTGATAAAAAAGTCATAGTATAGTATGTGAAAAAATTGACAAAAAAGTCATAGTATAGTATGTCGAAAAAAGTGATAAAAAAAGTCATAGTATAGTATGTCGGAAAAAGTGATAAAAAAAGTCATAGTATAGTATGTCGAAAAATTGACAAAAAAGTCATAGTATAGTATTCGAAAAAAGCAATAAAAAAGTCATAGTATAGTATGTCGAAAAAAGTAATAAAAAGTCATAGTATAGTATGTTGAAAAAATTGACAAAAAAGTCATAGTATAGTATGTCGAAAAAATTGACAAAAAAGTCATAGTATAGTATGTCGAAAAAAGTGATTAAAAAGTCATAGTATAGTATGTCGAAAAAATTGACAAAAAAATCATAGTATAGTATGTCGAAAAAAGTGATAAAAAAGTCATAGTATAGTATGTCAAAGCGATAAAGTCAGTATAGTATAGTATGTTGAAAAAATTGACAAAAAAGTCATAGTATAGTATGTCGAAAAAAGTCATAGTAGTATGTCAAAAAAAGTGATAAAAAAGTCATAGTATAGTATGTCGAAAAAATTGACAAAAAAAGTCATAGTATAGTATGTCGAACAAAGCGATAAAAAAGTCATAGTATAGTATGTCGAAAAAAGTGACAAAAAAGTCATGTATAGTATGTCGAAAAAAGTGATAAAAATGACATAGTATAGTATGTCGAAAAAAGTGATAAAAAAGTCATAGTATAGTATGTCGAAAAAAGTCATAGTATATGTTGAAAAAAGTGATAAAAAAAGTCATAGTATAGTATGTCGAACAAAGCGATAAAGTCATAGTATAGTATGTCGAAAAAAGTGAAAAAAAAAAGTCATAGTATAGTATGTCGAACAAAGCGATAAAGTCATAGTATAGTATGTCGAAAAAAGTGATAAAAAAGTCATTGTATAGTATGTCGAAAAAAGTGATAAAAAAGTCATAGTATAGTATGTCGAAAAAAGTGATAAAAAAAAGTCATAGTATAGTATGTCGAAAAAAGTGATAAAAAAAGTCATAGTATAGTATGTTGAAAAAAGTGATAAAAAAGTCATAGTATAGTATGTCGAACAAAGCGATAAAGTCATAGTATAGTATGTTGAAAAAAGTGATAAAAAAGTCATAGTATAGTATGTCGAAAAAAGTGATAAAAAAGTCATAGTATAGTATGTCGAACAAAGCGATAAAGTCATAGTATAGTATGTCGAAAAAAGCAATAAAAAAGTCATAGTATAGTATATCAAAAAAAGTGATAAAAAAGTCATAGTATAGTTTGTCGAAAAAAGTGATAAAAAGTCATAGTATAGTATGTCAAAAAAAGTGATAAAAAAGTCATAGTATAGTATGTCGAAAAAAGTGATAAAAAGTCATAGTATAGTATGTCGAAAAAAGTGATAAAAAAGTCATAGTATAGTATGTCAAAAAAATTGACAAAAAAAGTCATAGTATAGTATGTCGAAAAAAGTCATAGTATAGTATGTCGAAAAAAGTGATAAAAAAGTCATAGTATAGTATGTCAAAAAAATTGACAAAAAAAGTCATAGTATAGTATTTCGAAAAAAGCATTAAAAATTCATAGTATAGTATATCGAAAAAAGTGATAAAAAAGTCATAGTATAGTATGTCGAAAAAGCAATAAAAAGGTCATAGTATAGTATGTTGGAAAAAGTGATAAAAACGTCATAGTATAGTATGTCGAAAAAATTGACAAAAAAGTCATAGTATAGTATTTCGAAAAAAGTCATAGTATAGTATGTCGACAAAAGCGACAAAAAAAGTCATAGTATAGTATGTCGAAAAAAGTGATAAAAAAGTCATAGTATAGTATGTCGAAAAAAGTCATAGTATAGTATGTCGAAAAAAGTGATAAAAAAGTCATAGTATAGTATGTCAAAAAAATTGACAAAAAAAGTCATAGTATAGTATTTCGAAAAAAGCAATAAAAAAGTCATAGTATAGTATGTCGAAAAAAGTGATAAAAAAGTCATAGTATAGTATGTTGAAAATGACAAAAAAGTCATAGTATAGTATGTCGAAAAAAGTGATAAAAAAAGTCATAGTATAGTATGTTGAAAAAATTGACAAAAAAGTCATAGTATAGTATGTCGAAAAAAGTGATAAAAAAAGTCATAGTATAGTATGTCGGAAAAAGTGATAAAAAAAAGTCATAGTATAGTATGTCGAAAAAAGTCATAGTATAGTATGTCAAAAAAAGTGATAAAAAAGTCATAGTATAGTATGTCAAAAAAAGTGATAAAAAAGTCATAGTATAGTATGTCGAAAAAATTGACAAAAAAGTCATAGTATAGTATGTCGAAAAAAGCGATAAAAAAGTCATAGTATAGTATGTCGAACAAAGCGATAAAAAAGTCATAGTATAGTATGTCGAAAAAATTTGATAAAAACGTCATAGTATAGTATGTCGAACAAAGCGATAAAAAAGTCATAGTATAGTATGTCGAAAAAAGTCATAGTATAGTATGTCAAAAAAAGTGATAAAAAAGTCATAGTATAGTATGTCGAAAAAATTGACAAAAAAAGTCATAGTATAGTATGTCGAACAAAACGATAAAAAAGTCATAGTATAGTATGTCGAAAAAAGTGATAAAAAAGTCATAGTATAGTATGTCGAAAAAAGTGATAAAAAGTCATAGTATAGTATGTCGAAAAAGTCATAGTATAGTATGTTGAAAAAAGTGATAAAAAAGTCATAGTATAGTATGTCGAAACAAGTCATAGTATAGTATGTCGAAAAAAGTGATAAAAAAAGTCATAGTATAGTATGTCGAACAAAGCGATAAAGTCATAGTATAGTATGTTGAAAAAAGTGATAAAAAAGTCATTGTATAGTATGTCGAAAAAAGTGATAAAAAAAAGTCATAGTATAGTATGTCGAAAAAAGTGATAAAAAAAGTCATAGTATAGTATGTTGAAAAAAGTCATAGTATAGTATGTCGAAAAAAGTGATAAAAAAGTCATAGTATAGTATGTCGAACAAAGCGATAAAGTCATAGTAGTATGTCGAAAAAAGCAATAAAAAAGTCATAGTATAGTATATCAAAAAAGTGATAAAAAAAGTCATAGTATTTTGTCGAAAAAAGTGATAAAAAGTCATAGTATAGTATGTCAAAAAAAGTGATAAAAAAGTCATAGTATAGTATGTCGAAAAAAGTGATAAAAAGTCATAGTATAGTATGTCGAAACAAGTGATAAAAAAGTCATAGTATAGTATGTCAAAAAAATTGACAAAAAAAGTCATAGTATAGTATGTCGAAAAAAGTCATAGTATAGTATATCAAAAAAAGTGATAAAAAAGTCATAGTATAGTTTGTCGAAAAAAGTGATAAAAAGTCATAGTATAGTATGTCAAAAAAAGTGATAAAAAAGTCATAGTATAGTATGTCGAAAAAAGTGATAAAAAGTCATAGTATAGTATGTCGAAACAAGTGATAAAAAAGTCATAGTATAGTATGTCAAAAAAATTGACAAAAAAAGTCATAGTATAGTATGTCGAAAAAAGTGATAAAAAAGTCATAGTATAGTATGTCAAAGAAATTGACAAAAAAAGTCATAGTATAGTATTTCGAAAAAAGCATTAAAAATTCATAGTATAGTATATCGAAAAAAGTGATAAAAAAGTCATAGTATAGTATGTCGAAAAAGCAATAAAAAGGTCAGTATAGTATGTTGGAAAAAGTGATAAAAACGTCATAGTATAGTATGTCGAAAAAATTGACAAAAAAGTCATAGTATAGTATGTCGAAAAAAGTCATAGTATAGTATGTCGACAAAAGCGACAAAAAAAGTCATAGTATAGTATGTCGAAAAAAGTGATAAAAAAGTCATAGTATAGTATGTCGAAAAAAGTCATAGTATAGTATGTCGAAAAAAGTGATAAAAAAGTCATAGTATATAGTCAAAAAAATTGACAAAAAAAGTCATAGTATAGTATTTCGAAAAAAGCAATAAAAAAGTCATAGTATAGTATGTCGAAAAAAGTGATAAAAAAGTCATAGTATAGTATGTTGAAAAAATTGACAAAAAAGTCATAGTATAGTATGTCGAAAAAAGTGATAAAAAAAGTCATAGTATAGTATGTTGAAAAAATTGACAAAAAAGTCATAGTATAGTATGTCGAAAAAAGTGATAAAAAAAGTCATAGTATAGTATGTCGGAAAAAGTGATAAAAAAAGTCATAGTATAGTAATGTCGAAAAAAGTGATAAAAAAAAGTCATAGTATAGTATGTCGAAAAAAGTGATAAAAAAAGTCATAGTATAGTATGTCAAAAAAATTGACAAAAAAGTCATAGTATAGTATTTCGAAAAAAGCAATAAAAAAGTCATAGTATAGTATGTCGAAAAAAGTGATAAAAAAGTCATAGTATAGTATGAAAATTGACAAAAAAGTCATAGTATAGTATGTCGAAAAAAGTGATAAAAAAAGTCATAGTATATGTCGGAAAAGTGATAAAAAAAGTCATAGTATAGTATGTCGAAAAAATTGACAAAAAAAGTCATAGTAATATTTCGAAAAAGCAATAAAAAAGTCATAGTATAGTATGTCGAAAAAAGTAATAAAAAAGTCATAGTATAGTATGTTGAAAAAATTGACAAAAAAGTCATATAGTATGTCGAAAAAATTGACAAAAAAAGTCATAGTATAGTATGTCGAAAAAAGTGATAAAAAGTCATAGTATAGTATGTCGAAAAAATTGACAAAAAAAGTCATAGTATAGTATGTCGAAAAAAGTGATAAAAAAGTCATAGTATAGTATGTTGAACAAAGCGATAAAGTCAGTATATAGTATGTTGAAAAAATTGACAAAAAAGTCATAGTATAGTATGTCGAAAAAAGTCATAGTATAGTATGTCAAAAAAAGTGATAAAAAAGTCATAGTATAGTATGTCGAAAAAATTGACAAAAAAGTCATAGTATAGTATGTCGAACAAAGCGATAAAAAAGTCATAGTATAGTATGTCGAAAAAAGTGACAAAAAAGTCATAGTATAGTATGTCGAAAAAAGTGATAAAAATGACATAGTATAGTATGTCGAAAAAAGTGATAAAAAAGTCATAGTAGTAAGTATGTCGAAAAAAGTCATAGTATAGTATGTTGAAAAAAGTGATAAAAAAGTCATAGTATAGTGTCGAACAAAGCGATAAAGTCATAGTATAGTATGTCGAAAAAAGTGATAAAAAAAGTCATAGTAATAGTATGTCGAACAAAGCGATAAAGTCATAGTATAGTATGTTGAAAAAAGTGATAAAAAAGTCATTGTATAGTATGTCGAAAAAAGTGATAAAAAGTCATAGTATAGTATGTCGAAAAAAGTGATAAAAAAAGTCATAGTATAGTATGTCGAAAAAAGTGATAAAAAAGTCATATAGTATGTTGAAAAAAGTCATAGTATAGTATGTCGAAAAAAGTGATAAAAAAGTCATAGTATAGTATGTCGAACAAAGCGATAAAGTCATAGTATAGTATGTCGAAAAAAGCAATAAAAAAGTCATAGTATAGTATATCAAAAAAAGTGATAAAAAAGTCATAGTATAGTTTGTCGAAAAAAGTGATAAAAAGTCATAGTATAGTATGTCAAAAAAAGTGATAAAAAGTCATAGTATAGTATGTCGAAAAAAGTGATAAAAAGTCATAGTATAGTATGTCGAAAAAAGTGATAAAAAAGTCATAGTATAGTATGTCAAAAAAATTGACAAAAAAAGTCATAGTATAGTATGTCGAAAAAAGTCATAGTATAGTATGTCGAAAAAAGTGATAAAAAGTCATAGTATATGTCAAAAAAATTGACAAAAAAAGTCATAGTATAGTATTTCGAAAAAAGCATTAAAAATTCATAGTATAGTATATCGAAAAAAGTGATAAAAAAAGTCATAGTATAGTATGTCGAAAAAGCAATAAAAAGGTCATAGTATAGTATGTTGGAAAAAGTGATAAAAACGTCATAGTATAGTATGTCGAAAAAATTGACAAAAAAGTCATAGTATAGTATTTCGAAAAAAGTCATAGTATAGTATGTCGACAAAAGCGACAAAAAAAGTCATAGTATAGTATGTCAAAAAAAGTGATAAAAAAGTCATAGTATAGTATGTCGAAAAAAGTGATAAAAAGTCATAGTATAGTATGTCGAAAAAAGTGATAAAAAAGTCATAGTATAGTATGTCAAAAAAATTGACAAAAAAAGTCATAGTATAGTATGTCGAAAAAAGTCATAGTATAGTATGTCGAAAAAAGTGATAAAAAAGTCATAGTATAGTATGTCAAAAAAATTGACAAAAAAGTCATAGTATAGTATTTCGAAAAAAGCATTAAAAATTCATAGTATAGTATATCGAAAAAAGTGATAAAAAAGTCATAGTATAGTATGTCGAAAAAGCAATAAAAAGGTCATAGTATAGTATGTTGGAAAAAGTGATAAAACGTCATAGTATAGTATGTCGAAAAAATTGACAAAAAGTCATAGTATAGTATTCGAAAAAAGTCATAGTATAGTATGTCGACAAAAGCGACAAAAAAAGTCATAGTATAGTATGTCGAAAAAAGTGATAAAAAAGTCATAGTATAGTATCGAAAAAGTCATAGTATAGTATGTCGAAAAAAGTGATAAAAAAGTCATAGTATAGTATGTCAAAAAAATTGACAAAAAAAGTCATAGTATAGTATTCGAAAAAAGCAATAAAAAAGTCATAGTATAGTATGTCGAAAAAAGTGATAAAAAAGTCATAGTATAGTATGTTGAAAATGACAAAAAAGTCATAGTATAGTATGTCGAAAAAAGTGATAAAAAAGTCATAGTATAGTATGTTGAAAAAATTGACAAAAAAGTCATAGTATATATGTCGCAAAAAGTGATAAAAAAAGTCATAGTATAGTATGTCGGAAAAAGTGATAAAAAAAGTCATAGTATAGTATGTCGAAAAAAGTGATAAAAAAAGTCATAGTATAGTATGTCAAAAAAATTGACAAAAAAGTCATAGTATAGTATCGAAAAAAGCAATAAAAAAGTCATAGTATAGTATGTCGAAAAAAAGAATAAAAAAGTCATAGTATAGTATGTTGAAAAAATTGACAAAAAAGTCATAGTATAGTATGTCGAAAAAAGTGATAAAAAAAGTCATAGTATAGTATGTTGAAAAAATTGACAAAAAAGTCATAGTATAGTATGTCGGAAAAAGTGATAAAAAAAGTCATAGTATAGTATGTCGGAAAAAGTGATAAAAAAAAGTCATAGTATAGTATGTCGAAAAAAGTGATAAAAAAAGTCATAGTATAGTATGTCGAAAAAAGTGATAAAAAAAGTCATAGTATAGTATGTCAAAAAAATTGACAAAAAAAGTCATAGTATAGTATTTCGAAAAAAGCAATAAAAAAGTCATAGTATAGTATGTCGAAAAAAGTGATAAAAAAGTCATAGTATAGTATGTTGAAAAAATTGACAAAAAAGTCATAGTATAGTATGTCGAAAAAATTGACAAAAAAAGTCATAGTATAGTATGTCGAAAAAAGTGATAAAAAAGTCATAGTATAGTATGTCGAAAAAATTGACAAAAAAAGTCATAGTATAGTATGTCGAAAAAAGTGATAAAAAAGTCATAGTATAGTATGTTGAACAAAGCGATAAAGTCAGTATAGTATAGTATGTTGAAAAAATTGACAAAAAAGTCATAGTATAGTATGTCGAAAAAAGTGATAAAAAAAGTCATAGTATAGTATGTCGAAAAAAGTGATAAAAAAAGTCATAGTATAGTATGTTGAAAAAATTGACAAAAAAGTCATAGTATAGTATGTCGAAAAAAGTGATAAAAAAAGTCATAGTATAGTATGTCGAAAAAAGTGATAAAAAAAGTCAGTATAGTATGTCAAAAAAATTGACAAAAAAAGTCATAGTATAGTATTTCGAAAAAAGCAATAAAAAAGTCATAGTATAGTATGTCGAAAAAAGTGATAAAAAAAGTCATAGTATAGTATGTTGAAAAAAGTCATAGTATAGTATGTCGAAAAAAGTGACAAAAAAGTCATAGTATAGTATGTCGAAAAAAGTGACAAAAAAGTCATAGTATAGTATGTCGAAAAAATTGACAAAAAAAGTCATAGTATAGTATGTCGAAAAAATTGACAAAAAAAGTCATAGTATAGTATGTCAAAAAAAGTGATAAAAAAGTCATAGTATAGTATGTCGAAAAAAGTCATAGTATAGTATGTCGAAAAAAGTGACAAAAAAAGTTATAGTATAGTATGTCGAAAAAAGTGATAAAAAAGTCATAGTATAGTATGTCGAAAAAATTGACAAAAAAAGTCATAGTATAGTATGTCGAAAAAAGTGATAAAAAAGTCATAGTATAGTATGTCGAAAAAAGTGATAAAAAAGTCATAGTATAGTATGTCGAAAAAATTGACAAAAAAAGTCATAGTATAGTATGTCGAAAAAAGTGATAAAAAAGTCATAGTATAGTATGTCGAAAAAAGTCATAGTATAGTATGTCGAAAAAATTGACAAAAAAAGTTATAGTATAGTATGTCGAAAAAAGTGATAAAAAAGTCATAGTATAGTATGTCGAAAAAAGTGATAAAAAAGTCATAGTATAGTATGTTGAAAAAATTGACAAAAAAGTCATAGTATAGTATGTCGAAAAAAGAGATAAAAAGTCATAGTATAGTATGTTGAAAAAAGTCATAGTATAGTATGTCGAAAAAAGTGACAAAAAAAGTTATAGTATAGTATGTCGAAAAAAGTGATAAAAAAGTCATAGTATAGTATGTCGAAAAAATTGACAAAAAAAGTCATAGTATAGTATGTCAAAAAAAGTGATAAAAAAGTCATAGTATAGTATGTCGAAAAAAGTCATAGTATAGTATGTCGAAAAAAGTGACAAAAAAAGTTATAGTATAGTATGTCGAAAAAAGTGATAAAAAAGTCATAGTATAGTATGTCGAAAAAATTGACAAAAAAAGTCATAGTATAGTATGTCGAAAAAAGTGATAAAAAAAGTTGTAGTATAGTATGTCGAAAAAAGTGATAAAAAAAGTCATAGTATAGTATGTCGAAAAAATTGACAAAAAAAGTCATAGTATAGTATGTCGAAAAAAGTGATAAAAAAGTCATAGTATAGTATGTCGAAAAAAGTGACAAAAAAGTCATAGTATAGTATGTCGAAAAAATTGACAAAAAAAGTCATAGTATAGTATGTCGAAAAAAGTGATAAAAAAGTCATAGTATAGTATGTCGAAAAAAGTCATAGTATAGTATGTCGAAAAAATTGACAAAAAAAGTTATAGTATAGTATGTCGAAAAAAGTGATAAAAAAGTCATAGTATAGTATGTCGAAAAAATTGACAAAAAAAGTTGTAGTATAGTATGTCGAAAAAAGTGATAAAAAAGTCATAGTATAGTATGTTGAAAAAATTGACAAAAAAGTCATAGTATAGTATGTCGAAAAAAGTGACAAAAAAGTCATAGTATAGTATGTCGAAAAAATTGACAAAAAAAGTCATAGTATAGTATGTCGAAAAAAGTGATAAAAAAGTCATAGTATAGTATGTCGAAAAAATTGACAAAAAAAGTCATAGTATAGTATGTCGAAAAAAGTGATAAAAAAGTGATAGTATAGTATGTCGAAAAAAGTGATAAAGTCATAGTATAGTATGTCGAAAAAAGTGATAAAAAAAGTCATAATATAGTATGTCGAAAAAAGTGATAAAAAAGTCATAGTATAGTATGTCGAAAAAATTGACAAAAAAGTCATAGTATAGTATGTCGAAAAAAGTGACAAAAAAAGTCATAGTATAGTATGTCGAAAAAAGTGATAAAAAAGTCATAGTATAGTATGTCGAAAAAAGTCATAGTATAGTATGTCGAAAAAAGTGATAAAAAAGTCATAGTATAGTATGTAAAAAAAATTGACAAAAAAAGTCATAGTATAGTATGTAAAAAAAATTGACAAAAAAAGGTCATAGTATAGTATTTCGAAAAAAGCAATAAAAAAGTCATAGTATAGTATGTCGAAAAAAGTCATAGTATAGTATGTCGAAAAAAGTGATAAAAAAGTCATAGTATAGTATGTAAAAAAAATTGACAAAAAAAGTCATAGTATAGTATTTCGAAAAAAGCAATAAAAAAGTCATAGTATAGTATGTCGAAAAAAGTGATAAAAAAGTCATAGTATAGTATGTTGAAAAAATTGACAAAAAAGTCATAGTATAGTATGTCGAAAAAAGTGACAAAAAAGTCATAGTATAGTATGTCGAAAAAAGTGATAAAAAAGTCATAGTATAGTATGTGAAAAATTGACAAAAAAGTCATAGTATAGTATGTCGAAAAAAGTGAAAAAAAGTCATAGTATAGTATGTTGAAAAAATTGACAAAAAAGTCATAGTATAGTATGTCGAAAAAAGTGATAAAAAAAGTCATAGTATAGTATGTTGAAAAAATTGACAAAAAAGTCATAGTATAGTATGTCGAAAAAAGTGATAAAAAAGTCATAGTATAGTATGTTGAAAAAATTGACAAAAAAGTCATAGTATAGTATGTCGAAAAAAGTGATAAAAAAGTCATAGTATAGTATGTTGAAAAAATTGACAAAAAAGTCATAGTATAGTATGTCGAAAAAAGTGATAAAAAAAAGTCATAGTATAGTATGTCGAACAAAGCGATAAAGTCATAGTATAGTATGTCGAAAAAAGTCATAGTATATAGTATGTCGAAAAAAGTGACAAAAAAGTCATAGTATAGTATGTCGAAAAAATTGACAAAAAAAGTCATAGTATAGTATGTCGAAAAAAGTCATAGTATAGTATGTCGAAAAAAGTGATAAAAAAGTCATAGTATAGTATGTCGAAAAAAGTCATAGTATAGTATGTCGAAAAAAGTGATAAAAAAGTCATAGTATAGTATGTCAAAAAAATTGACAAAAAAAGTCATAGTATAGTATTTCGAAAAAAGCAATAAAAAAGTCATAGTATAGTATGTCGAAAAAAGTGATAAAAAAGTCATAGTATAGTATGTCGAAAAAAGTCATAGTATAGTATGTCGGAAAAAGTGATAAAAATGTCATAGTATAGTATGTCGAAAAAAGCGATTAAAAAAAGTCATAGTATAGTATGTCGACAAAAGCGACAAAAAAAGTCATAGTATAGTATGTCGAAAAAAGTGATGAAAAAGTCATAGTATAGTGTGTCGGAAAAAGTGATAAAAATGTCATAGTATAGTATGTCAAAAAAATTGACAAAAAAAGTCATAGTATAGTATGTCGAAAAAATTGACAAAAAAAGTCATAGTATAGTATGTCGAAAAAAGCGATTAAAAAAAGTCATAGTATAGTATGTCGACAAAAGCGACAAAAAAAGTCATAGTATAGTATGTCGAAAAAAGTGATGAAAAAGTCATAGTATAGTGTGTCGGAAAAAGTGATAAAAATGTCATAGTATAGTATGTCAAAAAAATTGACAAAAAAAGTCATAGTATAGTATGTCGACAAAAGCGACAAAAATCTGTAATTCTGTAAATCTGTAATTGTATAGTATTGCAAAAAAAAAAAAGTTTAATCGAAAATGTCATTTTTTAGTATTACGCATAGGAAAGCCTTTTAAAAATGAGCCATAAAAAGTTTGTATTATAGTGCACTATAAAAAATTCCTAATAATTCATAAAATATAAATATCATCCAGATCGCAGTAACAAGGACATTGTTTTTGAAAATGCCAGTGGCAGCCCTAGAAACTTTCTGTGTGGCCTGAATGTGACATTAAATACCTACTTTTATTTCAACTGTAAGAAAGCTACTGGTTGCATGGCAACTAGTGGCACCATGCAAGTGTTGAGAGAATTACATTCAGTCATCAATGATAGTCCTGTTAGCTTCAGTTAGCAATTTCTGTGGGAAACCTGGCAATTAAATGTGGAACTAGACAGAACTAAATTGTTTTATGTGTGCACTTTTCCTGCATAGAACTGAAACATATTCTGGCTCCTAAACCGGCACTCAGTCAACACTTTAAGAACTGCTTATCTAAAATTGATCATTTTTGTTTCAAAATTATTGAACATGGTCAGTCAAATACTAAACTATCTAAAGACTTCTCCTCCTCCAGACCGTAATTCATCCATTACATTCTTAATCTCACTCAGAGGCACTTTAGAAGTTGCAATGGTTTTGATTCTCAGCACAAAGGCAACATGTAGATAACATCAATATGAAATGTTAAAGTAAAATTTCAAGATTTAACCCTCAGAATCAAAATTCGATTTGATAAATCCTCACACATTAGTGTCAGTAGTTACTGTAACTCCCAAAAAAAAATCTTCAATGAAGCCACACTTGAAATAATTTGACACAAAGACGTACTAACATGCAATACAGCAAGTCTGGATATTTATTTCAAATTTATATCAAAATACCCATTGTATATTGCAATATATTTACAAGACATTATACAAAAATATGTAACTGCAGATTGGTCTCTGCTTTCTAACAAGGCTGGTTACTTAACAAAAACTTGAACATGGGCTCCTGGCTACTGTAGCGTCCACACAAACTGTGTGTACTCTGAGTTAACACAAACATCGTAATCACTGGTCAGGCTACCAGGCAGTATTCACATCACTATGCTTTGTTCCATGACGAAAATCATGCTTTTTCTTTAGGGAGACTTTCAAAAAAATAACTATACAAATTTATATACACTTATATCAGGTTTTGGCCAGTTATCAAATGAAATACACCTCTACCAAAACATGGTTCATGAATAGAAAATAAAAAAAATACTTGTGCTAACCATCCACTGTAGAGCAAACAGCTGCTCCTTAATGCGATTACAACCACTTTTGCACAGCAGTACAACAAGAACAAAAGGACATCAGTCATATTTACTGTAAAACACTGGGTCAAGAGCATTAGGCCTATATATGGCTACATCAAATGAATGACCATCTGTCACTTAAACACTTACTTCACAACCTGACACAAAAAGGCAATGCATTGGTCTCACAACAGACGTAAAAAAAAAAAAAGCAAAATATAGAAGGTACAGCAGAAAAAACAAATTGCCCATCAACTGACATAATACTTCTGACAGGAAATGTTTGAAATGTATACAATCTTTGCCACAAATAAAAACCAGTGTACCTGACTAACGTGCACAACCATAACAGTGAAAAGTCATTACAAATAAAAAAAAGTTTTGCTACGGCCCATAGCAGAAATATAAGCCCTAATAAGCCCTCTAATGCCAGCTCTGTTTCCAGTCATGCTTTAAAATGGGAATGAATCATGAACAGTTAAAAAACTCAAAGCAATCTTGAAATCCTCAGCATTTCTTAAGTGCTCTCAAGAAATTAGAACATAATAAAATGCACCTTTGATCAACACCGTGTATTTCTCCTCGGCGAAAACGAAAACCAGAACAAGAATGAAAATAAGTGCACTTGTATTTGAATATGATTTTTTTGTTGAACTCGTTTGTACTAATACCAGAAATGTTCCAACAGCAGGCGTGAAATGAGAAAGGGGAACAAATAGAGAGCAAGACAGCGGCCGTCTCACTCTCCCTCCTCCTTGATGCGCTGCTGTTTGTTGCGGCGAGAATCCAGGTCGAAGGAGAAGTCGGACCACTCGTCGCGCGGCGGGAAGGAGATGGTCTGGCGCAGGGTGAAGCGCACGGCGTCGATGACGCGCTCGCCTCGGGCCTCGGAGGAGCCCACGCTGACGGTGGACGCCCCACTGGTGGTGCGCACTATGTGGGGGGGTGGGGAAAAATCCATGGCCTGTCGGTGCTCCATGATGCCCTTCCAGATGATGTGCTGGAACTCCGCGGGTATCTTCAGCCTAGACAGGTCCTAATGGTCATTACACAGGGGAGCGTTAGTATTCGCAGGGGGAGCCACTCTTCTCTCTAACCCATCAAATGACTGGTGTTGGATAGGCAAGGGCTCACCTCCATGTTATAGTTCTCAATCTGGTAGATGTTGGTTAGGCCTTGTGCTGTGAAGTAGTCCAAGCAGCCTGCGCAGCCCAGCCGTATAAGGAAGCTGTGGAAGGAAGGGAGGAAAGGAGGGGTTAAAGGTGGGACCATCAAACTGCTGCTGATTTGGGCTTCTGCCCTGAGACAAGTAAAGTATTCCTTTAAATACTGACGTTCAATCAAGTTTCAGGCTCAAGCAATGTTGGAAAGTTCACAAAAACAGTTGTATCTTTTTAGCTGTAAGGTGGAGTCGCTGATTCAGGAAAATAATTAAACTCAACACTCAAAACAAATCCATCCATCCTGTCAGCTCCTTCAGAAGCTCCATTATAATGTCTCTATCACTCCCACTGCCGTCCCGTCCTGTACAGCACAGCGTGACAGTGTTTCTCTGTTGTATGTTACACATATGCAGTGTCAGGTCTGTGGGTTTTTTTTTCCAATAACGTACCTCCTTTGTGGTTTCAGAACACAATGTGACTGCATTTGTTGCGGCAAATAACAGTTTATGTCCGTTAATGATGGCACTGAAATCAGGAATATTAAATATATATGTGGTTTATCATAATGACATTGTAGTACTCTGGAGTACTTTTAAGGCCCATACCCCATTTGAGAAACACTGAAACACTGAGCCAGCAGACTGTGAGGACGTATTCACTGACGATGTTGTATTAAAATCACTGACTCCACCTTTTAAAAAAATATTGGTACCGGCGGCAACACATATATTCAGCAGGGTTGCAACGGTGTAAGACTGTCGTATATAGTGTAAATCTATCATCAGTTACAGCAAGGAATTTTTTTGGTGAACCCTTTTGAAACCTGGAGTAAAAATAAGATATATATAGATAGCTTTAGGATTAAAAAAATAAATAAAAATAAGGAAAAAAAAAAAAAAAAAAGGTTATTAGGGAAAACTATATTTATAGTTATTATTCCATTTTAAACTTATGTCACAGAATTCTTATTTTTTTAAGCATTTTTTTTAGCTAATTTTTATGTTTTTATTTTTCTCTTTGAACTAATTTCTTGCTAATGTTTTGGGTCATTTCTTCTTTCTTCGCTCACTGCCTTCTTCTCATTTTTAAAAGAAACTAAGCCAATTTGCTCAGGTTTCAACGGGTTAAACAAATGCTTTATTATAATTGAAACATGAAAATAGTTGAAAAAAGTACACAACATAATGGTAAGATAAGTATATGATAACTGTCGATGCTCACACCACAGGATACCACAAAACAGGTTTACTGCTAAAACTCTAATATTCAGAGTGCGCTATAGAGGGCAAAAATATTTGAGAAAAATCATTTAATACATGAGAAGCACAATTTCAGATTCTAGAGTACAATTTCAGGCCTGTGTGGTTGCTTTCTTTTAGGTATATATATAATGTGATGTTTGTTGGTGCTGCCCATAAACAGGAAATAAAAAAACATTGCGAGCATAAAATTCTACTTTTTACATTGTTAGATTTGCAGGATATTTTCAAGCCTTTAATACATCAGAAAATTATTCTCCACTGTGGTTCAGTAGAGAGGAACGCTCAAAGGTTTTGGAGGTGAATACACACTGCAAGGCCGTCCACATTAAAAGTGATAACTCCAACAGATAATGTTCTATGAACAGTGGCTCCAGTGGTGTTACTTTGTAAATTCATATGGATTCTGATTGGCTGTCAGTGTTTCTATTGTTCATCAAGTTGCTCTGAAAGATATTTAAACAATACTGTTCCCTGCTGTTGTGTTGCACTCATGGTGTGGATGGCCCTTACTGTCCCAGGTCGAGGCTAAAGGAGATTGGGCCTTTGTTCTTTAAGGTGATTGCACTGTATTTTTATTCATATTTTACTGCATGATACATTTCCGGATTTTCTGTCTTGTGAATCCCTTTCTACGTGTTTTTTGGTGCTACTGAAATGAAGTGTTTCCTATAATGAATTTCAAACTGAACTCTGGGAATAGGAAGATGTAGATGTAACTGCTGCGGTCTGATGAGGTACCTGGAGATGCTGCTGTCCATTGGGTATGGCGGAGGGGGAGTACAGTGGGAGGAAGGCACCAGGGGTAGCTGCTGCTGCAGTGCGTGTGTGGGACTCAGTGAACTCATGTCGTTCATGGGGATGTGAGTGCCCATCATAGGAGTCACTGCAGAGACAAAAGGAGCTACTGTGAGCTTTCTCTAACTGCTCTGCCATTTAGAGATTACGTAACTGACACACATGGAAGGGGGGTTGGCGAGGGAGGGAGACATGCAGAGGTTACTCTCAACATGACACATAATGCATCATAACAGGACCTGCGGGAGAGTCTCACAGGGATCACATTCTTTTTGAGGAGGAAGCTTTCTGTCAGGGGGGGGCTGAGAGGTGCTCAGGTCCCCTCCTGCCTGCCCGGACATGCAGTCTTTATAAGTTTACAACAAGCCCACGAGGGACAAGGCGACCGGCGGAGGGGTGGGGGGTGCACGGCCTGAGATAGACAGGAAGAGAAACAAAGGCGCACACTTACTGTCAGTCAGGCCTCCAGTCATGCTGGATGGGGTGAGTGTGTTACGCTGCTGGGGGTTGATGAGCTGGCTGACAGAGGGCAGCTTGTTGACTTTTCCGGGTTGAGTCGGGGAGCAGGAGCCGTAGGAGGGCTGAGACGGCATCGAAGTCCTGGGGCGGGAGACAGGAGGTAACAGGCCGTTACAATCAGCAGCACTCACATCTAATGACAAAGGCCTGGTCAGTATTCTCTGTTAATAATATGAGCATCACTGATAATGGCATTTTAGCATGTTACTGTAACAAAAATTAATTTCTGGACCTACAGAGAGGGTTCACTCCTCACACTGACCATGTCTCAATAACAGGAGAGCATAAAAAGAAAAGGACAGAGCTCAAGCAAAAAAAAGCAATTTATTATGTTCTGACAGACAAAAGTGCAGCAGCCACAAAAATAACAAAATCTGTTTCAAACAGAATGGTCACAGAGGCAAACGTTCACATCTGTGTGTGCACATCTGCCACTCTCTCTATTAAAAGACATTTTACTGAGGAAAGTTCAAAACACACAAACTGTCCTGCAGTGACTTTATAAAACATGACCAGCATTAGCAAAAAGTTCTCTCGATAATAAAGTCTCTTCCCCCCCAAAACCCCGCGCCACATAGATTCTGTGAGTCCAGCTCTCATGACGATGCAAAGGCAAAACACATTCACATATATATAAGCTCTGTAAGTCAAGTACGATAAGAAAACAGAAGTTTCAGCTTGGTTCCTGTCCAACGTTCAGCCGCCACAAGAGGCTGAACGTTTCACAAAACAGACTCTACGCAACAAACAAATGACCTGAACAAAGTGTCATCACAAAATATAATTTTTATGGACAAAAGGGACGCATGCAAATCAGTCTACAAGTTATATCATGAATTTCAGAGTCCATGTCAGTGGATAAAAAGCTTTGTCCAGCATGAAGCGCTGTGGCCTGCATGTCTCACTGACACTGTGTGTAACGGCTGAAGAAGTGATGATCTCGCAGCAGATCATAAAAACAGAAAGTTTCCCAGAATCCCAAAAATTAGAAAGGGAGGAAAGCAGAAAAAAAGTTGATAAAAAAGGAGACAGAGAGGAGGTCCGTGTGACTCAGGAGGAGGAGGAGGAGGAGCAGGAGGAGGAATGTGTGGAGCAGAGTTTCAGGAGGAGCTGCAGCGCCGCCTCTGCTCTCCTGCAGGTTCCATGAGCTGGCTACCAAGACGGGCTTTTATCAGACTGCAGGGAGGAACCAGAAAGAAGAGAGAAGGCAGAAATAAGTGCTCACTGACAGAGGAGGAGAGGGGAGAGACTCTGGATGAGGCCCAGAGGTTCAGCAAAGGAGCTCCAATGACATTTTAATGGGGAGAAACAGCAATGAGGAAAGATACACACAGAACAGTGTGACAGTGACAGGCAGCTGTAACTCGGAGGTGTATCATGCAGGATTGTCGGCTACTAGCCAACCCTATAGTTATGTATTTTCTGTGTTTTGGATGGTGGCTACGTTTTAATTAATCCCTGACCTCACCTGAGTGCTGCACACACCACACATTAGAAAACACAGGCAGAGAAGCACCACACACTTCTAGTGGTTCATAAATTATGATTTAGACTCTTACTTCTTTATGAATCTAAGAAAATCCTGCTTACTATGCCTTTATTTCAACATCTATGCTCTGCACTAATGACTCTGTCCAGAAGATGGCACTCTACAAACACAGATCCCAGCATGTCAGTACTGGTGGGTGCAGACTGATGTACTTGAGCATTTCTACCGTGCAGGGAAAAAAAGGGCCTGAAACATTTGCTGTTGACAGAACCTTTTATTTAAAAGGCTGTGAGGGAAACACTGTAGGGGTTGTGAATTACAGAAGAAAGTCACAAGCAAGTATGTTGGCCAGAAAACTAAGAAAAGCATGCACGATGACAAAATAAAAAGGGCGAACATAGTAAATCTTACAGGGAAATTTTCCCTTCTAATATTCAGACATGACAAAAATCTGAGTTAAAATCCAACATGTTCAACAAATCCACAAATAACACGACATGCATGATTAAGTCTGTTCATCAAATGACAGTTAAGAGAGTTTACCAATATTAAATGTCCTGATAGCAACAGGTAGACTAGGTGAAAACCAGCAAATGCAAGCATTATCTAACTGTGAGGCTGCCTGCCAGTCTCTTAATGGGAAACTATAACATAAGCAATAATTATCATCATAGGGCTGTCAAACTATCATTAACACCCATCTCCTCTTTTCCATAGCTTATAGTGAAATGGGCGTGGACGAGGAAGAGTGTGTGTGAACATGAGCGTCTGTGAGACAGTTTTAATTATGCTCAGGTTGAATAGATGAGGCCGAGGCACGGATTTTGTTGGTTGCTGTTGTGCAAACCTGGCAAAGCACCCAAAGGCGTTACCATGAACCTTTTGGAAGCTTCTCCTTAACAAAGCATAGCCAGGTACATTTGTCACGATTCATCAGCTTTGGCTCAAATCCCATGAGAGAGCAGAGAAAAGAAAAACAGCTCTACTTGATGCAAGGCTCACCCTCGAAGGTAAGTTCTGGGTAAATTCTCAGCTGCTGGGAAACACTGAATAACACCCAGTTAAAAGCAATTATTATCAGCTGCAATGCTTCAGTGGCAGCAATAAATAAAATCACAAAATCTCATGCATAGCCTTTATCAGTGCAATCCAGTCTGACGGCAGCAAGTCAGTCATGTTAAGTCGGTTAAATCATCACTGCAGTCTAATCAGAACAATTTCATCCAAAAAAAAAAAAGCTTCTGTGCAAGCAAACAAGCAGTTCAGTGAGGATGAGACAGAGGGAGCACAGCTCGAAAACAGCACAAGGAAACTAGTTCACATGAATTCGAGGGTGAACTTTGCATTAATGTAGGTCTGTCTTTCATAATGTGCCTGAGAACAAATGAGCATGACTTCATTATGAATCTGAGCGAGTACTCACTGTTTCTGAAGGAGATTCTGCTGCTGCTGCCTGTACGACTCTATAGTGTGCTGCGGCAGAAACTGCATGAGTTCCAGAGACTCTTTGATTTTTACCAAAATCTCATAAATTTCACGGCCTTTGATCTGTAAGAAAAAGAAAGGCGCTGGTCAGGAAGCAGCTCAGACGCTCAGAACGATGTTTGAGAGAAAGTCTCTGAAAGTAACACTCACAGGCAAACAAAAAACCTCCTCATCTGTAGATCTTCTCTTCTTGATGGCGGACATCTGGATGCCATGGGAAACCTGGCGGAAGGCTGAAAAGAGGAGAGGAAAGTGTGATTACCACTGGCCGTGTGATCAAGAGTTCGCCTAAGCCAGAGCAGGGGGGGAAATAAGCGAAGGGGAAATGCAAAGAGTTTGGCAGCATTCACTGAGCACCAAGTGTTAGCGAGTGCAGCGTTTGAGGGTCTTCACCAGGTAAGACCAAAGCACAAAAGCCCGTCACCAGCCCCAGCCCTACTTACGGCGCTTCGTACCCTCACTGCTCTTTGTGGCGTCCGTTACATGCTGCTTGCGGATGCTGTCCTCGTCAGCCTTTCGGTCTCGGCCTGGGCAGGCGCAGATCCTGGCCTCGAAGCAACGGCGGCCTAATACCTGACCACTGGGAGAAGACGGCGACATAGGACAAGGTAAAACACAATCCAGTGGCATGGCAGGCAATGAGAGAATGAGGATGATGGTGTATCTTACTCTCTGGTTTCCAGAGTGACGATTATGAGAATGGGGCGCCTATTCATGCCCCCAACGCAGCTGGAGTTGCACATGAAGTTGTACAAAATTGTGGTAAATTCTGTCCCCACCTGAGAAAGGAGAATGACACTGATGGTGAGTGACATCACAAAACAAACAAAAAAAAACTGGTGTCCTGAAATCAGATTGCAAAACCTGCCTTTTAAAAGCAGGCTCTCACTAATAAAACTTCTCCCCTCCCAATTCAATACTTCAGGTTTCTACATGATGCAGAGGCACATGTAAAAATTCTACTAGGAACCTGGTTAAGTATAAAGGGCCAAGAAATCACTGTTATTTCTGCAGAACTCTTGTTGCATTAACTCCGGTTACTGCAGAAAGACGACTAAAAAATGTATTCAAGTGCACATAAATGTAGTGATAGAGAGTTTAGTTACACTTTTATAAATATGGTTTCTCTTTCACATTTTTGGTCTTCTCTTTCTTCACGGAGAGAAAACATTCAAAGAATTTCAGCCAAGGACAACCCAGTCTCCTTATTATTTAAACATCTCAGCTACTGGGTCGTGTGAAACAGATTTATCACCCCGATTCATGTGTGTTTGCTTATCAAGTCTGATTTTTTCAAGTGCAGCTGTCGGACGTATTATCCATAGTCAGTGTATATCCCACAGTAGATGTCGGCCGTCACAACACCATGGAAGCTCAGCAATGTACTGCTGCAAAAACGTATTTTAACCACCTAAAAAACTCAATATCAGTTCAAGTGTAGGCTGTATTTAAGGTATTTTCACTGCTTTACCTTGCCGTCAGACAGCCCTTCCCGACAGGGAAGCCAACAGCCATCTATGGGCTCGACAAAGCCACCAGATTCCATTGACAAAAACATTTATTTTAGCTTGTTGAACACAGGAGCTGCTGGTCTACCACTGCTTGGAATTAGTATATTTGTGCGACAAGAGTGAAAGAGCGATAAAACAGCTTTAGTTTCCCGTCAGAAATCACCATCTGGCAGCATGGTGTGGTGGTGAAAATACTCTAAATACAGCATACACTTAAACTGATGTTGATTTTTTTAGGTGGTTGAAGTACATTTTGCTGCTGCCCCGTCCTGCGCAGTATATTGCTGAGCTTCTGTGGTGGCACATCGACAGCCATCTACTGTAGGTAATAAGATGACTATGGATGAGCACCTCATACAGCCCTACTTCAAAAGATGAGAACTATCCCTTTAAAGCTCTAAAGGAGACACTTGCACTAGCATTAAGATCTTTTAATTTGATAATGTAATGTGGCTTTTAATTATATATCATAACTTGCCATAAGACCCTTCAGAACCTACACGCAGAAAGTAAATCTGTGAGAATCTATTTGCTACTGAGGTCGTCACTGAGATGAGCTAGTGTTCATACTGAGGGGCTTTAGGGGACAGCAGTTGCTGCATGTCAGGACTGAGTGGCTGGACATGAGAGGCCAGGCTCTCAGAAGTCTGTCACTGCTCTATCTGTCAGAGTCAGGCTGAGGTGGTGAGGTGTCGCTGACATGGCATTCAGCTGGCCTCGCTCCACGATGATAGACAGCTCACCTGGGGAGGTTCGTAAGGAACTAATACGCTCTGTCTCCCAGTGATGGAGTCCTCCACATACTGGGCGTGGTTGTTTCCCTCCACACGGATCAGGTGGCTCGGAGGAGCTATTTGACCTGGAAGCAACACGAGTCGTGTCATTAAATGTCAACAGCAAACAATGATTACTGAAGCGAAACATGATTTGTTTCTTAATAAATCAAAAGAACCAACCGTCGTTGAACTCGCGGCTGAGCTCGTGGTTCGGGCAGCGCTTCACGACTTCGGTAACATGCTCCGCTTTCTTATAGACGGGCATGGCCCTGATAACTGCACCCTGTGGTGGGTTGGTCAGGACTTTGATCTGAATGGGACATGTCTTGGCAATCTGGCAGTATAGCTTCTTCAGGTCTGTTGAGTACTGGAAAAGAGAAAATACAAAAGAGCAAAAGATTATGTAAAACAGCACAAATACATTTATAATTTTAGAGTGATATAACTGAAAAACATTTTCAGTGTTGATTCCATTATAATAACAGCCTGTTACAACAATCCATTGCACTTTTTAAACACCTATGTGCAGGGTAACACACGTCCACCTTTTTATAAAAGTCTCTATTTCCAGTTGCAGACATTCGTTCCATTCTACAAACCACTTTCTGTCTCTGCAACCACTGAGTTATGGTTGGTGGTCTTGCATCCTCCCAGTTCCCAGCTATCTTGGCGATAAAGAAAAGTATCTGCAATAGATACCTCTAATCTGTGCCAAATATCTCACAGTGCAGATAAATTAATGAAGGTAACAGCGTTTGCTGGGTGAAGTTCAAAAGCAAACTGTTTTGAAGCTTTAAAAAATGTCTAAATTTTAAAAGCACAGATCGATCTCTGTAACACCTGTTGACTGGATTGTGCACTTCTGGTTTCCCCTGAAGCAAAAAAAGGGTTTAAGACAAGACTGTGATTATGACCCACTTAAATAAACACATACACAGACACACACAAATTTTGGTGCAAGGAGTGTGTATTGAGCAACCTCAAAGACGTCTCATGGAGAGCCTCTGGGACTTCCGTGGTTGAGCGCCATAAAATGGACCCCTCCAGCAGCAATTAAACTGGGCTTGGCTTTCATCTCTAAGGAAGGAGTGTTCTGCTAAAGCATCTGATGGCCACTCATCATACAGAACAGGGCGTCTGAAGAGCCTGGCGCACTAACACTACACAAGGTGGAGTGCAGTTTTCCTTGTGGGGTTGGATGAAAATGACTCAGTTTCACTTCTGAGTACAGGACTGAGGGAGTCATATCACGGGGGTTATACAAGATCTATTGGTGACTGGTGCCAAAATGTGATGGGTGCTCACACAAACTGGCTCCCACTCAAGGTTTGTAAGCCAGGAGTCATGAATAATGGATGTACGTTGATCCCTGGCACTGTTAGAATTGATAACTAGTAAGCCATCAGAAAGGCTGAATTGTTACTAATAGGCATAACCCAACTGTGTAAACAAACCATTCAAATCGCTGCTGTGTAAGCAGAGCTTTATGTGCAGGAGACACCGGGTGGTGGTGGTGGAGGGGAAAATTTCTCCTGTCAGGTTCATTTCTGAGTGAAGAAAAGTGAACATTGTGAAAACCGCTCGGGGCTGTGTTCCAGAACAATGCAACATAAAATTCCACCTCTATTAAGTTTGCTTCCAAAGAAAAGCAGCTCATCCCAGTACCTGTCTGTGCTGACTTTAAATATTACACAAGCTTTAGTTGGCACGGACATTTTCTGCTCTGCTCCCCAGGCACAACCTTTCCTTTCATCAGGACAAACCCCAAACAGCACCCTCTCATATCTCTTTCCCATATTCCTCGCTCGCAAACTACACGCATTACTGCCGCGCATTTCACCCAGAGATGGCATCCACTAATAAAGGCGAGTTAATAATAACAACCCAAATTCTCAGCTACGCTCCTTTCCTCAAGTGACCTCATTATAAACTGTACATGCACAGGATGAACTGACACTACATAGTGCTGCAAATGTTTACTGCCAGAAAGATAACATTAAACGTAAAGGATTATAAAATAAAATCAGTGTCAAGTCTTTGCCATTTGTGCATAAATACACCAGTTAATATGACAGATAAATCAATTAGTTGTCAACTATCAAATCAATCACGAATTTATTTTATAATCGATTAATTACTGAATATCTTCAGGTTGTGGAATGTCATCTTGGGCTTTGGGAAACTCTGATCTGCCTTTTTCTAGTCCAAACAACTAATCGACTTATCAAGACTACAATCAACAATGAAAATAATCGTTGGTTGCAGCCGTTATAAGCATGATTCATGCTCTGGGACATGTACATCAACACACTGACTGAACCAATTCTTCCTTAAAATCAAAGCGGCTTTAAAAAAAAGGGGAAAAGCCTAAGATGAATGGTTGTAGTTGTCCCCTGGCTCCTAACCTGATACTCCCCGTACGCCTCTGTCAATCAGCTAAATGAGGTGGAGAAGCCGAGCAGAGAGACGGGGGAAAGAGCAAAAGAGAAAGAAGAGCGAGCAGAAGATTATGAGGCAAAGAGAAAGAGAGATGTGTAAAGGGTCAGTGCGCAGTGTTTTGAATAATTACAGGGTGCTGCTGGTTTTGTGTAGCTGAAGGCGAAAACAACACAAATCAGAGCGCTAAGATCTAATCAGATGTTAGAGGCAGAAAACCAAAGTTTGTTTAGATCATATCCCACTGTCTTAAACATGCACACACACACACTCACTTACACACACACACCAGAGAACCATCCCAGCCCTCGAGGTACAAACTTTGAGTGCACAACTATGTGCTGCTGTTGCTGTGTTTGCTCAGCAGTGAGAGCAGGAGCTGCTGCTGACTGCTGAAAGCAGCGCCGGGCTAAAGCTAACACTGCGTTCAGGGTGGAGGACAGCCAGTTGACTGATGGGATTCAGTGGCTCACACAGGGTGCGGTGCTCAGGTGTTAACATGTAATTATGAGCCTTTCATTGGTCACAGAGTGAATCGCACAGAGCCAAGGAACACACAAGCACACAATACAGAGCTGCTTAATCACAATCGTTTGAAAGAAAACTTCTCTTATATTTGTATCGCTTTTGCACAGCACCAATCAACTGCTGCTCTGACTGCCGCTGTGCAAACTCTGCCAAGAAACAAGAACAAGAAAACCAGCTTGTGAGCTGGCGTAATAATGAAAATAAGTTCTTATAATAATCTGACTGTGTGCAACATACAATTTGTCCTGATGCTTGTACAGTGTTGCATGTGTGCAATTACTTTCTAACACATGCAACACTTGAACACACAAAACACACACTTCCCGTGCAGCGCAGGTTGAGGCAGGCCCACAGCTGTAGCGTTCTTTTCTCCCTGACAGGCGCTGCGGGCGCATGCAGAAGTCAAGTCCTGACAAACATCAGGCCTTAAACAAGCACTGTTTGGCGCCTCTGGTCTTGTCTTCTTCATACCTGACAAGTCATGTCATGCCCCAAGCTTCTCCCAAACCTGTTTAATTCAACAATAATGCTAAGGAGTTTTTTGTACTTCCCTCTTTTCTTTGACACAGAAGTTAAACACCTGCTTCTGAAGAGAAAATTAAATGTAAAGTTTTAGACGATAAGTACCTTTCTCTATATTTCAGTGTTTAAAAAAAAAAAGAATGTTATGTTGCAGTCATCAACATCCATCTTGACCACCCAATCTGAGTGATGACACCTGTCCCAAGGCAAACCTGAACACTGACATGTGGTATCATGTTTGTGCGGCCAGTGCTGAAAGAGTCAAATATGCATGTGTCATTTGGGATTAGCCAATCAAACCCTCGTCTTCACCAGCAACCGATATGACTGTAACTACAGCTGCTGCCTTTGAAATGATTTAAAAAGCCATCCGAGAGGAGATATGACGAATAATATCCTGTTTTTTCTCTTTATTCTTTTCAAATGCAGAGAAACAAAAGTTAGTTAAATGTTCTTTCAGAAAAATTTAAACTACTTCTACTTCTGATCCATGTATCCTTCAAGGAAGTTATTAAAGCTGCCGACATGTTTATGATGCTCTAAACATGAGTTATCACATAAACAATGGTTTTTGTGTTGAGAGCCCCCACAAACTCAGATGGGATCTGATCCAAGAAATGCTTCTGGTGACAGATTAATACCTTTTTTATATATATTTATACAACTACAGCATGATTCTGTTTTCTGTTGAGGTAAATGCTGCAGGTATCTGTGCGGGGTTGTTTGTTAAGAAAGAATCTTGTAATCTAAACTATCAGAGAATGGGCTTTTCCACAACGATTATGAAGAAATCCCATAGCCCATATCATAAAAACCTTTTCAACTCTGCCTGTTTTAAAAAATTTCCCCTCCACCTTTTCCCATCTGTAGCTTTCAGGGCTCGTCTCCCTGTGATGGGCGAGTCGTGACAAGCTTCTTGACACAAACAAGTCTCAGCCCCATCTCGTGAGGCGTGGGACGGGCCCGCAGATGTTCCAGGGGCAAGCTGTGTCTTGCTGCCTTTCGCTAGAACACTCTTCTCTTTGAGCATTCGAGGGCTCTCCTCCTCCTCCTCCTCCTCCTCCGGCGCAATGTGAGATGCAACCATCAAGCTTAACTCTCTCAAAAAGACAGAGCCCACTCCAAGAGCACAGGGTTCAGGAAAGAGGCACACAGTATTTACACAAGTATTATCTACAGGCCCTCAATCCATTACTGTAATCCCTCCAGCTCTACAGCATCCCAGTGATAGCCCAAACCGTGACATTCCTCTCTTTGACTGCTCTGCGTAGTGGCAGTTAATACACACGGCAAACACAACCAACCTTCAGCCTCACAATAGTTGCAACAATGGCTGCCTCGTTTACGACACTCCATTAATTTAGCAAAGCAAAGAAGATAAAACATCTCTAACCTGCGCATTCATTCAACCTGTGTTTCTTTTTTTTCTTCACTAAATGACTGAAGAGGGAGCTCCATGGAGACGACAGGAGTGCCAACAAGGAAACCGTGTGGGAGCAGTTCGGGGAAATGTTGACGTGTTGCGCCTCATAGTCATCCCAGACAGGAAGAGGTTAAGGTGTGGGTTAGGGATTAGGTGTGTCTCCATAAGAACAGTCATCAAAAAGCACAGTACACAGTCCACTAAGTCCTGTGGAAGATCCCGCAGGCCTTCAAAAGGGGGCATTAGCAGATCTATGCACAGAGCAAAGCTGCGGCGTGACATCGTCAGTGGCTCTCTGCCACCAGTCCGTCAGTCCAGCAGTTGAGCTACTGGGCCCAGATTATGGGAGCTTTGCGAAAGATCTCCTCAGATCAGGTGAGGGAGCCTCCTTCCAACACTATAATCACAATCCTTTAGAATTAGGCCGTAGCCCACGGGGGGGAAATGACCCTCTCTGTGAGCCACGGAGGAAAATCAGCAGCTGCACAACAAAATAATGTTCAGTGAAGCAAAACTGTGACAAATACTCTTTGGTGGGATTAAGTGGCTGCAGTTTAGAGTTACGTAAGGCATCTTTAGTGAACGATGACATTTCACCTGGCCACTAAATGAGAAAACAGCTCTGAGGCAGTATTAATATGTTTTTTGACTCTTTTTGGGTGAGCTATAGTAAACGTGAACAACGAAAAAAAAGACACCTGTAGACACCTGAAGTGTGACATCAACAAAGCCGCGTCTCCACTGCAATGCTCCTAAAAGTAGGCAGAGTTGTCTATATTTCCTCTATTTAACTCATTGATCATCTGCGGCTCGAGTGTTAAGAGTGTCGCAATCAATGGGATTTTTAAAAATAGCAGGTTTGTGCATTGAGATTGACAATTCTTTCTTGACCAATCAACAGACTGCAGTGTTTCGAACTCCACCTTTTAGTATCGTATCAGTGATTTAGGTACATTAACAGAGGGGTGACGAAAAAAAAGTAGCCATAACCATAATGTGTAATGAACTAATTTGAAGCGGACAGCTTGTTAAACTGCCCAAACATGTTTGGACTAAACATGTTAGCAGCCTGGAACAAAAAACGGTTTTGATCTCTTTGACTAATTGTCCTCGTTCGTGACAACTGTACTGGGGGTGAATATTACATAACTCACCTGCTTTGACTGACCGGCTGTCAGTGAGGCGTCACCAAAGTCTGTGAGTCAGATCCACCCCTTGCTTCTCCGCAACTCCACCCTTTCACCCTAATGCGGTCATTCCTGGCTCCAAACCCCAAGATGGCGACGGCAAAAATTGCCAAACACTTGTGGCTTTAAAACCAGACGTCACAAAGCAATGGGTGACGTCATGGTAGCTAGATCCATCATGTTCATACAGTCAATGTATTTAACTTGTTTTTATAATCATGCACGGATAATTAATTCCATGAGAATGGGTTAAAAGCGTCAACGTCAGGAAATTGCGTTTCTCTCTTTGTATTTTTATTTAATGCTATAGTTTTTAGCTGTCATTCATCTTTAAATACATTTCAAAATTTGCCACTGAGACAATAAAACTGAATTAAGTCAGGCCATGCTGTTATTACCAGACTTTACATAGAAAAAAAGTGAAGTATTAAATCTCTTCCTCTATGGTTATTTTTAGATAATTATTGTTTAAGTCAGTAAATATATAGTTAAGGCGTCAGGGAAAGATATAGACTTTACTCAGTGCGGCAATAATAAGAAACAAACCACTACTTTTGCACATTAAGTCAGACCAATCAAACCAGTCTTGCATCATATGTTATGACTGTGGGACACACAGTCTGTTGCACTGCATGTGTCTACAGTGGGGATGTGTCCTAAACCAGTGTGGCTCAGGCTGTGGGGCGTGCCGCTCACAAACCACACTCTTAACCTCCTCACAGTTGCACATCAGACAAACACTTTTGTTTTTGGACTGTGAAAATGAGAGGGATGAGTGAGGCACTGTGGGAATTGGGTAAATGTCACAATCCCACAGTCGGCGTGGCCCAGGAATAAGGTGAGATCGCCCAGCACTCCCAGACGCTTTACTTGGGAGGCACAGTGCATTTAAGTCACTGCATTAAGCTCAGCAGGTTTTTCAACCGTCCCTTTGGACAGATCTGACAGCAATGACGTGTGGACTTCAGTTATTTATTATTCTTACACTAATAATAGGCCTTTTTAACGACCATCTCCATTTAAAATGTCTCATCCAAAGTTTCCATTTGTAAATACTTTATTGTAATGCAGGCGGTGGTGCAAAGTAACAAAGTACATTTACTTCAGTGCTGTATTTTGACATACTTGAATCAGGAGTAAAGACTGACTGAGATTTAAAATCTCTTTTTTAACAGTGTCCTGGCCAAGACAGGCAGCAGCACAAATAACGGTTGACAAATGACGAGGAAAAATTTACAGAATTATAAAATATTTTAAAAAAACTTTACTTGAATATTTTAATTTTCTGCTGCTTTAAACTTCTACTCCACTACATCTCACAGGGAAATGTTGCACTTTTTACTTGCCTACATTTATTGGACACTTTAAGTTACTTCTCAAATTAACATTTTAACAAAATACAATTTTTAAGATTAAACAAGTGTTTTCCAATTTGGTCCGTCTGACCTTTTAGTTGGAAAACCACCAGACTTTACCACCAAACTTCATGCAAAGTAGTAAAAAAAGTTAAATGCTGCTTACACACTGTAGATCTGTATTAACAATCTATTGTGTAATATATAGTAATGTGCCAGTCAGGGGCCATTTATAAGCAGCACTTCAAAACTTTATATACATCCAGTTCATGATTCTCTTGTACTTTTACTTCAGTAAGATTTTAAATGCAGCACTTGCTCTTTGATTATTTTTGCATTGTTGTGTGGGTGCTTTCACTTCAGAAAAGGATCTGAAAACTTCCACCTCTCAATGTAACTGACAGCACGTCACACAAGATGAAGAAACAAACTAGGAAACTGTGACACATTGATCATCGCGTACAGAATCCAAAAACATGTCATACAAAGGTGACATCTCTGTCACCAACGATGTCCGCTAGGGTGCATTAATACACTGAACTTGTGCGGCTGTTACAGTGTCTGCACACAGTGGTGCAGATTAGACACATAAACAACAGAGCAGGTGGGGCTGTGATGCAACAGCTGTCCCTCAGCCCTGTCATGCATAATGACAGAGCAGGAGGAGCTGGTTGTGTAGGTTTACGGAGTGTCACATGGTGACATCTAGCTGCACAGGGCATCACCACACCTGGACCAACGGTTCACCTCTGTCATCAACAAAGTTACAGTGAACTTAGGCCAAGTTGGAAGTAAACTAGTGTTGGAAAATAAGAAGAACATGATCGCCAGGAGCTAGGTAAAGGCACATCTGAGGGAAACAGGAGGAGTGTTCAACATCCATCTCAATTATCTGCTTATGTAGAGCTACACTTTGACTGTGGTTAAAGGGCAAGTTTGGTGTTTTTCAACCTGGACCCTGTTGTCCCCATGTTTTTGCGTCTAAGTGACTAATGGGAACAACAATTTTTGAAACTGGTTGGATAGTTAGCAAGAGGGTTGCAGCCAGCAGTGGGGAAACAGGCAGCACCTTCAATTCACGTCCATTAAAACTGTTTTTTATGCCACTGTTTAACCAAAAAGAGCCCCAAAATTGGTACCACCAAAGATTATTAGACTCCATTTAAATAAACAGTAATTTTGTCATCATTAGTCACACGTCATTCATGGTTGACAGGACGATAACCAACTCTAGTCTGGTTGAAATAATCCCATAATTCACCCAGTTATATTTGCTAACATTAGTGTTTATTTGAATGGAGTCTGGTGGGTTTGGTGAGGTCGATTTTGGGGCTGTTTCTTATTAAACATCTTCTTTAACAATAAGTTCTCTCTCATTACTTCCATAATGCTGTGAGACAGATAAACAATCTGAGCCCGGCAGTAGCAAAAACTGATGGTGCGTACATGCCCTCAGCAGTTACACTTTGCACCCTGTTTCATGTCTTTCAGCTGGTCTCGCTCAATACTGGGCCAATTTCATAAGTTGTTCCCATTCGTCACTTCAACACAAAAACATGAGAAAACAGAGTTCAGGTTAAAAAAAACAACACAGAACTTATCCTTTAATGTGAATGTCCCTCATGGTGACAGCCTGTGTAGTAAGATCATGCTCATCAGCTTATCTTTTTTCATCAAGTGCAGTGTAAGAAATGCCTGGGGTTTAGTCATGATGTGAAGCTATACATCTCAAATGACACTCTTCTTTGCCAGATGTAGTTGTGCAACCTAAATCTGCCTAGAGCGCAGATTGTCAGATAAGGAGTTCATGGTAACAAGTATCTAACCTCTATGCTGACAAATCACTGCCTCATATGATGACCTGTTACGGTGACAGCTGGCGCATTAATGCGTCTCTGTGGATCCATATTTATTACGGCGATGAGCGTATGCCTGCTCATGTGACACATGCAGAACTCTATGAAACTATGTACAAAACTAACACATGCCAAAGAATTTTTAACCACTATGGAACAAGAATCAATCAACAACACAGATATGCTCAGCACAACAGCAGAAGTACTTCAGAAGGTCAACTCACAGCATATTGTGACCGACAACTTACCTGGCTCTGCCTGAAATCGTCCTATAGGAGCGTCACAGTGTGTCAGTGTATAAGACACACGGAAGATGTTGCAACAGTTCTCTTTTTTAAATCATGTCTAAAGGAATAGTTTTACATTTTACACACTTATTTGCTGTCTTGCTGAGTTACATGAGAACATCAATACTACTGTCATGTCTGTGCATTTGATGTAAGACTAGTAAAACCAAAGTGTTAACACGAGTCTCTACTGACTGGCTGGCAACTGCTCCCCACCAAGAACAAGTCATTGTTACACTGTAGAAAATAAATAAAATATAAAAGCAAGTGTTGCAAACACCAATAAATATAAATATATATATAGTAGAATAAAAACACGAAAAAAATACCACTGAAATAACAAGATATAGGATATTAATTAATGAGCTTTTGAGATGCTGGTAGGTGGACTTTTTTTGCCTTTTGACAAAGCCCAGTCAGCTGTTTCCTCCGGTTTCCAGCCTTTAGGGCCAAACTAAGCTACGTGGATACAGTCTGTAGCTTCACATTTAATGGACAGTTATGGGAATGGTCAATTATCTTTTCATTTAACTCTCAGCAAGAAAGCAAGTAAGTGTATTTCCAGAAATGCTGATCTACTCCTTTAGGGAATGTTCTATTGAGTGCATTACTAGAGAGTCATTATTGGAGAGCATGTGCAGAAAATACTGGAACATGTTTCAGCTTTTCAAACATATCCTCTGTTACAAAAACAACTGAATTAAAAATGCTTGTGTTACTGTATTTCCATGTAAACTATACGGCAAAACATCATCTCTTTCAATGGTAAAAACTTGTATAAATATGGTAAAATATGGAATCAAATTCCAACCTTAACTGTAAAATCAGCAGTGCCTGCATCCCTTTACCATGATGGTAATTTGCCAGTATTTTAGGAGCAGAAACATGACTTTGACTCTCTATACATGATGCAATATTAAATTTTTCTTGCAAACACTGCTCAACCATGACCGTAAATCACATTAACTTTAAGCAGACTGCACAATCCACTCTGATGAGTAAGCGTCTTACCGTCCAGGTGGCAGACTTGGCTGTGCTAGACTGCTGGAAAGACACATCAAAGGTGTGGGGCCCGGCGTAGTCTGTGTTGGATGGGATGGCCGGCGAGGAGAAAGGGCATCGAAGGTGGAGCTGGGCTGGGCGTAGGGTGACGGGGCTGTCACGTTGTTCTGTGCATGGTCATTGTTGTAGGGGCTGGTCGAGGTCGAGCCACCGTTCTGAATGTTCTGATCCATGCTGTTCAGGAGCCCCAGGTTTGTGTACTGTGACTGGCGGGAGAGAGGGGAGCAACGACAGAGGAATGTCTTCAGTTATTATGGGAGAATTTCAAGGAGCCTAAATCTGACAGACAGGAAACAGTAAAAAATGAATCTTGACCATTCAAACAGATTAAGTGCTACGTGGACATTCAAGGTCCATCAAGGATCTGTGACAATTGGTCTACATTAACATGTAGATACAGTTGGTAAATTACAACATAATGCCGCATAGTTTCAGGTTCAAGGTTTTTAGTTTAATAAAATCACTTCCATGAGACCTGAAAATGTGTTTAGAATTAATTTACGTAAGTCAATCTTAAGAAAATAAATTGCATTAAATCGTCATTTCAGTCATTTTTTAAACGGAAATGTCAAACACTGCTTTGGTCCCTGCTTCTTAAATGTGAGAATTTGCTGCTTTTCTTTGTCATTTATGATCGTACATGAAGATTCTTTGGGCTTTGGACTGTTGGACAAAAGAAGGTAAGTGCAGACATCATTTTAGGCTCTTGGAATTTGTAATGAGCATTTTTCCCACTTGTTTTGACATTTTATAGACTAAAAATCTAATGATTAATCATAAAAAAAATCATAGATTAGTCGATTATTAAAATAACCACTGGTTGCAGCCCTGAAGACATCTAAACTATCTAAAGAATACTGCATGTCAAGTAACGACTGAAGGCGGTGAAGGCTCACAACACTCTAGGAAAGTAGCAACAGGAAGTGGAGATCTTGTTTCCAAAAGGAAAAAAAAATGTATAGCAGAGCAGAGTTGTGTTGTGTGTATGGTCGAGCTCCTTCCTGAATTGTTAACACTCCTGTGATCACTGGCCCCTCAGAAATATCCACATGGTAGCATTACTAAATCTGATTTTATAATTTAATCACTGAAAGCCGAGCCTCACAATGTTTTGCTACAAACTATACTTCCTCGTCGTCTGATTCCTTTTTCCACGACCACAACTATTCAGACGGGAGGAATGGAATTAAAATATCTGCCTTTAACAGGATGGAGAATACACCTGGGTCGCAGCCAGCCCCTTCCTGCTTGCTCCGCTTGCCATTCACCCCATTCCTTTCCATTTATAAATGGCACATTCCTGGACGAGGTGCCATGGCTCTCGCTCTTTAGACAGCCATTAATCTCTCCAGGGCCTCTTGTTTATTTCAAGCACGGCTGACCACAGCTGTCCGGCTCACACCCACTGCACTGCCAGGTGTTAGTGGAGCGCCAGATGACCAACAAAACACAGACTCAGGTAGGTTATCTAACTGTTAATCAAGGTAGTGAATTGTGAAGCAATGTTGCTGCTTTATTGCATTAAGATCCAAACACACACTCACAGGCACCAACAGACAGACACACCTGAGAGGAGGTCATCTGAGTCAACCTCAGCATACTTGTGCAACAGTGCCACAGGGTAGCTTGCTGTTTGGATGAGGGTCACTGTGTGCGGCGCAAGGCTGCTGCTTAACCCCCTCCGGAAACAATGACACCAGGGCTTATAAGAGCTTCTCTGGAGAACAATTATGCCAGGCATGCAGGTGTTAAGGGACAAGTGTTTTGTGAAAGGAACACACACACACACAGAAAGAAAGGAAACTCTGGTGGAGACCCTGCAGCCTTTAGTAGAGGGAGGCTTCCCCAAACACACACTCCCTCACAATGGGCTAATTACACATCTTTATATAAAGGGTTAAACTCAATTAAAGTGAAGAGTGGTACTGTGCATTTGATTAAAGAGAAAAAAGATGTGACTGATAATAACAGAACGTCATCACTTACTCAGGAATTTGTATTTATTTATTTCAGCCAATGCGAATAAAAAAAAAAAAAGATGCTTGTTTTGCATGGGGACTAACAGACTGACACATGTTCCTGTTTGGACAGTGTTTTCCCGTATGCGACGAGTCATAGATTATGATATCAGAGCAATGTTTCTGAACTGTGGCGCAATTCACTACTACTGCACCGAGGCGTTCAGCCATTCAGAGATGACACAGCCTCCCTGATGCCGGCAGCTGCAGGGGTGGAGGTGACAGGCACCAATTATCAATGTCAAATTATTAGTCCAAAGAAAAAGGCTGATGCTGGCCAGAGACCAAACATAGATAAAAGCAGGGACATAAAGCAGAATGCCTGACATAGAATACTTAACATTAAACACAGGGCTCTGGATAATGCGTCTCATGGTCGGGATGGATCTAAGGATTAAAGATGAGGAGAGGGGATAATTGACCGGATAGTGAGGCCCAGCAGTAGTCTCACCTAAACTCATCATGTTTTACTGTTTAATTGACTGGAAGTGGGATATCAGTGCTTAAAAAGCCTGAGTGAGGGAGTTTCAGGCCTTCCTTTCATCAGATCTGATTCCACTATAATACAGCAACCATTTAATAACCCCTTTAGCTGCTCTTAAAAATTCCTTCTGTTTATAGCCAACGCTGTGTTTAGGCCTTTGGGATGTCAGGCTGCTAAGCAGGAACACAGTAAATCAGCAGCTTTGACATCCACAACAGCCTTTAATAAAGTTCTGAAAGGTTGTGCTGTCTGTTTGGGGCCTTCCAGCTCATTTCTTTGTCTGAGATATATGTTGGGGTCAGCGTTTCAGGCCGGCAGGAAAAGGAGACTGTTGACCTTCAGAGAGATGGCCTGTTGATTACAACGCAGGAATCTGAATTATCCAGAACACATATCAGAAATATTTTAAATACATATGACAGTTTCAAAGTTACTACTAATGCCAACTTATTTGGTATGGCATTCTGACACAGTCAAGTTATTCCTTGTGTTAGTTATTGCTCAGCCAATGCCCAGATCAGCAGAGACAGTTATCATGTCTTACTCTGGACACATGTTAATACTCAAGAAATACAATTGAGGTATAGTTGAGTAAAGGTAAATCATGATCTCTGCAGCTTGTGAGGTGTTTGTGTGGAGATTCTGTGCACTTCTGTCAGATCACAGGGCTCCCACAGTCATGAAGGTCCTGGAAAATTTATGAATTAGACTAACTGACTAACTATTGTGGAATCAATAAAATGTTTTGGACAAGTTTTGAATATATTCCTAGAAATCCCAAAACATGTCTTAACATTAACGCAAAATAAGTTCCTAGTATTACATAGTCATGAAATTCCTAGAAAGGTTATGAAACATGAAAAAGTTTTTTTTAGGCTTGGAGATGGTTTGGAATTAACAATGGTTTGGGAAATGTTTTGGATATTCATTGTTGTGGCTACTACTTAAATATGTTCAAAAAATATCAAGACATGTCTGAAGTTAATGCAAAATAAGACAAATTTACATCACTAGTACCACGTGACAAGAGCAGCACCGCGTCACTGTCAAGCCTGGACCTCTCTTGGTGTAAAAAAGAGGAACTCTATCCTCAAAAAAGAGGCGCGGCCTTGACGTTTTGTGAATGTACAAGCTTGTCTGGTTCATTTGCATATACAACAAGTTGGCGGCGGGAATGAGTAACATTAGCAAGCAATGGCAATTTGTTTATCTACAAATGCCCGGGAAGAGTGTGTTGTATCACTACCCATTTTAAACTACTCAAATTAAGTCAGGGAGAAGGGGTAAAATATTATGGAAAAGGTCTGAAAATGTACTAGTAAAAATTTGTGTGAACCCTGATCAGAGGTGATTGATTATTATTATCAGTGTCACAAGTCAACAGATATTTTTTAAACTTTGTGAACACTACAAGCTGCAAATCTACCTATAAAATACTGTCCCTCTGCCTACAAGTCTCCACATCAACACCATGAACGGCAAACAGCGGTATAAATGTTCTTTACATTTGAAGGCAACTGATTCCATAACTAATCCCTAACATAATATAAATTAAATCTCCTGTTGCTGTTGGGTGGCCACAAAGTGATAAAGCCAGGGTTTGGACGACCAACAGTTGACAGGAACCAGAGCAGACTTGGCCTGAGGGGGGAATAGCTCCCATTCCAGACTCTCTGGTGACCTGCTCCATGTACCTTGGGCCAGCATATATGAGCATCTAGGGTCTGTGATGAGTGACCACAGGGGAGGGAGGCATTAAAGGCTCAACAGGGCTGGGGGTTGAGGTGGGGCTGGGTGGGGGTCTATCTACACCTTATACCTGCTGGGGTGGGCAGAGTAGGTGATTGTATCAACATCAACACACCATTAAAGCAATTACGATCCGGGACTAAACAGCAGCGCCTGGCCAGTCACATTGTAATGGCTGTGGCGGCTCCCAGGAGACTGGGGACGGGGGAACCTGATACCTCACACAGTGTAGGGATTGAGCCGGACACCACTTAAAGACCCCCTGCTCAACAACTTAAAAGACAGTGACCTGACACACCTGCTATCTGCAACCTGCAATCTCAGAATCTATCACCGCTCTGCTGTTTGGATGCAGGATTTGGTTGGTAAAAGAAGCACGACACAAAGGTTTACTAAAGCAACGACAAAGAAAATTGGAAGCATGGATCACATCCTGACGATGCTGAAACTAAAGCATTTATTTCACACTGATTAGACGTACTGACAAACAATAGTCAGAAAGTACTGTGAGCCTGGAAGGGCCCATTTTTCTCCTTGCTATTGTAACATGATGGTTAAACTGAACTGATGAAAAACCCTACAATATCCCAAATCAGAATAATGCTGTGTTGCCTGATAAAAAAACGGTGAAAGTAACCTCAGTACAAACTTCTTTTCATATTTAATCAACTTCAAAACATCCTTAAAGTGTTTAACGCCAAGCTCTGCAAACACAGATCCATCAATCATGACGCTTGCACTTTCAAAGTGAAAAATGGAAATACAACCTGTGACTATTTTTTCCAAACTAAAACATTTTATACTTATACATACTATACTTGATGCATTAAAATCTGTTTTAGCAGTTAAAATCTGTCTGTGAAAGGACAAAAGAACATTTAACGTAAATGTCAGACATTTTGGAGAAAGACAAAAAGATCACGGAAACTCCTGCTTCCATGAGTATCCTTCTCTTAATTAAAAAAATATCAGAATAAGTAAAAAGTAAGATAAACTACAATTTATCTAGCAGTCTATTATATTCTTAATATCTGTTTCATTGTTTATTCTTTATTGGCCTATTTTCCTGAGCTTTCCCGTTGAAGGATCAGAAACTTTTCACCACAGAAAATCAAAACGCTCCAAAACCTTTTGGAAGTCAGATTTTCTCACTCGACAACACCACCACCAACAACAGACTCAATTAAACCGCATCAACTGACTAAATAAATGCCCAGCCAGCCAGCAGCCATTTCACAAGAGGACCATAAAGTATTTACAGAGATTCTCCAGGTGTTTACATTCCCCTGCTCTCTGGACTACAACATGCACACAGACGTGCACGCCAACACACACTGTCAAACACAAAACCATCTTCTCCGCGTTACGTCTTTCTTTGGTGATTGTTACTTGATTAAAACAGGCTATCTATATTTTCTTTTACTAAATCTACTTTAACGGTCTGGGTTACACCAAAAAAGTATCCAGTGACAAATTACACACATAAACTAAAGATTTTGGATCATTTAAACACTGACATAAAATTTTAAGTCCAAAAATACGAGGCCTTTAACTCTAAAGTGATATTTGGAGCTCTGGGGAACAAAATAAAAGAATGGGCGCGATGGCTGATGCCACACTCCCGGCTCCCCTGTCGCTGGTCTTACCTCGTTGTAAGATGTGGTGGACCCCGTCTCCAGGTACAACATGTTGGCGCTGAGATTGAGCAGAGCTGCTGCTGTTTGCTCCACTGGCTCCAGGATTCCACAAATCACTTTTCCCCACTCTAAAGGAGTGATGTGGACTACAGATGCAAAGTGGACACACAGAAGCTTCTATAGGATCTATGGGAAGGTCATATATACTGGGAAGAGAGGGGGAGGGATCTGAGGAGCTACCTGTCCAATACCTGAGTCCACACCCATCTCCAGGAGAAGCACTGTCTCCCTACTCGTCCTTTGAAGCTGCGCAGAGCTCCTCCAAGGTATTAGTTGTGCAGCGAACCACTATTTCATCTTAGTTGCACTGTTTAGTATCAACCTCAACAAATATCTAATTGCTGTTAACACATGCTTGCATCTTACTTGTTTTGCATTTTCCTTAAATCCCCTAACAGCACAAAATATGGCAATCCAAACAAAGTTACAAGGAATACAACAACCACTCTGTCCTCAGATCATTCCTACCCGTAACACAAAAATTGTACGCATCCTGTATTATATCCACATGGGTGCATGACATAAAAAAAAAATCCAACCTGACAAATTCTATTGATATGGGTGGCAATAAAAAAAGAGAGAAAATTCCATTAGGCCTGCAAGCCCCAGACTGAGAAGTGGAGTCTGGGGTTGGGAGAGTATACCTACGTTCGCTAGTTAGCATAAGAATCACACTGCTTTGCATCCCCAAAGCAACCCTAATGCAGAGCCCCCCAGAAAAACAATGAGACTCCTGTAGATTGCTTGTATCTATCAGAGATGACTGATGTAGATCTGTTTTGGAAACATGCGTTGTGTCTGGATGCTGTAATGGTGCCAGCACTGAAATGTGACAGTGCAATTGAAGTTGTCAGCGTGTGTTTGAGAACAATTTGGCTTCATGCACTTATTTTCCATATTTTAACTGGGGATCTGAAATTGTTGCATTCAGGCCCCAGGATTTATCATACTACAGCCCTAATTTAAACCAAATTAAAAAACACTGTGTACTATTGTACCTCACAGCAGACATGTTTTTGGACCAAATCTTGAGATGGTTGATGATAGTCAGTCTCCTTGACCTCACAAAGTTATTTCCTTAACAAACAAAGTAAAGACGGGGTTTTTTCTTAAGGAAAAGTATCACGTAAATGGAACGTAATGAATCAATGAAGGACATGCCCTGACTGATAAGACCCAATCAGGAAGCAAACGTGGGTGTCTGCGTCATCATTTTCAAAAGTCTCCATTTCCACCTGCCCAAACTAAAACTTGCTTTGTTTTTTTAAGCAAAGCAGGGTCAGCTGTGTTTTCAAATGTCTTTGTTCTAGGGATTGGAAAATGCCGGAGTGGTGTGAACGCCAGGCACAAATGTATCATTAGTTGTAGCTGTAGCAGTGTTCACTCTGCGTAGTGTACTGTTGACTGATGACAACGACAACAAGAGCATACTTATTTCCACTATCCTGCATGTGCATTAGAATAGAAGGAAAACAGTAACGACTGCAGAGGTTTTTATCATGAGTTTGTTTGACTGGAACTTCTCTCTCAAAGTCCAGAAGCAGAATGAGCATGTTATGAACTTCTGCACTCAATGGAGGAGTCCATTACAGTAAGGTGCACTTATTCTTTTTACAATGCATACATTTAGCTATTAAATAACACAGCGCCTTTCAAGAAATTATTACAAGAAACACTGCACAAATAAACTGAGCGATTTCACCACTATGCCTCTCAAAAACAAGATCCCTCTGCATGTCTTGTAGTGCACATCAAAATTAAAAATGTCTGCTTACAATCTAGTGTAACAACATCACACTAGATGTAAAGCTGAGTGGAGTGAGTTGGCTGCCCTGGTAGATGACAAGGGAGGAGACCGGTCAACGCTGCACAAATCACCTCTATCACTACAGACCTGGGAGGTTAAAACTCCTGCCCTGTGGTCAGTGTAATTTAAAAGCTGTCTGAAAACTTGAGCACAACTATGACCTGAAGTCAGCGTCTCCAATCATCAGCCACACCCTGGTCAGGCCCCGGGGCTACAAGCCCACAGGTAAGCCTGTCACAAAGGCAAATCAACACTTTAAAGAGGCCAATTCAGTGGCCTCCCGAGGTAGCCTGGCTTCAGTGAGGACCTGGCCAAACCTTTTGAGTGTGATAATTAGCTTAGCTAAACAAACTTCTAATTATGTTAAAACAACATTGGCGTATGAATAGAGGTTAGAGTACTCTGTGAATATGGACAATAAAGCAGTGGGTGTATTCAAGCAGGACAAGGCAGACTTAGTATATTTGCTGTATAATGTAGGCGAGACTAACTGCAGTCAGCCTTCTTAAATGAACAATGAAAAAAACAACGAACCAATAATGGCACCAATGCTAACATGATGCTTGTTCGTTGCTTTAAAATGTGGACTATAACACTTCCGGCTCTAAAAACCGGTTGACTGGTAACACACAGTGCTGCTTGTCCATGCTAAACTCTAGGCTCAGTGTAGTCACATCTCTATTAACTACATTACCTCAGAGGCTACAGCGGTGAGAAACTAAGAAGAGAACCGGACCAGGCTGCAGCTGAAGATCTGCAGATCCTGGGGCTCAGACAAAAGAGGCTTTAGTAAAGTTCTTCCCTTTAAAGAGCCTGTTCCTTAAGTCAGCTAGATTAGTTTAGTATCAAGTGTCAGGCTGCAGTGGCTGGAAGTCACAGACACCTGTCCTGAAAACAGTGTGAGCTCCCATCCACACTGTCAGACACAGTCAATGGAGAGAGAGACAGAGCATCACTTGGGTGGTAACTCTTAACACCTCAACAATCAACTGGCATCAAATCCTAAAATGCTGCTGTGTAAGAGAAATAAACTTAAGCTGCTTTGGTTAAAACTGAACTATTTAATTTGAAATGCTTGCAGAAACATTTTAAGGGGAAAAGAAAAGACCAACTGTGACCATGAACACAAAGAACTGAGTGATTTATCAGCCTTCATTTTACTAGTAATTAATTTTGCATGAGACTTCAAGGTCTAATTAAACAGCTGCAGAGTCATTATCAGCACACTGAACTGTATTTATTAAATAAACTCAAGTATTAGGATTAGTGTCACTCAACACACTGAACAGTAATATGCTGGATTAATTTAACCTTAAACTTTACAAAATGAACAATTTTATTGTTGCTGCTGCTGTACTGTGAATCTCAGGGCACAATTCTGTTCCACAATATAATGGGTAATACAACCTAGTCATTATATCCACTGTAGATTATTTCCATCCTCATTTCCACTGCATGGTTTGACTCCACCTAACTCACTTTGGTGCTTCTCTTCATTTTTTTCCCCCACTACAGATATTCGGGTTGCAGCGATATCCAGGCTCCAAGGTATACTGTGATAGAAAAGTCGATGGTTATCACACAGTGTACATTTGCTTATCTACGATACTGAAAAAAAAAAAAAAAAAATACAACTGGACGTTGAATCTACCCTATATTTCAGTTATTTTCTAATGGGAGACTTTTTACATATCATCCATTAACAAAGCAAGTTTCAAGTTTCAATTATAGTAATAAAATGTTTGTTCAACCCACAATAACAATTTAATTTTAATTCATTTAAGGGTCATTTTGACTAATACTAATACAAATTCAGTAAAACCGTGATACCGGGAAACCGCAATATTTTCTAAGACAGTTATCGCACAGTGAAAATTTCATACAACCCGAGTGGATAGTAAGCCCTCAGTGTAGGTGGGACTCAGCTGAGCACCATAACAAGGCTGTGTGAAACTGCTGCGTCATCTTCTTCACGTTTGCACATCTGTGCTGTATGGCGAAGTTTTACAGGCTGCCTTTTCCTTAAATGGAAAAAGAGACTTTCTGCAAGGCGTGAACAGGTAGCAAGTGAATGTAGCACTGTGAAAGGATAAAAGAACATCACTTGACTGGCCTGAATGCAGAGCACTGTGAAATCGGTGTCCAGAAAAAAATGCAGTTGCTATGACAGCAGCTTGGCTAACTAAAAATGTTGGGTTTGTACAAGATGTTCCTAAAAATCAAAAAAGAGCAGACGAGTCGAGTTGAGTAGAACCGTGCCATACCATGCAGTGGAAATGCATCATAAGGTAACTCACTCTGCATTTCAACCACAGGAACCAAGTTGTGGTTTTGGTTTTCTGGACCATGAGTTTCATCTTTAAAAGGTTAAACAGTGGTAATTTCCAAAAAGGCAAATAACTATCAGGGTGGAGGTTAAAGTGAACATAGCTGACTGGTCAAATATTAAGTCACAAGAATCAAGCGTGAACAATTTTCTTTAGACTGCAGAAAAGCACTGGTTCTAGCGAGTATCAAAATTAGGACAAATGATAGTTTGTTTAATGTTCATGTTTAAATGACAGCCAAAACGATGTGCTGAAGTCTAAGACAAGAATAAAATGAAGTAAAAACTTTGACGTTTTCAATCTCTGTGCGTGTCTGTTTCCCAACAGTAGTCACACAATGTAAAATCAAAAATCTCTGTGCTGTTGTCTTGCTACATGCAATAGTTACATCTCAAACAAGTCCATCACTTCTTAATCTGTTACTGGTCTAACTGGCCTCATTGCCGAAGCACTTCAGGTGCACGAAAAACATCACGAGTAAAGCAAAAACGGGACTTTTATTTCCTTACTTAGTTTATGATTTTATTACCCTAAACAAAAATTAACATTCTAATCAAAGTTTGTCCAATCACAGAGTATTGTTTTTTAAATTCTAACATAATTTCTGATATCAGAGTAAACTATCAACTCTAATGTTGCTGTTTAAATGATGTCCTCTGCCCTGCGTACACATTAAACAGAATATTTAAAATGTATTCAAGTCAACAACTGCCTTTTTGAACAAATTGTTCTTTCCCAACTGAATCCATCTCAGTCTAGTTCAAGCCTCACGCACTTTGAAAGTACTGAATTAAAATCAGATATCTAAAGAAAAAAAAAAAAAAAAAAAAAAAAAAAAGATCTAAATGGATAATTGGTGTTATACAAAAGACGTTTATGGGATTGTTGCTGGAGGATTTATTTGTGCGCTCTCTCTCAAAGGGTGTGACCTACAAGTTTTCAGTTGAACCTGGCATGATATAATACTGCGGTATAAAAGTCAAGTTAAGCCTGGTCTAAACTGTCAGAAAGATGTATGAAAAAATACAAGCAATGAGGGTGATAGGGGCTCATGCTGTAGCATCCCCACATCCACTTACTGGGCGAGGTCTCATACTGACTCACCAGTTTATTCAAGTGAACCGTGGCAAGCAGTCGTTTCTTAAGACTGCACCTTAAAAAAGACTTCTTAACGTGCTGGAGGCAAACTGGTGGAGCATGACAAAATACAAAAAGAACTTATTATGGTTGGGTATTTAATGCACAGGCTTACTCTGGATTAAACACATCAAGTCCCTAATGTATAAACCATCCAAGTTAAGATTAAAGTCATGCTTCTTTTAACTGAACTTAAAAAAACTAGTGCTGTAGATATTTTAAATAGCTGTAGCTCTTAAACTATGTGTTCAGACAAACAAAGGACAATATGGACTGCTAACCAGTTAAGGTGAATGTAATAAGGTAAGATAAGATACATTGTGATATTGATCCCCTGCAGGGAGTTCAGTTGTTGCAGCACTAAAAGGACTGATGAACAGTATAGTTCATATGAATAGTTAGAGGTACATAAACTAAAATAAGAATGGAAATGGTAAAGTGACAGTGGTGTGATTAATTGCAGCAGAGCCAACAGTCCATCTGAAGGCACCAACACACCAAACTAACATCAAAGAAGTGGTGGCAACGTAGGCCAACTGGTGCGTTGCTTTATGTCACCTGGGTCATAAAAAAGCCAAAAAATTAGACTTAAACACACTGCACACTGCACCACAGCCAACGGCCAACTAGAACTGTTTTACGCCTGCATTAGAGGAAATAACTCTCTATACCAGCAGGCTGCAGCAGTTTGTATTCGTCGCTCAAAAATGAAACCGAAGAACGACAGGATGGATTCAAGATGCTAGTTAGCCAGTTAGGACACTAACAACAAAACATATGCACTGTCTGCTAGTGAACATTATGACAAACAACTATAAACCATTTCCCCAAAAGAGCTCAATGGCTAAAAACATCATTTTACCTCAAACAAGTTTGTTTCAATGTCACACTCTCCTAATTTTGGTTATTTGTTTATTTTCCTCACTTCTGTTTCTCTTCTCATGGACTGAGCTGAACTGCCTATCAGAGCGATTCCTCTCAAAATGCTGATTTGGATATGAAAAGCAGACAAAGGTCAACTGTGCAGGACACACCACAAAAACTAGAGTGACAGACGCCCACTAACAACTGACCATTGGCTTGGTGTGTTATTGTGATATATAATATGATTATTATATAAGTAATGGTACTTAGTGTTTGTCTGTATATATAATAGAATATAACGCAAGAGTCACTGTACCATCCTGACATCATGACTCACAAACGGCTTTGAAAAAGACAAAGAAAACTCCTTGAGAACGGAAATGACTGCACCACATGCAGCAGATTCTTTTCAGCTGACAGCATTAACATTAGACCAAAATTCTGTTAAACTTGTGGAGAAAGCTGATCAGCTGCTCAGACATCAACTAATGCAGCAACAGTGATCTCACATAAGGCACACGAGGAGAAGTGGTGAAAAAAGTACGAATCCAAACACAAACATGTAATTAGATCTCAGGGAAGCTGTGTGTTGATTGAGCTACTCTGCCGCAAAGTTGTTTAAACTCTTTCCTGTGCCTGAAAAGAACCTCTGTTCCTCTGCTCGACACTGCGTCTTCCACGCACAGCTGATCAGAGCTTTATCTGGGTGTAAAATCAGCTGTTTGGGGTAGGATATAGCGTTTCTCCTGCCACTATTTCTGCTACATTCCTTCATGTTATTCTACCCTTTGCTTGCTCCTCTCCTCCCCCCTTGTTGCCACCCCCCACCTTTACATGGAGAAGACACGTACTGATAGATGAGAGCTGGGACCTCTGCAAGTGAGGCAGGTGCTGCGTTAAATTGTTGCCCTGCAGCTACAGAAAAAAAATCCAGAAGAAAAAGGAATTTCAGATTAAACATAAACCCTACACAATACAAATAAGTCCCCCAGGGCACTAAACAGTGAGCTGCATTCTAATGACTCATGAAAGAGGCACACCTCCACATGGGTGGAAGACGAGGGGGGTAGGGTGAGGGTGGTTTTGCCCACCACCTCTTTTCATCAAAACATAACGATCGGGGCTTGGTGATTGGCAAGCTGCCACGGCAGCCAGCTTTTAGTCCCACACAGATGCTGTCCAAGTTGCTGGCGTGCCAATCACCGCACCACGCCCCTCTTTGGTGTATAGGAAAGTGGGTGGTGGGGGTGGGGCCATTAATCACCAGTTCAAGAGAGCACAGGCCCCCTGGGGGGATGCGCAGGGTAACATTACTCAGCTCCTTGAACAAAATTTTTATTTGCTATTTTTTTCCATCCTGGCTGGACAACAGCATTCCTACACTGGGAGGGGAACATGCAGATCATCGCTCAGTAGCAGAGCTGGCAAAGATAAGTTCCTCACTACAGGTCAAACGGAAGGGAGTTCAAACAGTGCAACACATAAATATAAACATAACACAACATAAACTAAACGTCCAAAGAGTTCTTTTCACAGTCCTTTGCTTGACAGAGCTATAATGTGAATGGTTGGTACAAAAAGCAAGCTAACAATCCCTGCTTCAGCTCATTTTAATTAAAAAAAACCAGGAAACTCAACTGTCACTACCTACAACACATCATCAGGCATGTGATCGTCTCTAAATGCACATTCTACCATCAACAGACTCTGGGAGCTACCTGTCTCAGAGGAGGCCACCCAGGTCAAGCACAACTCAGGCTGAATGAGATAATATCACTACCTTACAGACAAACATCTCAGATGAACACAGATAAACCGATTCACCGGCTGTTAAACTCCTCTGCACCACATTTTCACAACCGTCCTGGGGAAATTCCATTGTTAATATGAAAATTGAAAGTACTTCTCTATAGTAGAACCTATGGAATTTACCAATGGAAGTCCCTTTAACTCAGAATGAAAGTAATCTCAGTTGGTACATTAATTAACCAGTCAAGTGCACAAAAAACAAACTTAAACGTCATGTAAGATTTTAAGCTGTTATATGTTGCACAGATGTTTTCTGGTGAATCATTCAGAGAAAAATGGGAGCACTCTGTATGACATCATTTGTGTGTTTTAACTGGTTAAGAAAGTAGATTGCTGCTTGGTATTTACAAACAGAAAATATTGGCAAAACATTTATAACATTTATATTGTTTAACTGAAGGGCACAGACACACTAAATGAGATGGAAATGTCGTTGCTTAAACCTTATTATTCCACAAACAAAACAGACACTGCTCAGTTTGCATTAAAATGTTTAGTTTACAGTTAACAGTGATGTTTACTGGTTGTGTACAGAGATGGAAATTAACTTTTTTGTCCACGTACTACTGTGGCCAAAATCTACCAGCCAATATTGTTTTTTTTGGCTGGTGAGTAAAGGAAACCTAACAGCCACTTGCATATTTTACCAACATTTGGCTGGTGGCTGGTGATAATCGTCTCTGGCTGTACATGTTATCTCTGATTGTGGAGGGTCTGAAGCAGCAGGAAACGCTTGTGAAAAACACTAAAAAGTAAAACTGGTGTTTTACTCAGACAGCAAACCCACATACTTACAGCAAGCGTCTCATCTGCCTCATGCATGGTTATGCAGTCCATACTGATCTGAATGGTGTTTCCTGCAGAACCATCATTTGGACTGTCTCTGAAGTTCAGCTCTATGGGCTGGACTGAATGAATGGCAGATCTGAAACATAAGATACAATACACAGATTTTTTTTTCGTCACTACAGTCTGTTGTGTACGTTTTTGCATTTACATCACAATGTTTTTCTTTTGTACTATTCACTCACTGGTCCAGCATATCAAACAGTTGGTTGAATACATCTTGGCTGAAGAAGTCACTTGTCTGTGCTGACTGATTCTGGGACATGGCGGTGAGGAATGAGCTCTCTCTCCAGGACAAACGAGACGAAGGGTCCCTGAGTCTGCCAGGAGACAGAATCAACCACAATCACATTCATTTTACAACACATATTCCAAATAAGCAGTACTTACTTTACTATTGGCATTTTTTTAAACAGACACAACTATTTTAATAAGTAGTTTTAAAAGCTGCAATGTCAGCAAACATTCAGTATAAACGTTGATGTGCAGGGCTGAGATTTGGCCACCCAGCCAGTGGAGGAAAGGAGGAGGAGGAGGAGGAGTCCTGCTGGCAGTCATTCATGAAGAGCACTTCCATTGTGAAGAAGTCAGCCTGCATAATACTGAATATTTGTACTACACATAATGGTGATTATGCACCATTCAGACAGAGGCACTTTGACCTGCTCCCCTGAAACATTACACCTGCTTCAGAGCTCAGCCTGCCATTGTTCCTGCTGAAGTGGCGCACGCTGCAGTCTGAGACAGGCGGAATTCCCCCCGCAGTCTATATGATAGCACTGCTGCAACTTCTGGTATGTGTACAGCTGGACGAGCTTGGGGGGGAGATGGGGGGCCATAATCTGAAGCTGGCACTATTTTGGGTTTTGGAATTCCCCAACACTGCGTGATGAATGATATTAATACCTGACTTACAAACACAGGCATATCTAATGAAGCAAATAATTTTACTTATGCAGGAGGCACACATGAGGGAGTGTTGCTTTTAGAATAAAGATATGTTGAGTTTGCAGTGCCAATAAAACATTTAAAAGGGATGTAAAAGACAAAGCATACAGACAACTAAGTTTGGGACAAAGTAGATCTTTTTACAATATTAACACTATTAACGCTTTGAGTGCTCAAGAGAAGCAATGATCTCAAACCACAGGAAATTATGCACTGCAATTGTTCTCCAGTTCACCTTGTGTTGGAAACTGCACATGTACATCTTTTGTTCTGTGTCAGTCAAACACATGGAACATATTAATGTACTTATCTGTGATTACTTGAAGTGTGTTAAATATCTCTGAAGGACGAAATACACCCAATTTAGACCTTTGAAGAGGGTAAATATACAAACATGTCACAGTGTAGCTGTTAGCATGATCAATATTTCTATAAATCATATTGTGCAGGTCTTGATGGGGGATGTGACTTTATTTTGGCTGCTAGCTTATGCGTCACTGCTGATGACGCAACGAGCAAGCTAGCGTTAGCTGGGATAATAAAACTTGACCCAAAAACTGCTAATTCGATGGAAGTAACAGTAACAGTTAATACAAAGATGTTTTATAACCATTATGAACAACATATATATCTGCTTTGCCGTTTTTATGCTGTCACTGGTGATGAATTATATGGGTTTGGCCTGTTTGGCTAGTTAGCGTTAGCCTCAGTTAATTAAGATGCTAACTGGCAAAACAATCGGTAATTCTCGCTCACTTCGCGTTAGCTAGCCAAGCTATTATTTCTACCGTGACTTGGTATTTCTCCTGCACAGTTAGACGTGCTTACTGGAGTTTAATTAACTATTATTACAAATATCCAGGTAAAGTGTAGCTGCGCACACGTTATTACCTTCAGGTGTTCTGGTTGCCATTGGGTTGAAATCTCGCGAGAGTACAAGGCAGATAAAATGGCGACTGCTTTTGTGATTGTAAAATCTGTAAAATGAAATTAATTGTATGTTAATTAAAATGTTGCAGCACTATTCGTTTATCCAACACAGCCAATCTGTTTTTGTTGTTTATCAGTGATATAAAATAATCTGTAAGATAATTAAAACATGTTTTGAGTAGTACTACTGTGGTACAGACTGTAGAAGGCCTGACTTTACTGGGTGCAGTATTTGTCTGTGTGTCTCTGCTGCAGCTTTCAGGTTATTTACATTAAATAAGTTCTGTAATACTAACTGCAGTACAGACAGCAGTACTGGCTATAGTTAAGCCTGAAGAATAGTGACCTACTACAGACTGTTGTACTGGATGTTAATGCAGACAGACTGTAGTACTGACTCCAGAACAGACTGTAGTACTGTGTGTGTAGTGCAGACTGCAGTATTAATTGTAGTACTGACTATATATTTATATGCACTATTTCTGCTTATACATTTAGACCAACAGAACACTGGAGACAAATCCCTACAATGTTCACACATACTTGGCTACTGAAACTGATCCTGATAATTTGTTTGAATAACTATTTAGATACTTTTGAATACAGGCCTGTCAAAACTGTGAAGTGTGTATATTACAGAGTATATTACAGTTACAGAGCTTGTTAAAAAAAAATTTTGTGAGGAAAAAAATGTTTAGTGCAAGTATGTATAATAATTCTTTGTCAGCTGAATGCACACAATTTAAGTTTTGTACTGTAGATTGTAACCGAAATAAACCATTCATTCATTCATATATTATATTTCTTAAATATTTAAGATGGTTATTAGACTTTCTCAGACTGTTTTTATTTTACTATAATGACAAAGAACGAGCAGAATTGCAGGAGGAATACATCCACAGTAATAATCAAAAGAGTGGGTCACCCAGCAGATGAGTTCAAACATAACATTAAAGAAATGGATGGCAGTTACTGAGATAAATAACAAAAGGTGGATGAATAGAAAAACAAGTAGACTGCAGGTAGAGCAGGTGTGGCATCACCTCGTTTAATGGAGGAGGGAGGATTAAGGTGTGGTCCGACTGACCTCTGCTTCAGTTAAGCTTCCTTTGATTTCAGCTTTCATTTTCCTCTAAAACAGGCTATTTGGCAGAACTTGTTCAACTGTCACCTTGTTAACTTGTCTGAAAGAGCTTTGCCTCACAGCATTGTTTGTTGACCCAGAATCCAGAATATAATCACAACAGTTGTGCATCAGGTTCAACATGTATTACAGCATCAGCCTATTAATGGCCTACATTTGAATACTATCATAATAAAACTGTTGCCTTGAACTGCTGATGACATGCACTATTAAACTTTTGTGTTTAATATAGTGTTAGTGGTGTTTTTTCTACCTACAGCATGTGCATGGTTCTGTAAGATTTTGGGATTGTACATTTTTATTAACACGTAATGGAAAGTGTGAAAAAATGCATTTAAACTAAGAGCAAGGCAATAAATAGGAAAAATATGTCCACTTTTATTTGCATGTACCTTAATTGTATGACATTAGATTAGATAATAGTAGAAATAAAATCTTTTCTATGTGTAATTTCTAACTAGTTAAAAAAATCTATTAATTTATCTTTTTATTATATTTAGCAGTTTTATTTTAAAGCCTGTTCAGATAGATGGGTTTATCCCTTCCCTGGCCGTTGTTTGTCTCCTCTGGGTGTCTGGTTACTCAGAGAGTTTTTCAGGTAGCCCGAGGCGAAGGCTGTTCAGCATCCACTTAAAGACAGTGCAGCGCCTCCAGACGAGACTGGGGCAGAGGTCAGCACTAAACAGGGGATGGCCATTGTCTCTTGGCAGGTTGGGCACACCGACCGATGAAAATGCAATCAAAACAAACAGCCCAGCCGATCGGGGCCCTTCTCCAGTGTCTTTATTAATCACTTGTTCAAAGGCCTAAGACCTTCTCCCCCTCATCTGTCAGCCCCGGCTGCAAGAGGGACATGACTGCAAAACAATAGAAAGCCCCAAAGTTTCTCCTCCTCTTATCCCCTGACTTTTATAGAAGTGAAACAGTCTGAAGTCAAATCCTCTGGGGCAAGGACAGGCACAAATTCCTCCAAGGTTTGGAATGTAAAGAAAACAAGAGAGGAGGAGAAAATTGGTGGACCAAAAAGATTCCTTGATACCTGAAAGGTGAGTCAAATCTAAAAAGCAAAACAATAGAACATGGATGCTGCCAAAACATTCCAAGCTCAAAAATAGATTAAAACATCACTGGTAGCAGGTGGTATTTGAAAGCACCATGTAATGAGTTTTAAACCTGTAGCTGTGTAGTTATTAGGGTCCAATAAATGAATCATTGTAAGCTACAGCGGCTGAACTTTCTGTTTGATCAAAGCACAGACAAGATGCACAGTGATGATTTAAAACATTATCAAAAAACACACCTACAAGGACACGGTCACACTGTCTTAATGCTATTATAATTGCTTTTCTTAAGTGTAAATATGTATAATGTGCATCTGTATGTTTAATCTGTATGTTATTTTTGTACACTGTGAAAAGATTCATATCTCAACAATTAAATGATGGATTAAATAAATAAATAAACAGAGCCAAACAGCACTCGGTACATAGTGTCTCAAGGTGCAAGAAAGTCCACCAAACAATAAGTAAAATAAATTATTAGATATAGATACACAGTAAGATCACATATAGTAACCAAAAAGACATAAAGAGACAACACAGTAGTGTGTCAGCAGTGATACAATCTTATCGACCAAACAGCAATTAGTGCTGTGTGATAATTACAAGCTGTACTTCTAAATATCAGGACAAAATAGTGATGGAGATATTTTTTTTTTTATTGTACTGATTTTTTTTATATTATTTGAAGGCTACATGAATATGTGAACTCATTAATTAATGAATAACAATGATGATTAAAGATTAAACATGCAGTGATGAGAAAATTTTCAGTGTTCATTAAGGAAAATTATATACATGTATTCACACACACACATATGTATAAATATTGATAAAATTATATTATTAATCATACTGATTGAAACATTAAAAAGTTTTAAAAAATTACTTTTTTTGTGTGTGTGAATTATTTGTATCAGAGTTGATTTATGCCATACACACAATGACAAGTATGTATGTAAAGATGCTGTCTGTAACTCTGGATAAAGATACTTAATTGTTGAGTACTTTTCCTAGTTTGTCAAATACCGATGCTTTGAGCATCAGTATCTGACAATCTGGGAATGAGACCCAAAAAGTCAACAATCTTTCTTCACCATAACATACAGCATCTGTAATTGTTCCTACTTATAAATATTGTTTTTTCTCTCTTCTGTTTAACGATCTAACATGTTTCATAATTATTTTATTGTTGTACTCATTAATAAATTGTAATTTAAGTTGTTGTTGATTTCTTTTTTCGATGAGATGCATTTAAAACCCTTTAAATTGTTTTAAGCACAGCAGTACGAACATGTTTAAATCCTTTAATGCCCTTTGTGTCTCCTGTAATAATAAATAAACTACTGATAAAACTAATTTATTTATAATCCCAGATGCTTAAGAAGCAAATGTCCTGACATCATGTTATAATCATAATTTTGGACCTACAGATGAATTTTATAGAACAAGATATTCAAGATTCAGTGCTGTGCTGCATCTGATAAAATGGTAAAATCCTGTCTTCCGTCATTCTGCATTAAAACATGACATCTCTTGATTTACAACGTGCATCTGCACTGAAAAGGCCAGAAGTCATCTTCAGTAAGGATCAGAGGAAGACCAAGCAACCGCGATGTCATGTAATCTGTCTGCCACGTCGGCCCTGATGGCCCGTTACACATGCATTGTTGCCATAAGTATGCCACACTTATAAATATATCGGGCCAGAGCAGCAGCTGAGGATCCAGGCAGACACAACTGTTTTCAGGTTGTGTTGGACCTCCAGACAGTTTCAGTCTGTCTGGAGGTCCTGGTCAAACAAAGAGTCAGAGTGAGTCACATATTGACACTTAAGTAGGTCTGTGAAGTAGCTCCGTTCAGAATTTAATTTACAGCCTACATATTTCCTCCACTTGTACCACATGTTAAATCCACGCAATGTGTTAGTTAAGATGCTTTAAAAAAACAGTAAAGTCACATGGCTTCAGATACATTGTAATATCAGTTTATACAACATGTATGTACTTACCGATGAAAGGGAAACTCTGGGTAATACTGCACAGCTGTGTAAGGTGAATTCATGTTGTCATGCCAAACTTCACTTTGCTGAAATCTTCAAAATGATCAGCTTGTCACAAAGACACATGTATCAACGGCTGTGCATGAGCTACACGAATAAATACAAGTAATGAAAAAAAATAAATAGAAATAAATAAAGGCCTGGGTTAAAGTGCCGGAGGGTACAGTGCAGAGTGGAGAACGTTTGAGAGATGAATTTGAATTTAGGTATTTTTTCTTAGACTAGCCTACAAATAGGAGGGGCTTGTGTCAGCTCTCTGACCAATCCCCAGCTACAGTACAAGATATCACTCACTCTCAGTTGCTAGGATATAGATATCAAGCAACTACATTTGACCCTGCACCTCCACACCCAACACACATATTATAGCCACTATCCTGAAAAGCTCACCCCTGCCCCACTCCTCTATGTGTTTCTCTGGCCCGTTATGATATTTCCACCCAGATTCCCTGGTGGTTTGTGGGTTGAGGGCATGTCTGTTGTGTCACGCTTCTCACCGGGGCCCAGGAGGCTTTGAGCGCGCTGAATAAATGCCACGAACACACTCCGAATGGCACGTTGTTGATTGTGTGCCGATTCAGCAAAAGCACCTACTGAAACAACAAAAATCACCCAAATATTTGACTATAAGGAAGTGAAACGTACATTTTGTCTAAGACCTCAGATGTCTAATGATATGTTAAAGCAGGAGATGGACACAAACAGAAATGGAGAAGAAAATGATCCTCCTATATCCTCTTTAAGCTTGAGCGGCGATAAACAGACACCAGACAAAAAATATTGCGGTTTGAAAATCCTTTACAGTAGCCTACATAAAGTCTTATTTAAGCACACACACACATCGTAGCACCTACAATATCAGACTCTTCCTCTCACCCAAGCAGTATGACACTGTAAACCTAGAGGTCTTGTGTGGTTTTCGGAGATGAACTGCAGATGAATCAGTATGCTAAAATAAAAGGTAGGGTCACAGCGGGGGGAAAGATAATAAATAGATGTGGTGTATCCAGGGAACACAAACCTCTAAGCTGCTCTCTTGTACTTGTAATAAAGACACACAGCCTGTCTCTCCCTCTCCTCTGACTGCCTGCTGTGCACCTATTGACACTGATACAACGTACCGTGGGCCAACCTGGTGATGTGACACTGCGGTCACACAGCTGCTATTTTAAAGATACCGGAGTACAAGCTTTCGCTATCACACCAGACTTCATATTAAGTATTAAACACTCAGCCAATTACTTAATATACAAGCCTCAAGTCATACACAGATTTCCATGTTCTTTTCTAATTAACAAGGAATTTACCACTGTGTTCATTTTTTCTCACTACAAATGAACTCTGGGGATCTTAATCGTCATGTAAGCCTGTAAATCTGTGTGAATCCATGTTGCTTTGATGATGTTTAAACCAGTGGTTCCCAGCTGGTGGGTCACGAGTCCACTCTGAAAGGACCACAAGGGACTCGCAAACCTTTCAAATTTGTGTAAAACACACTTTATTTTGAAGTACAGTGAATATTTGGCACTCATCTTTATTTTTAAGCTCAATTTCTTGCTGTAGAGTCAGTGACTAATGGACAGCTACTTGAAAGAAACAGCAAACTAGCTCGACGACATGGCCAAATGGAAGTATGACACCGAATATATTAAACTGTGTGGACTTTGAACTAATCACTAAGGAGAAATCTGGACCCCGTGGCTGGACCAGTTGAGAACCACTGGTTTAAACGAGACTTTAAACTGCTCTGTACTTTGATGGCTAAATGCTAACTGCAGCATGCTAATGTTGAGCAAGTAATGTTCACCATGGCTTCAATCTTAAGCCCCATTTACACTGCCTGTTCAAGGTGGGAATTTCTTGCTGTTATTCAACCTCACGGTTCTGTATAAACGATAAAAATGCAGCAATGGAAAGACAGAGTTGTCTCGCCTTCAAGCCGGCAGCAGAAGTAGCAACAGCACCAAATACATGTCTGTGTACGAGGCAGCCGGCAGGACAAGGCCATGGACAGGACGGGTGTGACATTTTGATGACATGTTATGTTTGCGACCTGCTGCCAGGAGATTTAAAAAGCAGCCAGTACCAGTTAGCAGCTAACTCAAAGAAGAAGAACAGCAACCAAAACTGTCTGAAATTTGGGGAGACAATGAGGACCCCTAACAGAAAGAAAGTGGTTACAGAAAATTAATGAATGAATGTGCATTTTGCATTCATAATCTCGATCTGCAAGGTACCTCAAAATTATACTTAAGTACAATACTTAAGTAAATGTATTTTTCCCCCACTGGTAATTGGTCATAAGCTGAAATATAATAAATAATCAGGGGGACGTGAATCCTTTATACCAATTTTCATGTTGGTAGTCTGATTCAAGGAGCACCGAGCGACCAACACCGACCAACTTTGCTACTAACAGAGCTATAAAATACAACAGTTTGTGTATAAACGTGAGTAATTAGGTTTAATTGCCCACTCTGTTGTTGCCGTCTTTGGCGGAGATGAGTACTGTGATAAATAAATAAGGTAAGGTAAAGTAAGGTAAAACCTTAAGGTCCCCTGGGGGCAATTTAGGATACAGACAGTAGACATAAGTAAAACAAAACAGATAGTAAAATACATAACACACAGAGTCAGGGGTAAATCATGGACAATTAGTGGTCACCGCTGGTTAAGCGATAGCAGACGGAACAAAGGACGATCTATAAGGCCTAGTGCTACATTTGTGGAGGCAAAACGTCCGCCCTGATGGAAGCACATTAAATTCAACATGGCAGAGATGTTGAGAGTCTGAGACAATAAACTGACCTTTAGAGATTACCCTCTTTTCATACAGATGCTCTATGTTATTAAAAGTAACAACAGCGATCTTATAGCACAACTTGACCACTTTTTCCACTTCCTGTTTTCACCACTTGTAATAAAATCAAGGCAACATATATAGATTATTCCACAGGATTTGGACTGAAGTATGATGAAATTCAATTCAATTTTATTCATAAAGCCCAATATCACAAATCACAATTTGCCTCAGCGGGCTTTACAGCATACAATATCCCTCACAGCGGATGAGGAAAAACTCCCCCAAAAAACCCTTTAACAGGGGAAAAAAATGTGATTACATTTAAAATGAATTTGATTTGTAAATTAACAAAAAATACAAATATAAAAAAATAAGCTCATCGTCAATTTCTAATCAAATATTTTGACAGAAAAATTTGGTCCGTGAATAAAATAAAGAAAAGCTGCATGTCAGACGTTGAAGAAGACACCACTGCTGTTACCATGTGCACTGAATCACAACAAGTGTCACTGCACTGTGACGGTCTGCCTGTGTAAGCAACTATTCCCCAAGGTCACTGCTGCAGATATCAGTTGTTGCTAATCACACAGCTCTCTTAAATAAAGGTCCCCAGTTGAAAAATAAACGCCCATAATCACAACTGCCGTGAAAACCCACTTGTAAAAGTCCCAGGTGATTATTATATTATTAATGCAAGAAATTCCCTCTAATAAACCTTTTACACACGCTGTGGCTTTGACTGTGCCCACCTCTCAACATAACAAGGACAAACTGACCTCAAAGTGTCATTAAATCTGATATTTACAGCGACATGTGAAACCCTTACATCATTAATTACTCTCAGGCTCAGCCGTTGTTGGGACCCAGTCACCGAACCCCGTATTACTTCATTTGACATGTATGTGTGTTTATGAGTTGGCAGCTACGTCAGCGACAGCTCTGGTGCTGCCATCATGAGGAGTGCACACAATGTCTAATGAGGTTATTATTCTCGTAAAGCTAACGCTAAGCTCCATTTAATCTACAATATCTGCAGCGAAAACCATAGATGGCAGCCAGCCTGTGTGACTGTGCAGCCCAATATCTGCTTAATTCGTTTTGGTGTGTTCATTGTCCTGAAGGCATTATGAGGCCCCGTTCACACGGCCTTATTAATGTCTAGAGTTTACATACGGGATGCCAAAGAGCAGTTGGCGGAGCAGCTGATGAAGTAGCCCCGATGTTTGCTGCACTACGGAGAGATGTGTTATCAGTGTCAGTCACACACACCACACTGTGGCCAATCACTCTCACACACTGAGGGGGTTATGTGGGCATACTTGTGTGCGTCTGTGTGTATATTCCAGTTGGTGACTAATGCGGGGGAAATCCAGATGAGTCAAAACTGCCAGTGTCCGGTGCAGTGTCTGAGAGGTGATAATTTACAGCCTATGCACTAAACTGCCCAGCAACTTGGCATTGTTCATAACACCCCTATAGGGAAACCTCTATTTTAACTGCACAATGGGAGAAGTTCAAGGGGCCTGAAGTGGAAGCATCGTATAGAACAAAATGAATCAAAACATTTTAAAACTTTCAGTAGAAGGATATAAATCCAGCTCCTGGAGCATGAAATATTTAAACCTCATACAACCAGTCTTGCACTTCTGCCATGACAGCGCCAAGGGTAAAGAGCCGTAAACTAACATGAGCTTTCCCATGTGACCAGTCGAACCTGTATTTCTTTTCCCTGAATCACTTTTGCGGTAATATTCAGACTCCCAGACAATTATAAATGCTTTCCCACGGTGTGATTCAACTTTGTTTAGTGTGTCTTTTGTCACAGTGACTTTTACACCTGATTTCAGGCTGTTGTCGCGTTGGGAAAATCTGACTTGCTTGCGGCAACAAAAAGGCAGGGAGCCAGGTGTGGATCATGCTTCCAGTGTAACTACCTTCAGTTGGAACCAGATTTGTTTGTTAGAGGTTTATACGCCACATGACTAATTATGAGAAATAATTTGTTGTGGTTTAACTGTTGAATAAAGGAAAAGGTCATGTAAAAATAAAATCTAAAAAAGGCTTCATAAAGAAATAAAAAATGACCCTAACAGTGACGCCTATTATTGTGTTTCTATTATGTTTTGGCAGCAGAGCAACAAACACAACACTGATGCCACATTTACACTGCATGGTGAGACATGGCTCAACCGACCCTTTACTAAGCCCCGCCCCTTTGTGATGGTCCGTCAAGCTGTCAGAGCCCACACTGTAACTAACTGCTCTCTGACGAAATATTATATTGTTGGAAAAATGAAATAGCGGCTCCAGAGAGAAGCAGACACATATATTCAACCAGCTATACCGTGCAGCAGAAACACACCATGACATTATCATCAGCTGTCTGCTGTTCACTGTCATATTATTAGAGGTTTCTCCACAGCTGCCACTAGGTGTATGTGAATATAGGCCTAAATAATATTTCATGCTGTATCTGTGGGGCTCTATGAATTGCAGTCAATTTTGTTGCTTACATCAAATTCTAGCAACCATAAAGATCTCTGTTTAGGTTCAAGCGGCGTCCTCTGCGACGGTTTTCTATAAAGATGAAGGTTAACTTTTTTGTTTGTATTTCTGTTTTGACATCCAGCATCACAACAGGACGTTTCTATTCATGGTATCTCAACCGTTTCTCTCTGGTGTGCGCGTGCACCTGCTGTGACGTGACGTGACCGTGACGTACACTCCAAGTTGATCTATATCCTGGTACAAAACACAGAGACATCGTAACTTCAGTGATAGAGAGAGTTATGACATCACTTACATCACTTTTGGGTGTGTAGTCTTTCTAATGACATATTGTTACAGTTGTATACTTTAACATTTTTACAACAAACTGCGACTCTTAACTTTCAAAATTATAAAAAAAACTCCTAAACTGGAACTGTTCTTCTATAAATGGATCATACAGCATGCTATACTAATATTAATATTACCGATCTGAATGCAGACTCTGAAACAGTCTGTAGTGGAGCATTGCTCTCAGAGAACACTGGAAACTTCCTCAAACAGAAGCCTGTGTACAGTATATATCACCAGCAGGCAACGAGGGATTGCAGACTAAACTAAAACATGAAACTGTGGATTAAATCGTGCGCCGGTTCAAACGAGTACCAGTCGAACGCTTTGTTTTTCTTCCCAAGGGCACAGAATCCCATCCTGGACTGAAGCGGAGCACTTTTGGTAAACACAATCAAAGCTTTCCAGCAACCAGTCCCAGATCTGAGACGCAGATGACACCCAGTGAACCGCAAACCATCAATCACAGCTAATCCAACACTAAACCTGTCTTTGCTGTCTTTTGATGTCAGTCAGCATCACTCATGGCGCAGTGTTAGCGTAGCACATGGATCATTTCACATTTACAGTGGGGAAATGAGCTGAAACACGGCTTATTACCACACGATTACATGCATGATTGTGATATTCAAATTCACGTGGTTTGTAAATGGGCTAAAAATGGGCCCTGTATAGGATCGCCCATAAGTTCCATAATGGCCCCATGCCAGTTGGTTTAATGAAGGGGGCCCCACATTGGTTATGCTAGAGCTACCTGGCTATGAAGTAGGTATGGGCCCAAAACTGGCATCTTGTCTGGGGCCAACTAAGGTAAACTCACTCATGTGGGCAACTGGCATATAGGACCAATGGTGAACCTGTGGACAATCCCATACAGGACCCATTTTTCCATCCATTTACAAATGTTGGCTGGGCAGTAATGTTGATTTAGACTGTTACCTTCAGGCTCAAATGTTTTGCGGCTCCAGGTGGATTATTTGACAGCTTTTTATGAGCCAAAAATCTGTACCCCCTCTGACAGCACTACAATAACAACCCAATCACCAGAGTAAATGTTGGCATTGAACATTTCTGCAAAACACAGATATATAGCAATCACAGTGCGTATAGCCATTCCCATACACTCGGACATTCTCTGCCTGGACGTCCATTGAAATGCATCACAGAAAGTCAGTTTTGTTCGGTTTTATGAGCTTTTTCAGAGATTTGAAGTTTAAAAAATGGTCAAACAGTGAGCATGGGGTACATCCGACACAAGGTATCCTGAGAAGCTGGGTGACCAGGTGTATTTTTTACACTTTAAGCCACATCTCAAGCGAGAAAAGTGTCTCCTTTGAATAAAGTTGTGTGGTAACGTTAGACCACAACATCAACTCAACGTGAATAAGATTAACACTGATGTCTACATCTGTTTTAAGGTAAGTCAACATTGTGTTTGAGGCAAAATATTGTCACTTTGCTGGAAAGAAATATAAAGTTATCTTTAACATCTCTAGCTAACGTTAGCTAAAGTTAGCCTAACATTAGCTCCTAGCTCATCATGTCACCTTGTTTGCTGGGAGTCATTAGCCTATTTTGTTCTAGTTTTGTACTTTGGTGATCGTACATCATTGTTAGCTGTTGTCCAAAGGGCTCTAGTTAAGCTGACGTTAACTTCTGGAGTTTAGCGTCATTAACTTATCTGTAATGGCAGAGATAACAAAGGTTGGCAAACGTTATGCTGAATGATTCAGTGTAAATACTGTAGCACCAAACTAACAAGACACTGTTGGTAAAGATGGTAAAAAGGTCGTTATCCTTTTCTCATATTCTGAGCCAAAAACCTTAACTTCAGTGGCACTTTAACTTGTTGTCTTTGATGGTGACGGCAACCAGATGCGGTTCACAAGTAAATTTTGGCTTGTAATTTAAGCTTTTCATCGACGTTCTCAACAATAAAATGATGAATATATCCCTCCAATGCGTAGTTTAGGCCCTTTTGGTTACTTCTCAATGACATCTGATCGTTATGTCCCCAAAAATCATCAGCTGCCTCCTGTGAAATGCCGTGAACTGTGACACCTGCCATAGGGTTGTCGGAGTGAGTGGAGGGGGCGTGGATTATAGGTCAACTGAGCATTACTATGTAAGATATATGTTAACATTTTACGTTATTTATTTTTTTCACAACACCGTGGTTAAAGTTTATTTCGGTCAGGGGTCAGCAACCTTAATATCAAAAGAGCCATCAAATAATCTGCCGGAGCTGTAAAACATATTTGAGCCTTGTAATGAAGATAAGAGTAAGTCTAAATTCCCCCATCAACATTACTAATAGGTCTAAATGAGCATTTATCACTACGTTTTATCACAAGGTGGCTACTCTGCAATGGGCAGATTGTGTATAATGATTACTTGGTACTTTAGTTTGAAGGGTTGTCCTCCAAGACTTTCTTTCAATCTGGAATCCACAGCTAGCCTTGCTGGGGAAATCCAAGTCAATCCAGCGCTAATGAAGTTCAACAAAATTTAAAAGAACATTTTTTATTCTGTGTACAGGCTACACATTTTTACAATTGAGAACGTGAGAACAGTACAAGGCCTACAACAATAAAATAAATGTTATAAAACAGCCATTATTAAGTGATATATAATTTTCCTACAGTACTGCAGGAGGTATGAGATTTTTTTTAAATGTTAATTTAATAGATTTAAGTCATGCATTACTGACTTAACACATGATACATATTTATACTTTTAAATATTTTACAAACTAGTTTTAAACATTGTAGCATAATACAAATACTTCTACTTTATACTTTTACATATGTAACGTAGTTAAGAGTTAATGTGATCCCACTTGCCATATAAAACACACCACAAAACACGGGAACTGGGTTTTCTTTTTTTATTTAAATGCAGCACCCCTGTGGTTTAGGGTCGTGCACCCCGGAGGGTAGCAACAGTTGGACCTCGCTGCCTCCGGGGTAGGTGTATGAGCTATGGACTCCGTCTTTGTTTTATATTAATCACTTTCATTTTCATACTAAGGAGTGGGTTAAGTTGTATTTTGAATCATAAAGCTCCCGTATGGTCGAGCCTGTCTTTTTTTTTTTAAAGAGTTGACGGTGTTTTTCTTTTATTTCGATTTACAAATGGCTAAAGTTACACATGTTAGCTAACCTGCACTTTCTTTTCATTTTACTTTTTGCAGCCGTGTATGTGTGTGTGTGGACGGCGAACTGGACTGACTGTGTGTGTTAAATCCATGCCAGGTACGCTTGTGTTATGTGTTATTTTACGTTCATTGTGGAATGGTTATACAGTTGGACCTCGCTGCCTCCGGGCCGTGTATGTGTGTGTGTGGACGGCGAACTGGACTGACTGTGTGTGTTAAATCCATGCCAGGAATAAACAGCGTGTGTACCAAGGGTGAAGGAAGTCTGCTTGCTTATTAAAGACACAACGCACGAGGAGTATAAACCGCTACACATACTTTATGTACAATGTGACTGTGGAGCCACAGGTTGTCGACCCCTGGCTCAGGTTTGGCACAAGATTTCTTTGGTTATGGTGAGCAAAATACCATATTTTGGCTTAAAACACCTGGTTTTGGTGGCACAATCATGTCAGGAAATGTTGCTGATGTCTGCTGATGGTTTTGAAGCGATCTGCAGCTTGGCAGCCATACGGCCAAGGTCACGCCATCCACCGTCTCCTCCACCTGCCAATGACAAAGTCAGCTTACATACATGTAATCACACCTACGTCACTTTAGAAACATTGATATGACACGTATGAAATGTACAAATGTGAAGTATCCGTGGTTTGCAAAAACGTACAATGCCAACTATTTTTTCTGGCGACTGCGATGAAAATAACTAAATGAGGCTTCAGCCTGCTGCTGAATCTTGTTCATTAGCAAGCTAAAGATAAAATGTAACTGAACCATTAACACCAGACATAAATCACACGACACCTAACTTACAATCCTCACTGCTACTAAACATGTTGCTCTGCTCTACTAATCATTTCTAGGCAGACGCTTTACCCGGATCAGATGGTAATCATCTTCTCAAAGCAGAGCAGGCATTAAAAGAGGAAATTGTCTGCACTCAGGAGCAGGGGTGATGATATTTTACCCTCAAAGAGCAGGTGTTCCCGGGACCTGCTTCAGCACTTCTGTGAGGTAATACAATCTTTCATATTCTAACTTTCAGAAATATAGTCCATGATGTAAAAGTTGTGGAGCGATGTTTAGCAACCACACGGCCGGTATCCTGGCAACAGGTTGACAAGTGTGATTGGTCTGCCCCTCAACCCATTAAAAAGCATGTATGCGTAGGACATAATGATGCCTGGGGGCGGCTCAAAGACACATTACCCCCCTCCATCCATGAGCTTACACTCGTCCACATGTAATCTAAGCAAGGGGTTGAAGTGTCCTTTGTCACCGGATACGCTTTAAAAATAAAACACGCTGTCCGTGTTCTGGGATGCTTGGATGAAAGTGGATCTTTCAGAGGCATTTCTTAGAGTCTCTGATGAGTAGATGGATATAGCTAATCTGTAACATACCGAAGCCATCAGACAATTACATGTTCAACATCCTGATGCCAGAACAACAACAAAAATCCCCAAATACCACAAAACTGGCACATTTTATCTTTTATACAGAGAGAAACAAATCTTGTATTCACACTCTTCATGAGGGAGCATGTGGCTTAACAGGAGAAGATGGGCTCGCTTTTATCGGTGTTGATTTCACAGTTAAATTCCCGTTGTGAGTCACATTCAATAAAACAGCATGACCTTCAACACTAAACAATGACTCTGAGTTTATTAGTTGTTTGTTCTCTTTATTCACCGACCTATTTTCCATGTACAGGAGGTGACGTCAGCTCAAGCAGAGGCCTGTGTAATCCTCTTTTGCTAATTGATAGGCTGAGAGAATTTACACTGCGATGACCACATATGAAAGTTGATCCAGGGGAGCGGGAGGCAACGGGACGGGAATGTTTGCAGTGTCAGGTAGACCAGGTTCCAGTGGGATAACGTCACACGTCGATCTCAGCGAGGGTTTGTGATTGTGCATCTGTCTAGGTGTCGTGGCTGTGTGTGAAACAGACATGGGGACGCACTGAAGGCCAGTTACGCTCTTTTCAAAAGGCCTTAGCAGCAGGTGATGTTTTGGGATACGGATGCTGATCGGGGGCGAATGGATTGCCACATCTGATAAGTTCATAAGTGGTGTTTGTTGGACGGCGGTGTCAGTGTCAAGCTTCACATCACATAACGAAAGTGGAGTCTGAGTCACTTGGCAGCCTGTGTGAGTGACACCTGGCTCAGCACTAACAGGGAGTTCAGACACCTTCGGTTACTCATTAACCCTTTGTGTTCACTACAACCAAATCACAGCTCTAATAAAGAAACTAAAACCAAAGATATCACTACGCTATTGAGTTTAGATTTTTATTCACAGCATAATGTTCTACCATGACCACATCAACCTCAATTAAGATTTTAAGTAATGTTGCTTGATGCTTTTATGGTGTACGCTTCTAATTTCTGCTGAATTATTATTGTAAGGCAGCAATACATGTGCAGCTCCTGAGTTCAAGACAAATTTCCCTGCGGGACAAGTAAATTATATCGTGTCGTGTCGTAACTCATCGTATCATATCGTCTTGTATCATTTCATTCCTGCTATTGCAAAATGGTGGTATCATATGTAATTTTATTGCCAGCATGCACATTCACTGCTACACGCTAAACTCAGGGTAACATGAAATGTTGGTTGCTGATGTAGGTAATTTGTCCCTGATTTCGGATCAGATTCCTCCAGGAACATGTCCACTTGTGAAGATTTTGGTTTTGAAGCTTTTATTGTTTGTTTTTTTTCCACGAATAACGCCATACTCTGTTACAGTCATTCCTCGGCTACAATGACGAGTGCAGAGACACAAAGATACGGGAGACCCAAAAACGCTGGCTAATAAGTGCAGACTGGGCTTTTTCTGGAGGGGGATTAAAGAGATAGGCACTGAAACCAAGTGGAAACCGGTGGGGCTAAAAGAAAAATGAAGCCAACACAGAAATGTCAAAAAAACTGCAGTTCCTCTGATGTCCACTTGAGGCTGGCTCCTGAAGCCAGTCAGTCCTCATACACCTCCATGTTAAAATGCCAAACTTGACAGCAGCTGGTTAGCTTAGAAGCTGAAACCATGTGCAGAAAATAAAACTCTACTGGACATCATCTGGCGACGGGATAACTCCAGTTGTGATATAGCAATCCACAATAGAGTGTGCCACTGTTAGCACTTCCGGTTCTCTCGTCTAAAAGTAAATTTTTGTTTTGAATGGGATTTTGGTAAAATGCCTCAAATAAGGTCTGTGGTTAACAAAAGCTTAAGCAAGTTTCAGGTTTTGTTCTACAACATAAAACACGTCAGTAAATACCCTACTTGTGAATTTTGAAGCTTTTACGTGTCGTAAAAAAGGCGGTTGCTAACAACTTGCTCAATGTGACTCCAAACCCTGTCGGAGACATTAAACGTCATCACCACCGAACAGGCGAGAGTGCTGGCAGTCCAGCTTCTTATTTAGCTTAAACAGTCCGATTTCTCCATTATACAATGTTTTTAAAACAAAGTGGCCTACATCAGTTGAAAGCTTAGGGGCGATGACTTTAAGAATCATGCGACCGTGGAGTAGTCATGTAGTCCGTTAAAGCCTAACGTTAGCTTTTTACTTCTGGCGATCGCATTTAAGCTTCAAATGCGAAATGAAAGGTGTTCATATATGAAGATTATCTCGTTGAACAAAACCTGTAAGTATCATAAACTTGTGTTAGCCACAGAGCTTATTTTCTGATATAATCCAAAACACAGTCCAAAAATCACATTCACTTTCTCTTCCAGGAACCAGCGCGATGCTAAACTTCGGGGTTTTGACGTCAGCCCTGGCACGCTCTATTAAAGGCCCGGACACACCAAACCAACATCAAAGAACTAGTAGCAATGAAGTTCGGCTCTTGGTTGCCTCAAATCACCTGTGTCTTGGCCAAAAAGTAGCACATGAACACACCCTAGAGACTACAGCTAATCGCCAAACATCACGTACGTTCAGCACCTACGTGGAAGGAAACAACTCGCCGTACCAGCAGGTGGCAGTAGTCTGTAATCTTCATTAAAAAAGAGAAACAGGAGAACCGTCAGGTCAGATTCAAGAGGCTAGTTAGCCAGTTAGCACCTTAACAACAAAACCAGATGTTGATAGAACAAAGGATATTTACCATGGACTAGCGAAAAACAACATAAACAATTTTAACGTAATCTTATTACGTAATCTTGCTGAAATGCTCCACATTTTCCGCCCCGGGCTTTGACCCGGAAGTCGAATGCGTTAAAGATTATTTTTGGATGGACCAAATGTACAAAGCTGTGAAGTTGTCCACCATGGTACCAGTTTGCTGCTAGCTAACTGTAGCTAGCTTGTTTATCGACGGCCTGGTCATGGTCTGTGACATAATAGGTCAACCAGGAAAAGGTCGGATACTAACAAGCTGAAAGGCAGCATATCACCACCTATCAGACATCGGTCAATAAGTCGATTCCCCTCCCGTGCTTGTATTCTTGGACAAGGACAGTAATCCAATTAAATGGCCTAGTCAAGCTATACCCGCAGCTTGACTTAATTTTGCATGTAAATATACTGGCTGACCAATGACCAACCATCAGTTTAAAGAAATTGTGGACCAGGGGTGTAACGTAGAGGGGCCAGTGGCTCCTTCTCTAAACCCTACACCCCTACTTCTGGCCCTCTTGCTCAGAAACTTCATTTTGATCTCAACTACACACCTATAAAGTTTCATAACTGCATCTTGCACAGTTATCGCAATGAGAAAATCTGTCCGCAAATACACAGACATGTAAACACCTGGCAAATACTCAAAACTGTTTCTGTGGAATCTCATGCAACAATTGGTGTGACCTGGACCACATTTTGCCATGATGACACACACACACACACAAACTCACAAGGTGAAAACAATACCAGTTATGCATAATGTGTTTTTTTATTCCTAATCATCCTTTAGCAGAATATATAACTTGGGTCAACAGTAACAAAAATGCTGAACATGTGGTCTGAGCGACATCATGGTACGGTATGGTTTTGTTAAAGTCTCATACAGTCTGATAATAAAAGATATGGGACATTTGATTTTCTGACTGACACTGAAAATATGTAAAACACAACCACTGGATAACAACAAATCTTAACATTATACTTACAAATCAACCAAAGGAAGGTGGAGCAAAGAACAGAGGTGCTGTTGAGTAACCTGATGAACTTCCTGGGAAAATGTTTATCTCATATGAAATCACACATTAGCCAGAATAATAACCAACAATCACACAGGTTACAAAACCCCCCAAAAATCCCAGTTTATCATGTTAACAACGAACACTACAGTTGAATAGTGTTGTTATGCATGAGTGAAATATACTGTTGTTCCTCCTAAGTTTGTTTTTTCTTTGTAATACTTTGAAGTCAGTGTTAACCAAGCAGGAAAATAACAGGTCTGAAAAACAAATCTGTTGTAAAGACTCCAGCAGGCTGGCGGAGAAGGTTGCAGGACAGGTTTGTTGAGCCTCAGGGGCCTCTGGATGGATCCCGTTCGCCTCCTGCACTCTGTCTCTCCTCACTCAGCTCCTACAGTACAGCTTGTTACTTCTACACCAGGCACATAAACCATTTGAAATATGTGTAATCCTGACAGACGCTCATATGCAGCAGAGTTAAGTGATCCCAAAAGATCTCAGAGCCACGCTGAGAAAAAACCCACCTGATGACAAATCTCTGAACTTTCACTGCTAAAGCAAACACATCTCAAGGTGGTGTGTTTAAATGTACGGTGCTGTTGTTGGGGTGTGACGCGATATGCATTGTTGGGTTTTTAGCGTCCATTATTCACCTGGTTTTCTTTGGGAAAATAAGAGGAAGGGTGGAAAATGTGACGAATATGTCATCAGTCAGCTTTTCCGTGTAATCTACAGACGCCAAATTGCTCCTTTTCAGCCCCACCCCGTTCTGGCACAGCCAAGGAACTCTGCTCAGTTGCAACACACACACACACACACACACACACACACACACACACACACAAGCAAGCTGCTCCAACAGCCTCAGGTGGACTGCTGCGAGAGCGAAGGATGGGAAAGAAATCAACCGTGGGGTGAACTCGGACAAATACTTCAAGTGCCAAACTTACTGTAAGGTGATTCTGTGAAGGCATTGCCATAGAATGCACACACACACATACACACACACGTAGGCGTCATCACACCTCTTCTCCCTCTGTCAGTATTCGTCACAGAGAGTCATCGCACAAAGAAAAGAGGCTTATCTTTCACCATGCGAGGCCTTTCAAAACACCACACTATCGGGCTTATCAAAACAATTTTAAAAGGGGTTGAACAGATTTCAGCAATGTCAGGAAGCACGGAAATGTAACTTAAGCCGTTTCGGGCTCGGTTCAAATCGCGCTGAATTGACCGGGGGAGCGTCTGTGACCAATCTGCACCCTGTGCCAGAGTCAGAGCTGTATATGCCGTGGCACAACAGGAAATACCGCAGCCATGTCGATGGCACCTGATGTCTTGTGGTAGACTGAGGACTGCTGGAATGTAAACTCTGTCCACACACAGACATCACACCCGTCAGCGCTGTCTGACCAATAGGAAGGCGTCACAGTGCCACCAGCAGGTTTGGAACAAAAGGACAAAAAAAAAATATCAGTGCACTTTAAAGGAATATTTCACCCATAAAATGATCAGATGTATATCAGCTACTCATCCAGTGTTCATATGAACTCATGAAAACAACTCTCTTGCACCGAGAAGTGTTAACAAACAAATAAGAATGACTTAAAAAAGGGTTAATGGCACAATAAGAAAATATACATTATAATGTAAATATCAAAGAAATAAATGTGCATTGTCCAAAAAAAAGTAACATTCGCTACAAAATAAATAAATAAATAAATAAATGAATAAAATAAAATCCCCCGCGCCTACTGATTTTAAAATGACTCATTCTCTCTTCGTCAGTGTTTCTTCTAGTCCAAGTTTTCCATCCTCTCTCTGTGAACATGACATCACTTGAGTTAGTAACGTCCAGTTAATTCAAATGAATGAATGTGTTATTGTAAATCATGTCTACATGTGTGCTGACTCAGTAGGGATAACGTTAACTGAGAAGAGTTGATCTACTGTAGAATAAGTATTTGACAGTAGTACGGAATATCTCAGAGCCTCTCTGTATACCATTACATTTTTATATTTTGAATTGTCACCTGCAATCTGACACTTGTTTTTTACATAAAGAGCAAAGTCTTTAAGTGAAATTAAGTGTTTGATGTTTAAAATTTTCTGTGGTCAGACCCCTGAAGCCCCACTGCTTATTTGTCCGCCCTATTGTTGGAACAAAACCCCTGGTAGAAGCTTAGCCCAGGGGCAGGCAACCTGCAACCTTAAGCCCCTCTCAAGTGGCTCCCTGTGACTTTAACAGAAACTTATATGGAAATTAATAACTGTTATTTCTTTTTTAACATTTTAATTTTCAGTTTTATTTATGAAGACGCTTTACAGCATACGACATCCCTCTGTCCTTTGGACCCTCACAGCAGATAAGGAACAGAACAGATCAGCATAATAAAATTACAGTTCTGAAGTGATTCTTTCATTCTCCAACTGTAAAAATGTGCAGCTACACACTGATTCAAAAAATGTTTTAACACTTTATCAATAAAACGTGCGTCATACATTTGGCCTGGTGCCTTTTCCTCAAAAAACATCACTAGTGTAGCTACAGTAGTCTTGAGTCTTCCTAACTAAATTCAAAAATGGAAAAGTCTCTGTGGAAAATAGTGCATGGACAAATAATCGTGAATAGCTCACTGCAGAGTTGTCATCTTGTGCTGAAACATATTAATGAATCCTCATTTAAATCTGATGGTAATGTTGATAGACTGAGCTCAATTTAAAAGGCTGTGTGACCTTTATTATGAGGCTCAAATGCTTATTGCAGCTCCACAGATTTAGTTTCTTTTTTGTCCTTAAATGGCTCTTTTGATAGTAAAGGTTGCCGACCTCTGACCCTGGCTACACCCTTTGATGGCCTTTTATTTCAGACCCGCCATAATTTCCCACTTTGATCTTATACCGACCCTCCATTACGTTGCCTAAAATCAAATATGCTGAAGACCACTTAAAAATGTTTTTCGTCTGAGCCTTTAAATCATGCCCTTAAATGTTAATTGAGGCTTTTACATGCATTGTCTGTAGGGCTGTACCCAAATATTCGGATATTCGAATATTCATTTCAATGGGTAGGTATTCGTTATGAAAATCTGGTATTTGATATTCGTTTTTTTTTTTTATTTACTTTTTAATTTTTTTTTTAACTTGTTTCAACGGTTCAGATTTAATCAGAAGACAAATTAAACAGGATGACTAGCCAATGTGAAAATCATTGCTGCATCTAATCCATATGTGTTCATATATTTTACAAACTTTACAGTTATTAAAACTCCAGAAGAAAAACATGCACCTATTGTCTAACCCTTCCCTCCCCACCCAGGCTGGCTCAGGAAGACCTGTGTCTAAGTTTTATATGTAAAAATATCCGTCGTGAACGAATATTCGTTATAAATTCTGCTGAAAAATGGTATTCGGAACAGCCCTAATTGTTTGTGTCTCTTAACATAGACTTCAGTTTTCACAGGAAGTGTAGTTTCTGCTCGTTTTAGGTTTATGCAACAAAAGCACATGGTTAGGTTTAGAAAAATACATCACGATGTAGCTTTAAATTCACCTGGGAACCAAACAGCAGGCTCACGTGTCCAGACTTTGTTTGACCCATCCACCACCCCTGGTACTTGCCGGCGGCATTACAAACTGACGCCACCTGCTGCCTATCATAGCACCGAGAAGGACTCTGTGGTTGGTATCTGACGCTGATGTCGACTGACAAAGGAGCATTATTTGACGAGTTAGGTTGTTGCCTGCTGCCTCTAAAACTGATGCACCTGCTGCAGAAGGTGCCTCTGTGCATCAGTGTCTGACGCTGACACCACTGACAAAGTGGCGATATTTGACAAGTTGAAAACGGGCTGGAACTGCTGAGCCTACGTCTGGATAAATGAGACTTGCATTGAACTGCACGAGGTCTGTGGGAGTTTGTAAATGGATGTTTTGATATAGTTTTGCTTTTTGTTAATCGCGGACCTGTGGCTTCAATCCATCATCGTTTTTGGATTCTTCGTTCACTGTGGAGGCAGGAAGAGCAATTTTCTTCATGAATTCGATGCAACACATGGTGAGTAACTGATATACAAATGATAATTTTGTGGGTGAAGTGTTCCTTTAAAAATCCTCTCTCAGCATGAACTCCATCTCCAGGAACATCCAGTGAACCCTGGAGATGTTATTTCTCACTGAGCGTCTCTGTTACAGCTCCAGCTGTGATTCTCTTTAAGTAAAACATAGGCTGCATCTCATCAGTACGTGCCTCCACATCTAATAAATCAGACCCCTGAAGGCTGCGGCCATGTGAGCCGTGACAAACGAATTCTGGTTTGCGCCTCCTATGAGCTTCGTGTTGAGAAAATATTTACTGTGCATGTAAAGTACGTCCAGGGGGTGGCCAGCTCATGTCCACTGAAGGTTAGCAACGGCGGACATCTGGTGAAATTGTAGCCTACAGCTGTCGCCAGCCTGACATCTCCTTGCTCTCAAATTTATCTCCAGCCACCGAGACATCTGCGTACGACATGCCAGCCATATCGAGGACATATTTGCAAACTGCGAGGAGGTTGCTGGGGACACAGTGGCTGACACAAGAAGCCTCAGGGCTGCTGCTGCTGCTGGGCGGAGGGGTCAGAGGGAAGGAGAGCTGGGGCACTCACTTAGCGTCAAGACATCGCATTCTTCCCTCCTGTGCCGGAGGTCAGGCTGGGGGACAGTCAGAGGAGGGCTGGTCTTTAACCGCAGCTCAGACTGACATCTTAACCTCACTCATAAACTGCTCCACTTGCTGAGGAAACAGGCCCTTGAGGCAGAGATGGCCACAGCTCAGACCAGTGTGATTAACATTCTTAAACGATAATAACACTGTTTTGACATATGGCTCATGGCTGGTATGTTTTCACACTGATAGACTGTGCTTTGGCAGGGGTTTGTATTTCCAGGATTTTCGTCTGTCACCGTTGGCTGACTGAACAATGCCAGAAAATGTATCTTAAAAAAATTCCTACAGTATGACAGCAGTGGACGAGGTGAAGACATAATTTACTTTAGTAAAATTAGAAATGCTGCAACGTAAAATACTCAATTACAAATATTAAAAATCATAACAAAGTAAAATTACAGGAGTATTGGCAACAAAATGTGCTAAAAGGACTCACAATGCAGAACGACCTCTGTCAGTGTGTTAAGATCATTATTACTGATGTGTTAACATGTAAATGCTTCTTTAATGTTGTAGTTGGTCAAAGTGGAGCGAATATTAATTCTTTTATATACTTGTGGTTCGTTTAATCTATAACAATAGATCACATGTTATATAATTAGGGCCCGTGCACCAGGCGGAATTATTACCATTTGTTTTTGTGTGTGAAAATCTTAAATGTAACTAAATGTGAATCAGTGTAGTGAAGTAAAATGTAAAATGTTTTCTTCTTAAATCTGGTGTAGTAGCATTGTAAAGTAGCACAAAATTAAAATTCTAAGTAAAGTACAAGTAGCTTAGAATTGTAAACTCACTTAATCTTGATCTTGATTTTTTAATACACACTGTGAGAGCGAGGCCTCGTGATCCTTCTGACGCTTTGGGGTTTTAAGCAGGAGGTGGAAAAGTTACCACAGGGATAACTGGCTTGGGGCGGCCAAGTGTTCATAGCGGCATCGCTTTTTGATCCTTTTGCTGTCCCTGGCACCTGCAGCTGCCAGTCCACACACCATGTTTGATCCGTACAGGGACTTGTACTAGTGACCCTCCAGTTCCCAAGCCATGGACTGAGCTATGATGTGCTGTTGCAACAGTAAACCTGGAACACTGGAACATTCGCTGGACAAAAAAGCCCTGATTCATCTTTTGCTATTATTTCACACGAGTCATGATCCTACGAAGCCTGATATACCTGTTAAATACTTTAACATTCAAACCACTGACAGGTAAAGTGAACAACATTGATCATCTTGTTACAGTACAATGTTCTGTTGGGGAACCTTGGGCTCCGACACTCATGTGGATGCCACCTGACATGCTCCGCCCACCTAATCACCAGTGCACGAGGCAACGGCTCTCCTCAGTCACAGTGGCCCCCCAGCAGGACAATGCATCATGCCACACCACAAAAACGGCTCAGGAGTGGCCCGAGGAACGTGACAAAGAGCCCAAGGCATCAACCTGACCTCCAAATTCCTTAGATCCTGATCTGATCAAACATCTATGGGACATGTTGTTACCCCACCTCACAACCTACAGGACTGAAAAGATCTGAAAGTAACGCCCTGATGCCAGGCACCAAAGGACACCCTCCAGTGATCCTGCACCTTGACAGGTCAGAGCCAAGTCCGATCCAAGAGGGACCCACCATGGATCAGCACATCAACTGCTATTAGCTACTTTTTAAATCTCCCAAATGGGTCGCACGTACAACACATTTTTAACACATCACACCTGTGCTGCTGATGATACCATCTTACCTTTGGTGCTGTTACTACCTCTGTTCATGGCTCAGAGGCGAGACAAATCCACAAATTCTGCCATTGTACCTTAAATGCAGGATGGAGATGCAGCGTAATGGCGCTATATCCCCACCTTGAACAGGTAGTATAAAATGGGATACAGATTCACACAGTGAAAACAATACTAGCCGTTTCAACACTGCAGCTCGTAATAGGAGTGGCAATTGCTTTTTTTTTCAGTATACATTTTACAGATGTCAATGTTATATTTTTAAAAGAGATAGTATATTTAAAAACTTAATTTTGCTGTTAAATTGCGCCTCACACTTGTTTAAATTTACATTAAAACACTGTAGATGTGTTTTAATATGAGCTTCTACTTGTTTCAGCACTTCATCAAATCTGTCCTCACCAAGTAAAAATTTAGGATTGGTGTATTCCAGATGTCTCCGGCATAATTCTACTGACATCTCCTTCACACTCTGCCTGTCATATCTGTTATCTTTGGAGGACTTTTGAATCTCCGCTGGAGTTTGAAGTAAAGGTTTGTGGCTGCACAACGTGAGCTTGTAAACAGGGACTCGGTGCCAGTGGATGTGTCAGAGTTTAACAGGCTGAAAGTGCAGAGCACGAACTCACCTGATAGGTCTACGCTTTAATCCCAGACACAGGATCAGACTTAGAAACACACAGCAGTGCCAGTGCTGAGGCAGCCACAACCATAAAAGACAACACTGATGAAGCAGTTTGTAACATTTAAATAAATCTTATATTCTAAAACACACTGAAACAGTACATTTCCTATGGCTGCACACTGTGTCTCTGTATGCAGAAGAAGGCAGACTATTGTTTCCCCCTGTTGGCAAGAAGGTGCATGTCAAATGCTGAACTGTCATCTTAACTAAATGGAATTCAATATTGATTGACAAACTGTTGTAAATCAAACCTCAGATATAAATCATACACAGTGTTTTCCACTGCAGCACTCAAATATTATCGTGGGTATCAGATTGCAGACAGCTATGAAGCGTATGTGTATAAGGGTTTCAATGTGAATGTGGGTTTAGTGTGTGTGTGTGTGTGTGTGTGTGTGTGTACTTGTCTGAGGCTCCCCATGCCGACTCTGCTCATTCTCCTCCTCTGCAGCCTTTCCAGCAGCTTGTCATCAGTGCTTAGTCTCACCGCTGCTGACCGTCTGGCCAGCGTCTAATGGGGCCATCCTAAAACAAGGAGCTGGATGACTGACATGGCAACACAGATTCGCTCTCACATACTGTCTGACATGTGAAATATGGCGCTATCATCGGTGAATAGTGCTCGTCTAATGTTGAATACATGCCAGCATGGTGATTTTCATCAGTTACACAAGCTGCATGTACAGACTGGAGCTGCAGCTCAGTCAGCACACTCTCACTTGACACTTGACATTTTATAATAAAATCATACTGGTACACTGCGGTGAGGTTTATTTACTGTAATAACAATGATAGACTTAACACTGAGTGCGGGTATTTCATCATATTAATTTGCTTTATATGGAGTTTTAGTAAGTCTACAGTGTTATACAGGAATAAAACACTTTTTCTGTCGGGGCTTGAAATAAAGGAGACTGTGGAACCTTTCACATCAGGGTCCTGAGCCCGGGTCTGAGTATTAGTGTGAACCCTGTGCACCGTACCCAGGCACTGTGTGTCGATCCATGTCCAAGTCCACTGTACAGTTTATGTACTCAAGTATGTCTCACATTGGGAATAAAAAACAACTGTACAAAAACATGGAAGTGGACTGTTATTTAATGCAAAATGCCTTGGTGAGTAGAGTTGCGAAGCCATTTCTCAATGCCATAAGTCCCACCAATCTTATCCTCTCAACTGCACAGCCATGGACAATAAAGTAGGAAGGTTGGTGAGAGGGTCGTATCTAACAGTGATGCTGATATTCTGAATTTAACAATATTCCAAATCTAATACAGGTCATGTAAACAGCATATTCCGTTTGAATATCCTGATTTCGGCCTTTTTTCAAATATAACATTTTCCAATTAAGACGTGTGAAATGCTGATATTTTTCAGGTTTTAGGAGCATTATGTGGACATGTGTGCAGTGCATTCATAATATGTGTCTGCACTTTGCGACACATGGCCTCTTGCCTGTTTAAGGTCGGCTCTGTGCGTGGTCTTAGGTGCTATTTGGTCTTTAAACGAACCCTGGTCCACTTCCACAGATAGTTCGGTTCATTTCGAGTGGTGTGAACACTCATTCAGACTCTGGCTCTGACTCTGACTAAACGAGCAAACCCTGGTCCGCTTGAAAACTGGGGGTCTCGTTTCACTTGCAGGTGAACCCTGGTGCGGTTCGCTTACAGTGGGTAATGCATCCAGTGAACCAAAAAGAGGAAGTGACATAAGTGCAGGGCATTTTGGGTAGAAAAAAAACAAACAAAAACAACAGCGCAAACCCGGGAGAAGCAGAGGTAAAAAAAGAAAAAGTTGGAAAATGTCTCGTGGGCAGACGATAAGCCGTGACGAGGTGCAGGCGCTTATTGATATATGGTCACAGGACTATATATCGCAGTTGCTTGTGGCTACCCACAATGGATTTCCATTTTTGGTCCTGGCCAATCAATAAGCCAGGTTTTCTTGTTCCTCATGCTTTTTTTTCGGGCAATACCGCCCCCAAACGAGCAGCTGTTGTAAATGTGTGACGTTGTCCAGGCGGTTTGGTCCGCTTTAAAAAGTGCAGTGTGAAAGTGAACCAAACCAAATGAAGGTGTGAAATTTTGGGGCATTCATCGCCCAATTGAACCGAGTCCCCCGGACTGTCCTGGTGTGAATGTGTCCACAAAGTTTGCAAGGCTGCAGTGGAGATGAAAGCCTAGAAAGAAAAGACACATTTGTGGTCTGAAGGAGAAACACATTTACTTTTAAACACTGTGAAAGGCTTCGACATCAACAGGTTTTTGGCTATATATGTGCAAAATATCACAAGGCTGACCTTTTTGTAAAGGTGGTTGAAGGAATAAGAAAAAGAGAAGAACAAGTCTGCAACCTACAAAAAACTCTGACAATGTGCTATTTTGAAATAAAGAATAAAAATGGCACAAGCGGCTCCAGCTGTTCCACTTTTCCAAGGCCGAGCAAAGCACCTTAGACTTCCCTCTCCCCAGCAACACTTTCCAGCTCCTCCTGGGGGACCTCAAGGCGTTCCCAGGCCAGATGAGATATGTAATCCCTCCAGCTTGTTCTGCGTCTACCGCGTGACCCCTGGTCAGATGCCCAAACCACCTCACTTGACAATATTACTAATACTAAACGTAAGTGGTGAGGGAGTGGCAAGGGGGACAATCATATTTTGTCATGGTATGAGTCAATGAAAAACCCTCTAAGTTTACCAAGTTCATCAATTTTTCTCAAAGAAAACAAAAGAAAACAGATAAGGCCCCAAAACAAAAGGCTGTCGCTTCTTACTTATCGTACAGACATGACGGTGGCATCAATCTTTTCATCTCTGAGTATTTAAGTCCATATTTTTCAAAAATGCCGATCTATTCCTTTGAGGAGTGGATAGTTCACTATAAAGATGGCCTGATATTAATATGACTCATGTTCTGGGTCTGTGAGTTTGTGTTGACTCACATCCTGTCACACTTAAAGCGAAAGCAGATTTGCCATTTGCCAGTTTCAATACAGGATGTGCTTTAAAATATAATAATATTAGCTAAGTACTTCACTTATGTACATTACGAGGTACTTGTATTTGAGTATTTCCATTGTCTGCCACTTTAAACCACTGAATATGAGAGGCAATACTGTACTGCTATTTCTGGGTGATGCAGCAGGAGAATAAACTGACTAAAATATATAAATAATTCAAATTAACTCTTGCTGATAATACTTACGTTTTTTAACTTCAGTAGACGTTTGAACGTTGGACTTTTAATTGTAATAAAGTATTTCTACACTGCTGCTTTTAGCGAAGCTGTCTTCAAGGGAATAAAAGTGATCTAATTATTTGTGGTTTCACGATTTATTGGTGTTGAGTTGTCGAGATATTTTTGTCTTAGTAATCCAAGACATTTGAAATCTTTCAGCTAAATTTGGTGGCTCTGGAATTCACCGTACTTAAGGTTAAAAGTCACAGGGCACTGAGGGCAATAAATAAATAAATGAAAAAAAAAAAAAAAAAAACTCACTATAACCCTCATTATTTATCATCATGACTCCACGTGCTGTAAATACATTTAAAATGAAAATAATTACGAGAAGCAGATTTCTTGCTGCTCTGATTTAAAGGTAGGAGAGTCAGATAAAGGTTGCACATTTCTTGAATGCCCCCCTCAGCTTTTGTTTTCCATAATAAGAATCCAGGGTGTGTTCTGGGCTGCAACATTCTGCATAGTTGGGAGGGTTAGTGGATTTGACAGTTCTCCAAGTGTCCCATGGCCCTGAGTTCAGCGAACACGCTCCAGACACAACAGTGACAGCTGGGGGAGGGATAAATAAAAACAGTGTCTCTATCTCCATTACAAGACAGCAATCCAGACAACAACCCAGTAGCCTCTGTGTGCGCGCGTGCGTGCCGACACATCCACACATGGAGCACATGCGTGAATAAACACACGCACGCTTTTCCTCACACATTCACTCCTTCACACTTACTGTATTCACCGCTGCGAGGGCAACAGATGGAAACACGAGGGAGGTGAGAAGAAGAGGAAAGTGCCACAGAACATAATAAATGCTGCTGGACTTGGCCCGTTAGCAACCGGCATACCTCTGACAGGTGTAACATGTTTACCAAACAAACAAGCAACACAGATGCCGGAGAAATGAAAATGGTGACTGGAGGTTGCATGACCTGTGAAAAGCAGCCTGGTATCCAAGCTGGCATATCTATGAGGGCTTTGAAGGTATTTCGGAGAGACGAGAAGACTGCGTGCCACACCAGGATTGCAAGAGTGTCTCGCAGAATTTGTCTTATGTTACTCGCCCCAAGCATCCCAGGCAGCTCTGGTTGTTAGTCGGGGCCATGCAGGGTCACAGGGGCTGATGGGCAGGTTTTAAAACCTCTCACTTTACCGATCACATTCCTCTTCAGGGCAGTGAGGAAATCATCTCACATCACAATCAACAAAATAAGCACTTGGACCTGTCGAGTGAGACACGGGGACTTCCGATGTGACCTTGACCTGCAACAAAACCACTTGTGCCGGGCCGTCTCCACAACAGGCCTCACGGTAACCAGCTCATCTGTTACTTGATAACTTAAAGGGGCAGTTATATATATATCCTTTATTTAACCAGGTAAAAGCCTTTTTCAAGAGTGACTTGGCCATGAGGGCAGCATGTAACATTATTACAAGGCAAACAGACATATACAACTGTCACGCACAGCAAATGCATGAAAAACCACAGTATCCAGTTAAATTAAATTAAAATCGACTTGACTTCCCCCGCAGTGATCAGCTCTGCCACTTTCAGATCCTTCTGTAGATTATTCCAGGACGACGGAGCGGCATAATTCAGAGCTTTTTAGATGAATTCTGTTCTCACCCTTGGAACCAGGATTTGTAGAATATTACAAGAGCGAAGGCCGTATTGATTTTGGTTTCTGCACATGTATGTAGACAGATAACAAGGAACCAGGCCAATAATAGATTTATATTTAAAAACCAACCAACGTGAGAGCCTTCACCACAAAATCAAAAATACATATTCTTCCTCCTACTCGTAGTATTTATCAATTTAGATTGTTTTGGTATGAGCAGCCCAACAACCCGGACTCACTCCCAATGATACTGATGCACTGAGGCACCTTTTAGCAGCAGTTGTGGGACGCACCAGGCGTGCTATTTCTTTTATGATGCTCTGAGCAACATTTGTTTAAAAGAGCAAGAATTCTGGACTTTCACCTGTGAAATCGCTTGTTTGTGTCCTGTGTGAAACAAAAACTCAGTCATCTTATTTTACTAGCAATGTTTTGTGCTAGTATGTGTAGCACACCATACTAGTGACGAATGTCAAGTGACGCTATGTTAAGTAACTAACAAAGGTACTATTTTAAGGGCACATTCACACCAGGATAGTCCGGGGGACTCGGAAATATTTCGCACATTCATTTGGTTCCATTCACTTTCACACTGCACTTTTTTAAGCGGACCGAACCGCCTGGACAACATGTGTTTTCTGACTACAGAAGTGTCTAACTTGTTACATTACTTTATTATAGTGCACTAGCCTGGAAATCCAGACCCAAATCTAGACAGATTTAGGGTCTGGCTATGAGTAATGCAAATGGCCCAACTTGAGGGCCTGCACCAAGCATGCATTTGAAAATATCACTAGTGGATGACACTACGACCAATCAGAACAATACACAGGGTGACGTATCCAGAGCGCTACCAGCGGAGCTAACTGGTAGATTAGACTCTTGCCATATACGGTTGGCAAAACAGCAAAAACGTCCTTCTTGCAAAGGAAAGATTCGAGCGCCGTCTTCTGTTCCTCTTCTAGAGAAAAAGCCAAGTCTAACTCGTTCATCGTCGCGGCCAAAGCCGTTTCAAACAACTGGTGTTCATCCGTAGCCATCTTGCAATGTTTGTGACTGATTCTGGACTTCGTCGTCGCAGCACTGTCGTCATCTGTGACTCGCCGAGCAAATTCAAATTGTGCTCTTGCGAGAACTCTGGATTTCCAGGGTAGTTTTGCACTGTACTATTTAAGTATTTGCCGTTTTCTGTGAGAGGCTGTACATTTCTTTACATGAATTTGTACATTAATACACGATGTTCTTATTTCTTTTTGCAGACCAAAATAAAATCTAATTCTACTAGTTTTACTACTCAAACATAGTGGCCTCTAGAGGAAAAACAAGCACACGTCTCTGTCACCACATTCTTAATGATGCCCCTAAATTCATCAATGGACATAAGCGTTTCTAATTTTAGATCTTTTTGAAGATTGCAATGCTTACTAACCGGTTTGAAAATTTGGTTTAGGGAACTTTTGTTTTTCAGAAAAAGGTTACCAAACCATGAGACAAGGGAAAAAACGATTAAAAAGGGTCATTATGGTTTGGTAGAAAGAAAATAGTTCCCACATAAAACTGCTCACAACAAGGCCTGTGGATTATTTTGCGTAAGCAGGTCATGATTTTTGCAAAGAAATATTGCTGCTTACAAGTTTTGGCACTTCAAGCACCACAAGCTGGAGAGAAGGTAACATTTCTAGGGCCGATATCTCCAACACTTTGCAACTCACAGCAAACAATCTAGATCAATAAACAGCTCTACAGGTAAGAGGATATGGATTTTTGATTTGGGGTGAACTGTCCCTTTAATACTGTTTTAACACACATCATGCTTCTTGTGTTTCCAGAATAAGAGTTAAAATCCACCAGAGAGAGAAAAACTTCTAAGGTTTTGTTTTACAGAGTTCAGACTGGCTGAGCCCTCGCTGTCAGAGGTGTGTCAGAGGTGTGTGTCAGTCCATAGCCGCAAACTGCCAGTTGATCAGTCTGATGTTCTACTGGTGGAAAATAATTGAAGTGAAGCACAAGCCGTATTATCTACCCGCAGGCGCTAACTTACCTTTCAAGAAAGGAATGCAATCATTAGCTTTGGAAGTCATTTATCATGTGAGTCCATGTGCTCCTCTTTGACAAAGCAGTGATATACACACTCTCTGCTCTGTGTAGTGAGTGCAGAGCAAAATGTGATTAAAAAGAATTTAATAACACAGATTCATAATGAAATGTAACACACCCTCACAAAACAGCTGTTTGATTTATGAGCTTTAGGCCAGAATGTGTCAAACTAATTAAAAAACTAGTCGACTAAAGTCAGTTTTATTTTATTTTTTTTAACCACCAAACCGTAACAAGAGTTATCTCAGGACAGTTTCATATAAAGTGACCCAACAATTCCCCTATGGCCAGGACCTCCATCATAATCAGCCTCTCGGTGTAGATACACAGCTTTACTGTAGTTTTAATTAATTATAATTCTATTACACTGTATAGTGTAAACACTGTTAGCTGACAGTCCACATTGTCAAACTGTCACTAGTATTTATAATTTATTAAGACATATCTCACTCCCATATTTTCCACTACACTGTAAAACCTCATGTCACCAGATCAATTTATATTTTATCATTAACTTAAAGCAGCACTAATAATCATATAATATATATATATAACAATGTGAAAGGGGTTAATTATAGTGATGAACCCACAGAGACTTATCACCTGGCTGCAGCTACCCTCAGATCTACGGAGCATTTTAGCATCTTTCAGCTCGTTATTTTTGTCACAAAGTTGTATAATTGCCTAGAGCTGGTTCGTGTTCTCACGGCAGCATTTACAAGCAGACCAGATCAAATGCCTTGTGTGAGAAAGCTGCTCTTGATTGGTCAGAATTTCCATGTGGGAAAAATCCAGGAAGTAAAGCAAACGTTGAAGAAGAGAACACTTGCAAGATGAATGAGATACTTTCTAATGTCACAATGGAGGGACAACTACGCAGGTTGATTTTAGTTCAGATGGAGACCACTTCTTCAAGAACCGCACTTAGGGGGCGAACAAACTTCTCACTGCGCTGTTTTAAACAAGCAGCTATAAATTATTAGGCCTATACGATATCTGCTCAGCACCACACAGAGGACAAAGCCAGCAACAGGCTGGTGAACACAATGGAGCATTTAGCTGCTAAAGGGACAGATATTTTTCTCAGAAGTTGGTGGAGACCAAAAACGGAGCTAAAAGCAGAGTGACCATTGGACTTACATTTGTCTGGTGACCAGGAACATAACTCCAAATTAAAGCTGGGGTAGGCAGAAACCTGGAAAAGGCAAAAACAAACAAACACAAAAAAGGGCAGAATTTAAAAATACGCCCTCTCTGTCCTAAGCCCCTCCCACCTGCAACCACATGCATGTGCACGTTTCATACAGTAACCCAGTGTTTCCCATACATGAATTTATTCAGTACTATTCTCCCTATTCTCAAACTAGGAGAATCAGACTAGTAAGCCTTCAAAACTATACGTGTTTAGATTTTAATTTGCTGTAAATGGACACACAGGTTACGCGCTTAAAAAGAATCTGATACTTATTGTTACTAAACACAGGTGTCACCACATCATCCTGGAGTGAACTCATTTTAACAATTGTGTTTAGGGTTCCACGTTCGAACTCGGGGTGGGGGAGCTCTTCTGTGCAGAGTTTGCATGTTCTCCCCGTGTCAGCGTGGATTTCCTCCGGGTGCACCAACTTCCTCCCACAGTCCAAAGACATGCAGGTTAACTGGTGACTCTAAATTGTCCGTAGGTGTGAATGAGTGTGAATGGTTGTCTGTCTATGTGTCAGCCCTTTAGTCTGGTGACCTGGTGTGAAAACTGAACCACATATTTTTACTTTTATATCCTTCTGGAGTTTATACTTCTTACTCCTACTTTCTATAAATCAGTATGCTTGACATTCAGAGCGACTGTAATGAATCACAATTCGCCCCGGCGGATGAATAAAGCAGTCTGATTCTGAAGTACAGTGAATTTAGTGTTTTTATTACAACAAATTAGGAATTCTTTAAATGACCTTACACCTAACTGATGCAGCAGGAAACATGTATTTCAGATTAAATAGCTTAAAATGTGTCAGTGTAAGTTTTGTGGTTAAATATTTTGTAATCAACAAAAAAAAAAAAAAAAAAGAACATCGATGTCCTTACATCATACCTGTGATCGTCACTGCAAATCTGTCAATCGTAATTAGTTATGTATACAAAACTGCTGTGTCTGTATCTGAGTACAGACTGTACATACAATAGTGAGGCAATTCTGGTGAAGTACCTCGAGGGCTGAACTTAATGATCTTTAATGCACAGAAAAAGAGCATCTGAGGACAGAAATGGATCACACACAACCCACCCACACCCCCCGCTGTCTCCCGCACGCACACCGAGCCGTACTCATTCTATATCCTGACATTTAGAGCAAGTCGCATCACATCTAGACGTCAGCCGAGAGAAGAGATGCTCTTAACTGTTAAAGGTCGGCAGAAAACAAGAGAAAAATGGAGATTCGAGCTTCATTAAAGTTCAATTCAAACATGACAGAACATGTGAACTCATCATCTGAACAGCAAACAACGTAATCACAAACATTACATCTCAGGAAGTCTGTTATTATTTCAGTTTGTGATACAATCGTCTTTCATTGTATTGCTGCTGCTCGGTGTTTTTGGTAACTGCTTTACCTGCAGCTACAGTCAGAACAATTAAAGAATATAATGATTACAGGTACAAATGCAGCCCATGGAAACCAAAGAAAACAAACACACTTGGTTGGATATTCTTCAACTAATGTCACCGCTCTGAGTCATGAGGTGACCTGAATGTAAAACTGAACTTCTCTTGAGGGCCTATGCTACATAACTTTATGAACGCTCATTTATCCGGCAGTTAATCCTGTTTTCTGAACATCTTTTACAACTTTGAAGAGCAGAAATATGGATGAGGTGCTTCGCTCCAGGCCAGAGCAGCGCTTGATCCAGGATTAAAAACACGTCCTCACTCTGGGAGGAAACATGTTAACCCCTTCAGACCCTAGGGTTATGATACATGATACTAAAGGTGCTGAACTTAACCATATTCTTCACCGTGTGGAATAACAGCTGTCCTCCTGGGACGCTCGCTACTTAACCTTGTTTCCTGAAGAGAAAACCTTAGAAGAGTCTAAATACTGAGGCTTAGTCCGTCTGCATTCACTTGTATTTGTCACTCATTAGTGAACACAACTGTATTTTTACCAGTGAGCACTTTCAAAGCTTTAAAGCTATAATCCTTTAGGTTTTTGAAAATTAAATCCTCTTTGATAGTGTTTATGGTCGGCATTCTCTCAGCAATAACCGTTTAATGGAATTACCTCCCTAAATATGGTAGCTTTTATTATTAATGTTGGGTCCGCCATTTCAGATTGTCTACCAATGAATGAGACATTCAAAGGAAACAATGCAGGATACACTTCAGCTTGACTGTCATGTGTAATTTTGTGCCATCAGCAGTGTGTCCATAAACATATTCTTATGTGCATTTTGTAAAATCACATTAGAAAAGCGGTAAAGGAAATGGCAAAATCTGATAAAGTTTTTATTGTGCAAAAAAAGTTTTTACGCTCCCCTGAGGTGGTTTCTGCCTTTGGTGAAAAAACGTTGATGCAATAATTTGGATATGGACACATCTTTGCCAAATACGTTCTGATGTTGCAAACAGTTAACTCACTAATTTGTCTTCATCTACAGATGAGCATGAAACATGACCAAGACTATCAGACTTGAAAAAACAATTAAAACTTGACCAATTTAAAAACATTCCTGAAGACCTTTTTTTTTTTTTCTCCATTTTTCTCTCTTGTGAGGACACTAAAACTTCACCTGAGCCTCCCTCGGCATATGGGTGAGTAGATAATGGCTGAATTTTCATTTTTGGGTGCACTATCCCTTTAATTACGCACCTAATTCACATGTCTTTTTTGCATAATTTCAAAAGTTTGCTTAGAATTTGCTCGACAGGCTAATGAAAAAGGCAGCTCATGATAATCTCAGCGTTTGTTTCATTCTTGTTTTATTTTTTTGGGATTATTTGTCATCTTCACTGGAGATTTCACAGCGAAGAAGTAGACAGGAAATGGGGCGGAGGGAAAAAAGTACATCAGGCAACAAAGGTTGTCAGACAGAACAGAAGTGGGCACATTGTGATAATGTGGCATGCACAGTAACCTCTCGACTACCAAGGGGCTCCTTCACTTCTCAGTAAAAGCTTTTAGAAATGATGAAGAGAGCTTCCTCATGATGGTACATAATTATTTATTTGCTGAATCTATTTTCATTGCACTTAGTCGCTTCTGCTTCTTAACAGTAAAACGAGGATTCTTCAGTTCTAACGGACTGGTGTAGAGTTACAGGCTCTAAACTCACAAGCATCTCAAGTATACAAAATTTTTCTATATTTCAAGATTTTTTCAAAATTTTTGTGTTTCCATTTTTGTTTTATTTGCACAAAAATGCACATAAAAAGAGGTAATTGAAAACGCACCTACGAAGGTTAGCGCTGACCACGATCGTTTCATTAAAAATGCGTCTGCAAAAATAAAGTCATTTTTTAACAGTGGGACAGTTTTTTTTTTTTACAGGGAGTACTGGAAGAGTCAGGAGCAGCCACAGTGAGGCCAGCCCCGACACATCAAACTGACTTCAGAGGCTGCATCTCTTGATGTGTCTCGGGCTAAAAAGTTGCACATGAAGACATTGGAAAGCCTACAGACAACGGCCAACCAGCACGTGAGTTGTGAACTTGTGTGAGAGAAGGTAACTCCACATCGGCAGGTGGTAGTCTGTAATCTTAATTAAAAAAAGGGATACTCGAAGACCGTCTTGATGCTAGCTAGCTAATTAGCACATTAACAACTTGATCCAATGTTGAAAGAACAGATATTAATTGTGCAACAGTGAACAGTAACACAAACCATCAGGAAATGTTTCTGCTAAAAAGCTCACTGACTCCCTCTTGACTTTAGCTGTTTGTTTACTTTCCTCACTTCTGTTTTTCTTCGCGTCGGGCTGAGCTGAACGGCCGGTCAAATTGATTTCACCCACCGATGTGCTCTGCTGTTGCTGACACTGATTAAACGTGCTGAAGTGGCCCAAAAAAAAAAAAGCAGCCAGGAGGAGACAAGGGCATTTGTGCAGGACACACCGACAGCCCAACTCTGACTGATGTACGACTGTCGGCTTGGTGTTTCAGGCCCTTTCTGTTACAAACAGTAACAGTAAAAACTTTAACTCAATGATATTATTACTCATTAGCTGTAGACACAGCAGGACATTGCGAGTAGTGGTGTTGCTGAACTGTCACAGTCACTAATAGGTTTATCTTTTAGCAAACATACGTTCTTATTTAGCATGAAAAAAGGTCAGGGTATGATTATTCACTATTAAAATGCTCCAAAGAAAAACACTGCAGAGAAATCTGCATGAAAAAAACATCTGCTTCTTTTGTACCAACACAAAGGAAAAGAGAACAAAATATGTAAGCCTACATTTTCTTCGCTGTGATACGCTCACAAGACAAACAGGTGATGCCAGACAAGGCAGAGCGACACATGGTAAACACACAAATCAAGGGGAAATTCCAGCACTGTATGCACTGTAAAAATACACTGCAAATAATAAAACTAAACTGACAAATGTGCCCCCATGCTCCGGTGAATCTCTAAGGGGCTGAATGGCATGGGAATGAGCTTTTAACAGAGACACCGGGGGAGGAAGAAAGGAGTCCCATTGCGAAAGAGTTGAATTACCATATCACTGAGGAGCAAATACAAAGCTCCTTGAGAGCAGCGGGGGATCCGTCATCCAGTGAAGAGCGGTGTTGAAATGCGGATATTTCTGAGTACTCAGACACCACACACTGGTAATAAGCAATGGGGGAGATCACACGGTTGTTTAAACCTCACACAGAACATCCTGAGAATCCAGGCTTCACTGTGACAAAAGCAAACCTGAATATGGAAAAATCTTCGGTCAGACCTTGTAGAATTTGAATGAGCTCTCTGTAAACAAACTTAAAAACATGGAAACAATTTCGACGATAAAACTATCATATAAATGCAGAAGAGTTAGTAGCCGAAGTTTCCTCGAGCCATGCAGTATCCCAGTTTGTTCTGGTTCCCAATGAAAGACATGACGCCTACGTAAGTCTCGATGAGGATGTTCTGATTCAGGACCAGGACACCGTTGGCCTTCCCAGGAAACGGCTTTATAGTGTGGGCTCTCTGCGCTGCATCCTTGAGCTGTTCACGAAACTTCTGGATCTGTGGACAAAAGAGTGGGCGGGATCAGAAATGCGCTTTATAAATAAATTTGACTTGACTTGACTGTGGGGTGCAAGGTAAGGTACCAGCACGCCCAGTGGATGTTCGGATTGGGATCTGAGGAATTTGGAGGCCAGGTTGATGCCTTGAGCTCTTTGTCACGCCCCCAGGACCATTCCTGAGGAGTTTTTGGTGTGGCATGGTGCATTGTCCTGCTTGGGGAGGGGAGTGGCCATTGTCATGAGGGTGGGGAGGGAGGTATTGGTCTGTAATGGTGTTTGGGTGGGTGGTGCGTGTCAAGTGGCACCTGCATGACTGGCACTTCCCTAAAATCTGAGATTCAATCTTACACCAAGCAGCTAAATCAGGTACGTCACTAACATGAAAGCTGATCACTGTCTGATGTGCAAATTCCAACAATGAACCTGAAACCTCGAGCACAGAGCGGACTTATTACAGTGATATAAAAATCTCAGCGAGACAGAAGACATCTTCCTAAGACAACTTTCATTAGATGTCTGGTATATGATCTGCAAAATCTACCAGCCACTCAAAACATTACCATTGTTTTTTGGCTGGTGAGTAAAGAAAATCTCAATTAAACACAATTAAAAAAAGCATAAATAAATGCTGAAATTAATATGCAAATAAACAAATAAATAATAGCATAATTTAAGAAAGAATGCAGGGATTAAAACCTCCTACCTAATAAACGCAGGCACAGAAATATATAAATGTAGTTGTACAAAAATTTAGAAATCAAATTAACAAATTTATTTATGTCTTGTTTAATTATTAACTTTCATTATTAATTTATTTATGCAATTACTTATTTATTTTCCATATTTTTATTCATCCATATATTAGTGCATTTATTTATTTTTTTATTTATTTCAGCATGTATTTATTTATTTACATATATATTCCCATATTAATTTAATGAACTATTTATTGATACTGATTACACAATATTTTACTTATTGGTGAATAGAGTATTACAGAGTGTGTACTATTATCTGTAAAGTCATGTTACTGAGATTCTTGATCAACACTGTAGTTTACAAATCACAGCTTAAAAGGAAATAATCAGAGGTCAGGGGTCAAATCTCGATGAACTGCCTGCAGTAATCACCAAACTACAGTCTACAGTCGTGATCTCTCACATTTCACAGTGTCACATCATATTTAAGATTACACTGCATTCTTCGGGAATGTTCTTCCAGCTGTTTGAGTCTGTCAGGCTCTGCTGCTAGTCAACATGTGTGTGCACTCACTGAAATGTGTATAATTCCACCTTCTCTCTTACTCTGCACAGCAAGTATGACGTGCTTGTAACACTGTTGAAATTTCATTCCATAGTACAGGATTGCTCCACTCGCTTCTCCTCCTCATGCTGAGTCGTCCGCTGTAATTGCTCAAAAAACTTTGATGTTGAAATCTTCGTATAAGTTTTGCAAGCACGTCATACTTCTGTGTTGAGACACACATCGCAATTTTTTTAGTAGTACAAACCTAAAACTAAACATTAGTCATCTGAGTGCTGGTTTTATATATTGAGACTTTATATCTGATACCTGTCAGTCAGAGGATTTCATTGGGTTTCAAAACTAAACTGACAGAGTACACATGAACAGTATCTGATGCCTAATTCCAGTAAGTCACCTCTGAGTGATGACTCATTCTACCACACGATGAATCTCACCACACTGTTGTGTTTTGCTAAGTGATAATAGTTAAGTGTCTCCATGACTCTTCGAGTACACACCTCCACCTGGATTAGTCACAAAACAAATGATAATATGAAATAAACCGACATTCTGACAAATTAAAAGTGACTTAACTTTCCTCTGGTGATGCAGAGTCGTGCAGCTGTTCCATAGTTTCAGATTTATGTGCTGAGTTGTTTTGAGATATGTGACTCTCAAACTTGTGCCAACTTTCACTGGAAATGGTCCCACTGAAAGCTGCTGATTGTGTTTTTCCTGAGAAACCAGGATATTGTTCCAGGAAATGCTGCTGTTGTTGTCTTTTCATGCCACAAGCAAAACAAATTAAATTCTTCAGCTTCTATGCATTAGGGTTACGGTGTGAGTGTAATTTGGGTGAACTGAGCCTTTAAATGAAGCCAAACTGGCCTAACTGATTGATCAACTTACGTCGCAGAGAGCAGCGTACGTCTCATTGATGTTCCTCACAGGGTGGTGTGTGAAGGTGATGAAGGGGTAGTCGACGGTGAAGGGGTTCCACCTGGAGGTGAAGGAGGGCTCTCTCAGCCGGTCCCAGAAGAGTCGCACCCCCTCCCCCTCTCTCCTGAACACACAGAGACACAGAGGAACACAAAGTGTGTCTCTCTCAGTGACACGTTCGACTCAAACATGTGACAAAACTTCAGGTTCCACAGTTGGTGTTGTCACCAGATCAATAACACCACTCACTGCTTTCTATAAACAAGTTCTTGTTTTGTTTTCCAGTGAGAATTTTGCATAAAACACTGAATATAAATTATTTCTTTGCCTCAGGCCACATCCGGAATAGCTTCAACTTACAGGCTGTCATTTGTAAGTGACAATTACGAGGCGTAGAATTGTTTTTGCCTATAGCTTTTATCCCAGGTATCAAGTAGGAAAATTAATGCTAACAGAGCTTAAAACTAAACTGCAGTAACTGCTCCCTGGCTGTGTAGTTACTGCCTTTTGGCTTTGTGTTGCTAGTGGGGCTGCAGTAAGAGCACACTGATGGTTCACAAGAGGACTGTGCAACTTTCGCGGATACTAAGCCTGCACAAAAAAACAAATCGAGTAACCCTCAAATCACCAAAGTGTGGAAAGCACCACGAACTGCGCTGCCAAGCAAATACCACCTCAGTGCTACAGTGCTATTAGCACATATTTAAATTAGATATTGTGCAGACATCTAGTACAAAATTGGCCCCTTTCTATGTAAATGAGCCTCACTGGCATTGTCGTGCCAGGTGTGCTCGAGAGCGGATATTTCAGTTTTCTTTTTCTCTCAGTCAAATCCCTCGCCTGAAGTTTTGAGGAATGCCTCTGCACTTCATCTTTCTGGACCTGTAGCTTGCACTCTGAAAATTTTAGTTCTCTTTGTCTCTCATCAGTTGTTCCGCCGATGGGGTTCTTGGCATTAAGGAAATATTTATACTTTGCCACGTGGATAACTGCAATTAGGTGCAAAAATGGGCAAAACTACAAAACTTTATGGGCCTGTTTGTGCTGTAATATCATTTGTGCAATAGTTTTTGTCAACTGGACTCTGAGACAGGGTAGACAGTAGAGGCAAGTGATTCATGGTGCGATCACCAACCACAATCCATTCTTTCTGAATTTGCTCTCAACTTAGTAATCTGATGACCGAACCAAATGAAGGTGTGAAATTTTTCGGCATTCCCCGCCCAATCAAATCGAGTCCTCTGGACTATCCTGGTGTGAATGCACCCTAAAGCTAAACTTGGCATTTTTTTTCTCCAGCTGTAAATGTATTCTGTAATATAAAAATATATATTTTCAATACATATTTTCAAAAACTGACATTTTGGTGTTTGAGTTTGTTACCACATAACTAAATGAGACAGTAGCTACATGGATTCATGATGGGAGGACAAAAGACCAGCAAACTAGACCTGCTAAAAGGTAACTAGCTCAGTAGAGTAACAGTAATTGTCATCTCGAAGTTTGACTCTGATGGAAATCACACTTCTGTAATTTGGTGTGGTTAAAAACCCTTTAAAACATTTTCAAATGTATTAAACCCTGAATTTATTTATTTGATCTATTTTAAAATTAAGTGTAAATGGACAGGAGAGCCCCAGAAATACATGTAACCCTTTAGTTAACTAGAAGAGCACTAGGAGAGCGAACATATCAGCCAAGGCAAAATGTCATAATGTTCATAATAACATAATTTATGTATCTGTATTCTCCAAAATGTAATGGGTTCTTCTCTTGGCCCATGCTGCACCCCGTAATGTTGTTACACTACTGGAACTTATAACTTTGACACAACACCTTGAACATATTGATATTCAATACCCTTTTCAATAGAATGGGAAAATTTGACATTTATGGCATAAAATAATTTAAAATTATTATTAAACAATAAATACAACAAGGCTGTAACACAACAACAACAACTTTGCTTTTCTTGGTTAGAGGCAGAGAACAGCAGAATGACTTTAGTGACAATAATAGAGAGAGAGAAACTGTAGCAAGTAGCGGTGTCTATATTCAATATTGATATGCACTGATAAATAAACATTATTGACAACTGTACAATTTTTTAAAGATATTATGTATTAAGGATGCATGATAATATCGGCACATCATCAGTATCGGCTGATATTTGCTTTAAAATGAACTTAAAATGAAGAATCAGGCAACACGGTTTTTCTTGTTTTGTTCAACGAATGAAAATCACATAAATTGGAAACTGTTGTATTTCATGTCTCCATCTGCTGGTGGGTCGTCACGCTAAGTATACATAAACATAATATGATATGAAGAGACTTGATAATCACTAAAATTCGGTGGGGGAAGAAAGTTGATACATGGCTGTTGGTAGTGGTTATTGGTCACGAGTTGTTGCATATCGGATATCGGCAAAAAATCCACCATCATACATCCCTATTGTGTATGACATTTGCCAAGAAACATACAAAGCTATAAAATAAGACTACAAACTATTTTGCCGTGTGCCAGCCAGCCTGAAAACCAAAGCCCTTTTTAACAGTAACTGGGTGCACTTAAAAATGTATAGCTACGTACCTTCTGATGTGAAACTGCACCACCCTTCATGGACCATATTTTTGCTTTTTGAGTCTGAGTAAACTATATTCAACTATATTTTTGCTTTAACATCAGTTCACATTATCTCCCCTAAAGGAGGACGACCAGACCTGTTGGTTCCATGGTAACAATGTATGAATAAAGAAAAAAATGGCACTAATCTGTCCTCAGGGCAAATACTTAATGTGAGGGCAGTCTTGTGTTTACCAGCCTTAGAGGTAATCTACAGTGTGTTCATCGTATTAAAGTAAATACTGTAGTTATTAATGAAAATGCCCCGGGGTCGCATCTCTCCTCAGCCTAATGAAACCTCAGAGGACTAAGAGCAAACAGACCTCTGAACACTCACATACCCCACCTTTGAAATAATGTTAGCGTTGATGTACATGTTGTGAAGATCCTACAATACTGTCCATCAAATGTGATCTAGGGCTCTCACAGCTCTAAGACTGTAATAACTGCAGGGAATACAGGATCTGTGTCGCTGTTCAAAAAGGTACGAGGTCACAGAGAGTTCAAAACGCCGCTGTGTTTCTTTTTAGGTCATGTTACCTTGCTGCTGAAAATTCAAATAACAAAATGTAGAGAACAGAACTGTGATGGTATAAGAAAGACACCTTGGATATATACACAACCACACCAATAATGATTTTGTGAACCAATTAAAACCTTCTTATTTTATAAATGCCATTCTCCTCTATTCACTGCACCTGAACATAAACATGCCTTTTTAAAGGCTGTAATGATGCTGCCATTGTGATAGTCTGGGTCTATCCAAATAAGACAATATATATGAATTTAATGGGTGGCTGGCCTCAAAAAAACCTCTATCTCATGCTCAAAGATTTCTGTGCCTACACGGAGTTTCAGCAACTTTAATCATATTTCTACATCCTGAGGTTTTTGCAGTGTACATACAAATAGAACTAAAACAATAAGTTGATTTATTTTTTTCATTATCAAACCTGTCATCTCCAACTCTAACTAGGGTTGGGTGATTGTGTCCATTGCCAGTTGTTTTGTTGTTGGGAAATGGTAATTTATTCAATTACAAATTCAATTGGGCCAGATTTTAAAACTGGCAAATGTAGATGGACCAGATATTTTCAGCAGCCTATTCAAAACTTTTTTTTAAGCCTTTGGTAATAACAGATATTAAATGAATGAAAATTAAAATAGTAAAAAAATAGGGTTATTGTTTTACTTTTGAAAAAATAAAGTGACAGACAGACAAACAGAATAAAAAAGTGTTTAGGAAAATACATAGGACGTATTTCTTGTGACTATTCAACCACAGCCCAGATGTTTTGGAGCTGCTAAGCATGGTTTGAACTGCGTCACATAAGAAAATACTATTTTGTTATGATTGGTGTTGTCACAATACTGATCCGTACATCCTGTGTGACTGGTACTGTGCATGTGTAACTCAACAGAGATGGGAGGGAAGTGCCATGGTTCACTTGTTAACTATCCTACTTTAAGAAACTATATGTAGTTTAAATATCAGCTTTATGTATGTTGGACCACCAACTAAACAGGCCTGGTACAGACCAAAAGATTCATTTATTAACAAAGAAAATAACGTGTTTATGAAAAATTGCTTGAAACAATATTAATTCACTGTGACAAGCTTTTAGTTTGGGATCTTCTCAAAGTGTCCTCACAAGTCTGTGCACTAATGCTCCAGTAAGACACTTACTAGACTCACAACAATATTTGGATCAACACAATTAAAGACTCTGGCCTAACAGGTCTTTGTGAATTCATAACTTGTTTGACAGAGCAGGTAAACAACTCAAAACGGTAGCTAGAAAAACCTGGAGCAACTGGTTTGACTCCTCAGCACAGTCACTGAACAACAACACAAAGGATACAGTTACAGTAGTTTAATTATCCAACAAGTGTCAGGACTACACGAGTGATATCTGTGCAGTTGATGCATTTTCAGTGCATGTCACAACAAAAGTAACACACTGAATTCTGACTGTGCATCAGGCTTTTAGATCAAAGGATCTTACTTGTCCATATCTGATGTGGTCTCTGATTTCCTGTCCGATGACAGCATGGTGTTTTCTGCCCACGCACCGCCCTAATACAAACACTGATTCAACATTATGGATGTCAACAAGGATTTCATCATTTCCTGTAGCACTCTGCAGTGTTGCAACATTTGTAGCTTATGTTAAGCAAGTAATTTGCCGCTGCGTATTCTTTAGACTGAAAATAAAATATTTTGTGGGTCAATCCCACAAATGTGCCTTTGTAACCTCTGCATTGGTGTGGATGTACAAACACTTGGATTTATTTAGGGCTTAATACTGTGTGTAGACGCTGTTGACAGCCATCAAGATGCAACTTGCAAACAATTTAACACTTAATTGTGCAAACAGTGCTCATACAGTGTGGTTTGTGATGGTAATCAAACAGCCTGTTTGGTGTTTTGAGATTCTGTCAACAGCTGTAACTGTCTGTGGAATAAAAAACGCAACTATGCAAAGTCTTATCTATAATGTACCTGCTGGTTTGCAAAAAAAAAGTAAGAACACAGATACATAAATCAGCACACAGGCAATTTCCCAACAGTGTTCTGATTTCCTTAACGATATGTCACACTGATGTGCACATTTTACCACATACTTTGTACAAGAGCACTTCCTGCCAAACAGAATTAAACACCTGAGGCTAAACAATAGTGGTGTGGCTGTTGATTTGTCACGGTCCCAGGGAGTGGCTGCATCATAATGCAATCATCTCGCCATGTTTACACAAGTACTTTCCAAATGACAATGCTGCTGCTGAACATTTTGTGCCTGCTCCAGAGAAAAGGTTGTGCAGGGAGAAAAGAGGGAGGAAAGGGAAAAAAAAACTTGGTACAAAAGCAAAGCCCGGGCTAAAAGACTGATTATATTTCAGCAAAAAAGAGTGAGGATGGTGGGGTTACGTTTGTACACATTGTCCTTTGTAAGAGCATTCAGCTATTGCTCGAGTATAAATGGGGATATAAAAAAGCTTTGGCAAATTCCACAGGTAAGCTATCACTGGGAGAGGGACCAGCCCAAACAGGCAGAGCAGGGCTGGGCTTTTCAGCCAGAGGCCTTGGAAGTCTTCACTGTGTTTATGTGGCAGAGCTGGGGTTTGGACTTTCACTGCGCCTTGCTTCGTTACAGTCTGAAAATACAGAAATGGTGAAAGCAGACTACACCTTTGCTTTGGGCTGGGCGACACGGCCTACACATAATGCTGCACTATTTCAAAAGTTTATCCTGACACATGATATATCTCGATTCTATGATATCTCCCCTAAATGACTGCAAACCACTACTAGAACCAACGACTTACTGCTGAGAATATGTCTTTGTTATGCATGACGGTCTATGCGTTAATTCTGCTGCACGTCAGTTTACTGCACTTTAAATCACCCATGTGCAGAGGGAGCTAACTAGCAACACAGCTCATTTGGCGAATACCGCTATTAACACCACCTCGACCCAACAGAATTGCTGTGGAAACATTGTGCCCACCCTCCGCTCTCCCACCAGGTTGCTGTAATTTTAAGCCACAATCCCCCTTCAGCATTGTTAGCTAAGTTAGCTAAGTTAGCTAAAAAGGTTTTGCGACTCAAAATGAAGCCACTTACTCACTGGGGCTACCTGGGGAGAGGTCAGTGTTTCTGCATGTTAACGCAGCTGAAAATAAAAGGCAAAACAGTTACAACACAAAAAAATTGAAATTTCACCACCTATAAATGGAAAGTGTTTTGAAATGCAGCGCTCTGTTAGTCAATGGAGCTACGGACTCCTACGGAGAAAAGGCCTCCTTCATGTCATCTTAAGTTTTTTTTTCTCTTAAAATTAAGTGGTTAGTTAACTGAAAAGCAAGACTAACCAAAGCTGACATTAAGTTAAATTAAGTACTGTTGTATTAAAGTTAGATACAAAAACTGTGATAATGAAATACAACAAAGTGAAAACCCCTGGAGCTTTTATTCTAAAGAAGCCAGCACGTCTCAGGCAGAAAGTGTTGATGTTTTTGCTGTGAACTTGAAGCTTCTGCTCAACAGCTGGTTGTTAGCAGTTAGTGTAAACTTAAAATGTTATGGCAGCACCTTTAAATGTGAGGATTTATTCACTGTGTGTGAAGAACAAACAGCTCTCCACTTCATATATCAATAATATTTGCAAGTCGTACTGGTGCTCCGTGGTCGCAAAATGGCACTAAATAGTCGCTGTCTGGAGCACTTTAGATAAAAATAACATGCTCAGGAAACAGTGGTCTAGATGGGTGGAGGTGTGCGTCGTGTTTCAGGTTTCAGATTCAGAATACTTTTTTAGTCCCAAAAGGATTTTCATTTCTACAGTCAGCCTGTCTATTGTGAGTATTTTTAGATTTTTGTATCTGTAGGAAGGAGTAAGCGAACTGAAAGGCCAAAGCAGGTCCAATGCTGCGTGGCTCAAAAAAATTACGTGACTCATTTTTACATTTATACTCAGTGTTTGCATTATAGTCATTTACAACATCCCACGTGGAACAAGCCGTGACACATATAATCGATATATCGCCCAACCCTAACACATGCTGTGTCATTCATAAACTTCTGAAGAAGAGAAGGTTTTTGTCGAAACAAATAAGTAAAACCTGCCTGACGCACAAGTTAAGGAAGAGGCCAAACTGAGGAAATCCACCTTCTGCTGATCTTCCCAGTGGAGTTCTACTGAATCCACAGTCGCACACATGCATAAAAGAAACACCGCATTCTGAGCTTTAGGGCAAGTAACAAAAAATTCCTCCCTGGGCTTTCAAGCGCTTGGGACTCATAAGTCAACACACAAGATAAATATCAAGCCCAGCTCCAGTCGTCATGGCAAGTGTCCCACATTGTCTCAGAGCGAACAAACAAATCTGGTCCGATTGCTCAATAGAGCCTGCAGGTTTGTCAGCCATCCATACATGTATCCATCCAACAAGCTTTCATTCAACATGTGAAAGGACTACAGAGAGAGAAAAGGGTGGAGTGATGACTAGAAAAACACAAAGATTTGAGCTTACTTGTTAAACACAGTTTTGCTATAATATTCAAGCCTTGAAAAAGGCATTTGCATTATTCATGATGAAGCTGCTCACGCAACCTCCGAAGCTTGAAACATACAGCCATGTTACTGTGGATGTCATGATGCAAAAGCTGCGATATCATAGCTGCAGGCTGTTGGCAAAGATATTTCCACCTTGAAAAGGCTGCAGAGTCCACAAGCTGAAAACTGCTCCCAAGGTGTATGAATTTTGAGCAGCACGCCCAAAACATTACACGCCTACTGGTGAAAATTCAAGGCTGTGTTTAATTTTTTGCAGCCCTATTAAAGAAAGTGCAGCTGAGGTTACAATTACTGGGAATCGGTTGTTGAAGGAAGCAGCCGGCATGAAATTTAATCTTCAGTGGTGATGAATACGCAACCATAACGTCAAACAAGTGTTGCAACTTTTTCTTTTAGGATATTAAAGTAACAAACTTAAAGCTCCTTATCTATTAGCACATGTTGTGCAATGCCAGTCTCAAGTAATAAAATGCTCAGGAGGCCTTGTGAGTCATTGCAGTGCTCCAAGTATTTCGGGTTTGTTGTTTATTTGAATCATTATTCATGCAGTAGTATAGTAGTAGTTGATTGGTAGTATATTAGTACATCATGGTAACAACTACTCTTCCAATTAAAATTCAGTACAATCAACCAATGTTTACACTACGTATAGTAAACTCAGAGGTTACAAAATCACCAATACACCCAACCCAACAAGACTTAGAAATGAAAAACATACAAATAAATTAAAAGTTGCATTCCTTGTAGAACTACAGCAATAAATAGACCGAAAATTATGAGGGAGGTGTATCAATTCAAGGACTCTAAAGACTTGGTATTTCACCATGGGTGGTGCCTTACGTCCTGCATCACAAAGAGTGTTGGGTGTGCTACAAAACCACGCCCATCCAGGTAAAAATACCAAGTTTCTAAGGAGTTCTAAACTGGTGCTGTGTCTCAAATCGTGTACTTCTGTACTTGCACTTAATATTTTGAGTGCATAAGTGCGTTCACACTGAGAAGTATGGAAAAATGCAGAGCACTATGAGTACCTGATGGTGCACTCAAAACGGTCAGTAAGTTGAGTGTGGAACTACGGACACTTCTCGCCCTCAATGGTCACCATCTTGGCTACGAACGGAACGAGAGGGACGACTTTTCAAACTGGAAATGGTGGCTGAGGACTGTGTGACCGTGAACATCACTGCATTGTACAAATACATGTGTTTTTTGCACTATGCTGTTGTCGGGTATAAGCCAGCAGTATGTTAATTGGGTTGATATAGCAGTCTGTAATGATTCGGTACCACGAACGATAATGCAAATGCTTATGCTAGTTTGCAAACTAGCTAATTTGCGGTCATCATTTCCGGTGAGTGCACAACAGCCGTGTTTGGTTTGAGACAACACTACACTGTCGAAATTCGCGCACTACGCCAGTAAGTACATAGTGCACATAGTATACTACAGGAAAGTGTACTGACGGAAGTATGTGATTTGAGACACAGCATAAGTTAATGGACACATCTAAAGGGGCATTCTGCTGCTTTTACAGATGAAGTTCAGGTTAATTATAACTGTGAAAACAGGTAAAAAAAAAAAAAATCCCAAGTGATGTCACAGTAATGTCATCAGGTTAACTCAGCTTCAACATTTAGGAGGTAGGGAGTCAAACGAAAACATAATTTAGTTGCAAATAAGAAATGTAGGATCCAGTGCTTTGGGAGTTTAACGCATACTAGAAAAAAAGGCAATTTTTTGATCATTCTTTTCAAATTCTGTCCCATGTGAGTCCATAAACTTTGGGAAAGTGCAACTTCTCTTTTAACTTCTCTTCTCTAACTTCTCTTTAAGCCAACAAGCTCAGGGTGCATTTCTTCTATACTTATCGTAGCAAAGTGCTAGTTGCACTGCTCTATTCTGCACCATCAGGAGCTTATTCAACAGTTTTTATGCAGCGGATCACTTAGCAGTACTTGAGATGAGACAGCACCACAGTTTGTATATGTTCTAAATACTCCTCTTCCCATTTTTGCAACTTATTTATGTGACTATCCCATAAACACCCATGACAGGTGGACCCATGGAAAGTTTAGCCCCACTGACTTCAGTCCTTACCCAAATACTGTTGCATAGTTTGAGTTGAGGAGTGGAAACAGGAGTGTTAGTCCTCATTTAAAGAAAACTGGTGGTGTGTGTGTGTGTGTGTACGTCCTTATTTCTTGCTGAGGGAAGACAATCCTTCACATTTTAAGCACAGATTTCAGCCTCTAACTCTCATGCTTCACGTCAAATTAGTTGTGGCTCTGAATACATTATCATCTGATGAGCTACATTATGTTGATGATATCTTAAAGAGCTGCTATGTACTGACTGCCCTCTGCTGTCAAGAAGTGTAAGTTGCTCTGGTTTGTATAGGTGTGGTCGGAAAAGACAGCAGAATAAGATGATGATTGTAAACCTGGTCCAATGCAAAGAGCAGCTCAAACTACAGATGTTACACCTTATTGATGTGTATATTAAAACCACTGTAAAAGCCTAACAACTGACAATGGGAGGAAGAACTTATAGTTAATAAAAGTAGTTGAAGGTGGGGGCTAAATAAGGCATCATTCCCTCTGAAGCCTTACTCAGAAAAAAACGTCTGATCAGATGAGAAACAGAAGAGCGCAGAGCTGGGATTATTTCCAACCTTCATAAATATATATATTTCCTACAACAGTTACTGAAGCAACCTCTAGTGGGGGTTCTTTAAACCTCCACACCCAACTCTTTCAGACAGGAATAAAAAAAAAAAATAGATGATGTGCTGGGTAATTAGTTTGTCTAGACAGTTTGGAAAGAAGGCACTTAAAACACATCTTTCCCCACAGATGCAGAATATACAGTGCTTTCTCGTCATGGGTGCACCTGGAGAATGTGCGATGAAAACAAAATCATCAGGACTAAAAATACTGACACTCCCCGAACACTTTCTATTGGCATCATCAAGGTTTTTTGGGAGACTGACGGAGCACAGATGAGGGTACTGACGCCAAATAACACGCTCCGCAGAGGGAGCTTTGATATTCTTTGTTGTGAAGCTGCTGGTCTGGGAACACAGGGGTCAAACGTTCACGAAAGTGTTTACAGTTTCAGTTCAGTAAGTTGAGTTCTATTAATAATGGTTCTATTAATGTAATGGTTGGACCAATCATATACCAACAGAGAGAAAATACAAAAAAATTACTGGTGGCCAGCCATGTCTTTACGTATATTGTTGTATGTTGCGAGGTAAAGTTATAATAATACATAAATAGACAAGGGCACCTCAGGTAGTATATCCATGGCAGCTATCCCTTATGGAAAACAAACCTACAAACTTAATTTCACATCTACATTTATAGACTTGTGTACATGCTAAATATAATTTGCAACAGGTTGTTAATCTACCGCTGCCTCAATTGAATTTTATTGTGTTATTGTGTATTTTTAGTGAATCCAGAATAACTCTTGGCTTTTATAAGCATAGAAATTAAACAAAAAACCATGGCAGAACAAACAGTTGGTCATCTTCGCACTCATACAAACATTATACTTTCAGAAATACATGCCAATTCATACAGTAAAGAATAATTATCAACCCATCGATTTAGTAAAAATTAATTTTCTCCATACTTTGAACATTCATCACAGAATCTATCCAGGCAGTAACCATTTTTGTGTTACAGCCTTAATATCTGGCTGCAAATTATATATTTCTACAAATTTGTCTTGTACCAATAAATTAGCTTGTTCAGCAGATTGTAGAGAAAAAACAGTCAATGCTGTCACTGTTCTGTATTGCCAGTGTCACCTCCTGCCGGTATGACTCAATAGCTGGGCACCTCCAAAATAAATGGAAATGATCTGCGAACTAACCCTTAAAAACACCAAAGTCATCCAATAGCACAAACTAACTGATCAAGGCAGTGGTAGACCAGCAACTCCCATGTTCAGCAAGGTAAAATTACCGTTTCTGTCAATAGAGTCTGGCTTTGAAGAGAGCATATTTCAATTTTAATGCAGTTTCCTGGTTGAAAGGACCGTCTGTTCGGGAGGTACTGAGCATACGATTGGATAAATGAGACTTGGATTATACTACACGAGTTGTGTGAGAGTTTTTAAGTAGATGTTTTGATACAGTTTTGTTTTTGTTAAACGCATGACTTCAAAAATTTTCTCCATTTTTTGGATTCTTTGTTCACCATGGGGGCATATGAGAAAAATGCTTTCTTCACAAATTCAATGTAACACAGGGTGAGTAGCCGATATACAAATAGTCATTTAGAGGATGAAGATTTCATTTAGCCGGAGGCCTTTATGTAAACTTGTATTTTTCTTTCTGTAACATAGATTTTTTTCATGTACCTTTTGTATGTATGTATGTATATCTTTACTGTATATACTTAATATATAATATCTTTTCTTACTATTTTATGTTGACTAGTTGCAACAGTTGTGGTCGGTCACATATAACAGAAGGCTGAGGAAGACCCTTCTGACAAAAGCTACTTGGTGTGCAGATCTATTTGTTTCTTTTCTAATCTCTAAACTTTGATTTCATAGCGTTATACAATCACATGTTGTAAGAAATGACTACAGAATAAAGATCTACTAGCAATGCATGTGTGCAATACCTAGTGTTGGAATGTGGAAAATGCTTGGTAACAATTGTGACATATTTAATGAAACTAAATGCCTCAGTGTGGCTAAATAATGGCCTAACTTTCCTGACGTAGCTTTGAAGGTGTCAGCTTTCTCGCAGCCAATACAGTAGATGGACTCCAGCAGCAGTGACTCACATGAGCAGTTGCAGAATCATCCATGACGACATCAAACAGATGAATAAATGCAATGTGGCGTCCTCCTGCCTTGAACTGTCTCTATCAAGGGTGCACACTGACATCAAGTGGTCAGATGACAACTGTCAGCTGGCAAATCAGGCTGCAGATATCTTGTGTTCACACACACTCTTGAATGTGAACAGTAATACCTCAAGAGTGACAGTCAAGTGTCATTACGATCACAGCGGCTGAATCATATAGCTGTACTGCTGTGGAGACATGAAGGCGTCCTTATTTACATCAGAATATATGTGGCTATATTTATTTGTTTCTAGTGAGCAATGGTAATGTGGGAAAAATGTATCACTCCATAACTGTCTGAACTTTTTGAGGGCATTTTAAGTGTTACTGTACAATATTCACCAACATTTAGAACTTCTGTGAAGACATATTTTACATGATTGCAGCTGCGTTTTACGACAGTCCAGGGGTGTCTATACATTTTTTAAATAGGGGCCAGATTAGATCATGTGAGAATACCCGGGGCCAGCTGTTCCTCACATCATTTGGACTGTTTTTAAAAAAAATCTTTCAAGACAAGACAAATTCAACTGTCTGCTTCTTTACCATCCATTTATGAAAACGCATTGATTCTGCCTGCGTACGAAGTATATAGCTGATAATAACTACCTTACAGTGTCTTATAAACCATTTATTCTTCATGATATGAATACTTGATAGGGGAATTTAAATAAAGAGTTACAGAAAAAGGAATGTAACATTAACACAGCAGCTGAATAATCTTCTCGTCCTGACTTTTCCTACTTCGCTCTCAAACTGATTTTGTGATGTCGAAACAAAGTTTAGTACTTGAGCAGCAGGGAGGGTTCATTTTCATATATACATGAACGGATCAATTTCTGCCAAAAACAAGACAGGATGACCTAGACGCACAAAAGAAGACACTTCCTGAGGGACAGACAGAGAGGAAGACGGGGAGGAACAGGGAGGAAGTGGTGAAGATGGAGACAGAAAGAGGGAAATGTTTGAGGGTCGAGTCTTTCTCATTTGAAAGCGTCTCTTTACTGTTGGACTCCCGGGTGGCTTTCATGAGCGTTTTATGTATAATTTAACGTAATGTGCAGAGATAAAGCCTCCAATAAAGGCCGCGCTCTCTAAGCTCTTCACAGCGCATTACGTTTTATTCATCAAATTAGTTTTAGTTGGTTTGGTATCCCCTGAGCCGTCTTTAAAAGGTTTGGATGAAAGGACTACATTAATTTTGCCACTAATCAGTTAAGCGACAGCTCCAAGTGACAGCTATGCACTCTTTACCCCCGAAAAACTCCCCGCACACTTGTCTTGCCGCCATGCCTGTTTCAGGCTGCTCCATGTGTCCCTGGTTGCCCCCTGCACCAATTCCTCTGCATGTATCCCCGTCGCAGCACGACCCTCTGATGCTGCCCTCAGCATTGTGTCACTGTTGTCACTGACATCTCAAATCACAGTCAATACTTTTTAGGACATCATGCGCACTACTGCAATCTTTGAAATTCATTAAGAAGGCTGCATGTACCAATTGTCATTACACCCTCAATTGTTTCGAAGGACTTGGGAATGTGTTGTGTGAGTTATGAAACAATTACATGCAAGCAAATAATGACTGGGCATGTTTTGTGTTAGAGCTTAATAGTTAACTGTGTGCTAAAGAGGACTTTTGTCACAGGGAATTTAACTTTTCAGAAGCAAATTAGAGCACATCGCAGATAATTAAGGCTAATATTTGTAATTCTCCAAGTGGATTTTTCATTGGCTAAGAAACCCTCCAAATATCAATCTTAAAGAGGACTTACTGAAAATTACTAAAAATGAGACAGGACACCAGAGATCCACGGCTTTCTCTGTAACACAATACTGCTCTGCACACTGTTTGATGTCAATTAATATGTCTCTGTTAAACGGTAACTTTGGTATTTTCAGCCTTGACCTTATTTTCCTATGTTTTTGTGTCCCACTGACTTATAGGAACAACAGTTTTGGAAATAAGTCCAGTACTGAGTGAGGCCGCTGCAGCCAGCTGTGGTAAAACAGGCTGCAATGTAACCACTCTGGGCATTTGTGCGCTGTCAATTTACGTCCACTAAAAGTGTTTTTGTTCCTGACCCAGTGTCCAAAATTAACTTTTTGACTCAACAGCCAAGGGTGCTGGTAGATGAAATAAAGCCACTGGTCAAGCATATTTTTTACCAGCCAAACATGGTTTTCTCTGGGTTTTTTCGAGACCAAGGTGGCAAAGGCCTGTGGCGGGGGGCATCTTGACAGCTGTACTTTTAGATACGGTCCCCCCTCAATTAAAAATGAAAGGAGGCCCCCACATGCTTGAGCTTTACACTACTGACTTGTATAATCAGAACAGACATGTCCTTTAATTTTAGTCTTCTATGATTATTTTTACCCTTTACAGCAGGCACATCCTGCTGTAAAATCACAGGACATGTCTGTTCTGATGACACAAGTCAGTAAGCTAATGTGCTGCTGCTGCCAATGTGGGAAGCAATAAACAGTTAAGCGTCTTGGTGAGACTACGGGGCCTCCATGTTATTATGTCATTACCTTGAAAGGTGTGGACGCAAAGCTAGCTAGCAGCAGACCAGTGGCAACTGATAGTAGCAAGTGATAGAGTTAACAGTGCTGCAAAAGTAGGAGTGCTTGAGACGATCAGCTCGCAGCACCGTGAAGAGCAAGTCTGGCGAGTGCAGCAATATCAGGGTTTTTCTGGTAAAACAAAAAGGTTCTTACTCTTTAACAAAAAGGTCTATCTCTGTAGGGAGCCTTTCCATAGTGTTGTCAGATGAAAAAACAAACACTTTTAGTGACACTGCATAATTGTCCCAAGCGGTTACATTGCAGCCTATTTCGCCACTGCTGGGTGCAGCACTCTCACTCAGTACTGGACCAATTTCAAAAATCGTTGTTCTTATTAGTCACTTAGACACAAAACCATGAAAAAAAATAGGGTCCTGGTTAAAACAAATACCAAAGCTACCTTTTTAGTTCAAGTGTCAGCAGTGTCCTGTTGATCATTTGCTGCTCCAAATTAAAGACCGTGTGAGGTTAAAGCTGCAGGTTTTATGGATAGAAGATTAAAGTTAACTGTTGAAGGACTAAACAAGGGTTGTGGAAGACTCACTTGAGCAGGGAGGCTGGTGGGAAGATGAATTTGCCATGTGAGATGCGGTCCACAATGTTCAGCGGGATCCTCTGGATTTGCTCGCAGACGAACATGACGAAGTCGTACTTGAAGACCAGAAGAGAGTTGTCTGTGATGAGAGCAAGACGCTCTTTCTCATTGTTCCAGTGATCCACCCTAAAACAACCAGAGAGTGTGTGTCAGACCTACAGTAGAAAAAAATCCTTTATTGGCATCTATAATTTTATTTTGAAGTTTTTGGGTCACTTAATTCTTAACCAAAGTTGCTCTGTTTTTCAGTTTACTTATTTGCACATGCCTGTGTATAGAAAAGACAGTGCAAATTTAAAAACTTTGAATTGTGCAGGAGAGGTGAGAGGCCAAAAACAGCTAATGGAGATACCTCACGATTAAACAGCAGTAATGATACTTAAAAGAAAAAAAGAAAAACAAAGATTGCACAATTGACTAAAGTTTCAAGATTAAGCATCATAGAAAATAAATAGAAATGTACAAATTACAAAAATGTTTGCATTTTGGTTGTTCCTATGTCATACGTTATGGAGCGAAGGAGAGAATCTGCTGTGTGAAGGTATTTCACACTATTTCAACTGCTGTTTCATCATGTTTCATTTTATCGTAGGACAGAACTGTGTAGTCATCAATGCCTGATGCCTCTAGTCTTTTCTGTTCTACATGTAAAGGTATATAGCTTTTTAGGTCAACCATGGTATCGGATCAGTATCGGGTATCAGCTGATACACAAAGCCACCGCATCAGGATTGGTATTGAAACTGAAAAAGCTGGATCGGTGCATCTCTAATGCAGCACCATCCATAAAGATGCCAACAACAAAAACAGCTGATAAGTTGTGTGAGTTTAATGTTTGCTAAGTCACAACTTCTTCAGCAAAGGTGTTTCCATATCCTATTTATCACATCAAGTCTTGTTTGACAAAGGCGAACACCACCTCAAGCCAGCGTAAAAACGTTCATGACCTAGAAGTTTTTGTTGAACTTGCCTTTAACCTCTTCATGTCTTTAAGTATACAGTATCTAAGGAGTATACACACACTCTCAGTTGCCAGTTTATTATTATTTCATAGCAAGTTGGTTAAAGTGTTAAGAGGTCTGAAATCTTTTTAGCTTGTGACCCCTAAAACAAAACAATGCCTACTTACAACCGCTTGTTACTAGCTGCATATATTCACCAGTTAAAACTAGTTCGACCAAAACATACTTTTATTTCAGAGATAAAAACTAAGGAACAAAACAAAGATTAAAGAAACATCTGACAGACAATTATTATCTAGTGTAGGAGCAAAATGTTTGTTCTTCTTTCCTATCCTATTATCCCAGCCCTCAAAACATAAAGGTCAGGACCCAGCAAGGGGTCACAAGAGGATTAAAGGAACAGTTCAACACTTTGGGAAAGATGCCTATTTGCTTTCTTGCCAAGAGTAAAACACACACAAGCCAAAAAATACTAGGAACTGCTAATCTAATAACTTCATACTTGTCTTGTGACTCCTTGTGGGGGTCCCAACCCCTATGTTGGAAACCACAGCTGTAGAGAGGGATTTTCACCACGTGTATCTGAGTCTTTTTGTGTGAAGTGCAGCTCTGATGTTAGTATTCTGCAGGAGGTTATATGAAGTCAATACAAAAAACATGTAAAGCAAAGCTGCTCAATTATGTAGAGTAAAAGCTTCACAATTTCCAAAAATGCCCTTGGCAAAGATCATACAATATGCATGGAAGCATTTCTAAGTCGCTAAATTTTTTCCAACAAAAAAAAGGAAAGAAAGAAAGAAAGAAAGAAAAATCAAGTTAAGAGAAACACCTTTAAAGCAACAAACTAAAGTCTGATTTCTCTTCTGCCCTCAAATGCCTCATATTCAATGTGTCAGTGAAGATTCTCCGTCATCCAGGTCATGGCGCTCCTAAGTGCTGTACCGCAGGCAACTGGATTTGCTTTAGTTTCTTGAATACGTTTCCCCTCATCCAAGAAGCTTCTTCAGTTCTAACTGACTGGTGCGGAGTCACAGGCTCATTTCCAACACATGGTTCACTCGACTCAACTCACTTTTGGTACCAGGTCCTTTCATCTATTTTGTTTTCCATTGCGGATAGTATCCCTGGGTGTTGAGGGGATTCTTAGCTGATCACCACAGCAGCACCGCGTGAAACTGCCGTGGCATCATCTTCAACTATGCACCCTCACATTCATAATCTTTAGTGTAGACGCGTGGCAGGCATGCTCAAACACCAGGGCGACAACGTCATGGCATGCATTCCTGAGTGCCTATTTGTCAGGGCGCAATGGCTGTGTCCCGTGATAAACTAAGTTCAACTTCTCAGAGCACACCACATGTCACGTAACAAGGACCAACTAATCACAGCCAACAGATACCTTCCTCTTTATCTGTAAATATCAGTCTGTGATAAAGATGGAGAAGGAAATAATCATGTTAGTGCAGGGCTGGCAGAGCTTCACATCTGTCCCACAGACAATACGCCTGCACACAAACGGCGCCTGGTAGACATCAGCTCTGCACTCTATGACATGGTGCTTGTAGGCGCTGCTTGTGCACAGTACCGCCCATAAAGCAGCTGGTCTGGCACTTTTCTAACCTCAATGGGGATGAAATGATTCAATCAAGCAGCTCTTCTAGACATTCAGATGTGACGCTAAAAAAAAAAAAAAAAAAAAAAAAGAGTATCTACTGATTTACAGACACCTCTTACACCAATGACAAAAAGTCTTGTTGGGCCACATCGATTGACGGTGTATTTACACAATTTTGCCACTACGAAAATCATCAAAGCCCAGCACACTTTCTGGGGGTCTGTCTTCGATGCAAAATGGCGTGTCCAGCTCTCAACTGACAAATGTCTGCACTTCGTCAGTTGTCCCATGTTGCACAAGTGCTGATTCTCTCTGCTCAATTCATTGTCTGCATGGTTTGGGACTCAGTGGTTCCCGACTGGTGCAGCCACAGGGTCCAAATTTCTCCTTAGCCATTAGTTCGAGGTCATTCATTGAACTAAGCTGCTGTCTCTGTCAAGGAGCTGTCGGTTAGTCACTCACTCTACAGCAGAAAATGGCACTTTTACTGTACTTGACAGGATGATGAGTCACCTGCGGTCCATTCATAATGGGCCCGTGACCCACCAGTTGGAAACCACTGGTTTAACTCTACCTTCTATTCTCTGCTCAGGTCACTTGAACCTTGACAGAGGTGGTACCAATTTTTTATTTTTTATTTTTTTTTTAAAATCCAATACATCCTTAACTTTGCTCATGGAAACCCAAAAAAGAGCAAGACCAATTGAGCAGAGCTGTGCGCGACATGCAGTGCAAATGCATCATAACTGTGCTCAAAATGTCCGTCCTGAAGTCACAAAAAGCATCATTTCACACACACACACTCTCCCTCTCTGTTGTGCACACTACTAACTCATGGTGCCATGGATTCTCTTGGAGTGGCTCTCCTTCTACGGCCCGCTGAGCCGGGTTCATGTGGCCAACTCCAAATGAAACACTCCTGATTGCCGCTGGCAGCCTCAGGCCAAAAAAGACAGTTCACTGAACAGCCAAGGCATCATGGGAAAGGTGTGGGTGAAGAGCTTTGACTGTGCTAATGAAATGAGTTAACCTTGACTGGGCACAGCGTCGTGGAGGTGTTACAGAGATCCAGGATGGGACTGTGGGTGGTCTGACAAGCTGCTGGCACTTGGCTTGACACAACAACACACTGGGATGGTCTGGAGTGAGGTAACTGGCTACTGGCTGCACTGTAGCTTCATATTCAGCGTACAGACATGAGAATGGCGTCAATTTTCTCATCTAACTCTCAGCATATATAAAACCACCTCCTCTATTAACAAGTAAAGATTAAGTCCTTTATGATAAACATGAGCCATAAAATGTATAAACAAAGGAGGAAATAAATAATAAATCCATGAACAAATAATCAAAAGCCAAATAGGTTCAGTCAAGATAAAAAGCAGATGAATTTCTAAAGCAAGCAACAATCCTTAGCAAAGCCAGATTTGAGGAATCTCTCATGCTCTTCTGACGTTAGTCACCGGCCTCCCTCGGGGAAATCCAGTAACAGTGTCACTGCATTACCATATAACGCACTCTGTATGTTGCAAGAAATCCTACAACGGCTCCAGTAGCAACAATAACTGCGGGCTGAATGTAGGACAAACGTTACCGTGTGTTGGACAGAGCTGCATAAATGGGATGTATTATTCATTCTCACATGGCCAGCCTTTTAAATGTTTCCTGAAAGCTTGTGCAGGAGTGATACGACCCGACATCTGCAAGTGCACTTGGTAAATGTCTCGCAGTCACTTCATTTTGCTCTGTGTTTGAGGCAGTTAGTTCACTACCTCTGCACTGACTTCTGTGATATTATGGAAGTTAAGTTTGATAAGAACGTTAGTATTAGGCTTAATTATTGACGGTGTCTCTATGTGATTATGCTGGGGCATTATAGGCCGGCCATGTAGTTTGCTGATGTGTAGAATTTAAGACAAGGTACCGCTCCCTCTCTCTATGGGCAGCAGGTTATTTGCACTTATACAGCACATTATGTTAAGGATGGATTATGGATGAGCAACACATGATACTGTCAACTGTGCATGAAAACCTTGTTACTCCAGTTAAAGACACTGAAGTATCTTATGGAGGATGAAAAATGACAGTGTCAATAAATAAATAAATAAATAAATAAATGTATAAATAAATACAGGAATGAACAAATGTGGAAATAAATAAATGTATAAATACAGGGGAAAAAAAGTTGAAATAATTAAAAAAAAATACAGAAATAAATAAATGTTGAAATAACTAAATTAGGAAATAAATAAATGCATAAATAAAACTGAATAAATAAATGCTGACATAAATAAGGAAATAAAAATAAATGCACAAATAAGTAAAAGTTTATAATTATAAATGACAGAGATATCTTAAATTTATTTCTATACTTTTGTGCAACTACTTATTTATTTCAGTTATTTCTTTATCTGTTTACATATTTGTTTCAGCATTTGTTTATTCTTTTATCCAATTATTTCTGTATTATTTGCCCATCTCTTTGTGTATTTATTTGTTTATTTATTCCTGTATTTATTTATACATTTTGATATTTTATTTCATGTCATTTTTGTTCCCATTGTGCCTCAGGTTTGTGAGTGGTTTATAAAATTTAAAAAAAAAAACAAAACTTTAATGTACATCATCCCCTATTTAATATTCTTTTGTTAACACATTATAATGTCATTTTGAGCACACAAGAAAGTTTTTTTAAAGTACATGACAACTAGAACTGAAACAATTAGTTGATCGAAATAAAATTCATTAGCAACAAATCTGATAATCAATTAATTGTGCAAGAATTTCTTAAAGCAAAAATGCCAAGAACTCACTCTGTCATCAGCCAAATGCTGTGAATGCTGCCATCTACTTCCGTATCCACCAGAGCTTCAATGTCTTTGATGGCCTGATTCAGAGTGCCAGGCTGAGGAGACAGAAATGCATGGGTGTCACTTTCTAATTTTCCATTGTGACAATCACAATGTGTGCACAGAAAGCTTAAGGGGGTAATCTTTGAGGCAGATGCACAGCTGGGACTGGTACTCCAACAAAATGTCAGCGCGTCTGTGCGTCAAACAAAATGACAATAAACAAAAACATGAAGCCTCTGCATATGAAAATGACTGCAAATGAAGAAAGCTGAGCGTGCAGCTTCCGTGTATAAATCTGAGTAACTCAGGTATTTGAAAAGACAAGAGAAAGCCTCGGTACATAATACACAACACATCCAAGTTGTCAGCTACGAGCATTTCTGTTTTCCAATGCAATCCACACTCAAACTGTCATTTTTATAGCATGCAGTTCTATCCTTGCAAATTTTGTTATTTCAATGGCAAGTTAAAAAGATTAGGAGTTCATACTGAGGGCTCCTGACAATCTTACTTTAATCTGAGCCTGGCGCTGCTGAGCCGGCCTGGCAACATGGGACGACACTGCAATGCAATCCAGGCCTGCAACAGACACTGCGATGGCGACGCTGTCATTTTACTGATTGATGACACTGTGTCATATCAGTATTGCTTTCTCACTAAACATATTTTGAGGCTGTGATTTGTGGTGTTATTTTAGTTGACTGTATAACATAGTGTATTTCTCTTTTGAACAAACTAAACTGCATTCCAATGACCTTACGTTTATCTCTTAGCCATCTCTGTACTGCAATTTCTCGTTGCTTATGAGCCAACATACACTCATATACTGACACAGTGGATATTTCAGCCTGGCAAACGACGACAGCCTTTTACATCAAAGTCTCAAAAGAAAATGTATTGATTGCAGTAACTGTTTCAAAATGAATTACTCAGTATTTTACACAGTGGCAAGTCTTCGCCTGTGGAGCCAGCCATGTCGCACCACCTTGTTATACAATAAAACAAAATGAACACACACTGGCTCTGGATAAGGCCATTTACATTTTCACGTCAACCACTGTAGTTAGCAACCACTTCGCAACCCCTTAGTGGTTTAGATCATTGGGCCCGTTTTTGTTTTTTTGGTTTTTTTTACAAGGCTCCGGAGGTTTTCAGAGAAAAAAGGTGAGCACGCATTAGCTAAGTTAGTGGCCCCAACGTGAAACTGCTTTATTCAGCATTTTCAAATCACCTGGTCCTTTTTTTTTTTTTTTTGGAGCGGCAGAGACCACTGCAGATAATTCAGCTCCAGGAAAACAAACCCCTGAACGTCTAAATCTAAAGTTATCAGATAAAAGGTGAGCGCACATTAGCGTGTGCTATGCTAGTGGCCCTTCATCAGTGAACATCAAAACACTTTATTGTTTGTTTTGAAGAGGAAAAAAAACACCTGAATGTCTTTTTCAGAGAAAAGGTGAGCACACGTTAACAGGTGCTCGTCTCTGACAAGCCAAACAGCATCAGAGAAACACTAGCTATGTTTCCATCCAAAAGTGATTCGAATCATTGGGAAATGTGCATTAAAAGAAATACAAATCCTGTGTTTTTCCATTAAATGTACGGACTTTGGTGAAAACTACGAACTTGTTCTCCGCAGAACCAGAAACAAAACAAGACTCACATTCTTCTTCTTTTAGGTTTTCTGGCGGTTGGCAACCAGCTTGTAAATGCATTACCGCCTTCCCGACCCGGAGTGTGGATATCACCATGGAGAGAGGTGAGCTCCGTCAAACTTAATTCGAACATAGTCTCGCTCACCAGACCTTTCTCAAGAAAAGAAAGGTCTGGCTGCGCCGACTCTCACTTTAAGATTGGAGAAAAAAAAAAACGCCCCAGCTTTTTTTAAAATTTCTTTCAACCAATCACAATTGTTCTGGGCGGTGCCACAGCAACGGTGCGCTTGCAAAAATATTGCCGGGGGGGGAACAGGTTTTGGTGTAACACGCCCACAAAAATATCGCCTACAGGATGTGAACCATGGCAGAAAAATGGCTACATCCCCGCAAGATCAACCACTGCAAAAGTTAGTAAAGGACGTGTTGAAAACTGCTACCAGAGGTGGTAGGGCGGGATTTCAGCAGGTGGCTCGTTCCGCCCAATGAGAGGCTGATCTATGCAGCGAACTTCCGCCCACTCAAACTAATTTGAACATAACTGTTTCCATCCCCCATTTTGCAAATCAACATTTTTTCGAATCAACCGAAACCCGGCTAAAGCGAGCGTATTTTAGTTTGTGCAAATCAGGGGATTTTAATTCAAATTTTGGCGTTTCCATCATAATTTTCCAATGCGATACTTCCAGATGCGCATCTAAACAGGCTGATGGAAACATGGCTGCTGACTTTTAATATGAAACTAGATATCCGTTGATTTTGGAGAGGAGGAAACCTCTGCAGATAATATGGCTCTCAGTACAGGCCTGTTGAACAAGGAGCACTGAAGGAATCCTACCGGGAGCTCACCCTTTACACACAGAGACGTTTCAACTGGTTACAATCGCAATCCTCACCTGAACCTAAAAAGGCTGTTTGGCATTACCAGAGAAGATTTGGCAAATCTGTCATGGGCAACCCACATACTCCGTTCTGCTGCTCATCCCGCAAATGCATGTACCTTACAAACATGTCACCATTTAAAAGGGAAATAAACAGGCTTTCCAGTGATATAAGACTTATTGCTGCAAAGAAATCACTTCCTTGTGCTTACCGCTGAATTACATGAGTGACCGCTGATTTATGATCAACAAAATTAATTTAACATTCAAGTATGTTGGCTCGAGCTTTTTTAAACCGGCATAAATTTCCGTTTCACCAACAAAACGCGGCTGTGTGAAGTTCGCTGTGACATGAAATAAGGTCTTTACCCTCAACACGAAGAACCGCATCATCTTAAATTGGGTGAGAGTTGACTCCACGGAGATGGTGCTGTACTGGGGGCGGGCCGCTCCGACCTCCGCTGCCCGCTCCTCCGCGCCCTCTGCGCGCACAGCCGGCTGGGTGTCCTCCGGTCCACCTGGAGGGGAGGAGCTGGGCTGCTGCTGCTGCTCGGTGCCCTCTGAGGGCGCACTGTCCGCCTCACTGTCCTCCGGTCCACCTGGAGAGGAGGAGCTGAGCACCTGCTGCTGCTGCTCGGTGCCCTCTGCGAGGACAGACGGGTGACTGTCCTCCGGTCCACCGGGAGAAGAGCTGAGCACCTGCTGCTGCTGCTCTTCACCTGGCGCTACTTCCTCCTCAACTTCAGCCATGATGGAGCTCTTTAAAACATAAAGCAGCAATTCATAAAGTCCACAAAGTCCCAATTTAAACAGCTTTATACAGTATACTGACTCCACTGCAGGGAGGCTTGTACAACCTGTCAGATTGATGGCTACACAATTTCCCAAGAATCGAAACTAAATCGCTCCTCACAGATTTACTCCTCTAAACACTAACTCCTTTTGTCTCAACATGTCAAAGTGACACTAATACAAGGGATTTCCTTACCGGTGATGATCGATGTCGCAGAAGATGTTGAAAGGTGACGCTAAATAAGTAGGAAGCAGCCACCTGTGCATAACTTCCTTGTTCCGAGTTTGTTTGTTGTAGTGGGCGGTTACGCAGCAGCAGCAGCAGCAGCAGCGCGGGGAGAGGGCACGTCTGATAAACACACTGTTTTTTATTGCTCCGATCTGAACCATAAACCACTGCACACTTACTGCACCTGATCTATAAATATCAGGTGCAGTGGGGGAAAACCACTAACACTTTATGCATACTAATCTGCTGGTGTGGGACTGGTTTCATACTGAACTGATTTGTTTTTTATGAATGTTGAGAGACTGGGTGAGGGCTTTAACTCCATGCACACAGTGCTTATTTCACTCTTTTTGTTTGATTAACTTCAACTTTGCATGCACAGTGTGAGCCCAGTGGGCGTCGTTCCTATGTTTCCAGGCAGTGGCGTAAGGATGTTACGATGGGCCCCAGTGCGCACTATCACGACGGGCCCTGGTGACCACTATCATGCATGTATCGTCAGTGCCATAACAAACACCCTGCAGTCATCATTGCATATCTGACAAAACAATCAAAGAAAGTAAGAAATGAATCATTTAATTGAATGTTTTTATAGTATATTTATAGATATTAAAGCAAATATCAAAAAATTAATTCAAATAAACAAAAGAAGTTTGTGCTCTAGAAAAGGGAAAAAAAACTTCTTGTGTTTATTTGAACAATATGTTCGTTTTAGATAGATACTGACAGAAGAAAAAAGAAGAATATTCATTCATTTTCAGTAACCGCTTATCCTGTCAGGGGTCCTATGTTCCCCAGCTCTATATAGCACGTAATAGGAACCTTGACAAAGACGTTCCCCAGCTCTGTGCTTGCTTAACGTGACAGTGGCTAAGGTGTTATGGGACTATATCATGACTCTGCTCTACATTGTAAGGAGAACAACTCCCAAATCATGTTTCAGCTTAATTCAACATAACACAAATTAGTCAACCAATTTATTAACCAATCAAAGAGAGGAAGAAACAAAAGATGACAAAAAGAGAGAGAGAGAGAGAGAAATAATTACTTAATATTTAAGGGTTCAGAAATCAACTGTAGTTGACTACTGCCATTTCCATACAGGTTAAGATCAAGAAAAGAGGTTTAGGGCGAGGTTAGTTTATTTCTGAAATAACTTGAAACAGGTCAAATTTGACACAAACACAAGAGGAGAGTTGACGTGTGTAAACAGAATCCTGAACTTGGGACCCTGAGAGCACAGATATGCTCTTGCACAATGTAAAATTAAATAAAGCATCGACCAGGCCTGAAATAGTGCCACAAGTTTAGTTAATGAACGAGGACCCATCACCACATGTGATATTGTACGTTAGTGATTCTCTTCAAGTGCACGGCACAGAATTATTTCCCATCACCCCTGTGTTTCCTACTCAAAATATTTTGTGGCTTTTGTGGGTACAGGGGGGGAAAGTACACATGTGCCAACTGTGCATGCCGCCAGCTGCAGCTGCTCCTGATGCCAACAAACAGTAATGTCATGGGGGCGAGCTGGACTCTCTGGTGGCAGTGGCAGAGAGGAGGATGGTCTCTAAAATACGCGTTATTTGGATAATGTCTCCCACCCACTCCACCATGTGCTGGTCAAACAGAGTGCGACAGGAATTCAATAGACTGGCATCTGGGCTTTTATTCACCTACTGTATTTATAATTCATAATTACCTACTGGGTGCAATAATTCAACTGTGCAATATTCTTCTGTATACGACTTAAATCTCACCAACACCTCTTGAATGTATATATTTATTCCACATAAAATGCACATAAAATTTTTGTATATATATATATATATATTTATTTATTTATTTCTTATAATTTTCTAGTCTTCACATTGGAGCAACTGTAATCAGTCACATAGGGGATCAAGAAAGTATTTTTGAATCTAAATTCTGCAATCATAAACCCTTTTGTGTACGTTTAGTTTTTGAATTTGTTTAGTTTTCTTTCTTTTTTTTTTTTTTTTTTTTTTTTTTTCTTCAAAAAGTATGTATCCAGGGATTTCCTCATACTTTTTGCCACATAATATCCTCCTGAGACCCTGTGTCCTCATATGTGGACATCACATTTTGGCTTTACTTGACCTCATTCTTCATTCTTCTTAACTTAGACCTGTTGTCCTCGTTTGTGGACACTTTTTTGTGCAGTCTGCAGCTGATCCTGACACAAAAGTAGACAAAACCTGTTCACATTTTATGGTTGAAACTTGTTTATTTATGATTAATAAAGTTTGTAGTTTGATATGGCAACAAATTTGACCAATTTTAGCAACAGCAACAAGCTGAGGCACTGTTCATCAGGAGGCACTCATTCGAAGACATTAGTAATCAGGTTGTTGCAGGACACTGGGACGTCTCAATCTTTGTGTTTTCTACTTATCACATCCTACTGATCCTAAAAAGCTTGGAGAAATTAAAAATGCACACCAAACAAAGTTCGGTGTCTCAGGAGGATATCTGTCTGTTTCTGCTCTGTGCTCTCTGATCTGTCGGTCACATGGACTATATACAGTATAAGATGCAAATGAAATGACACTACACGGAGGATTAAATGAGATTCTTTTAGTTACATTCCAACCAAAGTTTATGATTACTTACCTGATGGGTTTTAAATGACAAACAGAGTTGTAATGGTATTTCCTGTGGATGTGTTTAACATTAAATGAGGATAAAATATATATACATTTTTTGTTGCTGTTATTCATTTTCTCATCTGAATTATCCCTGCATCCCTGTATGGTTTTGTTTGTTTGTTTGTTTGTTTTTCCCTCTCTTATCACCATTTACATTATACAACTTCTGACGTCACAGGTCTTTTTTTTTTTCAGTTTTAATAACTGCAAAGTTTGTAAAATATATGGACACATATGCAGCAATATGATTTACTATATATACATTGTAAAGAAACTAAATAAAATTTTGATCATAAAAAATGAGGATAGTAAAAGTTGTCTAAATATAGTTAGAAAACATATTGGGATCATCATTAATGAAATGGAAATATGATACTAATAAGCATCAGGCACTTTACAAAAGGCGACTAATTAAACAAAACAAAAAAAAAAGCCCTTTTTGGGCACAGCAGCAAACTAAAGACAGACAGACAGACGGACAGACAGATAAAGTTAACGACTAGCTGGTGAAAACTTAAATCAAGATAGCTTAAGACACATTTGTCTCAGGAGTTAAGACCCAAAACAGAGCTAAAAGACTGAGTAATGGACTTAGGTGAGTAAATAAGTAATTGTTTTGCCACAACAGCTTTTTTTAAAAAAATTGTTTTGGAGCTTTTTACCCTCAAGTGCCAAAACACATGCAGCTTTGAACTATTCCTGTGAGATTGGAATCAGTCCATGTACTGTCATGTTGACGGGATCCCTCTGTGTTGTGTGCGTCAGATCACTAATCACCAGACTGCACCATCAGGGCGAACAGGTTTTACCAGTGTGTGTGTGACAGTTGAATGTAATCTGCCAGCTTGAGCACCTCTGGAATGATATCAGTGATTGTAGGTTAACTCCCCTCGTACGAATCTCTTTAGTGACATTGTGGTTATTTACGTTGCATGTAAATGGCCTATATTAACAAGGGACAAGCAGACAGGCTTATACCATGATAAATGGAAACAACATCACACACTTGAAAAAGTTATATTTTTAAACAAATACATTAAAATGTTGTCACCCTAAAATGTCAACCTGTCTTCACCCCCAAAAAACTGCCATATACATCATCTGTGCAAGCAGCTTATTATGACCCATATTTACATTTATTTTGGGGCATGGACTTTGAGTGGTAAGTAATTTTGCTAGGAGCAAAGGAGGAAGTCAGGCGGCGTAATATAAGGAGCCACACGTCCACATGGGAAGGAGGCCGGGGTGGTTGTTGCTAGATGGTAACCATAGATTTGAGAAATTCTTGCCAGCCACTTTATTCTTGTCTCGCAGTTTAATGGTGTGACAACGCTGTGGTTAAGGTCTGGTTAGGTTTAGGCAAAAATTACTTGATTAGTTTGAAAAAAAGAGTCATGTAAGTGTTAATATGTAATGTGGTAAGTAGTGGGACGTAACTATGTAATGTGACCTTAGTATGTTAAATTAATTGAACACTGACTTTTGGTTTCACCCGGGACACAAACAGCAGTCTCTGGGTCAAAGTCCTGTGTTTGTTTGACCTATCCATCCAGCCTGATTGCTCGTGTCCAGATGGTAACCCCAGATTGTCGAAAGCTCCTGCCAGATTCCATGTTCAGTGTTTCAAGAGATCACTTTAACTCAAACCTCCATCTTCCCCTACCCTGACCAAGTGCTTTTAGAACCTAACCCTAACCACTGGTTTTGGTACATAACTGCGATCATTAGTATGTGCACCTGTCACTGGTTCTCTCTAATGGTTACATATGTTGTTTTCAATGATATCTCACAGAGATATGTGAAATGAACACAACCTCTGAACACTGCAGTGGCAGCAAGGTTGGGTTTGGGCACCAGAACTACTAATTTAGGTTTAGGAAAAGATCATATTTTCAGTTTAAATAAGTATGTTTGTTACATGTGGGGTGTATAAAGAGAACTGGGTAAAGTGTTTCAGGCAGGGTCCTGTTCATTCCTATAAAATCTGCTCAATGGCACATGGACCTAAAAAGTTCAACTGCTTCATATAAAATCACCAGGATGACCGGCACTGCCTCCGCATCATTGGGCCCATTGAACAAACTTCCGTCAGCTGAGCTGGCTACTTCCAGTTTAGTACTCCACTAATCATAGACTTTGTGAGAGTTGTGACGCTCAAAAAAAACTGATTTACAGATGCCAATTTCCCAGTGTTAGTGTGTGGGGGAAAGTCTTATTTTGGGCCACATGTCATCATGTTACAGATGTTATTCCACTGTTGGGCAACAACGAAAATTGCCTTCAAAGCCTGACATGACTCCTTGGGGCCCTGGTTTAGGCACCAAAACGACTTGGTTAGGTTTAGAAGAAGATTATGTTTTCGGTGAAAATGACTACGTCTGTTACTTATTGGATGAAAGGACATCATACAGTGACATAAATACGTATTGTTACAAATGGGACTTTAGTATGTCATGTGATGCATTACGTGATGTAAGTACGTCGTCAGTACGTCACGTAATGTGTTGTAACTATATAAAAGTCGTAGGTATGAAGAAGTCAACACTGACTTCAGTTTCACACAGGACACAAACCAACCCGGTCTCACTCCTAAGTCGTCGAAATACGACTCTTGGCAGTGACTTGCCACGTGAAAGTTCTGTATTTGTTTGACCCATCCACCACTTTGACCTCTCGCTCTTTAGCCCATCTATCCAGCTGTAACATTAACCACCACCTACTGCATGACATTGAACCAGGGAATTAGTATGTCCACCACAACAAGGGATCCTAATCGACGTTCCACTAGGAACTGCTTCTATGGTCGTGCCGCCACCACATAATGCGGTATTAGGATGTCAAGGACATTATGTTTTGTATGTAAGACCAGGTTGGTCTTTTTGGGAGTCGCTGGCAAATGACCTGTTCTGTCATTAAGTTATGAGGATGTATGGAGTTTGTGTTTCTGCATAATAAAGACAATGTGTCTATTTTGGAGCAAGGAGCATTTTTCTAGAGAGGTAAAGTTCAAAACTCACACAATCCAGTTTAAGTTCAGAGTCATTAACAACCAAAGAAAAATATCAAATCGAATGGTTACCCTCCAACATTACGAGCTTGCACTTTGCTCTACAGTACGGTTTAATCTAATCTAATAATTCATCTATTTCTGTCACTGTTGTGTTGGCACAGGATCAGACTGAAGAATAATGATTTCGGCTGCTGTCTAGATTAACCTTACAGATTTGTGCAACATACTAAATATACTGTTCATGAAAGATTTGTCTCCCTTTGATTTCCTCTCTCAAGCTTACGTTCCTGTCTTGACATCTTTTCCTAAAATACCAGTGAATGGCATTCATGATTCGACTGGACAATAACACAATCAAGCAATTGTGGCATGAACCAGATCACTGAAAGCGAATAAGACTTTTTCCTCCCACAAATCCTTGAATAGCATCACCATTTAAACATCAGTCTGCATGTAAGCTAATGTTTTCTGACATAGCATACTGCAAGGCCACTCATTCCAAATCACAACTCTGTCAGGGAGCTCTTCCAGCGCCTTGTTGGAAGTTTAAAACCAATCCAGTTGTAATCTGCAGCCGTCAAAGAAATGTAGACAGATTTCTAAAGGCGTTCTTTCTGCACGGTTGCTTAGCTACTCCCACGGACTGCAGGCTGAGATTTTAATGCTCTTTAGTATTGTGTGAATGGCCAGTAGCTTTCACTCTACATCTCATTTAGGGTTTTTTTTTTTATCTGCAGTCAAGTAATTACTTCAAATCAAGCCAGAGCTTCTTTGCTTCAGTGATGGGTTAATAATGAATTTTCTAAATTTTTCCTCCACTCACACAGACCCACTGGTGCAAGAAGCTGGAATTTCTTCAAAATCTCCATGAAATCTGTAAATCTCCTCACTGTTCTTCCTTTATTTGATTCTGTGATAACTGCAAATTAAAGACCAGAGGATAATTGAATCACAGACCTGGTGGTAGTTTTATGGAAATATCTCAGCATGACAGCAGCGTAACATTGGATTTCTGCTGCTACACGCTTTACGTAAACCGGTGAACTTAGAAACCCTTTTGCCCCGTGATGCATCACACCACTCGGAGAAGCGAGGATAAGAATAATCCATATTGTTGTATCTAGGCCAAGTAAATCAACACTGCATAACTGGAAATGTTCACTGTTGCCAAGATGTAAGCGTCTCGGTTGGTATCTCCTCAAGTTTAATGCTTCAGTCTCTTGACGCAGTTTTTTGGTTCTCTCCAAAGTCATATATGTTTATCACCGATGGACTTTACCATGAATTAATAATAGGTTAAATAATACATGCCATATTTCCAGTGGATGTGGTGCGCTATAACAGCACGGGTAGGAGTGCAGCATGTGTTTGTCTTTGGAGCTTAGTGTAGTTAATGTTCGTCAGTGACTATATGAAGTGAATCTCATACTGTTTTGTGTGTGTTTGCTGTTGTAAGGTCGTGTATCATGTTATGTATGTTTACACTATACGTATAAAATTTAAGAGGAGCTTCTTCAAAAATCAGTACACAAAAGCTCCCAAAACACCCCCTACTGATACTTGACTATACGTTAAAGCTGCTATAATAAATTTGATCAAAGGAAAAGAGGTTGCTCATAGTGATGTCTTTGCAGCTCCCCTCTGCTCTATGGAGCATTTTAGCATCTTTCAGCTCATTGTTTTGGTTTTCTGGTCTGCAATGTCACTGTTCTGGGTCGCTCTCACTACTCTCTTAGCGGGAGAGGCAGCTGCTTTCAGCAAAAAAAGCCCTTTAAACACGCTGTGCACGACAATGCCAGCACCAAACAGCACTAGCAGGTGAAAATAGTGGAGTTTAGCTGCTAAAGTATGGGAATAAAACAGGATCAAAAGTATTGTAGCTGTGAATAACCATAACTGAATGTGTGAAAACGTTTTGTATGAATAAATTCAAATGTGTGAATGTGTAAAAACGTTTTTATCAAATGGATTCAAATGATTGATGTGTAGAAAAATATCTGAAAAAATGAATGTTTGAATCCGTAAGGTAATTTGTGGCTTTGCATGACATCATGTGAACATTTATTTATTCATTTTCCGTAACTGCTTATCCTATTAGGAGTCGTGGAGGAGCTGGAGTCTATCCCAGCTGACACTGGGCGAGAGGCAGGGTTCACCCTGACAGGTCACCAGACTATCACAGGGCTGAAGTACATGTGCTCATGAAATTTAAGTGTGCATTACTTTCATTTAATAAAAGCCTACTTACAAAACACATCCAGATCTAGATCCTGCTTGCAACGGATGCAATTTTTTTTATGTCAACTTGGATCTACATACTTTGGTCATGTCATTTGAACCCAGGCGTTCAGTGGTTAATTCAAACCAAATCCTTCAACAGGCACTTTCAAAGTGAAGCCAGAGAGAGTTGCCTGGTCTACGAACACTTACGACACCTACGTTGTCTTTACCTTCTAGCCTTCTCGGGAGTTTGAAAAGTAAATTTAACATAATTTAAGGAGAATGTGAACATCTTTTAAATCCTACAGTTGCTACAGTTAAATATTTGAGTGACTAAGAGCCGTTTCGTCAACACACACAACACAAGCAAGCAATGCATTTCCTTTCATAGTCAACACATTGAACGCAAGTGACACGGGCGACACTTCAAATGCAATACATCGCTTGTGCAATAGGGGGTAGCAAAGTCACCGGTACATTCCGGCTAGCTAGTACTGCTGTAGCTACAGTAGCTAGTACTGCTATTTTATTAGAGTGCAGGACACTAGAACTGTCATATAAATGGGGGTGTGCCCGTACGAGTTTGCAAAGTTTTTCCTCCTTGCCTACCATATTTCATATCTGCTTCTTCTGTGAATAACAAAAAGTGGTTAATTTCAAGTACGTCGCTTGCATTATCACCCCCGCTGTCAACGCATGGTATTACACGCGTCGCTGCATCGCATATCAAAAAAACGGACAACACATTTTGACACGCAAGCACGCATCATGGTGGCCAATGCGTCTTGAAGCATCCCGATGCGTTCGCGTCTGCGTGCCTTTGTGTCGACTATGAAACGGCCCTAATAGTGTCTCTCGGTCAGGACTTTAAAGGAATAGTTAAACATTTGGAAAAAAGTGGGGTGTTGAAGGAACTATTTATTAAAAAGGATCAAGGCACACCAATTGTCATTTTTACACTTCAGTGTTTGTACAAATTAAATAAGATGTAACGTTAATTAACACGTTTTAGAGCTGATCGTAGGCAGATTTCGCTGCTAAGCTAAGCATAAAGGGTTTTAAGCAAATTTGCCAAAATATCAAACTACTTCTTTAAGATCTTGTGAAGAAGCTGTATCACTATTATTTTGATGTCTATGAGTAATTTTTTTTTTTTTTTTTTGTTCCTGAAATGAATTTCTGAAATTCCTATGATAGTATAATATTTTACATTTCTAAATGTATTATTGGAAGGGGTGTCAGAGGGCAAAAATATTCTGTGTACTCAACTGTGTAATTTTTTTTCTGTCTGTTGGGATTTTTTGCATATCACTTGGAAAATTTTATCAATAATTATTAAAGAAAAGAGAGGAAGAAATGTTTAATAAATTTAAATAATATTGCTGTATGTTGGGTGTGTTGTACACTTGTGGAAACCAACGTGAGCTGGTTGAATCTGGGCCAGAGGATCCTCTGCGAGCTGACATCAGTTGACTTTACAGCTCAAACACACACACAAACATGTCCAGGGGCATCCAGCCTTCATCTTCAATGTTCTTGGTGGATGGAAGTAATTCAATTATGTCCCAGCACGTTTGTGTTTGTTTATCCATATCGCTGCAAAGCCTGATTGAACTCTCCTGAGATATCACACGGGATCAGCAGATGTTGCGTAGACCCCTGTGACCCTGTAAGTTCCACAGTCATGATCCGTGTGTGCAGTGGCTTGCTGAGGCGTAGCAACACTGGCAGCTTCTTTTTCCCCTGCTTAGCCCGTGAGTAATGCTCAGACCAGAGCGCGGGGGCTGGGCCATGAGGGTTCATTAACTCAGCTAAAGCCTGATGAGCTGGAAAACTCCTAACCTTCAATGTTTTAGCCCACTGAAAATCTTCTCAGAGGACTTCAAGTCTGCCCACCGTGGCAAACGGCTTGACTCTGTGTTAAAGGGGAACTCCAATATTTTTCAACTTGAACCCTATGTTGTTACATTTTCCCATATTTTTGTGTCGAAGTGATTACTGGGAACAAAATGTTTATTAATTGGTTCAAGTTTTGAGAAAGACCGCTACAGCCAGCAGCCGCAAAACAGTAACCATTGGGGCATTTGTGCACCGTTAATTTACGTCCACTAAAAGTGCTTCTTTGTGCCACTAACCAAACCAGTCTCACTCCCAACTCATAAAATAACAACACTTGGTCGGTGGCCCTCAGCATTAGATACCATCAGATACGCACCAAGGCACCCTTTAGCATCAGTATGAGATGCACAAGGCAGCGGAGTTTTTTGACGCTTTGCACAACTGCAGTGGTATAAAGAGAAAGAAAGTCCACATAGGGCGGGTGGGAATTAACCTTGATGGGTCAAACAAACTCTGGACTTTCACCCAGGAGACCATCCAACCGACTCGTCATGTCCTGTGTGAAACCAAATTTCAATTGAGTTATTTTAGTAACAAGATAGTGCGCTAGTATGTGTAGCATGCTACGCTACTGATGTATGTCACGTGATGTTACATTACATAAGTAACAAACGCACTTATTTTGATTTTTTTTTTCTCAATACCTAACCATGTGCTTTTGTTGCCTAAACCTAAAAAAGTAAATCTTTAAGCAAAGTTTTTGCTTAGGTTGAAAGTTTACTTTGTATGCCATTAACAAGCAAAAACTGAAGCTCATTTTAAAAAGACACAACCCATGTAACGAGCGTAAAATGACACACCATCACGGAACGTCAAAAAACCATCAGAGCATCATAGTTTAACTTTTATGACCACAGACCAAGCATCAGTATTTGATAAGTTGGGAGAGGGAATGTGATCTACTAACAGGCTTGGATTGTTATTATGAGTATCTTGAGAAATGAAACATTTTCTCACACCTTTCCCTTTCACTCTGTTCTGTGTCCAAGTCTCGCTAACGAAAAGTCTTGTTCTGAAACCTCAGAAAACAGTGGAAACACGAGTAAGAGTTGAAGAGAGGAGTGCCACTAATGGTTCGTTATGCTGGAGTTCAGAAAGCTCATCTTACTTTTATCTAACAGATTTTCAAAGTCATGGTTGAATATTTAGCTGATTTCAAGGATGTGAAAAAGTCTGCAAGATTACAGAATGAGACTTATCCTTTAGCAAGACTTGGACACAAAACAGAATGAAACAAGCAAAAGTTTCAGAAAAATCTTTTATTTTTCTGAAGAGTTCTTTCATCAACATTGTAGAAACTTATAATACCAATCTGAGCCAGTCAATGGCAGACACAAGCACTTTTAAAGGATTAAATTAACAGGGTGTACCTGCTCCAAGTTGTTACATTGCAGTCTGTTTCGCCCCTGCTGGCTACAGCAGTCTCGCTCAATACTGTACCAATTCAAAATGTTGTTCCCATGTATCATTTAGACTCACAGACTCCAAATACTGGAGTTCCCCTTTAAAGAAGAAGTGTGTGGAATTTAGCGGCATCTAGTGGTGAGGACTGCAGATTGCAACCAGCTGAAACCTCTTCTTTGTGCCAAACATAAACTTCCGGTTAGTCAGTGTTCATTGTTCAAGAGGTTTTTACCAGACGCTGAATTATCTGCAGAGGTCTCTTCCTTTACGAAACAAACAGACCAGAGGTCTCATTTATAAAACAGAGCGTAGATCCATACTAAAAATGTCCGTACCAACAGAAGCCAAAAATGTTCGACAGTTTCTACAATCAGGCTTCCACGTTACCATCTGTGTCGCCAATTTCCCGTCTCCAAAATGTTCGTAAGCATGAGTCAAAGGCTCTGTCTGAAGCCGGTACTTGGCTCGTCCATTCTGAGCTACTTCTGAAACATGGTGGTGCAACATGGTGGACTCTCAATGTAGATATATTCCTAATGATTTTTATTTTCAGGTGATTATAAACTTAAGGAAACATACTAATTATGTTATATTATGTTTTTGCTAATACATCCCCTAAATCCTACACACTGGACCTTTAAGACTCTCCTTAATCCTTGACAATTGATTAACACATAATAGAAAAACAAGCCCAACAACAAGACTGAGCAAACAAAATAAAGGTGCATTGTTGTCGGTGCATCCATATGAATTTCATGATTTGAATGTTATTACAAAACTTACATGACAGCCACTCTCATAGTTTTAATCTGAAGTTAACTTTTGCATTTCAACTGAACTTCACTTAACTCTTCCGGACAGTAATGTGCATCTGGAGACCAGTGTATGTTGTCTTGAGTTGACAATGATGTGGCGTGGGAGCGCCGCACATACTGACCGTAAGCTGACCACAGTGTTTACTGCCCGCAGGCTCCACTTCCAGATGACTGCAGACAACTGTTTCACTTGACCTTGGCCGTTATGACCAGCAGGCCCAGACCTGACCTGTCAGGTTGGGTTCACAGGGACGTTTGAGGTCAGTGATGGAGAGCTTCAGGAGAGTCTGCCCAGTGCCCGGCGAGGCTGAAAGTGATAGTACGCACATAAATCAGTGTGACATGTGGTTGTCATTTCTCAAAGATAAAAGGTTCGAGGCCCTGACCCTCTACGTTAAGATCTGCGACAGAGTTTCACATGACTGACTTCTGGTTCATAAACTCACACTCAGGGTTAAGAGACGGCACGTTAAACTACAGCTGAGTGCTTCTGGTGGTACATGTTTTAAAAGCAGCAAGTAGGGAAATAAAAGTATATTTTAAAAGTTTCTTTTGTTTAAAGGGATAGTTTGGGAAATGCTTATTTGCTTTCTTGTTTGATTAGAGGATCAATATGCTCTTGTGTCTGCCTGTCAGGTATGAAACTAGAGCGAGTAGGTGGAGTTTAAAAATACACCAGCTCCTCTAGGTTAAGTTGCAGCAACTTAACAGGGATGACACGACTCCAGGAGGTCACTGCGACCAGCCACTGGACGCCAGAACATAGTAACACCACATGTAAGTCCCAAGGTGAGGCAGTTAGCTTAGTTTAGATTAAAGAATAGGAGCATGGGACACTTGCATGGCTTTCGAAATTCAACAATCCACCTACCAGCACCTCAAGAACTCACAAACAAAATTATATCAATCCTTCCATTTATTGCACGTGTAGGTCCTGTTTGTGCATGTGTGTGTATTTCGGGCCTGTGTGTCTTCTTCCTCCTCTTCTTCTAAAAATCACCCGAAGTTGGGGGAGGCCTTTCTTAAATACCTGATGTTGTGGTTCCGCTCTTTAAGACGGCCTGCTTACAAATTCAATACTTATGAATTAATTTGATCAAATGATGCGCAGAGAGCAGTCAGTTGTGGCTCCTTGAGCTTGTTACTCCGGCCATGGGTGGTCAGCAAAATCAGCGACAAACAACGGATGATATTGCAGCATAAAAACTAGTAAAATTAAGTAAAATCTCACAGTATAAACTGGCATGTTCAAGAAGAGGTTGAATCAGTGTCAGAGAACCGTATTTTAAAATGTTTACATAGTTCCAGACGCTGACACCAAGTGTAGCAACAGCTAAGTATGCAAAGTTGGAGAGTAGGCTTTGCAGACATCGGTGTAAATACCACTTGGGTAATAATAGATAGCGCAGTATTAAATCATAACAGCAGAAGGGGGGATACAAGCAATTCAAACAAGACTTTCACTGCAAATTCCTCCTCATGCCCCACATTTAAGCATGCACAGCATTTTTCCCCACGGGGCTAAACCTCAAGTGATCCTCATGAGTTCAGTTATGGTGCAAATATCACACAGGGCTAAGAGCTGCATGAGTGTACTGAAGTCAACCTTGCAATGTTTTGTCCAGAGGGAGAGATAATCCGGCCACTAAGTGGCAGTGTTGTTCCAGTGATGACACGACACCAGCCGAACACGGAGAGCGGGACCAGAGGGAGCAGATTCATGTTCTACATGTGTGATTACAACATGTTTAACATGTATTAACTCAGCAGCCAACCTCTGCTTATTAGCCAACATCCTGATATGATTAATAGAGATCCTCTCGTCTCAGCTTATTGTGCACTTGTATATAAATGCAGTCATGTCAATACGCCTTCGCTGCCCCTCTCTTGCCATCCTGATTCTGTCTCATCTTTCTCACATCACCTCTGACTGTAAAGCAGACAAGCCCTCCTGGCAGATGTCATTACCAATCCAAACTGTTTCTCTTTGACAAACCGTGTCACCCCGGACACACTGACTGCTCCCACTTGGCCCATCCGCGCAGCAGGAGGCACCGATCAGATATCATATAATTCATCATAAATTGTGATGTTTCTGACTCATCTGAGTAACACTTTAGCCTTGAGCTCCGAGTGAGACTGGCACTGAAAAGTAGCCAGAAAATGATTGCTTTGATATGTGGTACTAACAGGAGGAGGATGAAAGCCAAATCAGAGCTGATGAATTAAGGGTGGCAAGTAACACATTTATTCTTAACTTCTGCCTTTGAGCAAGGCAGTCTATTTTGGGCTTTATCAGTGTCCTGCCATTTGATATTACATAACCTCAGTAAACACTATTGGAAACTTGTGTTTTCATTTCTGCAAAACAAGCAGCAGCGTTTGGTTTTCTTTTCCTCACACACGACTCATCTTACAACAGAAAAGTGAAAGTTCTACACACAAAGTCTGAGGTTTACTGGATATTACATCATGGGAGTTTCACTCGAGGTGAGTAATATTAGCAGCGTTTCCTGGAAACCTACGACCTCTGCCACTATGAGTGGAAGGATGAAGGTATTAGACCGCAGAGGGTTTGCTCATAAACCAACTGCTGCTCTGGTGCTACAACAACAGTGATTTCCGTTTTGGTAACTGATGGCTTTGCACGTTTCCCCCCAGTGCTGAGGTGTCACCAGCATGTAAGTGAAGTCCTCTGGGAAACATAAACAGTCACTTCTGGAATAGCCAGTGATGCAAAGTGCCAACTCCTCCTTTAAATATAGCAACATTTCACCTTAATTTAAGGCCAGAGTGAAACTTCACTTGAAGGCCAAAATGAGCCATAATTTGCGATGCTTATGTTTCCTTTGTGTCTGGTTTGCCTGAGGCGAAACAGCCATTCAGGAATTCCTACAAACAATGCTCCACCTCTACTTAGTAGAAGTTCACAGATTTGTCATGCAATGCCTGTAGGAATACAGTGCATTTTCTGCTCTGCCGCAAAATCGCTTTCTGCTCCACTGACATTCTCTTGCCCGTTTGTTGGGGCAGTGCACAGCCTCATGTGATTTATCGAGCTTGATTGCAAGACGAGCAGCAATTCACTGCTTCCCCGCCATCATTAACAGTGTGTAATCCAAATTTTTTTTTTTATTGTTCATTCCCTTCGTTTCTTGCTGAATAAATGGCTTCTCCGCACAGCTCGGATTTCAACATATGCCACTTTACGCTCTGTTTAGTCGACAAACTTTTGTGTGCAATTGTGGAACATTAATCCAGTAAGGTGCATGTGAGGATGTTGTCTCTGGTACGCCTCCATCACATCATCGCCCACAGTGTCACTTCTAACAGAGGAGAAGGCAGCAAACACTTCCTTTTCAAGTGTTTTCTCTGGGAATGAAAGGCGATATGAGAGAGGAACCCAGAAAATGAGGAGGAATTACAACAAGGTAGCCATGCAAGGCACCGGGACTCTGAGATGATGAAACAGAAGCCCACTTTAGAACAGAGAGCCCTACAAATCTTACAAGTCCCCAGTTTATCAAAGCCAATCCAGGAGGCAAAGCCCCCCCTCCTTCAGTCATTTCATGCCCTCACGCAGCTTCTCATCTCTGCAGGGAGGTGAACTTTGAAACCAGATAAATAGTTCACCCCATTTACCGGCAAGTCGAACACCTTCATTTCCCCCGAATATTTGTTCAATGCAGCTGGGTGACGTTTCATCCAGAATTTATGCCTTTGCTTGTTTGTAAAAAGGGGTGTGCAATGGCTACTAAAAATAGCTCCATTGACCCACTTTTTAATAGGACTCACTGGTATTGTTGGAAGGGATAGATCACATCACACAAGACCTTTAATAGAAACATCCAGTCATCATCTTCTCTGTATAATCTTGAGGTCGCAATGACACAACATGCTTTTCTGTTATTTTAAGGCTCAGTAAGGCCTGTATCTGGTTTCAGTCAGGTCAGTGCGAAGGCTGTGCATTGCTGTGGTCTCTCTGCTGTCAGTGATCTGTTTGCACATGGACAGGACTGCCTTGAAAAGGAGGCTACACTTTATTAAAAGCAGCTACGATCAGGCTGTGGATTGCCGTAATAAGACATCTTTACTGTCTGTTTTATCAGCATAGTAGGACATAGTAGGTGAAGTCAGGTCAGCAGTGATGATGGGTAGTTGTACCTCAGGAGCTACTTCTGCAGGTACCAGGGGCTCCGTAGAAAGACTGTGGAGCAGCTCAACTAATCCTGAAAGAGTATTTTCTCAAATATGTCCAACTGACCGATCCTAATTCCTCGATCCTGAGTTGGACAAGTGTGATAAAAAGAAATGTGGAGTGCCACACTGGTGCTAAATAGTTTCTCAGCATAAGGCAATGTACCTTCGAAAAGCTTACAGCATGCTACACTGTATGATAGAAGGATATATTCACAATAGCCATGTTTCCATCAGCTTGTATAGACGCACATCTAGAAGTATCGCATCGGAAAATTATGATGGAAACGCCAAAATTCGAATTAAAATCCCCTGATTCGCACAAATTAAAATACGCTCGCTTTAGCCGGGTTTTAGTTGTTTCGAAAAAATGTTGATTCGCAAAACGGGGGATGAAAACAGTTATGTTCGAATTAAGTCTGATGTAGCGCACCTCTCTCCATGGTGGAAGGCGGTAATGCATTTACAAGCTGGTTGCCAACCGCCAGAAAACGTAGAAGAATGTGAGACTTGTTTTGTTTCCGGTTCTGCGGAAAACTCGCACGAGTTCATAGTTTTCACCAAAGTCCGTACATTTAATGGAAACACACAGGATTCATATTTCTTTTAATGCGCATTTCCCAATGATTCAAATCACTTTTGGATGGAAACACAGCTACTGTTAACTAAAGTACGAACAAAGCACAACACAAATTGAGGCTTCTGGTCTCAATGGAAAAAAAAAAAAGAAGTAGAGACCAGGGAAGACAAAACTGTCGTCAACTTAAAGGGAAATTTCGGTTTATTTCAACCTGTTTCCTATCGTCCTAAATTTGTTTCAAGTGACATAAATAGTTAGCATGTTAGCCGTTAGCCTAGATACAGCCGGGGCGCATAGTAGCGTCAGACCTGTTAAAACGTAAGTAAACGGACATACTTCAAGTGCAAAGTTAGTCCACTAAACAAGCTTTTTTTCCACAAAGACTGCCTCATATCGTTAGGATAAATGTCAGAGAACATATAGACGACATGTAAACGTGTTGTCTTATCTTACTGGTGTGGTGCCATGTTTGTTTACCATTAAGTTCTGCTTTCCAGAGTGCAGCCGGCATATTGCAAGAACAAGCAGCGATCTCATACCGTGCTTGTGTCACTAGTCACTTGAAACAAATTTAGGACGACGGGAGACAGGTTGAAATAAACCGAAATTTCCCTTTAACTCCAGCACTGCTGGACAGTGGTGTAACATAACAAAGTAATAATACTTTGTTACTGTGTTTCTCAAAATTCTGACTTCTTTCTTTTTTAATAACAGCATTTACTTGTACATTTACTTTCAATATTCTAATCGGTGACTTTAACGTCTACCAAAGTCATTTTCTGTTGTTGATCTGACTTATGGCAAACTCCTCTTGATGTGGCTACGTATTGGCTAGCTAGTTAGCTACTGTTTTGCTCATGTTAGCTGAGTTAGCATGTCGTTACAGAGTGCTCCAGGGATGATGTTTTTCTGTAAGCGTACGGGATTTTGTCATTGGATTCTGGATTATTACCAAAAATAAGCTGTGTCAAACAAACGTTTATGATACTTATAGGTTTTGTTCAGCCAGATAATCTCCACAAATGAACACCATTTTCATTATGTTTGAAGCCTAAAGGCAACGGTCAGAAATAAAAAGATAATGTTGGGCTATAAACAAACCACACTACAGTCGTGTGACTTTACGTCCCTACCACAACAAAGAGATAAAGCTGTGTTCTGCGTGATGGTGTCTTGTAGTCTCATTTAGCCACTTGTCAGCAATCACCATTTTTAAGACACATAAAAGCTTCAAAATTCAAGTGGGCTATTGATGTATTATAGGTCATAGAACAAAACATGAAAGTCTCCTCATTGGCTTTAAGATGAGTGAACTAGAAGTGCTAACGTGCAAAGTCATTTCTGAGTTTCAGGGACTCATTACTGGAGCACTCTATGATTGTGACAGTTACCCAGCCTCATCTTTTGTTTTCGTTTTCTTTTGAACACATTTAACAAGCACATAGCGTATCTAAATATTCGAGTCAAAGGGAAAGTTCACGGAGGTTCTGCCTGTTCCAAGGGAGGGTAAAAAAAAAAAATTATGTTGCGGAAAATAATTTAAATAGGACTGTCTCAATTGCTTGTGTGCTGATTTATTGTAAATTTATTGTCACAATAACCGGTAAGCTACCCGCCAACCGTATCACCACGCAGAAGGAATCGTGCATCTACTCAGGGACAAGAGGCTCATGCACCTGACAGCAAGAGATGTAAACATTTAAGGCATCCTCCTCAGCTGAGCTGTAACATTAGCTAGTTTAGGTGAGCTAGCAATAGATGCAGTAATACAGTTGGTGGATGTAGTTCAGCAGACAAGAGAAGTTGCTGTTAAGTTTCTTAAATTAATTACTTTATTTATATTTTTGTGCTTTTACAGCCGAGTGCAATCTAGAGTGGACTGAACTTTTAACACCACATGTTGCCACTGAGAGTGCATAAACACTATTATGCAGAGAAGTGTTAGATGAATAGAATGAATAGTAATAGATGAATTATTTGAATTGTTAGGAGTTAACATAACATGAAAATATTTACATTTATTAACCAAAAGTCGTGACAAACTAATAATAGCTAGGCTTGACAGGCAATACAGTAGCTAGCTAAAAGTCATGACAAATGTTTGAAAAAATTGCTAAACAGCATAGTTAGCTGATAATGATGTACAACTTTTTTTTTTTAAAATAAGCAGTTCAAATAGTTATCTCAATAAATACATGGTTTACAGCTTGTGCAACTCCAAATGGTTGTAATACAAAAGTAAATGTGACTAAACTGAAGCAAACACTGATCATTAAATGATATGAAAAAATATTAATGAGTCAATATTAGGATGCACACGATTAGCCGTCCAAACAATTAAACGTCCTCCCCTCACTAGTCGGCACCAGAAATATTAGTCGGTTAAACCAATTAGTGTTTTATTCACGAACAAGGCTGCTTAACTGTCATGTAGCCGCCCGCCACTACTGAATGTTCATGTGCACATTCATACCGCACGGCGCAAAGTGTCTCATACTTCAGCAGCATTTAAAATCCAACATGGTTGTTGAAAATTGTTATCAGACTTAAAAGGGCTCTTAATGCACACAGTATTTTTTGGAACAATGTTTCAAATACTTAACGGTATCAGTTTTTGAGTGTTTTCCTTTTTTAGACTAGTCGACTAGTCTTAATTTAAAGTTTCATTTAGTTTAAACTGAGCTGAAATAAACACATTTGAAACACGGAGATGTCATCGAAAGGCGTACATGATCTCAAGTGATAGAGATGTACAGTGTATGTTCCTGCAAACCACAAATATGTTACATTTGTACTTTTCCCATGTATCATATCAGCGTTTCTAAAGTGACGCAGTATATGAGCTGACTTTGTCATCTGGAGGTGGAGGGGATAGTGGATGGTGTGGCACCTGGACAGGAAGCCTGCCAAGTTTTTTTTTTTCAGCGAGTCATTGCTGTTTTTCTACTAGCAGCTTTTTAGCCACCAAACGTGTTTTATAGCAACGCATCGCTGTTCTTTTATCGGATACAGTGCCACGAAAAGTTTTTTTTACCGAGACATCAACAGTTTCTCCTGCTGTGATTGTGCCACCAAAACCAGATTTGTTAATCCCAAACACAATCTTTATCCAACCATAATCAAGCTTTGCTACATATGTGCTACATAGTAACGTACAAATGTAACGTCAGTGTGGTTTGCAGCAATGTACTGTGCCAACATTGAAGTGACTGGATCGGTTAAACAGCATAAATAGTAGCTGAAATGAATGGATAAACATTTAGCTATAAGCAATGAACAGACAGTAAATAAATGATTTAAAGTTGCCCCCTTTGCCACTCTGAGCAGTTGTAGAAGGAATGCAAATGGGACTAAACCAAGCTAAACGCTGAATATTAAAGTATATGTGTCTTCTTATCTATCACCCACTTTAACATCAACTGAATTAAACACATGAACATGCTAATGAGAGGCTAAATGAGTTCATCTGATAGGGATGTGAGCCACTGACCTACAGGGACAGTGGGGGCATGTGTGAGTTGACTTTGTGGCTGATGAAAGGTCCAAAGCAGCGAGAGGGAGTAAATGGCTTGTATCCAGTTTAATACACTGACTTTTCTCTTTTCTGGTTTATTTACCCAGAAGTCTTTGAGCCCTTCTCTGGTGGAGTGATGAATCAAAAGCAACAAAAGGCAAAATCTTCCAAAATAAATCAAGGCACGAGGATGACAAAACAAAGGCTAACAAATCCTACATTTGAACTTCATTATAACCACAGAGACCTTTTGTTCCACATGCTGCAGCACATATATGCTGTTTTTAAAGCTCTGCTAAATCCACATCACTGTGTACTCATGAATGGCTCTGCAGCGATAAAGACGTTCTGAACTAAACATTTTCTCCAAAGTGAGCTGCAAGTCATCTAATGGAAGCGATGATAAGTGTAAAATCCTGGACAACTCCCCTGACACCTTCTTGTAGATCTGAATCCAGACAGTGCGCTCTGAAGTGCTGCACTTTCATGGCAGAAAAAAAGACGCCTGCTCCTATGGCAACAGAAAATCAGTTAAATGAAGACAAACAGGAGGCCTCTGAACCTCCACCTACGCGCGCACTAAAAAACACAACCTCCTTTCACAAATCCATCAATGTGGTAACTTTGTAGACTCGCTGAATGCTAATGGCTCGTAGCATGCACCGCTTAAATAGGTCACGACTGGGAATAATTGTATTAACTGCTGTAAATAGAAATAAACAGGGGAAAGTGAGGAACAGTAATGGCTTGTCGGGATCTATTCCGAGGCTTTCTCAGAAAATGGCGGCGAAGTCTTGAGGGAGGCACTCAGTGTCACAATTTGGCTTTTTGTAAAAACTGCCATCTGCTTAAGAAAGCCAATTATGAACAGAGAGACGGGAGAGCGAAGGGAAAAAAAAGTGTCTTTAAGACTAGAAGCTTAAACCTGATAACATTCTTCAGAAAATGAGCTTCAATGGTGTTCGCTCATATCTGAATAACACAGATAATATAACTTTGGAGCTCTTATTCTACTTTACCTTACATCTTTGAGCTATTATACAGAAAGCATTAAACAGTGATTAAGTGCTCGGTAATTCAGAGCGGGACATTAGGGCGAATATGAACTGAAAGATTTAGTTATTTAGTGTGATCAGTCCAGTGCACTGTCTTTCTGTTTTTCTGGATCCTCCCTACAATGCTTGAATGTTCTGTCTGGTCCTGAGACACAATGCCAAGAACAAGCTGTTCCCTGAGCGGCCCACAAATATGTGCAGTGGAGGCTTTTGCAGCGAAAACAGCGGGAAGTTGATCAATTCTTCAATCGACCAAAAGTTAACCCAGCTGGTCAGATGCACACAATTAAAAGATGTTTGCAGACGCGCTCTTGAGCAATAGCCTCACATCCTCTGTCGCTCTGCGCTCTGCCACAGTGTCAGATGAATTCCTAGTAGTTGACTCTTATTTCCTGGTTTCATCTCAAACAAATCTCTTTGCCCTTCTATCCTGGGAGCTACATTTACTCGACAGCGCATTCGTAATGTTTACTGGTCAAGCTGCTCTACTCTCTCTGGCTGACGAGAGCAAGGTATTCTTTAAATGTTTGAACAGATGGCTCCCAAGAAGTCTGGAGGTAAAAATAAAAACATGTGCGTGAGGCTTGAGAGCTCAGAATGCCATCTATTCTTCATCCCTTATCTCCTCTGGGATCCCGGCCTGGGGGCTGATGGTTTTGGAAGCGCATGCACACTTGGCCAAATACAACAGCCAAATGGTAATATATAATTTTGAGGTCGCCTACAGTATGAAAGCATTTCCCTGTGAGCGCTGTTGTGAACCTAAATTGCATTTTGAATGTCTACTATAAACTTCCATTTCCATAATGTAAATTGGAAACATTGTTTGCTCTCAGCAGCATCTGCTGACATGTTTTAACCTTTTAATGGTGCAATCCAGAAAACAGTAATGTGACAGATCCATTTCCAGCCTTTGAGCCTGGCGTCCAGCGGCTAAATGTTCTCTATTGGTCATGTCGAAAAATATCAAAGTCATATACAGTATGCAGAGTAATCTGTGTAGTACAGACTTGATCATCTGAGTGTTCATTAGGGCTGCAACGATTAGTCGACTAATCGATAACTAATCGACTATTAAAATCAGTGAGTATTTTAGTAGTCGACTAATCGGTTTGAGTCATTTTTCATATAAAAGTGCCCCAAAATACTCTTACTGCAGCTTCTTACGTTCAGATATTGGCAGCTTTACACACTCTCCATGACGGTGAACTAAACCCTTTGGCGTGAGTATGAAACAAGACATTAGATGACATAATTTTGGGTTTGGGAGAGACAGACATTTCAACACATTTTTCAATAAAATGATTAGTCGACTAACCGAAGAAATAATCGACAGATTAGTCAACAATGAAAATAATCGTAGTTGCAGCCCTAGTGTTGGTGCAACCCAATTGTCAAAAATATATTGGAAATGTATGTTTCTGGAAACCACATACCGTAAAACTTAAAATAAAATCCTAGTCACAAAACCCAGACCCTTTTACTAGTCCGGTGTGTCTGCGCATTTAGACAAATAAACCTCTGTCTCAAGCAGACACCTGGTCTGGTTGTCAAGCAGTTCTTTTTTTTTTTTTTTTTAAATAGAAGCTGTTTGAATGTATAGAAGCAGGTTGTTGGCTACCTCAAATTATACGTCCATCCTTAAGTGCCCTGTAAGTTATTCATATTCCTTTAATCTGTAAGAGTCCTCAGATCAAAATAATCAAAAAGGTTTTTCATAAAAATTAATCCAAGTTGTGAGTATTGATTTGATAAAATGGTGTTGCGTCGTTTGCCAAATGCTGTAACTCTCTTTCTCTCTTTGATTCGCCATCTGTTGGAGCGAGGTCAAATGAATGATTCATAATTGATTTATTATCTGAAGCCTAATTCTTACTGGTTTAAATAAACAATTTGATTGTATTTCTCGTCTATGCTGAGCAACAGTTTTGTGTGAAAGGAATTAAAGGCCTGTCCCAAATGTAGGCCTGTTGATTTCAGTGATTTAAGCAAATAATAGCCCGGGCTACTAATAGAGGTTTTACACTATATACTCTTCTTTTTACCTTATTATAAAGCACAAACATTGGAAGTGTGTAGAAATATTTTTTTTGTTGAGGAAACACTGTCTTAATTAAATTTTTATACAACCTGATTCTAAATTCTTGACTTAGCCTCACTGGATTAGTTTAAAGATAAAAAAAAACATATAGAGAACTTCGTGACTAAAGTTGAGTAAAATGTTTTGAATTTTCATAGACTAACACTATCACGGATATAAATGACTAAAATGTTTTGAATTGGGTAAAACTAATTACCTTTTTTGTCTCAAGACTAAGACTAAATCTAAAATACCTTGCAAAAGATTCCACCTCGGAGTCACACGTGTGGTCAAAGAGGAACAAAAAACATCTGTATTTGCATTGGCATCTGTACATATATTTATCTTTAGCTGCATTTATTTTATCCATACCAAAGCATTCATTACTCCTGCACTGCTCTTACACATTAATATAATCACCTTACATTGCATTACCTGCACTGTCAACCACCTCAATTTGCACTACAATCATAAGCATATCTACTGTAGTAACGGCTCTCCTGAGACGAGACTGTCATTTCACTGCTGTGTGTTCTTACTCTTATATTCTCTGTCCCTGTGTGTATCTGTATATTTGTATGCGTTGTATTATAAGCTATTGGGTGCCTTAATTAGAAAGTACCTACCTACCTGCCTACCAAAGCTCCTTAAATTAAATTCCTTTGGCTGTTTTATAAACAGTTGGCAGTAGTGCGTGTGCTTGCGCCTTATAACAGTAACTAGCGTGTAGTGGGGCCCGTGGTAACTACCTTACTCCACTTCATGTATGAAATGTGTAAATGTTGTGTATCCATGGTTTACAGAAACATACCAACATTTTCTTCTGGTGACTGGACTGGGTGGTGACACAGCACAGCAGCTTTGTTGGACAAAGGATCCTCCTCTTGTGGTGTTTTACAAACCGCTGCTGACTTTTACTCAAACACAAGTATTTCCTGTACACTTCTGTACGGGCAGAGTGAAGTCATTGTCCAACACTGTTATTGTGCTGTGGTGTAAAAATTCAGCTTATTATAGTGGATATTTAAATCAACTGGTCACACAGTTCTTTCAGTCAGGCTTGTAGGGTGAGCCTTTGAGGCTCAGCGCAAAACTAGGGGGGACTGAGCAACACGGTCTCACTCCGAAGCCGTCGAAATCTGGCGCTTGGGCAGTGACTCATGGTGACAATGACAAAAAAGACGTCCTTTCGTGTTACCATTATAGTTTAATGGCAGCCGGCAGCATCAGGGGGAAACACAGACAAGAAAGAAAGTCAACGTGCCAAAATCCAAGTAGGGCAGGTGGGATTGGTGGTGGATGGGTTCAACAAACATCGACTTTCACCTGGAAGAGCCGTGTTTCTCTCCCATAAGATTTTAAAGCCAAACCCTGTTATTTTTTCCTAAACATAACCACGTGTGTAAATTGCATAAACCTAACCATGTGTTTTTGTTGTTGGAGTTACACAAACGTCGATTTGTGTTGTTGTACTAACATGGTGCGTTTATTTTGAGAGACTGTGTGTAAATGGTAAATTTCCTGTGAAAACAAACATTACATTTAGTACCTCATTGTTCTGTCTTCATCACTCTGAAGTCACAACACGACAAATGTTGAGGATGACTAATTTTCACTCCTGCCACCTAAAAAGAGGCATCAATTGACTCATGTTACTATTTATAAGTTACACAACACAACACTGGCGTAATCAGCATTACTAATCTAAAATCTATTTAAGTTAAACTACGCTGGAGTAGATGTTTTTTACAGAATGAATGTTTGCTGACAAATCCATTAGATAATAAACGGGGCTGCTCTAACAGCAAATCAAGGATGATGCAGAGAAAAAGTGCTGAATATATTAGGCCAATAAAAGAACATTTACTCAATTAAATTATTTTTTTTTAGGGAAAATTGGATCCACTGTCTGCCCTGTCACCCCATGGACTGAGCTGTGTGACTGTGTATGTGACTGTGATTTGGTGCAGCATGATCACCTCATCATCATCAGCTGTGTGACAAAGGTGAGGTCCATATAACGGATCAGTGAACCTGTGTCTCAATAAGCTTGTTGATCTTGAAGAAGGCACAGAGGCGTCATCAAGATAAAAGAAATGCATATGGAGTGTGCAACACTTTTAAATTTTAATTTTTGAGAAGAAATATTCAGGGTTGGTGCATGTTTCAGATGTCAGATTTGGGGGGTTGTGTTGACCATTTCTGAAACTTTCCAAAACTGACAATTCCACGTTCGCACCCACCTCACGCTGTGATTGGCGTGCAGACGTGCAGAGGTGAGAAAGTAAGCTGGCTTTGAACTTCTATCTCGAGCTGTCTTTCTTCATTTGTTACACAACTATTTGTGGCACTTTTCATGTGAACAACAGAGTCAACACTACGAATGTCTTCCAGGAGAGACTGTCTGAAAATGTGCGTCTTTATCCCCGTATTTAAACAATATCACGTCTCCCCGCACTCTACGACGGCAGGCTTTTCACTCTGCTCAGTGCTCTGATCAGTGCGGCTGATCGGAACAGCTATGAACGCACTTGATTTCTGACACAGTCGGACAACACTTCTCCGAAATGGGGTCAGCACTATGTTCCCTCAGTGCCTTGGAAATTTGTCTCCATCCAAATTAGGCCCCTTGTTCCCTCAGCATCAGACAGACCCTTCCCTAACCAGGTTAGTATTAGGGGTCAGGGTTATAGATGTCTGTGTTCTCACAGGGTCAGTGACATGACCTCAGTGGAAGAAGTGCTGATCTGAGGGCACATAGGGTTGAGACAGCACAGGACTTAAGGAAACACAGGGCCAAGGAAACTGAGGGAACATACAGCTATGGGAACATAGGACTAGGGAAACACAGGATTGAGGGAACATAGGCCTGAGGAACAACAGGCTGAAGACACATATCTTAGAAAACAAACGGCTGAGGGAACAAGGGGCTGAAGAAACATATCTGAGAAAACTAACAGCTGAGGGAACATATGGCTGAGGAAACATATATGCTCCCTTGCAAACTAGTTCTGTTTGAGCATAAGCTGACCCTTAGCATGTTGACATTTAGCACAAAGAGCCGCTCTGCCCCAGTACGACCTCACAGACTCTTCTCATCTTTAAAAAATGCTTCAAAATGAATTTACATAATTTTGTCCCGTTAGTGCTGGGAAACTGAACCAAGTAACAATAATTATGTTTGAAATCTTCACCATAAACAGGCCACATGCCGAGAGCCATTTCTGCCACTAACTTCCTAGAAGGAAACCACCTGAAAAGCTCTGTAAAGCCATTAAAGGGTTAAGATGTCTAATTCTGCAGGAAGACACAGCAGCAGCACCGCAGGCCTGTGGACACATTACTAACACCGCTCAAGGACCCAATGTCTCTCTTCCTCATATCCTAAAAATCATCAGGCTGCCCAAACTCTGCCCCGAAGAAACACATTTGACAGAAACAAAACATAGATCTCTGCAGTTTTTCAATGTATGCCTGGGGAACATGCGAGATGAAGACACAGTGTGAAGGGTGACATGTATAAAACATGAGCAGATTGGGAGAGCGAGGTGAGCACTGAGCACTGCCTTGGAGAAAAGACTAAATATAAAGTGTACGTCTGATTTATGAACCCCTAACCTTTTAACCTGATGATTTTCAGCTGCTACTGTATATCTCAAATAATTTAAAAGTAATGTCACTTGGCTCGCATCTGCTCACCCTGATGTTTTCTTTGCTCCTTTCTCCTAAAAGAAGATACACGAGCTCATGACGTACAGAGACAGTGGGGAGTATCTTTCGTTCTCACAGCAGGGCCACTCAGTGTACAGCGGGTAAATCTTGCCATTACGGATAGACAAGACCTTGTTCTATGGATACAATAGGAACGTTTTTGCGCATGTGGAACAACAGAGGAGTAACATATGTGAAATCCATGTTAGGACGGATTTTCCAATTAACTGATTCTGTGAGCAGGGACAGAACATTATCCGCATTGTTGGAATCCCACGTCAGGTCTTTGCCACTCAAAGGACTCGAGATAAGAGAGCTGACAGCTACACAGGAAAACACATTACTATTTCAGTTGGTGATGCTGCTTCCGTGCTGCTCTGCAACCATTTTGAGTCATCCCTTACCCCTGCTCTTAATTGTTAATGATTTCTTCAAATGCGAGCCGGCATCGCTCACACTTTCCCTCGGAAGGTGCCACATTCCAAGATGTAAATCCGAGGTTAATCCACAAATTAGGTTTCTGCTGGCAGCGTGCGTGGATATTGTGAGAATGGGAGATCGTGCCAGGAGCATGGGAGTGTGCTGTCTCCCGTGCAAACCTGAACCACAGACCAGATCTTCAAAATGACTTTGATCATGTAGCTCAGAATCATTCACCAGTGGGATGGAGAGCATGCGAAACATGCGTGGCCAGTGAGGGATGAGGAGCTAATGCTAAAAACACGGAAAGCATGGTTATCCTCAAAAGGGCTTATTAAATTTTAAGGAGAGGCGGGGGAGGGGAGGGCCTGTAATCAGACACAGATCTGAAGATATTACTCCGTAGAGCCGGCTGAATGTGGAATATAGTCATCAAAATGCCATCAAATGACTGTTATATGTAGACTCAGTGTCTAAAAACCCTTTTAGACAGATCTGGGTACATTTTACCAGTGAATCAACATCATCATGAGTCGTTAATTTAATAGAAATTAATTGTTTTAATTTAGGACCTACTCTGCTGTTTCCTCGCTCCAAAAAGAGACTGTCACGTTTATAGTCTCCAATATTTTAGACTTTTAATAAATCCTGTCAATGACACCTTTTGGCTTGCGAATGTGTTAATCAATTATACGCTAGCTTATTAAACAAATAAAAAACGAGCAACCATGCTGCAGACGTCAGTCAAAAGTGGTGATTAATTCTGTTTGTTGCCATGAAAGTAAAGCTGAGTTATTAGCGTGAGAAACAGCAGATTAGTCTGTACACGTCATCGTGTTATTTATTGGCCACATGTGAGCAGCGCAGCAAGCTGTAAACTCTACACTTTATTACCAAACTAATACCACAGATGTTTTAGCAAACAGTTGCCTACTGACCCTTCGCTAAGTCCCGCCCCCGTATGCAGACTGGCCAATCATAATGTAGCATCGGGCGGCTCAGATCAGGGTCTGACATTGGCTCTAATGCAGTCGTTTCAGATTTCCTTCATTTTCAGGCTGGTTTTGTGGATCTGAAACTAAATGTTGTGTCTGGGGCACGTGGTGTATTAATGATACTTGTTACCTGGAGAGGTTGGAAAAAGATATACGTTTCTTCCCTGTTCCAAAACCAAAATCAACCCTGGAAAGTGTAGGGTTAGCTAGCTACTGAAATTATACACATAATGTTGTTTGACTTCACCCAGAGATCCCTGCCTGTCCAGCGGTGGAGGTCCAGGTGCTGGCAGTGAAGCCAAACACTGTTCATCTGCACACACTGCGATGCCACACAGCTGGTTCAATATCAGCAAAGTTTCCCTTTATATTCATTGTCTTGTGTGTTGATCAGCAGTGATGTGGTGGTTCACTTTCACACTGTGATCTGTAGCCTATAGTTCGGCTTTAGCTTCTAACTATCTTTGTCTTTTTAACCTGTTGTTGCTGCTGAGTCAGTTTGACATCCTGGATATGTCCTTCAAACACAGACTGTAGACCCCTCTGTCTGCTTCTCTCTGACATCACTGGTTTATTTTATCCAAAAATATGATAATATTTCTTCAGGGAGTGCAGTTAGTTACAGTGTGGGCTCCATGTTTACTCTGACAGCTTGTTGGACCGTCACAAAGGGGCGGGGCTTAGCGAAAGGTCAATTAATGGTGCGATTGATTTGTACTCTGAGGTCAGAAATTCCCACTTCCCTGTCGGAAGTTTAAACTCGAACATACCCTGAGATCAGATTTCCAACTTGGAAACTCGGAGCAACCGCATCAACCCCGATTTACAAATTCAAGATGGCTGTCGGTCACACACACACATAGTGAGTAAACACTGCTAAAGTACTGTTTATAGCAGTTTCATCTTATTTGTTTTACATGAGGTCAGCCTCATCTGCAGCATTCATCAGCTGGAGTGCATGATGGTTTTGAAGCTGTCTATACTCTGAAAGTGTAAGGGCAACAAAGGCTTTCTTGCGGGCGTCCATGTTTTTTCCCCACTTGTCCGCAGTTGTCAACTAGTATGCAAACACTGTCGTCAACTCGGAGGTGACGTCAATCCCACTTCCGACCTGCGAGTACAAAACAAGTGCACCATAAGGCACCCAGCAGACATGATACCACATTAGAATTTATGTGGAGTCAACTTCTGTCCATCTGATGTTTATGAATCTAGTTTTCACTCAGTATGGGTCTCCACTATATTTGTTTCTTTGGCTTCTAAATGTTTTATCAGCCTTTTCACTACAAGCAGTGAGTGTGAATAAGGTCAATGACAGTGCTGAATGAACTGAGCGTTACCTGCAGTGTAACATAATTGTGATTTGCAAATATTTTTATTGGGCCCTCACCCAAACACCAGCGCACGCTCACACACACACACATACATACACACTAGGACATACACAACCAGGGGTTAGATCAGGCAAGAGGTTGTCTCATAGGCTGCCAGCAGTAGTGTTGGGTCTAACCTGTGTCATGACAGCAACAGAGTGTTTGCTGATCCGGGGGAGGACCTGGACCAGACCCAACCTGGGGTTTGCTACAGCTGCGGTCTTTGTGCTGCCGCCCACTCAGCTCCCAGTGAAAGCCAAAATAAACTACAACTACCCGTTACTGAACTGACGGGCCTCCCTCCTGTCATGGCTGCAGTGTAAGTCATAAACCCAAGACCCTCCATGTTAGTGGATGGGACATGGGACTATTTACATTTACATTTTTCCATTTTTTTTCCATCATTTCAGGTAGTTTTTAACGCACTGACACAGGTACAAGTGTTCTGTTATCTGATAATTTTGGTTTTAATTAGCAATTTGTAGGGCTGCCCCCTAAACGTTAGTCGACCAGAAAGGTTATTAGTCGGCAAGATTTCATTGGTTGAAACAAAACAAATAAAGTGGAAAAAAAGTGCCTTGTCAAAATAAATCAAACCCTTACTTGAAAGGACAGACACAAAGTGTCCACGCTCAGCAGTCAGACAGGAGTCAGGTTAATTTCCAGCGGTTATTCCATGTGGTCCAAAGTGTGGGATCATTTTGAGAAGGTGAAGGACGAACCCAAGCTGATATGTAAACTCATCTTCATTGGTCGACTACAAGCATGACGTATCATCTGAAACATGGAAGTAGCTACATGCCCATTAGCCCACAGCGTCATTAACAGGCGGCTCGCTCAGTGTGTGACGTGCACTTGTAGATAAAATATAGGCCTATATTAATGAAGGTTCATTAGTACAGTTTGTATTTCTCTGTAATGCAGCACAGTGTTAACAATGTTACTGATACTATTCTTTCTCACACCTTCAACTCAAACCACCAAATATATCATTTAATAATTACATTAATATCGTAAACATGCAGGTGACTAGTCGACTAATGGCCTTAAATGACAACTATTGGTCAACTAGGGAAATTCTTAGCTGGTCATTGGGTGAAACTTCCTGATTGCAACGATGCAGACTCAGGCTCCAAATGACGCCCCCTGCGCAAGATGGCAGCACTCTGAAATATTCTGGCTTCATCTCTACACTGAGAGGAAGCAGAGACGTGTTGTCCATCTTTATACGCAGTGTATGGAACAAACATACAACAAGTGTGTTCCCCAGTATAAATTGGTTTGATGTGTAACGTGATGCTAACATGCTGAATCTCTGTTTCTGCATTTCAAAAGATCACTGCAGCCACGAAGACTGACATTTAGAGGAAAGTCAACAGATTTATGAGACAAGCTGTTACGGGGGATTACTGATTGGAATCAATGCAAAGAGTTAAGCTGCTGATTTTAGCCACAGATGTCAGTTAATAAAACACTTCCGTTCAGCTTTACGTGGCCTCGCCAACACGTGAGAGAGACGTCTCATAATTCAAAGAAGAGTTGGACACCCATCAGCTGGCGACGACATCGTCTTCACTGTAATTACCTTGAATAAGGACAGTCAAAGAGCGACAGGTTGCTAGGAGACTGATGCAGAAAGAGCCCAAGGAAGGCATTAATGCTGACCTTTAGCGGAGGACAAGGTAAGAAAATGAAAATCGTGTGTCACGTTGTTCATGCCATGGATCAGGGATTTTAAAAAAGTAACATTACAGAAAGTGACCTAACTATAAAAACACTCAGCATTCACAAATGATTGAAAATCAATGAGGCAGATTCACGCAGGCTTTCTACTGTAGCTTACTGTTTGGTATTAACATCAGATGCTTGAATCACTGTTTCCATGACTCATGGTATAAACAACACTTCACACTGTGGTTCTAATACACAAAGTGTTGACATGAGTGCATTGTCTTACAGTTACTGATGCTGAAAGCCTGATTCAAGTTCCCTAAATTCTGGTATGGATTCGGAAATGCACACCAGACACACTGACCGCTGCTGCAGACCACAGAAACAGCATCATATTTGAAATAGCAGAAGAGTTTCCATCAACATCCAGCAGTGTGTGTGGGCCCCTCAGCTGAACTGTGTGCAGAGGTGATCCAAACGCTGGTGCCGTGTGAAAGTCTGGTCATATACTGTACAAGAGCGTATTCAAATCAGGTCATTTATCCGTCTCAGTGACACGATGTGATGTGAGAAACACACACACACACACACACACCTCTGTGAGAGCGAGCGCCACAGGGTTGCCTGGTGGAACCGCTGTGTTGATGTGAGAAGAAGGGAGTAAACTTTGCTTCACACTCTCAGATGGATTTCTCGACGGATTGATGGCGAACGAGACAAGCAGGATTTACTTTTTAAGACAGTAGCTGTGCAACTGTGAGGGTGTCAGTTTGCTGCTTCGCTGACAAGTGGTCTAAATATTTCACATGGCCTATATTCAGGTGATTGATGTCGGGCAAAAACATTTACAGCCACTTTGCCAGCATTAATTCCAACACTTTCACATCACACTTTTCAACCGCTTCCAGGAATCTGTTCAAATCCTGAGACGTCTGATATTGTTCGAATACCTTACTCACAGTGATAACAGCTCTTTGGCAACTCTGTCGCTGAATAATCACATTAACTCATTCTGAAACAACAAGTTTTACAGGAAAAAGTGATGCAGAGCGTTGAGTTTCCTGTTAGCATAAAGAGGAAATGTTGCTAATTGATGTACCAGGCACTGATGATGTATTTCATTTGCTAAAATAAACAATCTTGCAACACACTATCCACTCATAGTGATGGCAGCATTATTTTTAGGGCCCGAGAACCAAAACTGGTGCAAGGACCTTATTGAAATCACTAGAGTTATTATAACTCTTTACATTTTTAAGAATGAATCACACATTCGAGTGGTTAAAGGTGCTCAAAAACTCACAAAACTTGGCTCACATATCACAAAAAAAACCCTATATTTTACGGGTCTTGTGCTATGCTGTGACAAAATGGTGAAGCAGAGGTAAAAACATAAAAACAGAAACCCCAAGACTGGATAAATTTTGTGTTGCTTCATTGTTTTTGTGGTGACCTAGCAAGTTTTCGGTCCTGGCCAATCGATGAGCCGGGTTTTCTTCTTCCTCATGCTTTTTTCCTTCCAGGTAAGTGGTCATTTCGGGCAATACCCAAACAAGCAGCTGCTGTAACTGTGTGACTTTGTCCCGGTGGTTTGGTCCGCTTTAAAAAGTGCAGTGTGAAAGTGAACCGAACCAAATGAAGGTGATTATGTTGCATGCAATTTTACTGAGCATTGAACTAAATATGAAGTCGACCTATTAACTCATAGTCACATGAGTTTCTAATGTGTCATACATGAATTCATATATCAATGCATGCACAGTCATAGTTGTGCATTTATTAATTATGGATTGCATATATATACACTCATAATAAACAATTCATGGGCTGCATAGCGAGGCTTTTTAAATGTGTGGAAGTAATTTACAACTGACAGCGTCACTTGGTTAGAGAAACGACAACATGATGTCTCCAGATTCTGAGAGAACAGTGAATTTGTCAAAGATCCAAACTGCACAAACGGCCGTTCACTGAGCTGCGGCACATTCACAGCTACTACACACGACCTCAGAGACATAATCAATAATGTTGATTACACCATAAAACACAGAGGAACAAGGAAAGACAGAAAACAGGCCCATGTTGTAAAAACCTCAAAGAAACAAAGACACTAATCATATTAAAATAGCTTCTTGGCTTGATTCATTTCTTCTTTGCTTGATTTTATGTTTCCTCAGAGAGACAGAAATATTAGATATTATCTGTATGGAGGTTCCAAACTCTGTAAGAACAAGCATGTTTTATCTGTCATGATCGAGTCCATCACTTGCCAGTTAACCTGCTGTTTTAATGCACTGAACCGTCACATTTTTCTGCAGCTCCAGCAAAAGACGCCACTTAACAAAAAAAAAAAGGAAAATTGAATTAAGAGCTGTTTTCTGAGGCATTGTGTTGACACCTTTTCACTTAATCCAGCCTGTGAAGAGAATGGACCCGGTCATGATAATACACACAACCTGCGACATTCAGCTGTTTATACACAAATGTTGAAGTGGTAATCCACAAAATCCCCCCAAATCCCCTTAATCACAGCTGGTTGATCCTGAACAAAAACACTGTTAGTCTGAATCTCTCACTGAGGAGCGTCTGATAAACTGGAGACCTGAGCCTGAGGGAGGACGCAGGACGACGGCTCGAGCAGGTTAATAGAGTGACTCAGTGCTGTTTACGTTCATGCAGAGCTGACTCATCAGTGTACTGTAATGTTAAACCCTGATGTAGAAGGATAATCATATTATTATGTTGTGTTATGCAATGTAAGCTGTGCACATGACAACCAGGTTTTTGTCCTGACTCAGCCATAAAAACGTTTGCCTTCAGATAAAATCAGCCAACTCATCGTACAGACTTTCTTTTCGAGCATATCTTAGCTCTAAATGTCAAAATCCATGCTATCAGCTTTAAGGCTGTACTAAGTGTGCTAACGTCAGCATGCTAACATGACTGTGTTTAGCAGGTAAAATGTTTGCCACGTTTCTTAAGCGTGTTAGTGTGCTATCGTTTGCTCAGGACACTAAATGTAAAGTAGCCTACAGGTGGCGCTGATGGGAGTATCATTAGTTTTGCAGGTATTTGGCAAAGATGTTTAAAGAGAACTGGATACGGCGTTGAAGGCGGGGAGAGGGCACAAACTGGACAGTTCGGAAATTTGGAGCACAGTCGGAAAGAACCGTGCAGTTATTCAGAGCACCAGCACACACTGTCTGGGGAAACAGAGCAGCAGAGCGCCAAGCGGAGTGAGTGCGTGATTAACTTAACCGCTCGTTAATTAATGTAGAAATATAACGCTCTGTTTCTTCGACCAACTGGACTCTCATTTTAGTGTAGAGCATCAGATTAATTTACCATGTAATGTCAGGTGTACGATAATTATCGTATTTGTACGATAATTTGGCCCTCTGTACGATGTACAATCAATAATCCCAAAAAAGGCCAAATGTACGATAATTTGACCATTTCATGAATGTGTGGTTGTAATCAGTATGCTGGAGTTTTTTTTTGAGCCCTGAAGGCATCTGTTCCCATGTGACATGTTTCCAGCCAATCGCACTTTGCTTAGCGTGAGATACGGGTGACGTTTGTCTCTGAACAATGAGCACGATTGGCTGAATGGTTAGCTGTACCTGCCCCACGAGGTGCTAGGACCCGTCAGGAAGTCGAGCGAGAATGAGATTCAAAACAGAAGAAGAGGAGGCAAAACAGAAGCAAGGAAAATGGAAAAAATTAAACCAAAAAAGTAAACCAAAAAAGTAAACACTAGAGTGACTATATTTGCCTATAGCGCATCAATAGGATTGTATGTACGATAATTTCCCTCAAAATATGATAATTTTGAGTCTCGGGTACGATAATCCTACATTTCCCACCTGGCAACGCTGTGTTTTATAACATCAAATAACCAGTAAAAACTTTAACACACATGTACATGATAGGAGCAACCTAAAATAAAAGAAACCATCCTTAAAAAATTTTAAGGAGTATTTTCATTTTATAGTTTGACCCATGTGCCACCATTAACATGGACGGGGTGGGGTTTATGACCTTTACTTCAGCCAGCCACTAGGGGACGATTGAGGTGTTTTGGCTCCATTTTTGGTGGGTGCTCATGTCATCCATCTTTGCTGTACAGTCTATGGGACAAAATAATTTGATCGTGCGACTCTTGTAGACTTTGGAAATGTATCGGACCGAATCAATCAAACCCTGACAGTGACACGAGTCATTTCGCAAAGGTTGTGACACTCAAAAAAAAAAAAAAAAAGTATTTACAAACATCTTTCACCAAATGGGGAAAAGTCTTCATCAGCCCAATGGCACCAGTTGATGGACCCGAAAGATTTAATTGCACAGTCTGGCCTCTATGTCAAATTGGCACATCCTGCTGTCCTGTTCTCCCCTGCAGACTGATGGGAATGTCATTAGTGTTGCAGGTATATATCAACAACCAAAATAAGACAAATTAAACATTTTACTTGAGGATGGTGCTTGATGCAAAATCAGGGCATCACTGGAGCTGTAACAATTCATCCAGTGGGAAACATGAACCTGCGCATCAGATTTAATGGCAATCCCTCTGATGGCTGTTGAGAAATCTCACTTCAAACCACAATTTCAAACTCATGGTGGTGTAGGAGTATCATCAAAGTCGTCATGATCTATCACCTGGGAACCAAAAAAATTTCAAGCCAATCTCTTGACTATTAGTTGAGATATTTTCTTCAGGACTACAGTGGTGAACAGACCGGCCGACGTTTCTCTCCATAGAGCCTCACTGCTAAAGCTAACTAAAAATAACTGAGACAAACTGGAAATTTGTTGTTTTGAGTTGTGCATCTGAGCTGGGAAAAAAAAAAACATGTAAATCCACAGAGCTCGACACCAGACGATGCAACACATTGCGTAAGGCTGTTAACATCAGTTCAGTTCAACACAACCATAGAAAGACGGCAGAGAGAAGAGCATGTGAACTTTATGACAGAGCAGAGGTGCAGAAGTTCAGGCATCTGAAGTCTCTTCTCCAGTAATTCAAGCCAAAGAGGATGGAGTTGGATTAGTTTGGAGTGTCTGGGCAAAACAGTGATGAGGGAGGGAGGGGCGACAAGTTTGCTGTGAATAATTTATCACTGATGTTTCCACTGCCTTTGTTCTAGGTCCAAAGGATCCGAGTTTTAAGTTTTAATAGCATTTGTGGCTGGACTTATTATGTGTGATCAAATAATTCTCAGTCCTGGGATTAAAAAAAAGAAGTATTCTTTCCTTCTTCTTTTTTCTAGCAATGTAAGTTATTGAGGCCACATGGGTATAGCCCATTTCTCTCTACCCTTAACCCTTTGATTTTAATATTGCAAAACATACAGATGTGTCTCTGGTATTTCAATGACTATGCACTCATCAAAGTTGTTCAATCATTCATTCATTTAAACATTTACTTAAGTAAAAGTTCACATTATTAAGCCTAACTGGAAACAATAGATGGATCCAGTAAGACAGTAAGTTACACTTGTAAATTCTTAATCTGTCTCGCAAGGCTCCTTTGTTGAATGTAGTGTGGTGAGAGGAGTGCGTCCAAACAAGATCTGCTAATCCACCCTTATGCAATCTTCATGCACAGGCTTTGTGTGTATTATACTTTTAAACCCATTTAAAGGCAACAAACAGTGGCTGCAGAAGTTTCTACTACAAAGAAAAAAAGGTTTTTCTGATGTTAAAAGAAAAGAGACCCTGGCTCCAGAGCTGGCATTTGAGACCATTTTGAAAATTGATGTTATCTTGTTTAAGTGTAATTATCACATGGGTGATATGTTAAGAGAGAAATTTAAATACAGAAATGAAGCTGAAGTGATCAGGAGGCGTCTCATCATCTGGGGTTAACAGTTGAACCTGTGAAGTCCGGAGCTTCCAACGCTATTTGAATTCTTTGCTTCTGAGAGAATTCAGGCACCTCAAATGCAAAGTCATTAAAAGCTCATGAGCTAAGAGGAAGATTGCTAGATAGATGTACGTGGGCTTCAATGAAAGGGTAACTTCTCTGGCGTTTAACCTGAGGCTAAATTTCAATTATACGACCTCCTCGGAAGGAAGAAGAAAGCTGAAATCTTTTCATAATTGGTGTGATGTGACGAGGCTGATGACCAGATCTGAAGTATCAGTTCTGGAGTCATCGGGCAGAATATCACAGCACCTGCTGACTGAAGTGTGTCTTACCAGGGGTACTTTGGGATGCCGCAGGCTTCGTTAAACTGATTTGAAAATACAAAAATTAGGATTCAATTGAAAATATATCAACAGTCTGTTCAGGAGGAAAATAACCATCCAAATTGGTGTTGTAGACGTATCCTGATCTTTTAACATATGTATAGTCAAAGTGACCAGTGAGCTACAAGGTAGCAGGCAATATGAAAGGTGCTAAATAAATAAAGTTTATTTTTATTACTGCTGATGAATAAAAATAATGAGATGACATCAGCTAAATGTAACAAACGACCAGCTGAAAAACAACCAAACTGGCTGTTTTGTCATCATCAGTGTGTTTCCAGCAGCTTTTTGGCCCCCAAATGTACATATGTGTTCTTTTGTGATCTGTCACTGTGTTTCTACTGAGGATGAAAACAGGTTCTGTGGGGATTGTGCCTCCAGCATTTCTAGCCAAAACATGATCTTTTTATAACCTAATTAAGCCCTTTTTAAATAGGAATTGTGCGAATTTGCAGGAAAGACCAATCAGTCTTTTTTCAGCATTGGCAGTATAAAAACAAAATCAGGGAGTGCAGCAAAATGCCGCCTGCCTACTTTTGTTTATACAGAATGCGCCTTTTTCGTGGCAATGTGGGGCGTGAGCAAGTAACAAAACATGTAGCTCAGCATGTGGCGTACCCAGTGACGTGGGAGAGAAACCGTGGCTGGTCAGTCCTTCTGTGATTTTCTCATAAATCGTCCCCGTCATCTGATGATTAACAGCCTCTTCGTTTGCGAGGACAAGGAGGGCGCACAATTCCTTGTCTCCCCAGTTGCCCATCTTTACAGTGTCTGTCAGGTTTGCGTTTCCCTCTTGCTACTAGCTGCTCGCTAATTCCTGCTATCAGCTGTTTCCTGTTTATCCACCGCCAGTGGGTCGCACGTGTGGCGTCATCAACAGCCCCTCCCGTTGCGGAAGGCCGCCAATATGTCAACCCTACGAGATGGAAAATTGGGCACCTCGGATCAACTTGCCAATCCGGCTCTGTGTGTATAAATCAAATGCTCGCAGCTTGTAGAAAATCTGGCAGTGTAAAAGGGGCTTAAGTGTTTTTTGTGCCTAAACTTAACGACACATTAACCACAGGGTTGTTAAAACATACTACATACAAACCAAATGTATCAGTGGTTTGTAGAAACTTCCAGTGCCAACATTTATTCTGGCGCTTAGGTTGCAAAAGAACTGGTCTCAACCTCTATTTCCAAGTCTCTTTTATAACAGCATGATGTTTATTTGTCAATGATGGTCCCATTTAAAGTAAAACAGATCTTAACGCAGGGTTTGCTTTAGAGCAGTGATACTCAGCTTATGGCCCAGGGGCCAAATCTGGCACACGACAGGGTGCCGGGTGGCCCTCAACCATTTTCTAATTAACAGTGAAAATGGGTCTATTTTTGTACTTTTCTGTATATAAGATGCCTGAGTGCATAAAAAGCATCAAACTAGAGCTTGTTTATCCACTAAACTTACCTGTTTCCACATCCTCCTCCTCGTCATCATCATCCACTGAATATTACTGACCTGTTGACAGTAGCCATCTGAGTCATCAAATGATTCTGTGCGTCCCTCTGTCTTGTCACGACTGTGTCCTGCCGCCACATTTTCCTTCACTGATTCTTGGTCAAACGTCTCTAAAGCCTCTGACGGACGCGGTAAACACAGAACCTGTTCCAAAAATTTTAATGACAGACAAAAGTTTCAGACTGCTTTAGAGCGAGGCTGCCTCATATAAGACAAGTCGCTACCAGGGTGGCGTCCTTGGGTTCCAGGTTAGATTTAGATCCACCACTCACGCCTCCACAGCTCCGCTCACAACAAACAAACAAACAAATTAACAAGATGGCAACGGCCGAAACTCCAGGCTTCAAAACAGCAGGCCACAGACCAATGAGAGCTGTCACAGTGGCAACACCCACTTCCTTTACATCATCTATGGCATCATGGGTACAGCTGAAATATTAATCTAAAAGTTACGGAAGGTTTAATGTCCAGCCTCTGCAAGTCCAAATAACAGTAAGAATACAACTTGACTAAACTGACTTTAACAATGTTCAAATGTTCAAACGACGACTGTGACAGAATCAACCTTTTCTAGTGTTAATTAACGTCCACTTTAAAATCATCTGAAATAAACTCACCTGTCAAACAGGGCAGGTGGTGTTGACTGACCTGGACGTGGCCGACCACAGAACCAGAATCTTTCCTCCACACGACACTGTTCTTGTTTGCAGTGATATAACACATTTCTGTTTGTAGGCACAAAAAGCAGTCTGGTTCACATGGAAACACTTGGCTCTATACCTATTAAAATTTTTTATCTGTGGAGGTTCAGGTATAATTGGTAGCACTCAACAATCCCACCAACTGTCAAGGAAACAAGAAAGTGGTATATTCATTTTGCACCTACTGTTCTAGCATTCAGAGATCCTCAGCTGGCTTAATCAGCCGGCCCGCTTTAGTGTGAGAATGAAAGTTCACAGTGAAACACAAGGTTTTGCATTAAATCCACGGACGACTCTCTGCCTCTTACCCTTAGGTCAAGAGGTGACAGCTCAAAGAGAGCCTTAAATCATGAGAACTGCTTTACCTTTCAGTGGAGCTGCAGAGGCGCACCTACACTAAGTCAGTAAAGTCTGTGGATTTATCCAGATCTGAACCCCTCCCCTGCGCTGCATATAAATCAGCCGCGGGCGCAGTGTGAGCCTGACAGTCAGACTGTGGCGAGAGTGGTGAGGGTGAGTGACGGGCAGGATGTGGAGAGAGGCAAAGGGCAACAAGCAGAACTGCGACATTACGCTCTTATAGTGTACAACATACACATGGTGAGAGAAATAAATAACCCGGGTCCACACTCATGATGTCCTGCTGGAGTTAAAAGTAATAATTTAGGAAGCACCAATTTATTGAGCAGCAACACCAGCATCAGCCTTTACCTCCATGTGTCTGACATGTTCTGTCATTTTATGTTCCAGCCAGATCAGCTGCTTTATTTTTAATCCTCATGTCCCATAAAAGTACAAGCGAGAGCAGTTTCTGTATTTATGGCCCTAAACTGTGCCCTTTATTTATTTAGTTTATTTTTTTCTAACTATTTTTGATAGTTTGTTCTGTTTTGTTTGGTTTGATTTTTAATATTTTACTTTGTAATTGTTGAATTTTTAAGTCTTGCAAAACTTAATGTACAGTTGTTTGTGTTATCCTTTAAGCTGTGTCATCCCAATTTTGCAACATGAAGCACTCTGGGCTGCGTGTTCGTATGAAAGGTGCTGCATGAATAAAGTTAAATTGAGCTGTTGATGCTGTCAGCACATACAGATGCTCCTAAAAACTAATTTCCCTGACATTTACACGGAAGTTTAAACGTAGATGACTCGTCTTAACATAAGAAAACAGTCAAAATTGAGCTCAATTTCATCAATAAGATTAAACATATATATGATAAGAGCTATTTGAATTCATCAATCACATGTTTTAAAAGCAGCTGATATGTGTGGTACATTACATTATTCTACGAAACATAACAACTCACTAAACTGATGAATAACATCTATTGAAAACATTCTTTACAAAAATAAATCTTTAGGAAACACGCCTGATTGTTACAACCTCATGAAATGTTAAATCGAGTCCCTATCAGCAAATAAAGTGATATTCTCTGAAGGAAATGGCTGATGTTTTTCCATTGTGTAAGACATTTTTCGCAGGCTAAAAAGCAGGGCTCAAGATTAACGGCCGATAGAACACGTGTTTGGGATGAACAGAAATTTCCCCTGGATGCTGCTGGGATGAAATGAAGCAGCCAAATGTTGGGTGTATTAAGGGACCTGGATTCAGCACTGTGCTGTGAAGGTTGCTTTGTGATGCATGAAGACAAAATCGCTCTATGTCAGGCACACTAGAAACGTACAGCCGCCGACTTCGGCTAGCAAAGCGGCTGATTTCCAGATTAGCACTCTGCGCACTTTAATGGAGATAAATCTTTTAGACTTTCCAAATGTTGTCAGACTGAATGGATTAAATCATTCCCCGGACATTGTGATGCTCAAAAAAAAAAAAAATACTACTGATTTATAGACGTCTCTTTTCCACTGTAAGTCTATGGGGAGAAAGTCTTTTTGGGGGTGTCAGGTGAACCTGGGGACTGCAGTACTACTGTTTGGCCACTACAAAAATTGCTGGCGCACTTCCTGCGACCTGTGACGGAGATTCCACAGAGTTACATTATGATGCGTCCAAGATATTTTCAATAAAAATTAGTATTAAGTGAGGGTTAATTATAAAGTTGTCATGATGTGTTCATTTATTTGTTTAAATGTAGTTTTTGGTGAGAAACTTGAATAAATCCAGCCGTTTGAAGGAGACATAGCAATATAAAATAGAGATTAGAGGGGAAATTATGATATGCTATATATATTATTTCCTAAAGATGCTTTTCATGTGACAGAAATATCAAAGGTTGTGTCATGAATTTGTGCTCATTCTAAGGTACTGTAATGAAGATTTCTTTGTCCTGCTGGCACAAAATGGGAATAAATAACAACAAACACACAATAAACGACAACAAAACATTGGTATCTGTGCTGGCTATCAGCTTAATTATCATTTTAAACATTGGTATCTGTATCGGTGCATCCTGGTGTAAAGTAATGATAAGAAGATCCACAGTTACAATCAATATGTTCAAACTAGATATATGTACAGATGTTGTGGGAGTGGGGGAAGTTGACATACACTGTATAGATACACGGACAACAAGCATAGATTCTTTTATCACAGTGGTTCTCAAGTGGTGTGTGATTTTGTGATAACTACACGTTATTATTGCAATATTCAACTGAGCCTATGCAAAAAGTCAGGAATGAATTTTTAATTGACTATATCATTACATTGTGTGAACCCATTTCCTAATAAAGAGGCAAATTCTACGCTAAAAATCTAACATTCATGTCGTGATAGGAGTGATAACACACATTATGGAGGCACTGTTTTAATATGTAAATGATTAATACTGCATATACAAATCAAAATTTCGGCAGCCTAAAATACATTTTGCTTTAGTAAAAATGACATGAGATAAACAAACTGAAATCTTTATCTTATTAGATTAAACAGACAAAAAATTTATTTTGGGACAAATGTTTGCTGTTGAAAACAGGTAAAAATACAGCACATCACAAAACCTTTAACCCCCCAAAAATACTGTATCGCTACGTCATAATGAATCTGTACTGTGGGGCCTCTGGTGAGTCCCACCCCTGATATGGTGTTTGTTTTGTATGTTGTTCATTTATGATTCACATGAGATGTCTGTCGCTTGTTATCACTGTCACAAGAGAGCAAACAGTAGGTGTGTGTAACAGCACATCTGTTTTCAATAAGTGCTTTTAGCTGCCCCAAATTCTCTGTAAATACGCGGCCTCTCTGGACCCTTTTCTCAGTTAGCTGGAAGCCCGAGGAGAAGAAATCCAAACAGCGTCACTCGGCCGAGAGAGCGAACTGTGGGAATAGAGACACAGAGGCATCCAACATGATCAACATGACTGTAATCCGAAAGAGAGAAACGAATCAAACTGTTGTTTCTGCTGGACTCTGCTCATTGTCTCTTCCTGTGTGTGTGGGAGTCTGTGAATGAAAAAAACAATATGGGAACAGATTCCTCTGTGAGCATTAGTTACTGACACTGGAGCGTCTCTAATGGATCTCACTTATGGAGGGACACCATTTGGCAAAACACAGCAATTCAAAGAAATGTTATCAGCACAGTCTCACGTGTCACATGAGGAAAGTTGATTTTACGTCATTTCATTACAGATCTTTGGAAAGACGTATTGATAGTTTGTTCCCTAAACACATGAAGCGCAGTAATTAGCGACACCACCGCACCACGCTGTGATGAAACAGAGGCCTTCACTATCACTGGCAGTTTAACAAGTGTTCAGAGCGCAGCTCACACGCCCCGTATTAAATCAATTACCATTAATTTATTAATCTCTGCCAGACTGCAGATAGTGGAGTCTGCTTCAAGTCTTTCTGTGATAATTGAACAGTGTGTCAACGTGTCCGATGTGGCTCCACGGCTGCAGCTGCTTCTTCTGTATATGCTACTCACATTTGTACAAGCTAACCTGTATCAGCAGCTCCTCACCAGCTGTCTTTGAGGAGCAAGAGAACATAACGGAAATGTGTTCAGGCTAATAACACATCGCTGTGTTCTCCCCTCAGAAAACAGCCTCTACAGTAATTTGGCACTTCTACAGAAAAACCTGGAAATTAGCTCAAAAATCTGATCCCGACTCGTGATTGGGAGCATTTCTAATTTACAGCCACCACATTGGAAAACAAGGGGAAGAGGAGAGGAACATTTTTGTACTAGAAAGCACATTACTCACAGATGTACAGTAACAGGCGTGTAATGGGCACCACATGTGTATCCTCTGGTCTGACATAGTCGTAATCCGGGATGTAAAGGAACACATCGTTCAGTCTGAACTGAAGGTACAGTTACTGAAGTCATTTGAGGTAGCACGTTAAACGAGGCCCCTGGGTGGTTGGAGGAAAAAAAGCACTTGTCTCAACACAGATGTTTTCAGTATTACCTAACAAGGCCAAGAGTCTGCAGTCATGCTAGTAGCATTGTGAAGCTATAAATAGACTGAGCTCTGCTTTGAGCTACATGTTGAAGTCAGTGTGTTAATATACTCATATTGACAACATCACGTGTAGCAGGTAATGTTTACCATTAGTTCATGTGTAGGCATGCTAATGTTTGCTCGCTTACCAACAACAATCAAAGACATGATTTCACAACATATTTTAATAAATACAATTTATTTTTTATTTTTCTATTTGATAAAACTAGCTTATTGAACACATCACTGCTAAAAAGTAAGTACAGTACATATTATTAAAGGTTAATGGGTCAATAAAAACAAAAAGAGTAACAATCTGGAGTTCAGTAATCTCCAGATTAGAGGAAAATATTTAATAAATTATTATTATTATTATTTATTATAATTATCATAATTAGAGGAACCAAATATGGACGTTTGGTGGCAAAATAATGTCAAGAAACTCAGCATCAGGTTTGTTGGCAATAAAGTAGTTGCAAATGCAGCAACGTATTGCTAAAAAAAACCCCAACAACCTACATTTACAGGCACAAAAACCGCTGGAAACACCCATGTTTGATGGCACAAATGTTGCTGACAAGAAAGTGACAGGCTGTTATAAAACACCCATGTTTGACGGAACAAAGTCTGCTAGAAATGCAGTGACACGTTGCTGTAAAACACCCATGTTTGGTGGAATAAATTCTGCTGGAAATGCAGTGACAGGTAGCTACTGAACACCCATCCCTGATGGAACAATTGCTGCTGGAAATGCAGTGACAGATTGCTATAAAACACCCATGTTTGGTGGAATAAATTCTGCTGGAATGCGGCGACAGGTAGCTATTAAACACCCATGTTTAATGGCACAAATGCTGCTGGAAATGCAGTGACAGGCTACTATAAAACACCCATGTTTGGTGGAATAAATTCTGCTGGAAATGAGGTGACAATTTGCTATTAAACACCCATGTTTAATGGCACAAACACCGCTAGAAATGCAGTGACAGGTTGCTACAAAACACTCATGTTTGGTTGCACAAGTGTCACTGGAATCTCAGCAGTGGTTTGTTGAAATTTGGTGGGTGTCATCCAAATGTTTTGAAGGAAACAGCCTCATGAACTAACAGTAAGTGATGAAGATGGCTGGCACTCGAACTCTGACAGGCTCCTTGGCCGGTCCTTGGATGTTCACAGCCGGTTGTAGAACAAGAGAAGACACTAATAATGGTTTCATACAACGTGCACTTTGGGATGGCTTGGATTAGTGATCCGCCTAAGTTCTACCCAGAGCAACACTGACTCAGTGATTACATCACTGCCTTTAGCCAACTCAAGGACGCACAAAATCAATGCTCTTGATGCAAATGCACAGTGGGAATTCACTTTAAAGCTAATAACATTAAGCTCAGAGCGCTGCGATGTCGGCCCACATTGTAATGTTATGTAAATCTGACCATATGACAGCTTCATTTAAATGGGAGTGTGCGAGATTATGCATGATAGTGGCCCATTTTGGCTCTCTCGTGCTCATCTCTGCATCCCGGTAAATAATTCAGCCCATAATTCTGCGTATTAGAAGAAGACATTCAAAAATGCCGAAGCAGGCCCCCGGAGACTTGACGCTGGAATTTTATGCAGAGGAAGAAATTGGAGGGTACATCATGTTGGCTGGAGGGCCCATCACTCATCAATTTGTTTGTAAACACCAGATTTATGTGCAGCAAAGCAAGTCCTCGGCTAAACTGCTGGAGGGCTTCTCTCTCTGTCTCTCTCTCTCAGACACACACATGCAGACAAACACAGACACACACAGACGCACACACACACACACACACACACACACACACACACACACACACACACACACACACACAGTATCGCCTCCAGCATGTTTCGGAAAAAATTACTAGGAAATCTCCACGTTGCTGGCATTCCAAAAATCTTCAGTTTACCAGCAGAGGAATGAGGAGGTGAAGGCTGGAGAGCAATAAGCTGATGATATAACTACTGTATGTACTGTAAGCATCAGGTCGGCTGCGTCTAAATATTTCCGTTTGATTTCAAAATCCACGTTACATCACCGGCTGTTTTTGTTTCTAACATTTCAAATAATAATTTCCAGTTTTGTCCATAGAGATCACTTTTGCCCGGCTCTTACACTTCAGATTGCTGTTTCAATTTAGCAATCTGCGGGGAGGAAATGAAATGCTCAGTGACTTACTGCTGATACGCAGCACACAAGTAAAGATGACAAATGGAAAGGATTAAATCAAGCGGGAAGGCGACAGTATGAAAAAAAAAAAAAAAAGACTTTCAGGAGGTCTTTAAATTATTCTAACAACTCCATCAAGCTGATCCCAGCAGTAAGCATACTTCATAGCTGAGTGCCTTTGCTGATCGTGGCCACAAGGAAAAAAAAAGGACTGCACACTGTATCTCTGTGTAATTAAACCGCTGTCCCAGATGTACACTCAAAAGACTATTGCGAGTGTAGGATTTCTATTAAGCAGGTGATTCCAATTCGTCTAAAGAGCGGCTGGGGACTCGCAGCATGAGACAGGAGGAAATGAATCGGAGCTGTGTAAGCGCGGGGCATTTGCTGCCACTGAAGGGCTTTTAAATGACTCTTGAAGAGAGTGAAGGAGCCCTGGGTTATACTTGTTGGGAATAAATCTCTCATCTTCAGGTACGCCGCTCAGGAGGTCACCGGGAGGTTTCAGGGGAGCACGAGGAGAAGACAGAGAGAAGGAGCTCATTACCTGGGCAATCCGATGAACCAGGAGCCAAAGGGCAGGTGTTAACCAGCGACGGGGGGGATGCGGCAGGGCGGGTTCAGCCTATTTCAGAAAGAAAAGACGATTTTAATATTTCCAAATATAATCCGACGACATACTGGAAAAGCAAACAAGGACACGGAGACGTGATGCTATTGCAAAGCTTTTATTGAAGAAAGAAAAAAAAAAAAAAAAAAAACACCAGTTGACTACATGCCCCTTCCAAAGATCACAGATGAGATGCTTTACTTTAACAACAGAGGGTCAAAGCTCTTTCAGGAGACTTTTCACACTCAAAACCATTTCAGCCTCCGCTGCCAAAGCCTAAAGCACCGCAGCTGATGGAAACATCTACTGTATGGATACAGAGTCGGCCCAAACAAAAGGGATCCTCTTTATTTACTTTGGTAAAAGACGAGTAAACATGGCAACAACTTTGAGTGAGGCACGGCAAAATATGAAATACACAGTATAGTGATTCAATACTGCTCAGCCAAAGGCACTTTTACAAACATGGGTAGAACAAAGACAGAAGACACACACACGAACACACTGAACAAATAAAAAAATCATTACGGTCTTTTCTTTATACTCGTAGCATCAAGCCTCATGTCAGATATGCTCCTGCAAAGATGTGTGATGTGTTCAAGGACTGTCCGTACGAGTAAACAGGAGAGTTTAATACAGATTTTATGGCACATTGAAGTTCTGTGACTCGGGGACGCTTTGTAGAAAACATGTGCTAATAAGCCGATAATTAAATATTCTAAAGCATATAAAACCGGAAAAAACATCAGACTAGGGCTGAACGATTTGGAAACATGTATCCAGTTGTGATTATTCTGAATGATATACTGCGGTTGCTGTACGATTCACAACATTTTTGCATCATCATTCTCATGTAGTGATGTTTTGTGAGGCTCTGTGCCAAACAGACTTTACAATTACAAAACAATTACTTAATCTCCTGTAATGTGGATATTGTACTAGTCCACGCTGCTGTTTTGATTAAGTCCGACTAACTGTTTAGTCCTACATAAGATATGTAGCATTAATCAGCCCCTCCAGGATGTCGTGATCACTACAGGTAACTTTACCGCAGATTTAAGTATTTAAAACAAGTAAAATCTCATTTCATTGCAGAGCTGCACGCAGACTATTGACTCACTCAGCCCCTCTGCCTGTGTAAATTATGAGTGTGAGCTCCGCACTGGGGACAGCGTCTCACACACAGTGACGGGGCTAACTGTTAGCATCACACGGCTAATGTGATCCAGTGGATATTAACAGAGTGGAGCCATTTTGGTGTCGTTGTGACATTGTTGGGACCTTTAACGGCTCGGGGTCGAGTGTTAGCCCCTGCTGCTGTGTTAGCTCGTGCTAACCAAGCATAGAGAGCAGAGACGTTACTTCAAATGGCAGCTGATGTTCGGCAATCAGCTACCACCACAATTAGATTCTAATTCTGTGGGAAACGCTGAATGCTCATTTTACAGGCCCCCCAATCAGAGACAGCATCACAGCTATTTCTAAAAATATTTCACTGCAAAAACCCTCTAAAACCTTGCATCGCAATTAAAAACACAAAAACAAAGCTGCCATGAAGGTATCTCTGACCGCAACAATCCCCATAAAAGCCAGCAAAAGTCCTGGAGAGACTGATTATTGTAATGCTTTTACTGTTTTCTGAGCAGTTTGCGGCCTGTAATTTAAAATGACAATTGCTGATTTATTTTTTTCTATATTAAATAATGTGCGTCAAACGTTTGTTTATATTTTTAGCCGCAACAAAACACATGCTCCGCTATGTTCATCAGCTAGCTGCTAACGTTCTCTGTCAGGTGTAAATGTCCTCAGTGACCCTTCTGGTGTATGACACTGGCAAATCTTCTAACACAGGTGTAAAAAAAATTTGTATTTAATGTTCCATAAAGTAACTGGTTCAGTCACCAAACATCATGCTCAGGTCTTACAGTAAAAGCGCACACTTTCTGTTGTGAGCTACATTTTTACATGATGGTTGTAGCTCACAGTCACTGTATGCTTCCTCACACTGTCACCAATTAAGCTAAACACAGACTGATTCATCTGTGCTATGGTCAGGCCTGAAAGCACAGTCCCTACTGCTTATTGCTTCAGTGTTGCAGTGACATGTTTTCCTGTAGAGTAAGAACCAGAGGCAGATCTGAATAATGGATACCATTTTGGCTTCAGAAAGAAAAGCAAAGCACAAAGGTCCACTTACTGACTAAAAGCTCGTATTGTTTTAAGAGACAATTGACTATGAAAATTACCTGCATTACAATTTTAAATGAGCATCACTGTACTACTTCTGTTCAGACGAGGTTTTTAAATTCATCAGCTGAATGGTTTTTTTTTTAATCTCCGCCTTTGAAATCTTCATTTGTGTTCCCGTCACCAGATGTGAGATCCTGGGTGCTGCCTCATTATCCCAGCAGGCCAGCGGGCCCAGTATTGACCTCTCACAGACGGCCAACGTGACATGCTAACTGAGCCGCATCCCCAGCAACATCTCTGAGAGGTGAAACCTAGCAACACATGTGGCATGACGCTCTGTGGAGTGTGTAGGTTCTGTCCTTTGTTGCCTAACAACCAGTAATCAGACGGCTCACTGAGTCAAGTGTCAAACGGCCAGCATGAAGTATGTGTGCAGCTGTTGTGATATACTCTGTGCCGTTATTCAAAGTATTAGAGATAAGTCTTCTGTAACTAGGAGACGCACAGATTTAAATGCATCTTCTCCTACAGCTTGATCTATTCATAGTTATTTATTATTAATTGCTGATTATAAAAAATACAAGATGACTCTAAACTGTGTTCCCAGCTCAAGTTTTGTGACACTGCGGAGGCATCTCTGACATCCATTTAAGACACAATTTTCCTCTCAAGGAGTCGGTTATGAGTTTCACTTTTCTGTAAGTCTTGCTGTCTTTTAGTTTTTGTGTGTGACCAGTGAACTGCACTCCAGATATTGATGGAAAAATTCCCGAGGACATAGAGTTTAGGTTGCCTAACCTTCTACTGGCCCGGCAGTGCAGAGTTTTTGCTGTGTTTTTAAGGGAATATTAAAAACTCCTTTAGCTTTTAAATAGTCAAAAGGTTTCTCTGTGTTTATGTAGAAATTGTGTCCTAGCAAATGTGTTGATGTATTATTAATGGGCTTATTAGCACAGTTATTTACAGTGTGTTCCCCCGGTTAAAACTTCATCACAAAACTCGGATGTACCTGGACTTACTGTTAATAGTAGATTTGTTTCTGATATTCAAAAGACACTAAACATGTGACAAAACTATATAGACAAGTAAAGAGAATGTTCTGAAAATGATAACTGATTGCTTTGTTCATAACATATCCATCCACATACCCAAGACCTCTGTAATCAGGGCTGAGGAAATACTGTAGACTGATCCGATTAATAAATACGCAGACCAGTACTGATTGACTCCATTGTCTTGGTTGTCTAAAGGCACCCTGTGGAGTTTTCTTGTAAACAAATCAAAAACCAAAATGAAAACATTTGTATATTTTAAATCAGGCCATGTTTATATCATGGACTGTATAAAAATAATGGATAGTCATCATGACATCACTCATTAGTCTGTGGACGTACTGAAGCCTTAAGTTTTGCAATTTGGCCGTCGCCATCTTGTTTTTTTTGGAGCCAGAAGCGACCATATGTGGATGAGAGGGTGAAGCTGTGGAGGGTTATGCATAACTAGTCATGGCATCTTAGCGTGAAGAACTGCAGCTTTTGACGCTTTCCCATTGGCTTCATTTTTCAGCCCCAACGGCTGCTGTTTGGTTTAAATCCATGCTAGCATAGCTTCGCAGCTTGGAGCGTTACTTCCACCAACTGTTGATTAGCGGACTAGCGTCGAACCACCAGTAAAAAACATACCGTATATCACGTCACCTGCTCGAGGCATGGGCAGGTCATGACACAATTGGCTCTTGGACACAGACATGTAAAAGGACTCCCACCCCTTTAAGAAGCACGGCCTCAACTGAAAGAGCCACATAACTTAGTTTTCAAGATGAAGTCTGTGTCTGTGGTCATTCGATGTCCCTTTGTAGTTGCTGTGCATCATTTTGTGGTGGTGCGTGAAATTAACATTGGTGAATATTTGCCTCCTGTTCTCTTCCATTTAAATGTGACATTAGCATCCGCTGGCAAAGCAAATATGCAGTGGCGCTGAACTCTGGTGAACTCTGACCAGCAAAGTCACAGCCTCAACCAGTAGCAAAAATAGATAGAATAGACCGATTGCTGCCGTGTCTAACCAGCCGATATTGTTACGATACTGGCCATGAGAAATAAAAACTGCTCCACATGAGATGCTGCCTGGCAGACAGTGAATTAGGAGACAGGCATGGAATGTAAGAAAATGGGGAATGCACCAATGACATCATATTTTGATATTTATTAGCAAGCTAGCTAATGTTAGCTAGCAAGTCAGCTTTCCGCATGTGTCACTCTACACAAATATTGCCCCGGCAGGCGATACTTGCCTACATTGTGCCCTAAGTCTTGTATGGAGGGTGTCAGCATACGGATGAATGGGTGCGTGCAAGATTCAAACTAAACGTGGACCCCATTAGAAAATCATCGCTCCACAGCGCTACTAGTGGTCAAAAACTCCACAGGGTACCTTTAACTCACCATTACCGTATTACTCTCGTAATTATAACTAAGTAGATCAAACAGTCAAACTTCTGGTCGGCTGACTGTGATTGTTGGATGGAACAAATAATAAAATCAGTCATTTCTGGGAAACTCTCATGGTCCCTTCTTCGCCCATCAACCTTAAACAAACACTAAATATAAAAGACAAGTCTGAATGGTACAATCAATACTGACACACAGCACAGTGACACACACAGGCACACAGTACCAACAGCATAGTTCTGATTAAAGGATTACTATAAGGACACTTATGCTTGAATCTGTACAGGTAAAATATTTCCTTATTCATAAAATTTCTTATAAAGTGTCGATGCAATTAACATCAAAAATTGCATAGCCATATCTAATCCGTTACCTCTACCAGACTGCAATCACTAATCTAAAATATGTCGCTGTGAATGAGAGAAGTTACATGTTTATCTGCTCAAAGATGATATACTCAAACATAGGGCCGTATCTGTATTAATGCAGAGCCGTGATTGTACTGTTCAGGCCAACAGAAAATTATTTATACATAAAAGCAAATTCGCTTGGAAAGAACAAAGAAAATATTATGTTAAAAAGGGAATTGCATTCAACAGCTGCCTACTGAGGATTTTCTCTTTGACACTGAGAATTACCATGTGTGACTCCTGTGGTCCCCATCGATAAAATGTAAGTTTAATATAGTTGCGTACAAAACACAGCAAATCTGGCAGCTTAAATTCAATTCTTTGGTGTTCAGTTATGCAGAACTGTGTTGCAATAATGAGCTTCAGTGTGTAATGTGATCCCTATTCATGTACCATGTTAAGGAATAAAAGAAGTGCTCTCTGCAGCTTACACTAAACACTGATGAAGCTACAGATACACGTCCATCCATTCGTCCTCACCTGCAGGGCAGGTGTGTCAAACATTTTGCATGTTTCGGTGGAGTCAGAAAAATGTGGGCGTGCATGCGTACATGTGCACCCTCACTAGAACATACCGGTTTAAGGTGATTATGATATGAGATAATAACTGAGTGATGACGTATATTGTAATGGTTAACTGGTGGGTTTGGAGTGATTTCAGCAATAGCTTCACATTTTGGGAAATATGCTTGAAATATGAAGGTACTTTTTTGCCCTTGCATGTTTTAGTTTGTTTTGTTGTTGACTGCTAAATATGATGTGCTGTTTAAAAGAGTCTGTAGTGTCCAAGTTATATTAAATTACTTTATTGTGATGTTTTGCACTGCACTATTGAAGTATCTGCCATTTTCTGTGAGAGGCTGCGACTTTATTCACATGAAATTGCAGATTAAAAATTATGCTCTTATTCCTATTTGCAGACCAAAATAAATTCAGACTTCTTTTATGATATTATAATATTTTACCCCCTAAATGACCATTTGCATATTAATTACTCATCCCATTTTGCAATGACTTCCTGAACAAAACATTTTACTTGCATGCCTCGAGAGAACAAAAAATCTCATGTAGCATAATCCAAGTCTCATATATGTTCAGTACGTCCCAATGTCATGTAACAAAAATGGTAATTTTACTTCGCCGAACACAGGAGCTGCTGGCTGCTGCTGCTTCGATCAGTCAGTTAGTTTCCTGCTACTGGACAACTTTGGCGTTTTAAAGGGTAAGTTTAGATTCACTATAGTCACACAATAACAAAGACAAACCATCTGATAGAGGCAGCAGTAGATCAGCAGCTCCTGTGTTCTGCAAGGTAAAATTACTACTTTTGTTAATGGAGTGGATTTTAATGTCTGGCTTTGAAGGGAGAATAGATGAGTTAAACTTTCAGTTCAGTTTTAAATAGTAAGATTATGCACGTGTTTGGGAATCGCTGGGCAAATTTACTGGCTAAATATGATTGGATTACAATGCACAAGCTGTGTGAGAGTTTTCAACAGATGGACCCCTATGACTTCAATTCATCAAGAGTTGTCTCTGTTTTTTATAGATTTTTTTTGTTCACTGGTGGGATGCGAGAAGTTACGTTTTCTTTAAGACAAATAACTGATGCACAAATAGTCAGCTGGGGGGGTGATTTATTCCTTTAAAGCTAGCTTAATATAAAGTCTGAACACAGCAAGTCCGACTCTATCAATGGTGATAAAAACCACCTACCAGTGCCTCTGAAGCTCTCTAGGTAACACGTTTTATCGCATTATTTAAATCTGTACAGAAACAAAGCTCTAAGAATGTAGTGGAGTATTTCTTGCCTAGAAGCAGCTGTAAAACTGTGAGGTACAACATGTTAATAAGTGTGCTTTGATCACAGTTAGGTGGATGTTTTAACAGTGGACAGAGCCTCGCTAGCTGTTATTACGCTAAGCTAAGCTATACTTCTGCTGAGTGTTGCTTCATATTTAGTGTACGGACATGAAAGTGGCATCAATCCTCTCATGTAACTCTCAGTTAGAAAGCACGTGAGCATATTTCCCAAACTGTTCAGCTATTCCTTTAACAGCACAGTTAAAAACACACAGCCTCCTCTGCTGTGATTGTACCGAGTCAATAGATACATGTATGCAGGTGAACACGTGATGCTATGTTTACTGAAAGTGAGTATATATAGAGGGATATATATTTATGCTGAGGAATGCAAGCTTCTGTGGGTTGGTATGTTTGCGAGAGAAAGAAAGAAAGAAAGAGGGAGAGACAAAGAGAGACAGAGCGAGCGTTGGGTTATCACAGTGGAGGTGACCAGGCGGCGGGTTGTTCAGAGGTCAGTGGTGGCCTTGGCGGTGAGGTCCTGGATGCGGCTGGTGTTACAGTTTTTGCAGAGGACGTGTCCGTCCAGAGGGTAGCAGCCCTGGTTATCCCCCTCTGAGAGCAGGGAGCCACAGTCCTGCAGGACACAGATACTCTGTTAGTCCACAAACACAAACAGAGCCATTAGCCACGCTCACCGATCAGGCACATTCATACGCTCTCTGTGCTCACACTCTAAATGAGACATTTACTGCGTTTATAAACTCAGCCAGTGTCAAGTTACAGGAGGCTCTCTGCAGAAAAGCCTGCGAGGCTGGAGCCCGTGTTCTGGTTTTCTAGCAGCTGGTGAGTCTGGAGGGGCAACAACTGGTTATTACTGGGTAACAGTCAGAGAAAATCCTTTTCTCTGAACATCTCGGGGGTTGCACTTTTACTTTAGTAGTCACATTCTTCCAGATACATGTTTATTGAATTCAAATTAATAATTACAGTGTTATTTTTTAATTAGAACCTTTTGTTATTTTAATATATCAGATACAAATTCAGTCAACACAGCTAAACATCAGTTTGCTGCCGTTGTCATCTGTTTGTATGTTTACAGTGTGTGTGTGTGTGTGTATCTATCTATAAATTGTCCAGCGGCTCAATTTTGAGTCGATACCCCTTTAGCAATGTTACCTATGTTAGCACTGTTAGCATCATTAAGTGTCAGCATGGCTAGTGGTGCTAACATAGTTAACAATGTGAACAGCGTTTTGTGGCTCAAAATGAAGCGAGGGGGTAAACGAGGGTAGCTACCATGTTTCCAAGTTCGGGCATTGGGCACTATGTTCGGCATGTTAAAGCAGCCAGCTAGCTGTCAGAAAAACTGACAAAAAAAATAAAATGAAATGGAAAAACATTTACAAAACAAAACATTAAAATGTCACCACCTCGAAATGAATAGCACTTTGAAATGTAGCGCTAAAGCTCACTGAGCCAATGAAGTGCCAGGCGAAAGGTAAGAGCCTTGTGTCTCATGTCATTTTGCTTTTTTTTTCTTAAAATGAACTGGTTAGTTCCTGGTTAATGGGTGACGGCTATCGGAACAAAAAATAAATAACAGAAACTGACATCCCTAATTAAAAGTATTCATACTGGCAGCAACACAAATTTGCAATTTCATTGGATCTGCTTTTAGCAAAATTCTCTGAGTTGCATCTGGTAAACAGCTACACAGTGTATGTGTCCAGGGCTTTTATTGTGAAAGGTAAGACTGGAAGGAGCAAATCAAGGTTGAAAGGAGCATGAAAGTTTGTCATCAACATCAGATTCGTACGATGTGACTGGAGGATGCCTTTATTTGTGATCCTACAATAAAGCTCAGAAAAATCAACCTTGTTCGGAAAAACAATTACATTGTTTCTTCGCTAGATCATTCAATTCACTTTTATTTATTTGTTACATGAAATCATATATATAGTTACAGTAAAATGAATGGTTGTCAGTTCCTTGAATATAGTAGTAATAAATAATCATTACAGAAACAATCTACTGATGAAAACGTCCCCAGTGTGTGATGCCTTTAATCAAGCAGATCATACATAAGACCTGAGTGATAATTGTATTTGTGTCTGTACATCTCTCGCTCTGCTCCGTGTTGTTTACTCGACAAATCCTGAAGAAGATCTCTTAAATCGAAATGTTTCTCTGTTCTGGCACAGTGTGTGGATCTTTGGTCTGACTCCAGCCTTCAGTTTGTTTTCTGATCCAGCGTCTGTAAAACAGTGTGTTCCCTACCCTCTTCTTACAGGGTAATAACCACACACACACACACACACACACACACACACACCATGTGGACAACTTCACACACACATACAGACTCACACATATTGCTTTGGTATTATTTTCTCATTGTCTGTGACACTGGGTTACACTCTTAACATCTCTCTCTCTCACACACACTCGCATGCACACACAGACGCTCTGAGAATTACAACTCCATCTACTCATGTCTCCCTGGTGACAAAATTCTTCTCTTGTTGAGCCCCTTCAGCTGAACTAATCTGCTTTGCTTTCCTTTGACCTTTATGTCTGCCAAACGCTCTGTGTACTCACACTGGCACGGCTCTTTGACAATGTGACACGTTACTTCTCTTTTAGCCGGGCACGTAATGTCTCAGCGCCGCTTATCAGCCGGCGAGCGGCGGCTGACAGATTGGTTACTATGTAAGTCCATGAACTTTGCAGAGGAGAGATGGAAAGCTATTTCGAGGCAGGTAAGAGAGGGATGATTCAGTCTCACTGAAAAGGTGACTCGGGGGACGGGCATGCACGATATGCCTTCTACCTTCATGCCTTAATGACTGTCACCTGGAGCTCTGCAACACGGTACATAACCAGCAGGGCTAATTATAGAGAGCCCACATGCCAGAGGAGATAAAAACACATAGAGAGCATACCTCACAGCGGTAACACTGCACGTGGAAGTCGCGGTCCAGGGCCACAATACGGACGGTCTCCTCCTGGCCCGGTGCTGGCATTATAGGCTCAGAGCACACACAGCAGCGTGGAGCGAACTTCCTGTGAAACAGAACCAGCAAAAGAAACGAGCTCAGAACAGCAGAACATATTGTGACCTCCAACGACAATGTGAAGTAACTATAGCGATCCATCATTACTCACTGCCTGATATTTTCTTGATTATTAGCTCATTGTTTGGTTTAAAAATTGTCGCAAAATGGTGAACTGATCCCACCATAGCTCGAGCTGACGTGTTCAGATTGTTTGACTTGTGTGGCCAACAGTTCAAAACCCCAAAGATGTTTCATTTACAACAATAAAAAATAGAAAAAGAGCATTTCCTTATAATGAAGTTTGCAGTTGAGTGTGAAGCCATAAGGATGCGAGTCAGCATCTCCAAATCTGAGGCCATGGTTCTCTGCCAGAATCCGGTGCATTGCCCTCTCCAGGTTGGGGGAGAGTTGCTGCCTCAAGCGAGGGAGTTCAAGTATCTCGGGGTCTTGTTCACGAGTGAGGGTAGAATGGAGCGTGAGATGGATCAGCGGTTTGGTGCAGCTTCTGCAGTGATGAGGGCGCTGCTCCGGACCGTCGGGGTGAAGAGGGAGCTGAGCCAGAAGTCAAAGCTTTCGATTTACTGATCCATCTACGTCTCAACCCTCCCAAGATGTGGGTAATAACCGAAAGAATGAAATTGGGGATAGAAGGGGCTGAAATTAGTTTAGCTTAGCTCAGCCAAGGAGGATGCCATTATGTTTACATCTCATGCTGTCACGGGCACAAGCCTCTCGTTCACGTGAAGATGCACGCTTCCTTCTGTGTAGTTGCACAATTGGCGGATGTAGTTCAGTAGACAGAAAATCTCTTCATGAAACTGCTCATCTGTGGATTATCTTGAGTCATTATCTTGGTCATGATTGCTTGAAAGAGAGAGACATTGCTGTTGAGTTTTTCAGGTGTATTTTTTTTGGCGCTTTGAGCACCACAAGCCGAGTCCCATCTAGTCCCATTATGTTGGAGAGAAGACAGACATCTCTACAGCCGATACCTCCAACACTCAGCAACTCATGACAAAACAATCTAGACTGATAAGCAGCACAACAGGTAAGAATAAAAATATATATTTTTGAATTTGGCACGAACTGTCCCTTTAAAAATTCAGTCTACTTGTGACTCTGTTGATAATCTTATCTTATCTTATGACCTCTTGTGGGGGTCCCAGCCCCATGATTGGGAACCCCTGGACTAACTTATCTATCAACAAATTGTTTCAGTTCTTCACACACCAGTAAAAATACATATTATAAAGAACAAGGGTGCTTACACAAAGACACAGCTTGTGCATTTTGTTCTGCTGTTACCTCCGCCAAGGAGGTTATGTTTTTGATCGATTTTTGTTTGTCAGCAGGATTACAGGAAAACTACTGGCCCAATTTTTAAGAAAGTTGGTGGAAGAGTATAGCCCGGGCCAAGTAAGAACCCATTAAATTTTGGAGTGAATCCAAATCACAGGGTAGATATATGAATTATTTTTCACTTTTGTTCACATTATGAGATGGGGCATTTGGCCTTGGTGAAGGTCTGCGCTCTTCAAGTGCCCTTGTAGTTTAATTTTGATTCACTCAACCGTCGAGGTGGCACTAAAAGCTAAATTTGCCTTTCTCTGAAATATTTCACATAAACAGAATATTTGAGGAAAAGCTAAACAAGTTGTGGGATTTTTACAAAATATTACAACTGAATTTCATAGAAAAAGTTTCAAGCCCTCGAATCGGTTACTCTGGAAATGCCTTCAGGAGGAAGAAGTCTATCTAACAAAAGGATCACTGAGGATATGAAAAGCACACTGATTCTCAGGTCCTGTCAGGTGACTGATGGCTGGTGGACACTTCAATTTCTGATGCTGATTGAATGCATGGGAATCAGGAAGTGAAGGGGATGTGTGGTTTTGGGGAACCACAGCTGCACTGTATTAGCCAGAGAAAAAGCTCAGGCGCGGGCGTGACTATTCCTCGACACAAAGGGCTGCGCTGTTGAGGTCACACTTGTCATGTGGAATTAAACAACGGCCCAGTGCAGCTACTCCACAAAGAAAAAGCTGTGCACTCACACCAAGAGCCAGCTGTTTACTTCTGTTTCCCTTCTGGTCACTGAGTAAAGGAACATTTCTGGTAAGGTGCTGGTTATGCAATCGGTGGAATGTGACACAATGACAGGAATTTACTATTAAATCCATGTCCACAGCCACATTTCATAAGGTCATGGGCTTGTGACATTACCCACAATATTTCCCAAAAGGGAAGCGCCAAGATCTCGGATTGATTAGGCTGAAATACACATAGGGAGAGTAACAGATTCTAAAGATTTTAAAGCAGAACTAGTTGATTTAGCCACTTGGGGGCAGTGGAACAAGACACATTTGGCTGACAAAGAACAACATTAGCACTTATTTGGAGTCGAATCTGCCAAATGTAAGTTGAACATTCACTCGTCTTTTAAATAAGCTCTATATGATATTAAGATCGTTGGTATAATATAGCAGCAAAGAGCTATTTGTGCACATACGGCGGTTACCACTGATATCGGGACAGCGTCCTTGAGTCCGCGTAGCGCCAACCCTCTGGTTCTCTTCAGGTTCACACCATTAGCTTTGTCAGCGCTGATGCCACTGTTAGCACTCTTGACACTGTTAGAATTGTTAGCTGCAACCCACTGGGTCAGCCGCGTTTATGTTGAGAGCTGTGTGCAGAAAATGTATAAATCATACGCGCTCTGAATCATGAATAGAGCTCCTTTAACTCTGATTTAGTTAAAAGAGGCCCTTCTGTGCAGAGTTTGCATGTTCTCCTGCGTGGATTTTCTCAGTGTACTCCGGCTTCTTCCCACAGTCCGAAGACAGGCAGGTTAACTGGTGACTCTAAAATCAGTTGGACACATGGTTTGCTAGTTTCCTGTAAAATGGCTAGTTAGATGAGAGGATGTGTGTAGCTTAGCTTAGCAAAAGTACTAGCATCAGGGTAGAACTGCTAACCTGGACAAACAATATCTCTGCATTTCTTAGACTGGATGAAACAGCAAGTAGCTTGCTAGCTAACAACACTAACCCCCAACTCTGACAGCAAATAATACAATTTTGAAGCTATTTTTAGTCTTTAAAATTGGAAAAGGAAAGTAGACATATATCACCACTGATTAATGTCATCAAAAATTCCCTTTCCTTTAAGCTCTGACTCAAGCTGTTGAATGCTCCATGATGTTTACTGGAGTGCTGTGCCATTTTTCCGACAGCTCAGAATCCTGGAGCCCCAATCATGCGAAAGATGTCCTATTGTACCGAGAGGCCATTTGTCAGAGAGCCTGGTATCCCGAAAACAAATGTGCATTGCTCTGAGGATTATTTCTCCATAAGCACTCTCCGAAACAGAAGCACAAAGCTAATTATGATGCAGGATGACATCATCGGAGGTATGACGCGCCCTACTCTGCTTCTAACTGACCTCAACACTCTTACCCTAAACCTTATGGACACAACCAACGAAGGCGATGAGTGCCACCCAATCAGAGGCAGAGTAGGGAGGTCCAGTGATGTCATTCTGCATGATAATTAGCCATGTGCTTCAGGGGAACGGCCCTTCAGAACAATTTGTTTTCTAGATGCCAGGCTGTCCGACAAATGGGCTTTTGGTCCTATGGGACATTTTTCGGACTACTGAAGAGGATCAGGGATGCAGCCTTTGTCAAAGACTAAACTCTGCAACACACTACCTATAGATATCAGGGAAGTCAGCTCGCTAAATATTTCACATTTCCTGATACAGGTCTGAAACTCATTCTTTTTACACTTCATGCTGCTGCAACTCTTTTAAAATCTTACTTGATTATATGACATATAGTTTTACAATTCTATGATTTTTTTGACTCACTAACTAGTTGCTAACTTTGTCTGTCTGAAATCTGACACTGGTAACACATAGTATGGAGCTTTTTCTTTGAAAGCTGTGGCCTGCTGTATCAGGAAGGACAAAGATGAGACTGAGTCAAACGCTGCCAACAGGACCATAAAATGATGAGCTGAGGGGAACTGCAGAGTTTCATTCTCTGTGAGTTTGTCACTGTGAGCACATGTTACATAAAGTCATTTGATCATTTGTTGATACAAAAACATTTATTTTTAACCCGATGAAATCCTTAACTACGTACTTGTGAAAGTCCTCGATGCAGTGGATGTGGTTGGACGCGTCCACGGTGAAAGGGATGCCGTCCAGGCTGCGGTGGCACACCACGCAGGTGAAGCAGTGAGGGTGGTAGGCTTTCCCTGTAGCCCGCAGGATGCGCTCCATGATGGGCTTACTGCAGATGGTGCAGGTCTCAAGGGTGTTCTGCAGACACAAACCCACAGACACCCACACGATTACACAACAAACCTGATGATGAATGTAGTGATTCTGATGATTCATTTCTAAAGGCCCTTTGAGTGTTTATTTACAATTAGCACTTGTCTGCTAACAAATTCTAACCAGTATGAGACATTTAGAAAAGTTTTGTAGCATTTTCTCCTGTGTTGAGTATGTGGTTTTTAACTTCCTGTTGCCAGTGTTACACATCAGGTGGCGTGGCGTCCATTTGCGCCCATGTAACAAATAAATCTACTCTCAGGACCTTTAGCTCGACTGTCCTCAAATGCCTCTGAATCTGAGGGAATCTGATTAGCGCTCCTCTCGAAACACAAACACAGTCATTTTTCAGCTGCCCTCGCCCACACTTCATCCTCCCATATGCAAGAGTGCGAGCAGTAAATATTTCCACTTTGTGATGACTGCAGGTTTTCTGCAGCCAGGCGACTGGGCAAGCGGCCCGCGGGGGGACGTGGCAGCCGCCTGCCTCTGACTTATCTGTGGCATCTCTCTTCTTAATATCTACCGGGAGACGCCATTTGTTATTTCAATATTTCATAAATAACGACCGCCTCTCTAAACAGCAATGCAATTACTGGGGATGGATATATCATGTGAGGGTGATCAATGTGCGGCCTGATGTGGCTGTGTGTGGAGCTGACGGGCCCCGCTGTCGCTGCTTCTCGCTCAGGCATTTCCTGGATCTCTGTGTTTCTCTGCTCTCCCCCTCTTTTTCTGCGCTTGGCTGGGCTAAAGAGTGCACGGTTCAGCTGTTCCCATTGGCTCCCACTGTAGTAGCAAGCTGCCTCAGTGTTTCCAAACACAGCTCGGGGTGTGTAGCAACACTGCGCTGCGTCATCGGCTGCCTCCCAGACGCACCGCTGGGCCCTGCCGTTTAAAATGACACTTGTGTGACCGCTCGGCCGAGGTAAACTCCCAACTCCCGCCTGTCCGGCTGCGGAGCACGTGCAGTGACATTTATAGTCTATATGCTAATGAGCAAAGGCAGCTTTACAGGATGAGGTTCATTGGAACTACGATGTAAAAACGTCCCTGACATGATTCCGTGTGCTGTGTGACTTTCGCCTCTCATGTGTCACTGGAGGGTGAGAGGGCAGCGGATGAGAGCAGCTGATGTATGACTCCAGGCTGCGAGAAGGTGCTTTGAAAAATGGCCGTTTCTTCAAAGCACTCCTGGAGAGGCATTATTTCATGAAAAGCAATGTGTGCAGACAAGCTCCGCATTCTTATTTGTCTTTTTTTTCCCCCCTCCCTTCAAGACGGTAATAGAAATAAACATTATTCCCAGGGCAACATTTGTGTATAAACAATGTCCATATTGCAATCCTGCTCGATCCTGGAAGTGGAATGAAGCCTTTAATGAGCTCGCTGCACTGAGCCCTTGAGGTTTGCCTCACGCACGCACACAGAGACAGAGAGAGGTAGAGGTAGAGACGGAGAGAGAGAGGGGGAGAGAATATATTTGCAACCTGAGAATGTGAGTAAGATACCAGGGCCAAACAGCACTAAACCATCCTCAACTCTTACTCATCTGTCTGCATTCCCACTTACTTATTCTCATCTGCCCTTCATGTGGGAATACCTTGCCCTTGTTTAGCTTAACTAGAGCATATGATTTCACAGCACACAGTTCCTCCGGGCCATTGTAATGAGTACAGTACTCAAAAGACAAAATTTCTCTCTTTCTCTCTGATGGTAAGATTCTATGACCTCAATTCATTCATTGCGCTCAGCCTCGCTTGTTTTTTATTCACTCGTGACTCCTTTTATTCGGCATTAGGTAACATTTAGCAGGCCTGCTACACAAACCGATGTCAAAACAGAAAATGTACATGACTCTTGGTGTGTGTTTGGGCACAACCTCCACAGATGGTTTAAGGAAATTCGGCATAAATCACTTCATGCCCTCTCTGTCAGACATCCAGGTCCTCTGCAGTTTGCCACTAGAGGGCTGTATATGTCTGCAGATGTCCGGGTTTTGCTTTCCCCTGACTAAATGTGATGTATTCAAGCATATGTATTCTTTTTTTCCCCTCTCTCCCTCATACATTTCTCTAAGTGTTTGCCCAGAAGGCTAAACAAATGTCTAGGCAGATGAGGTAAAGTGAATTTAGGTCAGACAGCCTCTTGCTGAACTGAGGGGTGAGTGGAGTGCGTTAAAGTCAATTGTGGCCCCTTTTCCCCTCATTGTAACCCGTTAGCTTTTGCTACAAAGTGCTATCATGGTCTTACTCCAAAGCACGCTGATGCCTGCGCAGCCCGGTCCAGCTTCCCACTATTTAGCAACGGGCTCCCAAACGACGTTTGACACAGCTGTCTGTTGGAATGAGGAGTGTGATGGCAAACAAAGCATGTAACAGGGAGTTAAGAGGTCCCATGTGCTCGGCTCTGAACATGAGACACAGGCCTGACAGAGTGAGACAGAGAGGCAGCGACACAGACGGTCAGACAGCTCACATCATTTAGTGTCACTTTCAGTCTGTTATTTAAAGAACCTGAATGAAGCCGGATCATTTTCTCAATTTCTCCAGTAAATCTGCTTGTAACTCATGAATTTATTGGATCCAATGATATTTCCTTTATACTTTACTTTATTAGATTTAGCCTTGATTCAGTCCTGGTAATTCTTTTAACATAGCTTCCATTGTGTGTTGTGTTTTTATGATAATGTGTTTTAATGTGTCTGTCTGGATGTGATGTGATGAGGTTTAATGTCCTCTCTCTAATAATAGACTTTGTAAGAGCAAACCAAAGACAAATTTCTAACTTAAGCACTCAAAAAGTAGACAATAAAATATTTTGTATTCCATTTCTGCTCAATTCCAAACATGTACATCATCTACACGTCAATTAAAAACCAGTAAGGTATATCACCCTAATACGAACCTGTATATCTTAATTCATTTAATTTCATTCATTATTTAATTTTAAATGTGTGTTAATCTCTTTTTTTTTTTTTCTAGTATGTGTGTGTGTGTGTAGATATATACACTTATATATATATCTTTGTTACATTTCTAAAATCAATGACGATATAGCTGGAGAAGAAATCAGAGACCCATGACTTGACTAAATGACTCGTTAAGAGTTCGGGCCACAACTTTTGATTCATTTATAGATATTTTTCTCAATTAATTAACCGGCCTCAAAGCCCCTTAATCTATATTAAATTTACTATAATGTACTTGACAAGAAGAAAAGCAGCATTTAAGCAGGTGGCACTATCAACAGTCGGCCGTTTTTGCTTAAAAATAGACAATTAACTGATTATCAAAACAGTTGCCAACTCATCATTATTCATGGGATTTAAAAAATGCTGCAGTCTTTATTATATTAAAAGTTTGAGCTGGGCGACAAATAGAAAATCAAATAACTCAATATCAACATTATGAAGATATTATAGGGTTGACAATTGAAAGGGGTTGCAATCACCAGAGGATCCACGATACGATATTGTCACGATACTTCAGTCATGATACAATATTATTACGACTTTAAATATGTTGCGATATGCTGAGCATTGGGATAAAATATATCGTGATTAATTCAACTGAAGATTATGTCCTAAAAAGGAAAACTTTGCCAACATCTGTTTTATCGACTAAGATAAAGTTTTTTAGTTTGTTCATTGCACTTCAGCCAATATATCTGCAGGACTGTAAAACAAATGATTATATTATTCTAGTAGGCAACCTAACGTTTAGTCTGTATTAGTCATACCAATAATTTCCATGATAAAAAAACTTGGCACCTTGTGATGATACAATATTGCCACAAAAAAACTATCGCGATACTATGCTGTATCAATTTTTCCCCTCCCCTAACAACGAGCGCTTTCCCATTTTGTTTGAGTCTTGCACACATGCGGGCGTCACCACAGACACTGACCCCGTCTGGAAGCTGATTGGCCCCCTGGAACCCAAACTACCAGAGTAAAGGCCGTCTATAGCGGGGACAATACAAAAAATAAAAAACGTATATAGAACATTTGTTTAAGTTCAAACCTTTGACACCAAGGCCGATGTGAATATTTACATTCTGTGCATCTTACAGAAAATGCTCCACCGTCACACAATCCTCTATTAATCGTTGTCTTTACTATAATATACCCACATGGGTTTGTTAATTAGGGCTGAACAGTATAAAGAAAATCAGATATCGTATTATTTTTGACCAAATACCGTGATATCGATATTGCGATAATATTTTGGGTTGCTTTGGTGCTTTCACAAAAGATCTGCACATTGATATTTTTGACAATCATCAGCAATATGGAAATAATGAACAGTCTGGTAAGATCAGAAAATGACATCACTTTACTGTCACGCAGCCTTTAAAACCAGGGAAAGGCAACACTGAGATGATGTCTAGTCTCATCAAGACAACACTGATATACTGCTCAGCCCTACTTTAAATTATATTCAGTTGTCTACGATGTACAAGACGAGAAGAAAAGCAGCAAGTCCTCACATTTAAGATGCTTTCAACACCAAATGTTTGGCATTTTTTGCTTGAAAATGGACGAATGATTAATGATCAAAATAGTTGCCAACTCATTATTATTCACTGTATTTAAATGCTGCTGCAGCCTCAACTATTATATTAAAACAGTTTAACTACATGATATAAATCAATACTTGCATCACTGGTTCACTCAGGGTTCAAGGATTCAGCCTCCGAATGATTCAGTCTGTGGGTTGTGCAGCTACAGGTAAAACAAAGCTGGAACAAAGCTGTATTTTCCATGTTTGCAGGTGAGACAGTAAACAGTTGGAAATGTGCTGTGGCATATTGCAAAGTTTAAGCTGCTCACCATCCCCACAACACACATTTTACACCTATCTGTTCTTTTTTTTTTTTTTTTTCACATGGCCAAGTCGGGCTGACAGGAGGCAGGCTGGAGTTCAGTGAGACTGCACGCGATTTATGACCTGGCACGCTGAACTCAGAGCGGGCCAAATTTACAGATGATCTGATTCAGTGTTAGTGTGTCCAGACCCTCACAGAATGTGCCGGTCAGTGCCAGGCCATGCTGTGTGAATTAACTACACCCTACTGAAGGTGGCTCGGCGATATCTAACAAGCGCTTGTTCGAAAGAAAGGCCCGGGCGCTGCTGCTGTGCTCCTCTGCAGAGAATAAGAGACGCTGACTTGGTCGTGAACTATGAGTCAAATCAGTGACCCTCCGACATCCTGAGGGAAGGTGTCTGCTGACTTAATGAACCTTGACAAGCAGCCTCTCTCCCTTTTATTGTTTAAAATGGGTCAATCAAGCAGGACTAGAAATAATCCTTCCAACAGACATATTTACAAATACAACACATATATATATTTATAAATATATGTGTGCTTATTTTTTAACAGGAGGAGCTGTGAAACAAGAGAAGCAAGAAGGAGTGAGACATAATAAAGATGAAGGAACAATGACTCATAGTGAGGTGATACTATAGAGAAAGTGAGAAAGCTACAAACTGCATGGGTCAACTAAAATAAAATCACACATAATTCAGTCTTCCAAACCAAACAAACTACAGCTTTAAAGGAACTGTTACTTTTTTTATATATGAAGCACCCAAAATTGCCTAACCTTGGTCTGTACGCAGAGTATGAAGCTAGTCCCAGCAGCTGATTAACTTCTTAACTGGGTGCAAGGACTTCCTTGACTCTCTGCTGGTTGCCTGGTAACCTCACGGTGATGACACAACTCCAGTAAATCACTGTGTCCGGCTCACCCCGAGTTAAACCACAACTGGCTGTTTTCACACTTCAGTTTTTGTCAAATTAAAGGATTTTGCAACCCTGGACCTATTCTCCCATGTCTCTGTGTCTACGTGACTAATGTGAACAACAATTTTAGAAATTAGTCCAGTATTGAGTGAGAGGGCTGCAGCCAGCAGCCTCGAAACAGGCCGCAAAGCAACTACTTGGGGTATATGCGCACTGTCGATGTACGTCCACTAACAGTGCTTGTATGTGCCAATGACTAACAAGTGTCTAACAAAAAAAAAAGTGTCTAACAAGAGTATGAAAAGGATCCCTACTGAGCGGACCTTTTTGTTAAAGAGTAAGATCCTTGATGTTTAGCCAGAAACAGCCCCGAAATCACTATCACCAAACCCACCAGACTCCATTTAAATAAACCGTACTTTTATCATCGTCAAACAGACACGCTTTTAAGACGATAGAAACAAAATGAAGCTCACAAAAAATGTCTTCGTCTTTTCATTGTTCCAACAATCACCAACCGGGTTGGGTTAGATTAATTCTTAATTCACCCAGTTTGATGTGAGAATATGCTACCCTCTATAGGCCCTAAAATTACTGTTTATTTAAATGGAGTCTGGTGGGTTTGGTGGCAATGTTTTCCGAAGAGTTTTTGGTTACACAAAAAGGTCTATCTCTGTAGAGATCCTTTCCATAATGTTGTCAGACACTTCGAATAATAAATCCGAGCCTAAAATTGATGGCGGGAACATGCCCCACCAATTTAAAAAACTGTTGCTCCCATTAATCACTTAGACACAAAACAAGTGTCTACAAGCTAATCGGCTGCTGCCTGGAAATGTTTGACACGGATATGAGAGTGGCATCGATGTTCTAATCCAGCTCAAAATGTCGACATCTTCCTTTAAACATACTGACAAGTGTATGTTACCCTGAAAGTCTCAACAGACACAACAGCTCATGAACTTCACACAGGTAAGTTTTAATGTAGTGATATTTTATTAGAGTGCATTTGATTTGTTATTTTGTCCATGCTATAAATATACTACACATATCTCAAAGGGAAACTGTGACAACTGCTGCTTTCTGACCATCAAGAGGGCTTTGTTTGAATTTTTCAGCCCTTGAGGTTGCCATCGAGCCAAAAACCGCAGTTTTTGGCCTGGTATTAAAAAAACAAAAACAAAAACAATTTAAAATCAATAATAATGGCATAACACTGCAATGACAACAATTTATCATCTCTGTTATATGACGGCTGTTCTAGTCCTCTGCTCGGAGGGTAAGGAGCTCCCAGACCTCATTGTTTTCCCAACTTGAGGACATTCAAGTTAGCTGCTGACTGCTAACAGCTACTTCTTAAATCTTCCGAATGGGTCGTATGCATAACATGTCATGAAAGCTTCATACCTGTGCTGCCCATGATCCTGTCCTGTCAGCTTTCCTCTTTATACAGACATCATTTCGGCGCTGTTACTACCCCCTGATGCTGGTTTAAATGCAAGACAACTCTGTCCCACTTTCCACAACTTTAGTTTTTACACAGCACAGTGGAACTCTCTATGAGCCCCACTCACAAAGATCCCTGAAATACACTAAAGATGTTTAACTTTTAACTTTCTTTCCAATGATTATGAATTCATTTACAAAACCACCCTATTTAATACACTACTCCTTCACAACTCCACATACTATGGTTGAAAAACTCCACAACAAACTATGAAAGCAAAGGTCACGGCTAAAGAGCTCTCGTCTTCAGTTCACAGTGTATCTGTGCGGGTCTTCTATTATTTGAAGTGCTTTCAGGAAGAAGAAGCAGAGCTACCTCACTCACAGCTGACTTGGCACCAGCTTCTGTTCATGCATATTTAAAAAGCAGATTTGGCAAAACTGTCCGCATGTCAGTGTTTACAGACACTGATGCTGCTGTGTGAATCCTAATTGTGGACACCGTTCCCAACAGAGTATTTCCGTCACTGCGATGTTTGTTAAAGTCGTAGAAAAATGTAGATTACAATAATGAAGAGGTTTTGGGAGACACCTTGATGAAAAACCTTTAGACAAAGCAATAAACTGGATTTCTGTGGTTGAGGTTAAAGGGAGGAAAAAACTTGTTTTGCACATTCTTCAGCCAAATCACGGAGATCTTGGCCCGCAGAAAGTGCCAGAAATCTGCTTTGGTTGAGGGAGGTTGGGAGCTCATTTAAATCTCCACACATTTGCGAAGGGATTGTGGGAGCATCACCCTTTCCTGATCTGTGGTCTGCTCAGGCCGCGGAGGTGGAGAGGTCTGTGTGTAACTGTGTGTGTGTGTGTGTTTCCTTTCAGCTGGTCAGGCTCAGTGATCATGATCATCTCTCCCACTTCATCCCGCGAAGGTTAACAAGTGAGCCACCCCCTGCCACTTCCCTTCCCTGCGGTCCAGCTCCTCCAAGACCCCCCGACATGATCCCATCACCAGCCCTTGACATTCAGCTTAAATTTAATTTTACATATCAGTGATTGCTTTCCAGTGACCGTCGCTTCCTGGCATCCTGACTCCGTCCATCTGTCTGTGCAGTGTGTAAGCATCAGGCCCGCAGTGTGAGCATATGAAGATATATTAACATGACTTGACTCCTTAACAGAATCCTGTCATTTATAAGCGTGTTATGTAAATCACCCACTCGTATCTTCTGTGCTGCCTGGATGACTGAGGTGTGTGTTTACGTGTGGGTGTGAGCGAGCATGTCACGCAGTGTAAAGTGATTCTCCTAATGGTTTTGCTAACTCCGAGGATCACTGACCTTGAAACTATCGGCTGTATAATTCACAGATGGAGCGTTTGTGACACTCATCTGTGTGCACGCCACTCAGTCAGGACGAGTGCGCCGAGGTTCTTGGTGTCTCTGACCTGGAACGGCCCCGCTTCCTCTGAGTGCAGGTCCGCCCAGCTCAGCTCAGCTCGGCCTGTCTGTCCGTGTGATAAATTCACACCGCGTTATGGATGACCAGCGCGTGCAGGAATAGGACGGCATCCTGTCAGAGCCTCCTATCCTGATTTGTTTTTTTTTACATTTAGTTTATATCCTGGCCTGGATGCTTTATGAGCCCTGAGGTCCTTCTCACTAACGGCAGCTCCGCCTGTTCAGGATTCATTTCCTACACTTTTTTGACAAGTTAACAAAAACTGTATGTATCAAACTGCGTCAGAGAAACTATGATTTGTAATGTGAAACCGCTTTATGCAATGTTTTTACCAGTTTTAATCACCTGGTCTGTTTGTATTCGAGAGGAGGAGACTTCAGTGGATAATTCTGCTCTCTGTAAAAACCTCCTGAACAATAAGCACTGGAGAAATTCTAACCAGGAGAAGTTTCAGCTGGTTGCAATCTGCAATCCTCACCACTAGATGCCACTATATCCCCCTAAAACTTACACACTGGACCTTTAAATACTAGATCGTCATAAAGCTGTGTTTTGTTGCGTGATTTTACTCAGTACAGTGAGCTACTCTATTTTGTTACGTGTGCTGCTTAATGTCGGGTGAGCGGTTTGTTAGTATGAGGCCTTATTGTTTGTTGTATAGGTCTTTCAGTTTGTGTGTTAGCTTTGCGCTAGCCTAGCTTTGTACTAACCCCGCTTGTGTCTTACTATATAATGACGAAAACTCTGTCTGTGTGTCTGTTCCACGTTTTTCTACTCACTGACTTGGTCAATCCATGTGAAATTTGGCACAGTGGTAGAGGGTCATGGGAGGATGCGAATGAAGCAATATTACATCAGTTGGCCAAAGGGGGGCGCTATAGCAACCGACTGAAATGTCAAACTTTGAATGGGCATATCTCATGCCCCGTATGTCGTAGAGACATGAAGCTTTGCACAGAGATGCCTCTCCTCATGCGGAACACATTTGCCTCAAGAACCCATAACTTCCAGTTATACAGATTTTCTGCCATTTTGAATTTCTTGAAAAACACTTCAAATCGATCTCTTCCTAGGAAGTTTGAGCGATCTGCATGAAACTGGGTGAACATAATCTAGGGACCAATATCTAAAGTTCCCTCTTGGCAAAAGTTGGAAAACTTACTAAAACTGAGCTTCTATAAGGCAATGAATATTGCGGAGGGCGTGGCTCATCACATAAAGGTGTATAACATCTCAAGGGTTTCACCCATCACCACGCAACTTTGTAGGCATATGACCACACATAATCTGAGGGGACCCCTCCATTATTGACCCCATCAAACAAAATGGGGGCGCTAGAGAGCTAATTTCTTATCTAGGCCTAACCGCCATATGGATTTTTTACTAAACTTGGTAGATATGTAGAACAGGATGCCTCAAGGTGACTGGAGACATTTAACTCTAATTGGCAACTGGGTGGCGCTATAACAACAGAAAAATGCTTAAAAATGGCTAAAATGCGACCGATCGCTGTGGCTCCCCCTGTGGACCAATGTTTGTTTGTTTTTTTCTAAGTTTTGGTATGACTAAGTCATGGTATGGTATGCTGTACTCAATGGGTATGGACTAGTATATTGTAAATAGCAATGCACTACATATATTACTTTGCAAAAAGCCATAAGGGTAAACTGCCATTTTTGTTAAGATTGTTTTCTCCTGTTTTTGGCCTTTGTTGGGACGCTATGTAAAATGTAATAAAAACTGAATGCAATAATTTGCAAATCATTTCTGAAATATATTCAGATAAAAACAGTACAAAGTCAAAATATTTAATATCTAAACTAAACAAAATAAATAAATAAATCTTATTGTTTTTTTGTAAATATACACTCATTCTAAATTTGATGCCTGCAACACACTCCAAAAAAAGTTGGGACTGGGGCATGTTTACCACTGTGTTACATCACCTTTTCTTTTAAAAGAGCAGTGTGTAAGATTTAGGGGGATTTAGTGGCGTCTAGCGGTAAGGATTGCAGAGATCTTTACCTTGAGCCGAATCATCCGCAGAGGTGTCCTCTCAAAAACAAACAGACCAGGTTATAAAGAGCAGTAAAAACAATGTATAAAGCAGTTTATCGTCACAAATCAGTGTTTCTCCGACACTGTTTGGCATGTCGGAGACAGGCGGCTAGCCTTGCACCTGCTAATGTGTACTCATCAGATTTCTCTGATACCTTGGAATCCAGACATTAAGTAGGTTTTTATCTGGAGAAAAATTATCAAATACTTCTCTAAGTATCAAATAAATTTCAGTTAGCGTGTTCAATACCTTTTTCCTGGGTTATTCCACTTTATTGTCCAAGATTTTTTTTGGATTGAAATGTTATGATTTCTTTATCAGTGTAGTTTTATTTACTTAACACCAATGTCTGGTCTAAATTGCATGTGGACAGCTGCATTGGAAATTTGTTTGTTCATGCTAAAATACCTATTTCTCCCACTGTATGCCAATTGCAAATCACTGCATTCTGTTTTTGTGTACATTTTACAAAGTGTCCCAACTTGGAATTGGGGTTGTATTTTAGCTTAGTGTTTATATCAGCCAAAAGCCAATGTGAAGGGACACTGCCGACACACAGATCATGCCTTGCTCAGGCCTTTCTTTAAAGAATATAAGGTGGCAGTGGGGACCCTGATCTCTCTCCCCGGCTCAGGCAAAGTGGCCGGCCTGCCTGTCTGCCTCTCTGCCTTAAATTCAGCTCCGCAGCAGAATGTGACCCCTCTGGACTTTGGGCAATGTCTCCTGCTCTGGTTACAGAGAGAAACTGACAAAGACCCCGGCAGTAGTTCTCTCATGCCATGAGTTAGAGTGACATTGTGGTGGGTCAGCATTGGGTCACGGATATTTTTCTCCTGCTCGCTCCTGGGGGGGAGAAATGTGCTTAGACAAAAAACATGAGGAAGGTTTAGAGGGCCCGGTGTTTGGAATCGCTCTCTCCTCTCTTGTCCAAACAGTGTATTCTAATAACAACACTCATGCTTTTCATTTACTTGCTTGTAATGGATAGGACAGCTGCATTTCCTGTAGCGCGGATCAGTAATAAGAAATAATGACCTGCTCGAGTTTAGTGGGCTCACACCCACTGTACAGCGGAATTATACACACACATAATTGTCTTGGCAAGTCTGGAGACGTACTAAGATGTGAAATCCTATTCATGCAAGTGCTATCTAATTGGCTCACTCCTTTGAGGAATTAGACCGAGTTAATCACGTCTGAATATACAGAACTCAATTAGAACTCTGCAAGCTAATGCAGACAGCCATGAATATTTGATGACGAAGTCAGCAGAAAGCCGAGCCGCTGCGTGTTCGTGAGCGTGCCTCAGCCGACAAGGAAAACCAGGGTGGGTGTATACCTGCCGTCGCCGCTCGTCGTGTGTGCGTGGCAGCTCTCCCAGTGTGTGAAGCAGCTGTGCAGAGACGCCAACAGCGAGCTGCCGCGCCACAGCAACGAGCATATGGGGGCCCTGAACTCACCACGCTGGCTGCAAGCCTCTGGATGTGACTACCTGGATATCCATCACAGAGAAGTGACAGGTGTGTGGGTGGTGTGTAGTCATTTCTAATTAGAGCCATATTACTATCAGTGAAGCAGCATCACAAAATCCATTTTTCCATGTTGTGGTGTTTACATCGCTGTGACTGGATGTGAGAGACGAGATCAGACTGATTGGATGTATTGTATCGTATATACCCTCTGTCAATGACAGCAGGGGCTTCAGGGCAGTTCTTGGGGATATCCCATTGTTAAGTGGGAGAGCAGTCTGTGGAGGACATACATTACCAGGAGCCCCAATACAGCTGGCACCATGCCTGTCGCCTCTGGGTGCTGTGCAGCCTGCGGAAACGTCCCTTTGCTATCTAGATTGTAAGAGTATGGTGTGTTTGAACTCACTTGTAATTTCAGTGAACACAACAGGAGGAGTGGTTCCCAACCTTTTTGTCTAAACCCCCCTAAATTTAAAGATGTTGTAGATATAACCCCAGAAAAAAAAAAAGAAACCTGTTATGTTTCATGTAACTGTCAATGTTTAGGTCGGTTTAGTCAAGTTTGCATTCTTACAACCACCACTTGGAGGGAACAGGCTGTATATTTAAACCATCTAATGCATTACTTTCGGCTGATTATTTTAAAGGAATACTTCACCCCCCCAAATTACCATTTGCATATCAATTACTCACCCTATGTTACAGTGAATTCATGAAGACAACTTTGTTTTTCTCTCATGCCTCAACTGTGAACTAGGAATCCAAAAATAGAGAGTTTAAATCAAAGGAGTTTGCGTTTAAAAAACCAAAACATTATTGCGTTTGTATAAAAACAGAGATTTACAAAACTCTCATACAACACTTCCCAAACAGACAGTCCTTTTGATGGGGAGCTAAAAGTGAGCTAAAAGTGAAACATATATATGCTCTCTTCAAAGCCAGACTCCATTGACAAAAACAGTAATTTTACATCACTGCACACAGGAGCTGCTGGTCTACTGCTGCATTGATCTGTCAGTTAGTTTGATATTATGCGACTTTGGTGAATTCAAATTAACTCTTTAAAACAACCAAGGTCACACAAAAACAGAAACAAACTAACTGAACCAGGCAGTGATAGACCAGCAGCTCCTGTGTTCAGCAAGTTTAAATGGCTGTTTTTGTCAATGGAGTCTGGTTCTTACGAGAGCATAGATAAGTTTAACTTTTAGTTCAGTTTTAAATAATAAGGTTTTAGCAAAAGTTTTGAGCATAAGGCAGGATAAATCAGACTTGGAATATATGGTTATCAATGGATGTTTTGATATAGTTTTGCTGTTGTTAAATGTGGACCCCAATGACTTTAATGCATCAATAAGATTCTCTGTGTTTGGATAATTCGTTCACGATGAGGGCATACAACAAGACCAAAGTTTTATTCACAAATTCACCGTAACGCTTGGTGAATAACTGATACACAAATGGTCATTTAGGGGGTGAAGTATTCCTTTAAAGTGGATATTGGAGATGACACCCCACAAAAATGGATATTTTCATAATATAGTTTTTAAATTGTAAATGTTTAGGTGTTTTTTGTCAAGTTTGCATTCTTACAAATACCACTGGAAGGGGCAGAAGCTGGATCTTGAACCATTTATTAATTACTTTAAACTGTTTCACCCGCTTATACATTACTTTTGGAGCCATATTCAAGTTCTCTGCTAACTTGAAAACTATTTTTCATGTACTGTCAGTGGCAGCATGTGGTATTAAGATGTTACAGTAGTCTAACGATTATTGTAATGTCAAATTCATTAAAGATCAATATCACAACATTTTGGACGAGTCTATTTGAATGGTTACTTTTTACTAAATAAGTTTTCCTGATCAAATCAGAAAGTCTATCATGTCAAACAAGCTGAACTACTCCACAGTCTCTCCACATACAGTTTCCCCTGGCAACTGCAAGTACAAGTGCCCCTGGTTAGGAATCACTGATTCAGAGGGCCGAGTTTTCTTTTTCAGTTCAATTGGAATAACTGTATAATAATAATAAGTTGAACAATCAATTAATCCATCACCAGAAAATGAATCGCTATCTCTTTTGAGGAGCGATAAATTGTTCAAGGAAGTGAAAAGGCGAAAATGGTTCACTGAAGAAAATAAATCGTATTAAAAAAGTATTTCACTGCTTGAAAGTCTTTTTATACAACTTTACATTTATAAAACAAAGCATTCGTCATTTTAATTGACCGAACCAAATATATAGGACCACTATGTACAAAACAGTACAAAGTGTCGTAATGTAAATGGATCGGAGTTTGTTTATTAGAGCATTTGTTTTATTCTACATCTGAATTTGTGTGAAAACGCTCCTTAGTAAAAAGGCAAAAGCTGCTTTCTCCAAGAGTGAGTCCTTGCTAGTGACACCAATTCACATTCAGATTTTGTGCTAAAAAAAGTGGGTCTGCATTTGAGATTTAATTACACACAAAAAAAGCAGTTAAGCCATAAAAAAGGTAATATTAATGGACGAGCGACGAGGCTGACACCACCACTTTCCAAGACAGACAAACAGACACGGAGGGTAAAAGCTCATCAGTCAATCACAAACGTTTCCTGGTGACTGGCAGGTCAGGGCTGCTGGGTGCTGCTCTTCTTTTACAATAGCAGAATGGAAAATCTTTCGGAGAGTGGAGCCAATGAGACCAGAGCCCATTTATTTTAAATAACAGAGCCATAGTACAACACCAGATAATGAACATAATTACATTCAAGCAACTTTGGCGTCCGTGACCTTGGTGGTCTCTGAAATTCTGTCAAAAGAGGGAGAAATAGATTAAGGTTTTTGTGTGGGCAAATCCCTATCTCTTTATTACTGCTCTTTCAATTCGAAGCTCTGCTCCTGGTGTGACCTTGTGTTACTTACATCAGTCTCATTACAGTAGACTTAAACTGGCTGCACTTTGGATGATCTATATTCATGGGAAGTGGTAGTATAAACAGGAAAGTGGGTATGAGATTCTGCCTCAAACAGGGAACTGAGCATTGTCTGCAACCTTTTTACCATTCAGTGGTGTCAGTTAAGCAGATTGAATCGAAGTGTTTACCAGCATGGAACTTGAAGCAAAGGGCAGCTAAAGAGCCGCTTAAAGTAAATTAACTGGGCGAAAACCTGGCTGATGGAATGCTGCAGAAATTTGCAAAAACTAGCAACAAGGCAGATATGGATGACATAGAACAGACTTAAGAACAGTAGGCACGGAGTCCTGTGTAAGCAATTAACCTCTGTGACACTGAATCCCACTGCTGAACTTCTTCAAAGACCAGCTGAGCTATCAGATACAGGAGAAGTCCCTGTTGCTCTCAGCTCTGCTAACTAATATGCTCTCGAGGTTAGAGGCAGACTTCCTGAAGTGAAAGGAGTCAGAAAATTACTCTTCATTTCTAAGAGTATAGTTTCAAATAGATGTGGTGACATTTTGGCTCGAACTCTCTAGAAGGTATAATGACTGCTGTAACATAATGACTTCATTTGCTACACTTTTTTTTTTCATGTCAAGATGTGAAAAATGAGCCTATAAATGCCACGGTTGCTTTTAGTTTAGTGGATTTACTGTAGTAAGAAATGAGCTCCTATGAGTCAACATGTGAAAGGTTTTAGTCTTAAAGGGACAGGTCACCCTGAATCAAAAATCCATATTTTTCCTCTTACCTGTAGTGCTATTTATTCATCTAGCTTGTTTTGGTGTGAGTATACAGTAGTATTTGAGATACCAGCTGTGGAGATGTCTGCCCTTCTCTCCGATAAAACTGAACTAAAAAACTAACTTGAAAAACTCAAAAGCAATGTCTCCTTCAAGAGATCATGATCGTATCACTTAAAATAATCCACAGACTTTGTTGTGAGCAGCTTCATGTAGGAACTGTTTACTTTCTACCGAATTATACCCGCCAAACATACTGCCGAGCACAGGGAAGCTAGCTAACATACTGTCACGAGCATGAGCCTGTAATCTAGGGCTGGGTGTTGTTAAAAAACATATTCCATACAACAGAGTACTTAGTTCGATACCTATACTACGAATGGAGTAGTGTGGATACAGTAAAAATTAATAGCCTGGGCTTTTACGATGATGAAGGGAAAGAGATAGAGAGACATTGTTTAATTGCACCTGAAGATTACGGCACAGAGGAATCAAATGCAGGTATCGTTTGACTCCAGAATGTTTCAATAGTAGTTGGTACCAAGTTATTTTGGTCGATACCTTAAAGGTATCGAGTACAGGTACGTGGCCCTACTCTCGTCCATGAGTAGCTGCACGCTTCCATCTGTGCAGTGACTTGGGTTGGTGGGTGCAGCTCAGCAGAAAGAAAATAGTTCCTACATGAAACTGCTCACAACAAGGTCTGTGGATTATCTTGAGTCATGATTCCTGGAAAGAGACATTGCTGTTGAGTTTTTCAAATCTATTTTTCGCACCACAAGCTGAGAAGCATTATCATAAAGGACAGCCGATCTCTCCAACATTCAGCAATTCACACCAAAACAATCTAGACTGATAAATAACACACAGGTAAGAGGGTAAATTTGTGTTTTTGAATTTGGGGTGAACTGCCCTTTACGATTTCAGTCCTGGTTGATTTAGCGACACCAGTGGTTACAAGTCCAGTTCAATACAGGAAACTCTGATTGAGCAGCTGCTTTGTCAGAAATACAACAGAAGAGTGACCAGTATGTCTCTTTACAGAGAAGCCAAACAAATCCACAGTGTTTTAATTAAGAAGTCAGTCAATAATAATTGAATCTGATCTGATTTCAGGCTGTCACCTGCAGCCCTTCATCCAACAGCTCACTGTGTCACTGTGGCAGTTATTCCCTGCAAAATTCAATACTGATCCACTGTCAAGTTGTTGATGCAGTTTCTCAGCATTAGCTGTCAGGGCTAACTTCTGTTACAAGTACACTCGAAAAAGCTACTTGATGCAACTGCAGCAGAATGAACAGTAAGCAGAGAGTCTAACATCAAGGAGAAAAAAACTGGATGCCATTAGGCATCGTTTCTTGTGAATTACTGTACAAACCCAGCGCAGGAATGGCTGACCCCGCCACTAATAATGAAAATGTCTTTACAGGGAAGTAAATTGAGGATGTAATTACGCTGAATAAATAGCGCTGAAAAAAATGTTGACCATAAATTGTTGCAAACCTGGGTTTCTATTCAATTAAAATCTTATTATAACAAAAGTTTCCGTCATTACAACCACATACATGAATGCCCCACACAAACTGCTCACAAACACTGCAAATCCAAACAACAGGGCACTACACTCACCACATACCTGGACGTGATCATAACACATGACGCCGTCTGTAGCTGGTGTGTTCATACAAAAGCCGGCACACTGAGTGCGCTCTTGGCCTGTCAAATTACAGCACTTTTCCTCTAATGTGAAGCACTCTTCTTAAATGTATTACACCTCATATCTTTGCTCTCAGCAAGCTCTGACTGCATTCTTCAAGAAAGTAAAATCTCTTCAAACCTTCAACTTTCTGCACCTTAATGTGTATTTAACTGCAAGATGAGCGAATCAATTAACAAGATAAACATTAAAGCAGCTACAAGGACTTTTTAACTGGATATGAAACAACCTCACTTTAAAACTGATGCCTCTATATGACCTTCCATAAGACTTTCTATATAGTTATTCTGAATGCATGTACCCGGGTCAAATTCCACGCTATATCAGACTCAACAATTTACGGCACCCAGACGAGTGGGTAGTATGTTGGCCAGTTTAAAAGGAGCAGGAGGAGACTTTTCTTTGGAGAATTATATTTTTGATGTTACATTTTGTGGTTATGGCTGACACTGGGGCAGAATCAGCAAAGAGAAAAAGAAATGCATTGACCAAAGAATAAAATAAAAAAAAAAAATCCCAAAGCACAGGCAAAAACATGAATTAACCTCAGTCAGTCATTCAACAGATGGAGAAACTTGCAGAACATAAAAGGATTCAAAGCTGATCCTGAGTTTGGCCCTCTGAATTGGGAAGCCGGCCGATGAGTTTCGCAGTGCTTCTGCCTCCTGTCTGAACCTGGCATTCTGACCCAGGTAAGCTCTGAGGTACCCAAATTTGGCACCAATTGATTAAACGTGACCAGGCACTCTGTAGTAGCAATGTAATTCAGTCTGTATCCTTGAAAGTAAACTCCTTAAAAGTACCGAGTTTGGTCCCCAACCCTACCACCAACCCAAAACATTGTTTTTTGACGACTTGGGAATGAGACTCAACAATCAGCTATCTTTCTCCAGAATTACATACTGCACCTTCAAAAAAGTAAAATAGTATCAAATAAGCTGCATCTTTCTTTCACTCACTTCAGGATTTTGGTGGTGGTGCTCATGGAAATAGTTGTAGTTGCTTTAAAGCCCAGACACACCACACTGATATCAAAGAAGTAGCGGTGAAAAAAAAGCAGACTGCTGCATCGTCTCGGCCACAAAGTTGCGATAATCACATTGCAAAAACTACAGCTAGCTAGCACATAAGTAGATCGTCATTCAAAAATGGAAACCAGAAATCCGTCATGATGGTAGTTAGCCAGTTAGCACATTAACAACACAATCCAGAGAGAATTACTAAGTGTATTTACCATGCACCAGTGAACAACAACAAAAACTATCATGAAACATTTCTGTTCAAGAGCTCAATGGCTGAAGAAAAATAACCCTACCTATTATAACAAGTTTGTTTCGATCTCACGCCCTCTTGACTTTTGCTCTTTGTTTACTTTCCTCACTTCCATTTTTCTTCTCATGCACAGAGATAAACTGCCAATCACACTGATTTCAGTCACTGCCAGGCTCTGCTGTCTCCAGTGCCAATTCAACATGCTAAAGTGCGAGACACACCACAAAGACTAGGGTGACAGGCAGCCTAACATTGACCGATGGCCGACTGTCAGCTTGGTGTGTCAGGGCCTTAAGACAGAAATCTGTGGCTATCTACAAAGTTTTAGTTAGACCTAGGTCCTCAGTTTTTGGGTTGACAAATGAAAGCATTCTGTCGTTGTAGGTCTGGTTACATTATTAGACCTCCAATAAGGATACAGCTAAGATACCCGGCTGTTCTGTAAAACACTGTTGTTATATCGTCCGGCCCCACTGGATTCCTCTCCTGTTGCCCTGTGATCCATTTGTTACAGTCTGTAGAAAGCATACAGTCAGCAGTACTTTGAATCTGCTGGAAAATGTTTCACATGAGAGCTTTCTTGGAAAACACTTAGTGGCACTAAAACTCAAAAACCGCTCTCTCTCAGTAACAATGATGGACAGCTCGCTGGGTGGTGTTTGCACACACACACACACGCTCACACTTTCAGTCTTATCATGTGTGCAAACATGGAATGGGGGAAGCTGTGGGACACCTCAGGCTGAGACACATCAGACAAGGAGAGGGAAAAAAACCCCCAATGGCGACCCGATGTTGTCACATTAACACGATTACGAAGGACTCCATGCAAAACAAGACATTAATTGAACGTCTGCAGAGTTTATCAACACGGTTGTGTATTCAAATAAGCAGCGATAAGTCCTGTGTGGAGGCCAGCCATGGAAGTGCCAAGGACAAAGGCTGATTACTGCCCTGCACTGTGTGGGCCAGTCGTGTGACTGAGGTTGTTGAGACAAAGAGATAGCAGGTTGTAAAATCAGGAAGTAGACGGGTGATGATAACAGATGTGGGTGAGTTCCTGCACATTACTAAAAGGAATTAACGATATCTAGACAAACAGTTTGACTGAGGCAAATCACCCAGCGGAAGAGATGGATCTCACTAATACAAATGCTGGTATTGTTCCAGAGAATGTGTAGTCAGCCCAGATAAGGGCGCTGCTGATCGCCTACTTTGATACATGGCAGAAAACTTTATTGGATGGCAATCAGCGTGGCGTGCAAAATGTATTCCTGCAATTCCTGGCAAAGGGATTAATAGATTTTTGCATACCATTATACAGTGTCTACACACAGTGAGTTTCCTCAGGCACCTGTTATACCTGTAAGATATTCTACATCAAATGTAATACAGTGCCAGAGGGTGTTAGAAAAATCTATTTCACACTTACGGTACAGAACATATGGGATCAAAATACATTCTGTAAAATGAGTTCATACTCAATCTTTTCACTAAGAAATTATTTTCAGCCAGTTTGAGAAAACTAATATGTATCTATTATGCAGCTGAACCATCTGTGCCAATACAACATTGATTATAACTATAAAGCAAAGAATCTCCAAATGCATGTGTGTGTGTGTCCTTTGCATATCTCAAGAACTGCTCTTTCAATCTTCGTTACACTTGGTGGGTGTTTTGCCGGAGACCCAAGGACGGGCATTGTCCAATTTAGTGTGATTTGGATATACCACGTATTCAATATTCATAAACTTTGAATAAACAAGCGAACAGCGCTCTGTGGCCATGTGCAGCACCGGGGCAGGGCTTCAGGGCACTGCAGAGAGTCAAGTACATCTCGCTGAGTGTGTTTAACCTGTGTTTCTGACATTGAGTAACCACAATCTTTGGTGTGTTCTAACTTAATGCTAATAACGTTACCACCACAAATACTCCACCATATCCATCCTCTGCTCTACAATAGATATATATTGTATTCCTAATATCTTAAGTACTAGTGTTATACATTGAAGGTTAATGCACATTTTTATTTAGATTTTATTTCATACCTTTATATTTACATACCTCTATTTTAAACTCTTATTCTTACTTCTTTCATTTCTCTATGCTTTACATCAGACTTACTGTAACAAATCACAATTTCCCTCGGGGATCAGTAAAGTACTTCTGATTCTGATAACCATGGTGGTGCGGCCTGTCTTCACTTACATCCATTGCGTAAGTTTGCCATATTAACTTAAGACTCTACTAATGTTACCACCATAAAAATACCTCTGCTAATTAAATCCCTGCACTCCTTTATAACCGTGGTGATCATGTTATAGCAAGCTAATGTGCCTATTTGTAAATTAATACATCTGCTTTGTGTTTCTGACTATGAGTAGCTACAACTTGAGTGTTTTTTTCTTCACCATATCAACTTATAACACTTATAACGTTATTGCCTGCAAAATACCTCTGCTGATAAAATGCATATATTATAACTGTGGTGGTGAGGACTGAGTCAGCAGTCTTATCATACGTCTACTGTGTAAGTTTCTCATACTAACTTACGTCACTAATAATGTTACTGATGTACGTATGTGTATGAATTAGGTTTGGCTATCTCTTTAGCGGAGGCATAACAATAACAATGGCATTAATATAGCAGTAAGAGTCATTTATGTCCCTGATCTTGTCCTCTGTTTGGAGGGTTGGGAGCTCCTTGACCTCACTGTTTTCCCAATTTGTGAACATTTTTGGCAGCCTTTTGTGAGTTGTTTCAGGCTACAATGACTTGAAAAACATCATAATTCAATATTTTTCACATCTTAATACCATAATAAAACAATGGCATTACACTAGTAAGTCAAAGAGTGTCAATCAAGCAGACACATTTTAAGCATTCCAGAATGATTTTTCAATTTAGTTCACACAATCTGAATCTAAAGGGCCACTTTTTACACATCAGGTTCAATTGAAAGATGGAATTCAGGGCATTCATAAGGGTTTAAGATGCTGCTGATATAAGGTGGCAGGTTGAGAACAGGATGGGAAATTACAGTCAAAAAACAAACTCACAGTGCATCATTATTACTGTTGGTTTTCTCTGAGTGATTCCTAGACTGACTGACTTGGAGGCTAACTTGAAGTTTTCCTCTTTCTCTCTGGGATATGACATTTCTCTTCAGAGACTCAACTCTCACGTTCATTCTCTAATCGTACAGAGGCATATGACCCTGAGGATGGGAATAAAAGAAGAAGAAATTACTTTCATTAAGAAATTCAGATTTCCCCCATCCTTTTGATCTTGTGCCAGAAGAACATTTATGCTGATGAAATGCATAAATAAAGTTCTTAAATTATCCCGTTCCTCTTTAGCGCATGTATCAGAGTTGGAGAACTTCCAGACAAGACAACTACAATCACAGTGAGTGCCTCTGAAAAGGGATGATTTAAGAGATGGCCTGCCACTGGTTTAAACATCATGTAGCTCAACTTTACTGGTAAAGTGCACATCAGGCCATTTCCTGCAAGTGATGGAAATGGGAAATTATATGCGTGTGTTAATGTGCCGCATTAGAAGTTGTATCAGAAGGATGTTTTCTACAAAGCAGCTGCTGTAAATATTAGGAGTTTTTTTTAAAGCTGCCCTGGACATCAAGATGTTTCATCCCTAAACCACCAAAAACAAAACCCTAACCTAACACTGGCAAACTTCCCCCAATCGTGCCAGTGTCCAGAACTTCCTATTCATTTGCCAGCCAGAATCTGCCAGATGACACGTTTCTCTCAAACTGTTGCTCAAGCTACAGATTGTACTTCCTCATCTTCATATGCTCGCCACCACAGACACAAGAGAGCGAAGAGAAAGACTGAGATGGAGGAAGACTCTCTATTGTCTGAAACACCAACGCCAACCTGAGATCAAAAACAGTAAGACTAAGGGCGCAGTCACACCAGGGTAGTCTGGGGACTTGGTTCGATTGGGCGAGGAATGCTTTATTTTGTGCCGTTCACTTTCACTCTACGCTTTTTAAAGCGGACCAAACCGTCTGGACAACGTCATGCAGTTACAACAGCTGCTCGTTTGGGGGCAGTATTGCCCAAAACAACCACTGACCAGGAAGAAAAAAAGCATGAGGAAGAAGAAAACCTGGCTCATCGATTGGCCAGGACCGAAAACGGAAATCCCTCCCCTTCAGCCGGCTTGGTCACCACAAAAACAATGGAGCAACATAAAATTTCTGCAGTCTTGGGTGACCCGCTGACCAAATGGTGCCAGTGTGAAGGCGTCCTGAGATTCAAGTGTGTTATGTGAGCAGCAACTATTTCTAATCAAATGTACTTCAAGCTACTGGCCTCAAGCAGAGAGGAGGAGCGGACAACAGGCGTCCGGTAAACTTACACTTGTCCAGATTTTTTTTTTATTTTTATTTTTAAACACGTAGCCTTCAACACAATCTAATGATGACTCATTTGAGGACATTTAGCCGCCTTCCTTTGCCCCCCAGCCACACAAGGCTTTGAACAACTTCCCATATTCAGTGGTACTCCCCAATACCAGTAAACAGACTTGTGTAATACCCTTGGAGTTCCCCTTTAAAGTGGAAATGGACAAGTCTTTCTTTTTGTGATTGCACAATGTAATGGCTAAAGAATGATGACACCATCAGCAATTAGACTGATTCCCTATAAGCCTCGCTTTCACTTTGCAATTCTGTCTGCGATCAGGTGCTGCCACCTTGGAAAAGGAAGGCTCGATTTACGGCAAAAAAGGACTAATATCTAAGACGTATACTACTTATATCTATGTATGCTAAGTTTAAGTTGCATACAGTATACTACCTGAAAAAACATATTTTGATTTCTAGAGGCTTTCTTCCTGTTAGCAACCAGTTCTACAGCTACCGAATAATTTTACGGGATCACCAGTCACAGTTTCTTTCATTTTGTAAAAACATAAAATAACATGCTACCAACCAGGTTCGCTTTTCTCAATACATACTAAAGGACTTCTGCTTTCCGGGGCTGCACAGTGTTAACAACGTTACTGATACTATTCTTCCTCACACCTTCAACTAAAACCATTGTGTTGCCCCACCCAAAATATATCATCTAATAATTTAATCAATATCGTAAACATGCGGTCGACTAGGAATATTCTTAGTCGGGGGCAGCGCTACTGCTTTCATGTCTGCATGATATACTAAATGAATGAATATACTCATGCCTTTTCCCCAAACATTTTCCTTCCCCTTCCATCCCAACGCCAACCCCTGCTGTTAGCACGAAGCATTACACAAACTATGTTATTACTCAATAAGATGCTGATTTCTTCTATTATTTCCAAAGTGGTGTCTGATGTTTCTTGACAGAAAAATTTGTAAACAGATACAGTATATCCTTTGTTAGGATAGCCTTGATGGTTGTTGGTCGCAGAGTCTCGGCTCTGGGGGACACGTAGACTGTTGACTGAAATATGTCTATTTCCAATTTCATGATTGTATTTTCCTCACTGGCTTAATTTGTATCTGTAGACACTCATTCAAATTTCAAAACTTGTACAAACTGAATCCAATGATCTAGTCAGAATTTTTTTAATTAAACAATAATGAAAGTTAAAAGCTACAACACAAAATTTCCATTGTAAAGGCTGATTGCATCACTCAGCTACTTCCCATCTCAGCTTCCAGGAATGACCTTCAAACTTACCCATGATATTGCTGACAATTAAAAACTGCGACCCTGTCATATCCCACCACTGGTCTGACACTGAACCATATTCTAAAGAAACTGAATGAGGGAGACACTTCTGCAAAACATTATCCTTGTGGTTTTTAAAAGTGACGCATCTTTCCTGACAATATTGTGCAAGGAAATACTTTTATCAGTGTTGCTCAACACAGCGACAGGAAAACAGGTCGCAGTTTTGTAAAAAGGAATAAAAACACCCTAAAATTAAAAATAAGTGAAAACACCTTCTGGGATATTGTCATGAAATGGCAGTCATTACATCACATACTTCTGATATCACAAGACCGATTTAGAAAAGTAAAAAAAAGAGGAAACAGAGGAGACAAAATTTTCTGTTTTCTGTAATCCACACAGAAAATTAACACCATGTTACATCTAACGTGATTTTAACAGTCATTTAATAACTCAAGTGCATTAAAACCATATCTGACTGCTTATCAGCTGTAACTCCAGATAGTTATGCATCAGCTCACTGAGTGATGTGCGAGTGAAAACAATATAATCATCTAATTCACCAAGGAAGAGATATCTGAAAATCCTCTATTATAAAAACACAATGAAAGCATCTCTGACATCATTATTAGAACTAACGAATAATCTATCAGGTTGTGCTGGGATGAAAAAGTGAGGTAGTGATCCAGTGTGTAGTATTTAGGGTCATCTAATGGCAGAAGTGGAATATAATAATCATAAATGTGTTTTCATTAGTTTGTAATCACCTGGAATTATTTTGTAACCTCAGAATGAACAGTTTAAATCTACATACTGTAGGAGGAACGTCCTTGTTTATGGAGACCGCAATATTGTTCTGCAGTAGGCCAGGATGGCTACTGGCTCAGAGCTAGAGCGGGTTGTCAATTAATTGGAAGATCAGCGGTTCGATCTCTGGCTTCTCCGGTCAACATGTTGAAGTATCCTTGAGCAAGACACTGAATCCCAAATTGCTATCGATGAGTGTGTTAAAAACTGAGTAGCAGGTGGCACATTGTGCAGTAGCCTCGGCAACCAGTGTATAAATGAATAGGTGTGTGCGAATGGGTGACTTGTGACTTGTGGTGTAAAAAGTGCTTTGACTGGTCAGAAGATTAGAAAGGTGTTATACAAGTTCAGGTCCATTACCATTCACGAACTAAACACTAGCTTTACATAGGGTAATTTGCATTTTCATGTCAGCCACCATAGTTCTCCAACACGCAAGGCACATGAGAAAAGTTTCAGCCCAGCAACCTTCCCGCCAGATGAATCAAGCAATGCTAGGTCATTTCATAGTTTTCATTAACATTAACGCCAGTGTTATCTTTGTAAAATACCGAAGTTATCCTTTAAACGGTCTGTGCGGTGAACTAACGAGGCGGAACATAATTGACGTCACTGCAAACTGTGAATCCATCGCAATGGTTCAGCATATTTACTTATATATAAACAGAAGTCGGAAACGGAAATTCGCCTCCTCTGCCCAAATCAAACTGGAATGCCAAAAAATCGGGGGTTCCGAGAATACATTCATACTACCTTTGAAGTGTTTTCAAGTCTGATATTCAGTCTTAACTTTCAGAAAAAATACTTCAGTCTTTGGCTTCTAAATTCTTCAGGTTGTTCACCTGCTAGATGCTAACTTCCGTACTTACACTTGCTTTTATGAGCGCATGAGCACATCAACACCGAGAAGCATGGCCAAATGTAGAGCACAAAGAGTAGCCGGATGGTGAACTAATAACAGTCAAAACGTTTAGTGTGAAATGCTGGACACTTTTCACCCTCAGTGGTCGCCATCTTGGCTACTGTATGTATTGGAGAGAGACCATCAAACTTGTGAAAATTGTGGTGGATGCTGCTACAGTGCTTGCCATTGCTCAAGTGAACAAGCAAACAGCCCTGCAGACATTTTGGTGGGCATCAGTCAAAATGTTTGCGGTAAGGCTATATTCAGTTGTGATTTGCCCTTAAAAATCAAAAGCAGGGGCGACCTCTAGGTCACCTGGTAGAGTGTGCACCGCATGTAGTCCTTTGCAGTGGCCTTGGTTTGTTTCTGGCCTGCAGCCCTTCGCTGCGTGTTATTCCCCATCGTCTCTCCTGCCTTTCCTGTCTATCTATGGCTGTCCTATCAATAAGGGCAAAAAAAAAATCTTAGAAGAGGAAGAAGAAGAAGAAGAAGAGGAAGAAAAAGGAGACAAAAAAGAAGAAGAAGATCATCATTGCCATTAAATGGACAGCAACCGTGTTCGATTTGAGACAACACTACCCTGTCAAAGTTCACCCACTACGAAAGTGCATAGTTTACACACTTTACTACTTTACTACCACACTGGAAGTTTACTAAAGGAAGTATCCAAATTAAGACACAGCATTTGTCTGTCTGACATTTCGTGTTGGGCAGTGAGCACAGAGCAGCTACTAACAGGAACAAGGTTGGTGAGAGTATTGAGGGTGAAACAAAACAGCCGAGTTCAGGTCAGTGAAACTTTAAGCTGAAAGATGAAAAAAAAAAAGTTCGACAGAGCTGAGAGGAAGTTCACTGTCAGGTGATAATAGTCTGGTGGCTTGTAATTGATGAATGTAGCTTTTAGAGCTGACCTTCGACTTCATTTTTGAAAATCGAAGCTTCGGAGTTCAGATCGATTTTAAATCGAAGCCTTCAACGACCGGGTCCAAAAAGTTAATAACTAACAAATTATGGCAAAAAGGTAGTTTCTTGCAGCCCTAGAATTAAGATAAAAATATTCACAAACAAAAAACACTTCTGGTTGCTGATAAATAGTGTTTAACTTTTGATTTACCACTAAAAATTAAAGCCCTCAGCGCAGCTGAAAATGTCACCATCAGCATATTATATTACATCAATAAAATCTATTTTATCATTATTTTGAGTCACATTGTTGAAAGAATTTAGTTGTCTGTGTTCAAGCAGGATAATAGGTCTCCATTCATTGCACGTCAGGCTTTCTATTTCCTCATCGAAGATGGTGTTGCGTTCAAGGTCCCCCCAAACAACACGGGAGGAAAAAAAAGGCAGAATATTAAATTATTTTTTTCCCCACAATTGAATCCCGTGCCATCGAACAAAGCTTTGAAACTCCAAATTTTTTCAGGTCAGCCCAAGTAGCTTTCATATTACTTACTAATTGTGTCAGTGGTGTGTTAGCTAGCTGACTAGCACCTACTGTTACTGAGCTAATAGTGATTACTAGTCTGCTATCACATTCAAAATAATGTCAATATCAAACAATAGACAGTAAACACTTGATGAGACTGACCTCGTGTCTACCTACGTCAACAGTTTCTGTCATTTAAAGTTGTGTAACTGCAGGGAATCACTTTCAGGGGAAGACACCATGAAAGTTTCACTGAGTGACCAAGAACAAAACAAAGACAAAGAAAAAGAGGAAATGTGAAGATGTGTGTGTTGAGAGGTGGCAGCTCGCTGAGCTTTGATGAAATGAAATGTGGTTGCTTGAAGTCAAAATATATATGAACATTCCAGGCACAGGTCTACCAAGGTGCCCTCCCCTGATATCATAATGTGCACACTTGAAACATGGACACATAAATAAACAGAGTGAGCCAAAACTACGTGGTGAGGCAGGTGGATGAGAAGGGAAAAAGTTACTCACAATATAGCAAGGCTCACAGTACGCCTTCTTCTCCACAGCGTAGAAAGGCTTGCCACGCAGCTTGGTGCTGCAGGTCATGCAGACGAAGCAGTCGACATGGAAGACCTGGTCCATGGCGGTGCAGCCGGTGCCTTCACCCACCACGTTCTCTCCACAGCTGGCACAGCGCCCTGGGGAGAGGAAGAGGAGGGGAGGCAGAGAGCAGATTCAGTGTAAATCCACAGATATTTAAGGTCAGATAACATTCAACAGTCACATTCCACTCACTGGAAACACAGTCAAGATCAAAACAAATGATCCAATCATGAACATTGTTATGAAGGAGAGCTGTGGAGTGTGGAGCACCGGCAGACGCTCTGATCATAGTAAACAGCTTGAGCTGATAGGAAGCATCCTTCAGCGTGCAGAGGATCGCTCACACGTTCAGGACAGTGATACAACATTAAACACAAGCAGGTCAAATATGTCTGAAATTATTTTGTTTTTGAATAGTTTCATGACACAAAAAGAGGCAAGTAGGGCTCATATGATTTATAGAGTTGTGTAGTGGGGGGAGCCATTTAATGTGCCCCTGGTTTAACAAGTAAAAGTCCCATTACTTTCTACACATAAGATATTAAGTAATTCAGAGCTGGAACAATTTTACTGCTTGGATGGACATAAACTTTCCTAAATCATTAGTACAAAAGATGATCAACTGGGTGTCTCTTTGCCTTTATTCGATAGGACAGATGTAGTGTAAAGGGTGCAAAGAGAGGGCCATGGGTTGAAATTGAACCCGCAACAACTGCAGCAAGGACACAGCCTTCGTACACAGGGTACTTGCTCTACCAGCTGAGCTAGTCGGCACCCTAACTGTTAAATATATCTGGTTCCTAGGTAGGTAAAAGGTGTATCAAAAAAACACAAGGAGAGAAGTTAGCAATGACTCTTGAGGTGTATCTTGGTAAGAAACATCCAATCACAGAGCTTAAAATTACATGCACCACGACTGGCTAAATAAATAAACAAATTAAAGGTATTCTCTGCAGGAATTTTTAGTCACTGTTTGTTAAAATTAACACCCAGACAAGCCCAGTGCTGTCCGCTTGGCATTTTGCCTTGCAAAGTTTGCGTTGCTGGCACTGTGTCTGTGATTCCATGTTTTGTAGCTTCCTCTTGGATGTGTGCTGCTGACAGTCTGGCATCTGGTCGCTACCATTTTTTAAATTCCTGTCCGTACCTGCACGCTCTACCCAGGAATGTTTCAAAATAAGTTGAAAAAAAGAAAATACAAGGGTCGGGGCTTTGTGAACAACTAATTAAATAAATAAATACACAAAATTTCAGGGTCCCTTTTAGATGAATCTGGCAACTGTGGCACCATGTTTTTTTTTTCACCTAAACATTTTGAGTTTGCTGCAGCTCTGATTCCTGCTTCTGACTGGCCTCCTAACCACAGCAGCTGAGGCTCATGGGTATTGCAGTTTTTGGAGCCACTCACGATGCCAAAGAGACCCAACTGCCTTGAAACAAGGTTAAAATGATTAAAATTGATGGGCATCACATAAACCTACTGGGTTGTTTAATAATCTGCAAGTTCTGCAAATCTGTTCCAGGTTTAATTTTTTTCAGTGGTTAAACGGCCGATCTGGAACATGAAGGAAGATTGTAGAAAATGCTGATCACGAGATCTGAAAGCCCAAAGACGTGATAACATCAAATTGCTTGTTCTTTCCAATCAAGAGTCCAAAACCCACATTTGTTCAGATTACAATGAAATAACAAGAGAGAGGAGAAATAGCTGGAAACTGATAATGTTAAAAATGGGTTACAGTCTACCGGACAGCAAAAATGCATCAAAACATCTATTTGCAAACTCTCACAAAGGTCGTGGAGTATAATCCAGGTCTCATTTATCCAGTCGTATACTCAGTACTTCCCAAACAAACAGCCGTTTCAGACGGGGAACTGAACTTGAAGTGAGACTCATCTATGCTCTCTTCAAAGCCAGACTCCATTGACAAAAACAGTAATTTTACCTCCCTAAACACAGGAGCTGCTGGTGTGTCGCTGCCTCCATCTGTTAGTTAGTTTGTCTTAATATGTGACTTTCATGAATCCAAACAAAGCCTTTACAACACCAAAGTCACACAATAACACAAACACACTAGCTGATCGAGGCAGCAGCAGACCAGCAGCTCCTGTCATCAGGGAGTAAAATTTGTGTTTTTGTTAATGGAGTCTGACTCTGAAGTGTCACTTTTAATTCAGTTTTAAATAGTAATTGAAAATTAACGTGTTTGAGAAGTACTGAGTATCTGACTGTTAAAATAAGACTTGGATTATACTGCGCGAGTTGTGTTGACTTAGCTTTGCTGTTATTTAAACTGGACCCCCATCACTTTAATTCATCAAGACTTTTCTCCATTTTTGGATTCTTTGTTCTCCATGGAGGCGTGAGAAAAATTCAAAGTTTTCTTCACAAATTCAATGTAACACCAAGTGAGTAACTGATATACAAATGGCCATCTGTGGGGGTGAAGATCTTTATCCACAGCATCAGCCTCCATCTATGGCTGTTCAGCTCTGCCTGACAGCCTTTGTTCAGCCTTTGTGTCGAGCTGCTGCACATGCATTTCCTTACACTACCTCGTTACAAAAATTTGGAGCTACCCCTTTAAATGCTTCATTTCCTGATGTCAGAAGTGTCTAATCTCCATTTCTCTTTCAAACACTGGATAAGGAAGGATTAAATACTATAATTATGCCACATTAAAGAAACTATACACATCACCAAAGTGTGACATGGACGACATCTATTTCAAAAAAATCAGGCTTTAAATGATAAAAAGAAAACTTTAGAAGTACAACTAAGTCTTTGTAAAAGGGGGCACAAGTGAACTGATATTATTGCGCCAGAAAGAGCCTGATTGCATATTGCGGGACATGGCATTTGGATATCTTTAATTGAGTTGGAGATATCTTTAATTGAGTTTAAGATGTCCTCGACTCAATGCAAGTTATCTTCAACCCAATTAATAACACTGTCAATTTAATTACTGGTATCTTACAATAATAGGGTTTAAAAAGATATCTGAGAATGTTTTATTTTTTACACATCTGAGGACAGATGCAATCTCTCAGAGGAAGTATGATACAGTATATTTAATTAATTCAAGTTCAGTTGTATGGATCATTTTTGTTCCTTTTTCCTTTTTTTTTTTTTGCTTCATCTAAAGGCTGATTTGGGGCGATGATTGACACTCTGTATGTTCTGAACAGAGTAGTTCAAGCGTGTTACAGACAGAGGCGAGACACTAACCGGGGGAGATAGAGTATCTGATGCTTGCATTTTCACAGTTCCACTCGCTGTTTTCATATCAAAAAATTCAAACAGAGTGTAAAGCGGAATCTGTCTCAGGTATCAGCACAACTTTTGGAAGTCATATGTTGTTGAGATCAAATATCTGCTTGACTGCGAGGCCCGCTAATGGTATTCTAATCTCAGATAACTCATTATCTCATTGTCAGCCTCAGTGGAAACTGAGAAAAGTTGCTTAACGAACGACTGGATCCACAACTTTTCCAGTAAGAAATCCTTATTGAAACGCTGATATCTGCATAGATGGCGGTTTCGTGGAGAATGTAGGGAGCACGTCTCCTTCAATATTTACAACACATGCATTTCTCCCCCCCAATAACAACATGAAAGTAGCAGAGGACTAGCAGATATTTTAAATGCCGATTGAATTTTGTGTTGTCCTTTACACAAATTAAGACATTTATACCACAAAGTGCTGCATAAAAACTCACTAAAGAGCAGGAAAAGATGTTTTAACACTCACAATTTAAGGGAATGGACACCCAGGACACTCCTCTTAATATGCATCCTCCTAATGCTGAAATGAAACCTACGCCCTTGGCATAGGCATAGATTTTGCGGTGGAGTGTCCCTCTCATTATTTTGAGCACATTCATTTGTTCCCTCAAAAAAACAACCATGGGAGTAACAGAGAACTTTAATTTGGAGACTTTTATTCTTGAGAATACAGCTGTAATAACTTTATTCTTGTCTTCTTAGAGAACACAAATATGTGCAATGAGAATGTTCACATCTCGCACATTTATCAGACCAGACATACTTTCAGCTAAAAAGATTCTGGTGGAACGATGAGGAGGAAATAAATACAAGTTGAGAGGTGGATCACATTGTTTTTAGGTTGTTTGTCAGTTTCACTGATTGTGTTTTTAGTTTTGCAGACTTTATGCAGGAAATGTTATATTATTAATGAGTGATTGATATCCCTGTTATTGATCGTTTAATGTTATCTGATGATTTCATTGTGATGATGGTTCGCACAAACGTAATGAATTAGCAGTACGTTACAGAAATCAACAGCTGTATGTAATGACAGCTGCTGTGTCACTGTTGGAGAACCTCGCAGATTCGACACAGTCGGTGAAATTTCGCTTTCCCAACTGGATCCCTCACTGACAGGTCTAATGAATGGTGGAGGGGAACAAGTATTGATATGCAAACGGATGTTTAAGGGCGTTTCTACATCCATTTATAGCCAACTGTGGGAGTGGAAATGAGGCTCGTGCGCTCAGCGTCACAATGCTTGAGATTTATTAAGGAGAATCAGGTGTATGTGAAAGAATATGAATGGCTTTGTTAAAGTGTATTAAAATGAATTCATGTGTTATGAGGTGAACATTTGAAGAGCTTATGTTCCCAAATAAAATACACAAAGGATGATGGAGAAGTAAATCTTGCCTAACTGTGTACTGAAGCTGATGTTTAAGTGATATTTGAATGACTTACTGCATTAATTGTCATGTGCTGCCTGAATTTTGTGTTCACCTTTAAATAAATACACACCAAAAATATCATAAATTGGTGCATAAAAATTCACCTGAGTGCAGGAAGTAAAGTGTTTTGTGCTCATCATTTCCTGCGGATCGAGCAGGACAAGCCCCTTCCTACCTGTCTGAACTCCTTCATATCTACAAACCCTCCCGTACTCTTAGATCCTCGTCTGATTTAATGGAGACACACATATTGATGATGATGATTTTATACCTAATATTTTTTTTATTGTATATTACTCAATTGTTTGATTTTATGATCTATGGATTTATTGCCACTTGTTTTTTTTAACTGTCTTATAAAGTGTCCTTGAGTGCTCTGAAAGGCGCCTATAAATAAATAAAATGCATTATTATTACTATTATTATTACCCCTCTTAATACGTGTCCCCCCAGTGTTGAAACAAGACCTAGGCCCTCCAATATTTGTGACACTATAATAACATGGTTCATAGTTTGCTGACTGGGGACACATTAAGAAACAAAAGACTGACAGATTGCTCTTGAAGACATTTAGTCGTTAACATCCTGAATTCTCATCACAGCAGCATTTTGTACGTTAATTTAAGCGATCGCTGTCATCCACGACGTACAGCACAGACAAGTTTTCATAAAAGCTGCTATTGGTTTCATCTGCTCCCACTCCTCTATCCACACCTCAATTATGGCTGCGTTACCTACTGTACAGGGAGGCAGATTAAACAAACTAGTGAAGGCACGTCTCGGGGGGACATGTGGGTGTCAGTGGAATCACAAGCAGGGTAATCACTTCAGAGAGCCAGAGGGAAAGAGAAAGGGAGAGAGAGTGAGCGAGAGACAGAGACGGAGCACGCCGAGCCTGTTAGTGGCTTCAGATCACAGGCCATCTTCAGTGAGTGGATGAGAATGCCAAACATGTCCCACAGGGCTCCCACTTTAAATAGCGAGAAGGAAACCTCTCGGAAATCCTTTTCCTTTTGGCAGTCTGTGATCGCGAGGGCCCTCAGGAGCTATTTGTGCGCGGCTATGTGTACAGTGTACACAGTTTTACCCCAACACACACACACACACACACACACACACACACTGAGGCACATACACGATGAAAAAAAATCTCTTTGCACCAGACATACCACACATGTAGACGAGCATATACAAACACAGACACATGTATCATATAGTGTATGCATACCCACAGACATGTCATGCCATGCTGCGTGCACACATCAGCGGCCCACACATGAATTCACACGATCATGTAACAAAGAGCAGCAGATGTGAGGCTGTTTACAGTTGGCCTCGAAAAATACTGTATGCTCTTTTATTTCTAAATATTACACAAAATGTACAGTAAAGGACTCATTAATTCATGATGAGATTCTAAAAGCGCAGAGACTATGTAATGAACTGGCAAGTCATTACATGTGATGTCATGCCAGACATGACACTGTGATCAGTCCGGAGGGCTTATTTAAATACTTGATTAATTGTCTGGACTATAAAATGTCAATTATAATTTCATACTACAGCCCAAGATGACACATTCAGTCAGCTGGTGTTCTTTCTGACTTTCAGTCCCAAATATTAAAACAACATATTCAGTTTATCATCATAGACAACAAGGAAATCAGCAAAATTTGCAAGTGAGAAGCTGGAACCAGAGTTTTTGTTTATTTGTGCTTGAAAACTTAAAATAATTATACGACCAATCTACTACCAATCAATTTTTTGTCTATCAAATAAATACTACACTTGTATTGCACTTGCTGTTCGCCGTTATTCCACCTCACGGTTCTTTATAAAAGGTAAAATACAGAATGGGGGGACAGAGTTGTCTCACCTTGGAGCCATTATCAGAGTTAGTAATAGCCTCATCACTGTATACAAGGGACAGCCAGCAGGACATGATCTTAGGTGGCTAAGGTGTGACACTTTGAAGATGTGTTATGTGTGCGACCCACCGCATGAGATTTAAAAAGTAACGAATAACAGTTAGCAGCTAACTCAAAGAAGAAGAACAGCGGCTGTAAATGTCTGCAAACTGGGAAAACAATGAGGTCTGGGAGCTCTGTACCCTCTGAGCAGAGGACGAGATCAGCCGCCACGTAAAAGGAAAGGTACATGATTGTTATTGCCATTATCGCCTGTCTTGACAGTTCTTTGGTTCTGTGTAAAAATGCAAAGTTGGCATGAAGAAGGGACTTATAGCGGCCGTATAGCAAAATCAGTGCTCTGTGTAAAAAGGGATTTCATTGCACAAAAAAAACATAGTTTCAGATCTAGATCGCAGCGCTGTCTCCCATCACATCAAGCGTTTATCTAAGGAGATGACGGGCTCCCATGGGGACCAGTGGAGTAAATTACAGTAACTATTACTGTAATGTGTGATTGGCTTAAGTTCAATCTGTTGAACACTGTTGTAGGATTCATGATTAATGCGCCGCTTCATCCTGTTCGTTCTTGGCAAAGGTGCTGGAAGCATCAAACTAAAAGAAAAGATTCCTGCACACTTCATTCTGAGCTTTCAGTCTGTCAGACCATCATCAAAGCAAACGCTCATATGCATGATGAAACAAGTGATTATGAAATGGCGATAAAAACTAGCATTGCAACTAATTAATATATGAATGTGCTATTTACTGTCTTTATCAATAGATGAATCTATAAAATGTAAGGGTGAAAACTGCCCGTCATAGTTTCCTTGAGCCCGAGGTGAAGTCTTCATATTGCTTGTTTTGTCCGAGCAGTTCTCAATTGATTATCATTTGTTGTTAATTATTTCATCATCTGAATGTTTTAAAAACAATTTTATAGCAGTTGAACTTAAAGACTTTAAAAAGGGACCTACTGTGCTCATTTTCAGGTTCATACTTATTTCAATGCTTTGGTTTCTACTTGAACATGTTCACATGCATGCTTCAAATATCACGTTATTTCCCTCATACTGTCTGTGCTGGAACACCTGAATTCACCCTCTGTCTGAAACACAATGTTTTAGCATCTGGCTCTTCAAGCCCCCCTGCCAAAAAAGTGCAGTCTGCTCTGCTGGGTCAAAGTTTCTGAGTATTTTGTATCACAGCATCTCTGCACCGTCATTGAAGCCTGGCATGACTATAACAGAATACATCGACACTTAAATCATCAATAAAAGCCACTGAATTCAAACTTCAAAACTGGACATGCTCCCTAGGAATATGAGCTAAAATTGGGGAGAAATGAACAACTGCAGCAACCAAGATACATATTCCCCTGATGTTAGCATGTAGCTACATGTAGCAGTGTATTTAATGACGTGTCTGGAGTAGATGACCATACATCAGCTTGTCTCTTAAGTTGACAAAATCATTGGAAACAGAGGTAAAGATGAACATCCAACAGTGCAACATTACATATGAGACAGAAAATAAGGAGAAGCATAATAGTTTCTCTTCTGTCCTTGTGTTTCATTAAATATACCACAACACATTTAGTTCTGAGGTATCCGCCACTTTAACTTCCTTCATTGTAGGGTGAGAAAATGATTCCACAAAGTGTAAAAATGTAAATCTTCTCAGTGCATCTGTAACTTTTTTCCTCTAACAGTCTTACTGTATGATAACAGACAGAAGTGCAGAGTGTTTTACAATGCCTCACATCAATAATTTCACACGTCTGCGTCGGGAAGTAAGCATTTTCAATTTTGAGACACTACTTCAATTGACTTCTTGAATAATACAGGACAGCAATTGAAGCAACATCGTATTTACCCCTGTGGAGATGATCGCAAATACTTTCGAACTATTTCAGCTGGGCATAAAGGAATCATGAAAGGCCTCACCGCTCCCCAGCGTCCCTTTGCGCGGGGAATGGAACCAGAGTCTTAATATCAAAACTTCAAATAGTTCCTGTAGAACCAATGCAATGGTGACGGGGCGGGAGGGGGAGTTCATTTACACTTTACTCACTTTCTTTCCTTTCATTCTTCAACCCTCAGAAGTGTCTCTTCTCTGTTACATCGAAAGTCAAAAGAAGGACTGAAGAGAAAATCTTTTCTTCTTTTCTTTTTTTTTTTAAAGAAGCACATTCCCTGTGAGCTATAGAGGCTTAGAATGGTTAGACAATTTAATTGGATAAAAGGAAAAGATTAAAGAGGCCCTGACTCTGTTCCATAAATAATTGATTTCTAATGTATTTGTAGTGGCAGTGAGACGCTGTTGTTTGGGAATGGGGGATGTTGAGTGGCAGAACGCTTCAGATTTCCCTCAGTCTTTGCCTTCTTTGTTTTTTCACGCCGTGATATTGAAGCAGCATGAAAGGCAGAGAGGGAGCACACTTGCAGCTCAATTTGATCTTACATCGTCAGAAATCAAAGATCGTGCATGTAAAGAAGGATCGCAAGGAACTTTTTTTGTGGGAGACCAAACTTTTCACACTATGTTACTAAAGAATACAATTCTGCTGGTGCAACCCTTGCAAACCCCAAAGGCAAAGCCAGCAACTGTAGCTCGTATCCAAAACTAATAAAAGAACCACAAAATCCATTTTGGGACTTCAACTAAAGTTTTGTGCTTGGATTAAAATATCCGATAGATATGGTGGTAAAAACAGACAACACGTTCAACTGCTGCATATGTTGTGTTTCAATATCAACAACACAACGATGCTAAAAGGAATGCATTAAGACACGGCTGATAGAAATGCGGCTACAACAAATTATCTTGCTCTACTTCACAGGCTTAATTTTTGAATAAGCGTTTCCACCCGCTAATACAGCGTTAATTTATTGTGACACCTTTAAAAAGGTGGGCCAAACAAAGGTACAACATTGTGATAACTTCTTCACACTTAATTAAAGACATAAACAATAGGTCAGCGAGTGGTTAACAGCAGAAAATAAGTCTGTTGAACACATTAGGAGTGTAACTGCCAGCTAGTGAACTGCCAGAGGCCACGATTTGTGTGCCGTTTCATCTCTCTCCCCTCTAGGTTAATCTACTTTGTTGCTTCAGATTGCCCTCCGTGCAGCCTGACAATGCTGTGGCCTTCAGTTGCCTTAGTATGACAAGAGAAATAGCTGTCATCGCTGCATTTCAATCTCTGAATGCCTCTTTCCTAACCCCTGCCTTTAATCTCATTCCCAATGTCAGCAAATAGCAATCTGCAGAACTGCTGCGGCGATGGAGGAGGATGGAGGATAGGCGAGCCTGTGCCACTAAGCATTACTGCTCGGCCTGTCAGGGCCCGCGGCGGCGGAGCGAGGGGGGCTGAGTGTAGGTTACATGTTTTAGAAGCAGGTTGGCAGGAGCGACATGGAGGGGTGCCAGGGAGTGAGCGGGGCTGGCGAATGGGGTGAAAGAGAGAAAGAGAGGGGGAGGGAGGAGGAGGAAAGGCAGGGAACAGGTGAGTGTGTGTGCAGCACAATATGTGGGCAAGCTGTGGGTTCAAAGATGTCTGTGTGTTTGTATGCTGTTTATCTGTGCGCACCCGTGTGCTTGTAACTATGTCTGCGTTTGCGTGCATGAGCATGCGGATGTCTACTCATTCCTGAGGTCAAACGCTCACTCACAAATGAAATCTAGCAACGTGAGTGCCCGGAAGCCTCAGCTGGGCTCGCACGGCAGCTGATCTTGCAAGCCTCAGTGGAGCTGTCTCAACGAGGCAGGGTAGCAAGCGCCGAGCCTGGCGGGGGAGGAAGGGGAGGGGAGAGAGAGGAGGAGCGGGGGAATGGGGGGTGGTGGCGATGGGAGGGGGGTGGTCACCTCACGTGAACTGCTGCCAAAAAGCGGGCTTCTGTCGCCGGGAAGAGAAGCCCCATGCTGGCACACTGCATCAGCTGAGAAACTAGAAAGCAGCATTGCGAGGTCAGCGGCAGTGCTGGGACAAGATAATGAGAGAACAGAAATGGCAAAGAGGACCCATAAACTATGCTGGGGAAAAAAAAACTACTTCATGTTTTATGAAACTGCCCCCACTGCTCAAAATAGTAACAAATATAATGAAGTATTGAAAACACCATGTGACCAATTACAAGCAAGATGATGACATCGCAGAAAAATGGCTCTGATCTCATTCATAAAAGAACACAATTATAGATAGTTTAAACAGAGAAGCTTCAGTCTGACAAATTTGTAGATTTACAATCAAAGCAACATTATTTACATGAGAAAGGGGGTCTTGGAAGTCAAATCCGCCGCCTCGCACTGACACACATACTGCATTGCTCTTATGAAGGCAGCTATGATGGATCAGCCGCGGCTATTGTGTTGTATAATCTAGTCTTTTGCAGTCGTACATTATAATCCACTGTAGGTGGTATAGTGATGCATGGGATTTAGACTAGTTGCCATGTCACCAGACTGCCTCATATGATGCCCCCCTGCCCCTGGGTGGTCGCTGACCTCCTTCCAGCAGCATTATGCTCTTCTGTCTCATAGTGATTGCTGCAACATACATAAACGCACAAAGTGCAACAGCACGGTACAACAAAGAGGCGACACTGTGCCACCGCTGTGATGGAGGAAATCCTCTCATAGTGAAAGAGGAAACAGGCTTTTCAAGCTAAAGGGCCTGTGAGGAAAAATTAAAGTTCAGACACTGTGATTACACTGTAGGTAAAGGACAAAACTGAATCTAATGTTTGAATTATTCTGTGTCACAATAACAGTGAAAATACATGCAATAGTGCAAGATTTAAAGGGACAGTTCACCCCCAAAACCAAAAATATGATGACGCAGTTACTCAAGATAATCCACAGACCTTGTTGTGAGCAGTTTCATGTAGGAACTATTTTCTTTCTATGAAACTCAGCTACGCACATTGGCCGTTTTTTTCTGAGCACTAAGAGTTGAAAAAACATTTGGGTAAACACACTGCGCTCATCAGTGTCACCTCACGCGTTAATCACAGTGGAGGAGGGACAAATACTGCAAAGACAAAGCGTCACATTCTAAATGTACAAGTGCTGAATAACAACTACAACAATGGAGGAGAAATCTGTTAATATACTGGATTTATATCATTAATTATGCTGCATTCACATGGAATCAGGCAAACGGCAGACGGCAAATTGGGTGTCATGTTAGTGGACGAGAGGAGGACGGTAAAACTTGGGCGAGGCCGGCAGAGAATACCGTCCACGGCAACGGCAGACGGTAATGCTGTCCAAAGTTAAAATATTTTAACTTTTACCGTTCAGCAGCCACGGAATACTCAACCGGATGTGACGTAGTTCTGAAACAGAAAAGAAAACATGGCTGAACTCGACAACGAAAAGCTAGTGCTTTTGGTGCAGCAGCACCCAGAATTATATGACCAAACTTTAAAAGCCTACCGTGATGCTTCCAAGAAGGTGTACATATGGGACGCGATTAGCGCAGAGCTGGGTGGAATACCAGGTACGTAATATGAAACGTAACGTTATAAATTGCTCTATTAGGTTAGCGAGCTATCTGGCTATCTGCTGTAAAAACATCGCCATAGCAACAATCACGTGTCACGAGCAGATGTCTGCCGCCTGCTGTCTGCCTTATTCCACGTGAATGCGGCTTTACTCTCACAAACCCACACAGACCTGCAGGTCCGGCTTCTCTCCCCGCATGCTTCAGCCTTCCCCATAGTTATTCCATATTATAGCGTATAGGCTCCTAGCTTGGTGTTTCCTGAGGAGAACCTGGAGTTTTCAGTTGGAATATAAAAAAATTGTTCTGGTGGACATGGGGCAGAAGGAAGTGTGCATCTACTGCTAGCTCACCTAGCACCACTGAGCTAGCTTATGTTACAACCAAGGAGGATGCCATTAATGTTCACATCTTGCGCTGTCATGTGCACGAACCTCTCATCAGTGAATAGATGTGCGTTTTCTTCTACACAGTGATACAGTTGGTGGGTTAGAAAGAAAATAGTTCCTACATGAAACTGCTCACATCAAGGTCTGTGGATTATCTCAAGTAACTGCGTCATGATTCCTTGAAAGAGACATTGCTGAGTTTTTCAAATGTATTATTGGTGCTTTGAGCACCACAAGCTGAGTGACATCTAGTCCCATTATAGTGGAGAGAAGGCAGACATCTCTACAGCTGATATCTCCAACACTCTGTAGCTCACACCAAAATAATTAAAATTGATTAAAAGCACTACTGGTAAAAGGAAAAACATGTATTTTTTAATTTGGGGGTGAGCTATCCCTTTATTTTTTTAATAACGTGTCACCCTGTTGTTGGTTAGTTAAATTTGATTTGTTTTGATTTGGCAAATCCTGTGGTTACTGTGGAAACATGGCAACAGCAAATACTGTTTATTACGACAGCATTCAGAGAAATTCATGAGACACTGGTGTATCTGTTTACAGAGCAGCCAAATAAAGTCACATTGCTTTAATAAAGAAGTCAGTCATTTCAAATTGCAACCATGATCTGATTTCATGCTGCATGTGTTGTTGTGTTTTGTAGAAAGACACTCTATTTGTATGCCAGCTGAATGCTTTTGATGTGAAGCAGCTGCAGTTGGGAATGTTGGTTAGCATTTGCAGTAACTCTGTCACAGCTGCAGGAGAGTGAACAGTAAACAGTGAGGCTGAGATCAATGAGATAAAATTAAAAACAGAATCACTGGGTTACATACAAGCAGAATTTTCTCACGAATCCTTTACGAATAGTTTGGCAATTTAAATTCAGGGCAGGAATGGCGGACTCCGCCACTAACGTATATGAAAGCTACTATGTAGCGAGGTAATTAAAGGATGTAAATATACTAAATGGCTATAGCTGAAAAAATGCAGACCATAAATAGCATTAAAAAACAAGGTTTGATTTCATGTAATTTTAAGGAGTGGCGGGCGTGGCTCCAGCACATTCAGCGGACACACCCCCAGCGCCTCAGAGAAGAGAAACCTGTTTCTTCAAGATTTTGGAAATCAATTTTATATACTTGGCGACTTTTTAAAAATGATTCAGGGTTGTTTAGAACACATTTTTTCTGCGATGTGACAAACTCATTACATGCATTTATTTTTGCTTTACCTGGACTTTAAAGCTGTATATGTATAATGTGTACATAATATAATTTATTTGTAATGGCACGACCATTCGCAAATAAAAACAACCAATAAGGAGTCTCTAACGCAGCTGTCAATCATATCAATCACTGCCTGTAGGAAAATGTCTGTTTTCAGAAACATTCTAGTGTACTCAATTATTCATTTATTTGACAATTTATAGTCACCAATTTACCTGCATGTCTTTGGACTGTGGGAGGAAGCCGGAGTACCCAGAGAAAACGATGGTAACCACTACACCATCGTGCCACCACTATTTTATTCTACTGTATAGCTGTCAAATGATAAAGTTGGTCCGGCTGGCGGCGGTGCTTGGTGCTTCACTCGACTGTTTCCAACATGGCAGCAGGTCACAAACGTTCTCATGTCAAAGCTAAACAGAACATAAAATGTCTTGAAAACATCTGAGGTGAGAAATGGGCAACACAGTAACAACCTCTTAATTCATATTTAATCAGCGCTGCGCAGTTCACGAGCAGTGACGGACAGGATTGACACCTGCGTTGGAGACTCCACAGCTCTGATTGGTTGTTAAACATTTTAATTTAAAATACTTCAAGTTGCATTTTATGTGTGAAAATATCTATAAATCTGAATGTGTTACCATATTAAAACTTTATGTTTAGAAGAGCTTTTGTTTCTGCTCCGTACACACGCCAAATGAAGACGACTTTAAAGGTACACCTTCGTGCACTAAACAGAAACAGTTATCTGTATTAGGGGAGACGGTTGGCCAAAGGCATTTGGAGACTGTGGAGGTGGAGCGTGGTGGGGAAGCAGGGTTGGGGGGGCTGAGGAGGTTGAGGGGGGGCGTCTTTTTAAGCCAGCAGAAAGGTTTTACTCTGACACACATCCCACTTGTTATGACATGTAGAGGCACATCTAAAAGCAAACTCCTAAGAGGTTGCTGAGGGCGACCTCAGTAATATGCAAATGAATTCCACCACAGTATCTTAGACAATGCACAAAGCTGTCTAAACTGGAAGCCTATTAATACATTAAGTTATGATGCTCAGTTGTGTTATAAAGAAACACAGGCAGCTCCGCTCTGTGAGCACACTGTGTGAACCTAAACTTTTTCTGACCCAATTACCTTAGCTGATCTGTTCTGACTCCTCTGGCCTGTACTGTTACTGGAGCTACACTGCCATTTGTATCTCTTCCAAGATTCCTCATGAACATTTCATGCGAGGTGTCTTATAAATTATGAGGGCTCCTCCAGCTGACATTATGAGGGAAAATGGCAAAGCCTGCCTTTTCTTCTCTGGCTCTTATCATAAAACAAAGGCTAGCTCAAACCAGGAGGAAAGGCTTTCCCGACAGCTCCGAGTCCTGCGTGGAGTACAGTATGCCCAAATGAATCTCTCTGTTTATTTCCAATGACTATCTCTCTACCATCTGATAATAACATTACAAAAACATTTATGCCACGGCTCAAAAATCTCACTGGAAAATCACATAAATATTGATTGGATATTAAAATTGCACATCTTTTTTAATTCTATACAGTGAGATACTGAATGTCTGGGATCACATGAAGGAATTCTCAACTTGTCATTTTGGTATTAAAAGGAGAAATAAAAACAGATTCTCTGCGGCAGAATGAACTACACTGCATAAGTATCATCATCACTAATTGTAAATAATGCAGAGCATCTCATCCTTTCAATTATTCAGCTTTATGTCCTGGTTTTGGTTGACAGAAATGTAGTGATGACAAAATATTGTAAGTTCCTCTGATGCACAAATGCCAAGGCATCTGTACTGCAAGCTGAGTAGCTGTGTCTTATTAGATTTCCACAAACACAGTACACCTACGCACAACCTAAGTGGATTAAATATGACGGATGATGACATTTGGAGAAAAGGCTCTTTCAGATTACTCAAATCTAATCTGGAACTCTAAATCAGGACTAATCAGTTGCTTTTCAAAGAAGCTTCAATCATAGGAGGAATTTCTGGCTGGAAAACTGGGTTTCTCGCAAGAAAAGACGTTCTTTTATACTGAACAATTTTCAGGTTTTTTTTTTTTTTTTATACAGTTTTGAGGAGTGTTGCATTTGAGAACGGCTGCTTTTTATCTGCCTGTTTTGCCACCAAAAAAAAAAAAAGTCCTCATTGCTGTGACTGGTGTAATTGCCGCACTGAAGTTGTTGTAAAAAAGCGTGATAATGTTGTGTAACTACAGATGGAAGTCTTTTGAGTCTGCTGAAAAGTTTCCCCGTGACATCACAGAGCCGGAGTGTAACGTTAATTCAATTCAATTAACCCCCTCTGGACCAATGAAACTCAGTATAGCTGCTTCAGATTAGAAGCTCATCACAGACATTAGTGACACCAATAAAACTTTGCTATAGGAAGACAATGATCCAGTCCAGTAGTGCGCCAGAGATCGCAGCCCCACTTTGATTAATCTTGTTAATTACTTGCCTTAGGGTTTCAGCAGCCCTCTTCCCCCTGTACCCCACCAAAAAAAGAAGAAGAGGCTTGTGTGCCATTAGGTTCTTTGTAATTACAAAAGCCTCATGCTCTGGGACTGATTATCCCACAGCCCTGCACGTACAGTAAAGAACATGCCGGACTACAGTTAACGTTACCGTGGTGGTGATGTGTACATTATTCAGCGGGGGAGGACGGGGGCTCTGTGGATTTGCAGAACGGCATGTGCCTGTGCTTGAACTCTCTCCTAATGAGTCCCTGCAGTCAGGCTCCTGCCCTCATCCTCTTTCTATCTCTCAGTGAATTCAGCTGTCGCCTTGTTTAACCACAAGATGACCCTCCTCGCTCCCTCCGCACACGCGCACTCCCCCCACCACTCCAGTAACAGCCAGCCGCTGTCAGCTGGGGACGCACACGCTATCCCTAACTTGTTCTGGCTACCTCAGCTCACATATGACCCATTTCTCAACTCCCATGTCCTTGTTTCACTAGCCTTCAGCCACTCAGCCTTATAGTGGCAACTGCATGCATGGTATAGCAGTACACAGGGTTCAAGCCAGGACTGCATCGCATACACATTCACCCAAAAATTAGGCCAACAACGCTTTGAGGGCCATGCCTCTGTAAAATGACTACACTTTGCTTAAGCCAGCAGATCCATTTGACCTATGTCTAATGTGGACCAATTAAGGTCTTTACATCAGCGCGCACCAACGTGAAGCCGAATATCCCTTAATACCAGTTAAATACATGTCCCTGTAGCTATAATACACCTACACATGCTATCATGGGTGTGCTGTGTGATTATGTGCTGATATAAAGCCAGCTCCAGAGTCCTATTGAATGTATTGAGTGAGGTATCTAATGGGCATGGGAATTAATTCCAGGGCAAAGGGGATTAAAGGCTAGAGAAGAGAGCAGCAGAGGGATGGCACTCGCTGGCAGCGGAGGGTACAGAGGGCGGAAAAATAGAAATGAAATATAAATGCACAGAATCCTTCTCTTTTGAATCCTATTTTGCGAAATAGTATTGAAATTGGTATTTTGTTTAATCCTGGCGGTTATATTTTTTATTTTTTTTCAAATGAGAACTAAATTAAATATCAAGTGCTTCAGAGGAGAAAAAAAAAGGAGGAGAAATACTGTAAAAAACACCGCTGGACAATCAAACAAGATACAGAGTTTTATCAAAATCAGGATGTTTCATCTGTCCAAAGCCTTTATCTCTCATTCTCATTATACCCCGAGCAGGAGTCGTGCCTTATCCTTTGATCACATTGATATAGTTTTGAGACTCTACCTTGAGGACTGCTTCCCAGACTGGTGGATCTGCTGCTGTGTCTACACTTGGAAATCAACAGATAAGAAGTACCAAGAATACTAGGTTAACCTCGTGTGTATCACACACACCTGCACTGTACTCCGCAGCCTCCAGCCATTTTCCAAAAACATTGTTCTTGTGATACAAAACTAACTTTGTGGGTCACTGGGTGGGCTAATCTAGGAAACCTTATGCCAGTTTTATTCTATTAACCCACTGTCCCACATTGTTTGATTCCTAAATGTGACATGGGTTTGGTTTTGTAGCACAACCAGTAGTTTTGGATGGCAGACTGTATAAAAGAAGTCGACGTCCCCACCGTGATATCACCCATTCTTTTATGGACTACCGTTTTAAAGCCTCAAGTTCGGCACTTTGGTCATCGCCATCTTGGTTCATTGGAGTGACCATGGCCCTGTTTACACTGCCTGCCTAAAAGGTATGATTGCAGGATGGGAGAACAGAGTTGTCTGGCTGGAGGGATGGAAGCGAATGTGACGTTTTGACGACATGTTTTGTGTGGAACCAACCAATGGGAGATTTTAAAGGCAGCTTGCAGCCGTTAGCAGCTAACTCTAAGAAGACAAACAGCGGCTGAAAAAGTCCGCAAATTGGGAAGACAATGATGTCCAGGAGCTCCGTGCGCACTGAGAAGAGGACGAGACCAGCCATCAGATACCAGGGACGGTAAATCATTGTTATTACCATGTTATTCCATAGTTATTGTTTGGAGAGCGCTGCCCGACGTTGTTGTGTCACACATCGTGCCTCTTTTGCTTCCAGGACACCAGCATGCTATTAAAATCACACTCTGGGGCGGCATTAAGCCAGCATCGTTTGGTTCTGTTTAAAAAAGCAAAGGCGGCGTAATACAGGGACTTTCTAGTGACCCTGTCATGGGACCTCTGTGTAAATAGGGCAAGGGGGTAGATCTGAATGAGCCCAACAGTCTACAGTTAACACAGGTTACCAGGACAGCGGGGCTAAGTACCGCTAGCATAGGAGAAGCTAACTTATCAGCTAACGCTAGCTAGAGTGGTTAGCAAGGTGCATCCGTAATACTCATTACTGCTACATCAATTGTGATGCTTATTTTGATGAGTGAAAAATGAACTTTAAACTGACTGTACTTAGCAGAAAAAACAACCAGCTGACTCCTTAAAGTGTCTTTTAGTCAGTGGTGTGCGCAATTAGTCTAACAATCAATTTAACGTTGCTACTTTTGCTAGACGTCTGTTAAACTTATTATTAAAATTATTATTTTTTGCAATCACGCTCATCCATAAAAATGCTGTTGTAATCAGGCACTTTTCCCAAAGAATATTGTTTTAAAGAAATATTATTGTCTAACTTTCATTTATTGAGTTGTTACCATGTTTTGTCGGATAAAAACACGACTAATGATTTTAAATGGCTCTCATGCTATATGCACTATTTTTTCGGACGATATTTAATCTTATAATTTTGCTCAATTTTGAATGCTAGTTGACTAGTCTAGGTTAAAACTTTTTCTTTAAAGGTCAGAAAATTAGCCATTGGGAATATTTCTACATTTTTAGGCCACTAAAATGCTACAGTTATCTTTGATAAAGTGAAAACACAATTTGAAAAGGTCAAACTTCTAAAACCAAACATGAAAAAACTCCAAAACACAACTTCACAGCTATTTAAATGTACACTGTGCCAATGGATAGGCATTGCTACACTTGTATCCTGACTGACAGGTCGCTGTGGTAGCCACGCCCATTAGCACACTCTGCTTTATCGTCTATTTTACTCTAAATGGGACCATAATTTATAAAATGAACATCACGCTGTATGAACGAGGACTTGAAACTAGCAACTGAGACCATAAACTCATTATGAAAATATTTACTGATGTTAAAATCAAGTGAGAATTTGGGTCACTTTTTCATTGACTTATGTACAATTAGGCTTCGCTTCTGCAATCAGTGGAGTCGCCCCCTGCTGGCCATTAAGAAGAATGCAGTTTTAAGGCACTTTTCAGACCTGGACACTATGTTCACTTCTTTTTATACAGTTTATTTTTCTCTAGACTGTTTCTCCTTTAAGCCTCACAAAATGTCACAGTGAAGACTAACAGAGTGAGTGCTCCTAATGAGATCATTACTACCTGCGCTAATGTTCTCACAACTGTATGAGTATCTTCTGTATCAAAAAGGAAACTTGTGTGTGTGTCTGCAAAGCTGTTCCCTGTATTACTGTTCCATGTGAATCAAACAGTGACTCACGGGCTAATTTTAGCCGCTTTGCTACTCTCACCTATAAATGCCACATCGTCAAGTGACTCTTGTTGTGACAGAGACGCTCACAGCAGGCGATACAGGACCACTTATAGCATAAATGATCATATGCTTTTGTTTAGTAGACGGTGCTTTGAAGCTGAATATCAGTGTTATGACTCTGGGAGCCTCCCTTGTGCCACTCAGAGCAGACACACATCACTACAATATGTGATACATAACAGGGGCAAACTGGAGCAGGAGGAGGCTGAAGTGGAGGGAGGAATCAATTAGCAACGAGCAGCAGGTCATTATGAGTGAGTGAGAGTTTGTTAGATCCTAAGTATCACCACACTGTCTTTGTGAATGTGATTACTGTTGTGTAGTATGTGTGACGCCAACACTCGGCAAGTACTATTGTGATGCTTCATATTATAAGAACATGTATCTTAGTTAGTGTATAAATTAGACAACAGTGGATTTGATTGTTTCATGAGAAGATAATATCTTGTAGGATTCATGTCAAGAGTTCCTCTTGAGTCGTTACACAATCTGTTACCACAAAGTCGTCATTTGATCCATTTTTCTTTGACCAAACTGGGATATTCGTATTGCGTCATGTGTGTATTAACTGTATCTGCCTTTATTAAAAAATAGTGCTGTCTCTATTCATTTGGTCCATTTATCTACAATTACATGTTTTTTCTGTTGAAGAGTAAGTAAGTAATCTAAAATAAGTGTAATTAGACAAATTACGTATGGCTTTCAAACAGAATCTATCCAACATGTTAGCCCAAGGCTAAAACTGGAAATGCTAATTAGGTGTGAAAGCTAACTGTCCTGTCCAACTTCCTTCCTACATAAGTCTTCAAACAACACGCTGAAAAAATATCATTATGGATTTTAACTTTGTGGTTCAGATTCTCTCGTGACAAAAAGAAAAGGGAAAAGACATTAAGCCGCCTTTGCAGTATATTAGCTTTTATCACAGCGGACATTTTGACTTGTTTAGTAGGGAAAGCAGGTGTTGATATTTAAATTAAAGGAACAGTTCACTTAAAAACAAAATCAACTGTATATAGTTCTTGCCTCTGGGCTCTCTATGGTCCCAGATAGGTGTATCTAATTTTCATACCTTTATACCTTCCTAGAATTTCACCGGAGTACACGATACATGATGGTATTTGTGTGCGGCACTACACAAAACCCCACAAACCCCTGCGACTGGTGAATTCATTTTATCTTAATCTTTATTTGTCTGTATTTTTGATGGTATTGAAAATTATACTGTCTGGATTTTTAAATACCCTGGTAAACCGTAATATTATGATACCGCCTAAGCCCAGCACCAGAAAAAAAATATATTTTTAATGGCGGAGTTTCCTATGGAGCAATTAGTTGTACATGCAACCGTGTATACTTCAAAAAATGGTATGTTGTTTAGAAATAGTTAAGCAAAAACAGTTTTGTTTGGATTTCCTTGAGCGTGCGTGTACATGCAAGACACTTTGGAAATGCTGCACAGGAATTTCAGGTGTTCAATAACCACTGTCTTTCATTTGGCCTCCGTTAAAGTCCACTGGCACTGATATGATTTCATTTTCCCAGTGTTTTTGTGTCACAGTGACTAATGGAAACAAAAATTTTGAAATTGGTCCAGTTTTGAGAGAGAGGGCTACACCAAGCAGCCCAAATCCAGCTGCAATGTAATCACTCAGGGCACTTTTACACTGCCATATACTACGTTTGTTAAAAGTGCTTGTTTTTGCCACTGACAGGCTCAGATTATTATGGAGAGGAGCCCTACAGAGACACAAAATGTTTATCTGCACCCTTCTCTTGATCAGGTCTGTTTGCTTTTCTACAACAACTCAACTCACATGATTTCAGAACAAGACCAGATCAAGCGAAAGGTAAAGGAAAACTTTTTATTTATTCATCAGACACTTAATAACAATCTGAACCTGTCAGTGGCAAAAACAAGCACTTTAATTGGACGTACACTGACAGTGCGATATTGCCACGAGTAGCAGCATATTTCGCCACTGCTGGCTGCCACGCTAATAGAGCAAAAAAAGAAGCACGAGTACAAACAAAAATATACAATAAACAAGACACAAATTGTTCCTATTAGTCACTTAGACCAGAAAAAAATGGGAAACAGGGACCAGGTTGAAAAATACCAAAGTTCCCCTCAAACGCCACAAGACAGAAAACTTTGCTAGGACCACAGAGAGCAGAGGGAGGTGAGGGCTACATGCAATTTATACCATGTGTGGGTGAACTATTCCTTTAACACTGTCTCAGTAAACCATGACAGTGTGACACAATACCAGGCCCCCTAAAACCAAAGCAGCTAAATGGAATCCAACAATCACTTATTCTATTACTTACACCGATGTCAAAATGTCTTCTGTGAAAAGGGCCAATGCCTGTGTGTGTGTGTGTGTGTGTGTGTGTGTGTGTGTGTGTGTGACATGATCTCTCTTACCAAAATATTCCTCAGATGGTGGGTGGTCCATGTCAAACAGCATCTTCTTGGTCAGGCGCTCCAGCTCGTCCTCAGGGTGGGCAATGGGAGCACCGCCCTGAGAACAGGGGAAAAGAACATAGTTGTGATTCACAAAGCCGAGCGAGGCAATGAAGAGCATTTTCAGCGGTTTCTTGTATTTATTTCCACCTCGTTGATGAATGTCACCTGTGCTCTACGCCTTACAAATGCTGCTTAAAATGCAAAGTAAAAAAGTGCAAGGATACATTACTTAACAAAATACGTCCAGATTCGACTTAAAGATTCACAAAAACCTGACTTCAATAAATCAGAATGAAGCACTTTCTCAAGGTCAAACAAAACACATTCACTGTAATTAAAATGCAGTGGACGATCTTCAGTCTGCCTTCCCCCTCTGAGATACCTGACCCTGGCTCAGGCCCCAGTGGTGTGCAGCCCAGAAGGTTGTGCATATCCTTCTGTGCAATACAAGCATGTGGAAAAAACTGTGACCCTGACTAATCCTTTTATTTTTGGAAAAATAATGATAACAGAAGGAAAAGGGGAGGCAAACATTAGAGGGAAGCTACTTTTTAAGTCTTGTACATTTGGGTGATAGGTCAGGAGATAGTTATTTTTTCGTACTCTGAGCACAAAAGACTTTAGGTGTGAGCTGTGTTGAGGCCTAATCTGTGAGAGATTTCAGAAGGATGACATAACTCTCTGAAGATGCCACTTCCTTCCTTTCCTTGTGAGCCTGGCCTCCCTCTTATCATGCAGTCTCTGACATCTGCCTGCTGTGTGTCTGTATGGGGCTGACGTGTCGTGCCTGACATTTTCTGCCAATCATCCGAGGAGCCGCAGAATACAGCTACCCCCCCCCCCATCCCCCAGCTCCCAGCCCCAGCCCACGGCGCAATCCCGTCACAGGTGTGTGTCCTTTGCAGACACCCTGGAGGCCTGAACTTGACTCCTTTCGTGCTGCGCGGCTGAGCTTTTTCAGAAATCAGTGACACTCGGATGACCTTCCCTAGATCTGGGGCCGGCTGGATCTTTACAGTAGATTTGATTTTCAATATTGTAACGCGGGGCGAGATCTGAGCTGACCTTTGAGGTGTTCCTAATTGTGACGTCTGGGAGCTGGGAGGATGTTAGCGACCAGTCTGGTTTTGTACTTATTTATCCGTGGTTTACTGTGTCACATAAAGAAATCAGATTCATCAATAGGAGATTGAGTGAAGAAATGTTTTTGTATTCAGAATGAAAGAGTAATTACAGATCGAGTCTTCTGGTATTATTGATGACTTAATTTGTATGCACGTAATTTTCATTCATTCGACTCATTGTATGTGTCAGTCAAGGTTTCAAGAATATTAGTAAAGTAGGTGGATTTTCAACACCAGCTATTATCATTCTTATATATTATTTAACCAGGTAAAAGTCTCACTGACATAAAAAAAAAAAATCACTTTTTTTTTTTTTTTTAGGAAGCACCTGGCCAAGAGAGCAGCATAAACATTGTTACAACAATTAACACAAACACAACTGTAACACACCACAAATAGGCAAGTACATCTAATTAAAATGCAAAACAAAAAACAGTATGCTATTTTCTCGATCCCTTAAAACTGAATCAAATTCCCCTCTCATGGGAAAAAAAATGAGTCACTTAAGTATCATGATTTTTTTTTAAAAACATTTTTTTTAATTGTTTTATAGTGCCTGAGTCGATATAATTCAGTTTTACTGTGGTAATCTACAAGTAACCTGATGTCAAATCCGTATCAAGAAAAACAAAGCCCAGGCAAGAAAGCAGAAAATGGCAGACAAATCAAAGACACAGACTCCAATTCAGTCAGCTGAGTGCAAACTTTCTGTTGCTGCCTTTGCACAGCCTGGCGTGAACCGCGATGCTGGGGTTTGCACCATGTTGAATTCAAGTTGCTAAAGCCACTGCTGAGTCCGTCTCTAGAGCTTCCGTCTGCTTTTCTTCTGGCAAACAGTCATGTAGCAGGGCGACGTGGAGACTGCAGGGTGGCTCGCTATTTAGCTACCTAATTCTCGTCTCAGAAATTATAGTTGGATTTTAAAATATGCGACGGCCCCCTTGAACACATCATGTGTGGCAACCACTTCCATCAGAAAAAACAAAAACAAAAACAAATCTGAGCTAAAATAGTGATATTCCATCGAAATCACTTCATTCTATGTCTCATTTAAAATTTGGCAAAAAATAAACCGTTTGCACCATCTTAGGCAGGCTTTTTTCGCCTCAAGGGTTTCATCTTCAACTTTTAACTTTCAAATATCAAAGGATAAGTTTTAAAAATCTAATAACTAATTCAACTCTAACTGGAGGGAGGGTCATACATTTTCTGACAGCCACTCCGGGATATTTATCCGTACACTTCCTTAATTAAATGAAAAATACCGTTGAGGTTCTTTTAAATCAAATCCCTGGTCATATGGTAAACCTTTTCAACAATATATGCTCCTTTTCTTCCTTTAACACAAAATATGGCATGTGCTAGAGTAAGCTAGTATCAATCAGTTCCAACCAATAATATCACAACATCCACCCGTCAATCAATCTGCAACTTTTAGCTGCACAGAGCTAAGATTAAGTTAGTGAGCTAGCAACAGTTTGCTACATCAGTGTGTCTCTGTTGCCCCTAAATACTTTGGTTACTGGCCTGCTGGCTGGGATTTATTCACTTTGAGAGGAGTGAAACTGTGAAAGCTCCAGATTGTGCACAAGGCATTTTACAACAAACCCCTTCAGCAACTAACAATACACAGATGACACAGTGGACATTGTCTCCAATTTCCTGACAGATACTACTATCCCTTCAATGTTAAACTGTCGGGGCCTCACTGTTATGACACGCCCACTTTTCAAAGATCAAGTCAGATCTCTCCCAACGTTATATCCCTCCTGCCTGTCCTGTTTCACTCAGAAAAACATCACGATACTGTTTCATCTGGACTTAAGTTTCAGCTTGGAAACAAGATTTTTCTGGTCAATGATATTACCCAAATACTTGGTGTGACCTTTTCAATTTCAACCAACACCCTGAGCAGTTTAGATCTTGGAAAGATTAGATGTAAAGTTTTTGCAATTTTGTAAATGTGCATCAGGTTGATGTGAGGACATGCAATGGTCTGAAGAGTTTATTTCCAGAAACAGTGAAAAACGCTGAGCTCTGATTACTGTCCACTATGTATCAAGGAGCGTCGAGGACTTTATGATGCATGACTTTAGCTTGGCCTGGCTCAGGATGCAGCAGGCCTGATAATGGAAGCCCAAACAGTAAGCCTCATTAACTCTGAGGGATCGACACGTTCGACGTGCAAATCTCTCTGCCATGCCGGAGCGCTCTCTGGAGAGCAGCTGGGCCGGAGCTCCTGGATTCTTTGGCACCTTGCGCCTCTTTAGCCACTCAACCATAAACGGCCAGGATCACATCATGGAGGATTAGGAGGAGATGAAAGGAACATTCCTCAGTGGTTGGACGTTCCTCTATTGTCGACTCAAATTACATGGCCTTTTTTTAATAATACACAATGGTCAATGGAGGTTTGCGTGGAGGGGGTTGAATTCTAATACAACTACCTGCACAAAAGAATAGATAATAAGTCTGTACAATATTCGTGCGCCTCAAAGAAGTGCTCTTGTTGTCAACAATCTGCTCATTATGCCTGTGTTGTTACTTTGAGACAGTGAAGAGGACGATTTAACACTGTTAATCTTAGCTCCACATCAAAAGCACATTGGAGAGGGAACGAAATGCTGCTATTACCAGAAACAGACTTTTGAGTTTAAGCTTCATTTATAGCTTATCCACTCTTTGACACCCTGCAGCAATGCACTGCCAGAGAGTTTAAAGCACCTTGTTAGGGAGTCTTTTGTGACAGCACGGAATAATTTTTCACTTGAATAAGAGAAAGAAATTGCTTCCCTGCATGCTTTATGATTGCTTCGCAGTTCCTGTTCAGCTTTTCAGAGGCAACAATAGAAACCGTACAGCAGCTATACGTGCCGCAGACATTTTTTAGTTACGTCTGGCTCAGTTCAGTAAATTGTTTGCCTACGCCCTCAGGACACCCAGCCGCAGTTTCATTGAAGTTAGTGCTTAAATTCAGTGGCGACTGGGTTAAAAGCTGCACCTATTCTCCACCGTTTCCCTAGTATGTCAGGGCTTATAGTCCCAGGTCATCTGCCATCTGCTTTGTAATCAGTTGTAATACCCCTGAAAGACATCCTGATGGACCATCAAATGCTATCCACTTGACAAACCCTCGTTAAATGCCAGACCACTTAGAAACAAAAACAACAATAACATCTGGAAGTGACCACTGTTGCGTGCTGCCTGATACAGCATAACAGTGAAAGGTGAGCAGACAAAGCAGAGTCTGGGAGCTGATCACTGCCCGACTGCCACGTCTATGAATAAAGCTGTGTGTGCACCACCCACTGTGGAATTGGCATTGTGTCAGAACTGATTAAGTGAGGAGTGGAGTGGAGGGGAGTGGGCGGAGGGGGCTCGGTACGTGCTCTCACCTGATGCCCTGCCAGCATCGTGTCCCACTAAGAAGCAAACCTCGGGCTCTGTCTTTGCTGCTTCTGCTGCAGTGATAGAGAGTGAATGGGAGAGACAACTGTTCTCAGGGCATCTGATTTACACCTTTGTTAGTGGAGGTGGAACAAAGGAGTTCAAGTGAACAGGAAGCTGGAACTATTTACATATCATCGCCTACTACGGTGCACAACTTGCAGATCTGTAGGATAAATCCTGGCAGAGCACGACACAGGTCAACTCCGCTCGTTCCAACATTACTTAAGTTATACATTACTTGAGGAAAAACTATTTAAGTCAAACTGAAATTAAAATGTATTTCTACTTAGACATAGAAAACACTGTGTGGGCTCGTTGAAAAGGTGAAAAATGTCAAAGGCCACTGACCTTATGCATTTCAGCAACAACAAAGTGTTCCAACACCATCATTTTGTCTTTTAAAGTCACTAAAAGGAGTTTTTAACCGATTATGAAACACTCATTTTAATACCGATGGCTCTATATGACCTACATAAACAAACAAAAACATCAGCGAGAAGATTGGCTACTTTTGTTTAGGCAATGCCGGTCCCTGAGTACAATTCCCTGAGAAATCAGACAGAACAATTAATGATGCAGATGGATGAGTGTTTACATTTTCTCAGGCATAGTTTGGCAGTGAGTAGTATGCAAGCCAGTTAAAAGGAAGCCAGAGTCTTTAATTTATGTCATTGTCATTATATTTTGTGGTTATGGCTGATAATGGGGCAGGATCAGTTGAACGCTTCTGCCAACTAGTCAAGTTACATCCATGTCTGTCCAGACTCATTTATGTTCACAAGAATGGGATGTACATCAGGTTACAGTCAAACTGGACTTTTAAAATACATGCAAATATGTTTACTTATTTCTAAAATTAAATTTCTCACAATGGGACTAACACACCCAGATAATGCGATATGGATTTGAATTACTCCTGCATGTATACAGTCAATCGGACCCAAACTGTCTGAGGCACTCTGCGCATGCTCTACAATTTCTGCCCCAGGCTTTGACCCGAAAGTCAAAAAATATTGAATGCGTAACAGGAGAAGAAACCGGTAACAACACGGCAAGATCAACCTCCAGAGCTGTGCATTTTTGGACGGACGAGGGGACACAGCTCATGCTTTGTCAGCCGGAAGAGTTAAATATTTAAAAAAACATAGATGGGAGGAAAACAAGGAAAAGCGACTTGTTCACCAAGTGGTGGAACAGCTGGACGACTGTGATGCAATAGGTCAGCTGGAAAATGATTCAATACTGACAAGCTGATAGGGGGCATATCGCCACCTAACATAGCGTAGGTGGACATACTTTGGTTAATAAATCTATTCCCCTTCTGTGCTTGTATACTGGGAGAAGGACAATAGTCCAATTAAATGGCCTAGTTGAGCTGTAACTTTACTGTGCATGTAAACATACTTAGTGACCTTTGACCACCAAAATCCAATCAGTTCATCTTTGAGTCCAAATGGATGGATGGATGGATGGGCAACTCAAAAACATAATCCCTCCACCCACAGCTTTTGCAGACACGGAGGTATAAAAAAAGCTGAATGGGACAGTGATATGGGCAAAAACACAAGTCATCCTTAGGGCTCATTTATGTATATTGACACAGATGGAGCCGTCTTTCCATACTCTGTGATCATCTCGTCCATATTTGTCCATATTTTCTGAACGGCTACACTGATGAAAGAAAGTGATACCATCGGATGTCATGGGGGCAGTGTAGCACAGTTCAAGCGAGACATCACTGTGGGAGACGACAAAGACATTTAAAAAATGGGGAAATGGAATGAATAATGGTTTTATATCAATATATGACTTTATGTTGGTGGCTAAAACTAAGTTTACTTTGTTCCACCATCGTCATATTACAATTATTGATGTTACGTAGCCACAAATAAAACTGTACTTAAGCAAATATCTGACCAGTGTACTTTTCTCTAAAGCAGTCTGACAAATAGAATAAAATTATTTAGCGACGCTGATAAGATCAGTTCTCCTGCGCAGCTCTGGGATCAGCTGATCACCTTACTGTTATAACTGTGCTGTTACTTAGATTTCATTATGTCTTTATAACAGTATGACATCATAATCATCATCATTATGATTATTTTTTTTTTTTTTTAAAGATATTTTTGGGCCACTCCGCCTCTAATGGACAGGACAAGCAAGTGTGAAGGGTGGAGAGAGAGGGGATGACATGACATGCAGCAGTTACACTGCACAGTCCAGTTTCCATGACATGAACTCTTTATCGATAACAACTTAATTATTCAAAATGGTCAACAAAAAAAGCTATACAACATAGTCTGGTAAAAAGATACTTACTGCATGTCTGTAAAGAACGTAAATCACGTTAATGACTTCATTATCTGCATCATCCCACTGATAGGAAAATCACCAGAGCTCTTCAGACATTTCACCATAGAAACACTGAGTAACTGCAGCAACCAAGCAGCAACTGTGAGGGCTGATAAATGAAGCCAATACTGAGACGCCAAAACACGCAGTTCCTCTAACGGCCACTTGAGGCTGGGTCCAAGAGCGATTCAATCCCCATAGGGCCCCATGTTAAAATGCTCAACCTTACAGCCTGGTGCAAAAAATGGTTCTGGTCTCTATCAGTAATTTCCCCATTCATGACGAGAAAGACATCAATTTGGGTTGTTGTACCAAAATAGTGCATTTATTTTGAAAGTTCAATGTTAAATTTCTTGTGGAAACATAAGTGTATCTTGAAAGAAGACAATGCATGCAACAAGCAGACCTTGACACGGTGTTCCAAAACATCAACAACCAAGACACCCAGGGTTGGAGTGAGAATGTGTTGTTCAGGCATACATGGATTATATGTCATTTTGCTTTTTTCTTTCTTTATTTTTTCGTAGAATAGAAATAAAACCCCTTATAGTTCATTTTTGTGTATCAGGGCCAATGTTCATCAAATAAAAAAACTCTATTTCGTAAAATTCTAAGCGTGTTATCAATACTTAGTTGCAACACTGTGCAAGCCAAGACCTTATGTGCGAGGCAACGTTCATGGACCCACACTACACTTCAGTCATGCCTAGAGCTGCCCCCGAAAAGTCGTAGATTCTCAGCATCGATCAGATCCTCCCTTTATCCACTGAAATTCTTCAATTCGAGTGTCACTTTTTGTTTAAGTTTTTTTTTCATGCTGGCAACAAAGTCCATTATTTTATACAGTCGACAGCTGCAACATAAATAAGATAGTAGAGCTAGCTGTAAGCTTTAGTTAACACCATGGGTATCGTCTTTTTAATCAGATATTTGTGGTTAATGTTGTGGTGTCGGGCTACATGACCTCTTCATAAACGCGGACTCAGGTCCCAAACTTTCACAAATATATAGCAGGCTATGTTTGAAACCCTAAAGGACTGGTTTACTGTGCGTCTCCTAGCAACCAGGGCCTTCAAGTGTCACTTAACAGCATCTACAAATGTGCCAGAAACTGTTTTTCTCTTTAGAAAATTGTAAAATTGAGCACAACAGCTGTAGAGACATTATAATGTTCATTTCCTCAGACAAAAAGTGAGGACAATTCAAATTCCAGTTGAACTTTTGAGGAATCATGAGCTGTATCCTCATATTTAGGTCGGCCTTTTTTTGTTGCTGTTGGTTTTTTTTTTTTTTGCACAGTTCAAATGTAACGTGCGAAGACAATGAGATTGAGAGCCACTGCATAAACAGCACTACCCACTGAGCTGAAAGTGATAACCAGAAGGGGAAAATGCTGTAGAGACAGGCCAATGAAAGACAGCTGCGAAACAGCACTAATCTGTGTCTCTAAAACCTGCAGTCATCTATCAGCTTCTGTTTCACTTCCCGTAAAACCAAAAACTGCACCTTAAACCTAAAGCAATTGTTTTAGCTTTTTACAATAGCTTAACATTTCCTGCGTGATCAGCACAAACTAAAGAAAGACATAATCACTCACAGACATATTTATCCACAGATTAAATGATGATGGACTTCACAATGCAAAATGCTCTTTAGTGTCAATGCAGCTGCAGCTTTTAAAAAAGAAGCTTTAGTCAGCTTTCAATCTGACATCCCGGCTTTTTGTCTCACTAAATCACAATGCCATTATTTGAAATGGACACAGATCCTTTGAAAGGAAAATAGCTCATTAAAAATAATAGTAATAATAACAACAACAGCAAATGGACCGTTGCATTAGTTCGGGTTCATGAGGGATTGAAATTTTATATTGGATTGGAATATCTAAAAAAAAGCATTTGTTGCCGCAACGCTAAATGAGTGATTATAGCAGCTTAGGCGACTCTGTTTCACCAAAACAATGAAAGGATTGCTGGATCAGTCACACTATCCTTGAGTGAGTTAGTGTGTGCTTGCGTGTGTGTGTGTTTTGAGGAGAGGGGGGCTCAAGCATGTCGTGTGTGGAATCCAACATATGGGTTAAACACTTATTGATGCTGTGTTTTAATGTGTGCAATAAAAGCCATCAGTTTACAGTGGATGCCTTTATTCGACTGCATACTGCAGAGACCTGTTTTCTAAACTGGCTTTGAAAGCCGGGGAATGTTTGTGCCACCGTCTGTGACACAGCAGCGCACTTCGATAGCAACCTTCGAGAGCTCCTCATAGCTGTGATTCAGTTTTTCAAGACTGACCAGACAGAAGCCCGAGTTTTCTCATGGTAAAACAAAGGCAGAGTCTGTTTTCGTTACACAGGTTGATGTCAAGATGCCACTTTCAGCAGCGCATACTAAAGGAGCAGTGTGTAAGATTAAGGAGGCTTTAGTGGCATCTAGCCGACAGGATTGCAGACTGCAACCAGCTGAATCTTCTCCCTGTTAGAGTTCCTTCAGTGGTCATTGTTCAGGAGGTTTTTACCACCGGCTGGTTTAGCCGCACAGACCAGGGGTCTCATTTGTGGACACTGCGTACACACAAAATGAGGCCTGAAAGAGCCGTACGCCATTTCCAACACAAAAGTTAACTATAAAACAGACTTGCTGGGGGGAAACTTTGACCCACTTTCCTTACGAACATTTTGGAGACAGGAAATTGGCGATGCAGATGGTTTGATGGAAGCCTGACTGCAGAAAAGGTCAAATATTGTTTGGTGTACGCCATTTTTGGCTTTTGTCCGTACATACAAATTTTGGTATGGATCCTACGCATTGTTTTATAAATGAAACTCCGGAGGATTAAAGCCAGTGAAAACACTGGATAAAGCAGTTTCACTTTACAAATCAGTGTTTCAATCAGGCTTCACCTCTCGGGCTCCAATCATCAAGTTCTGTTGTCCTTCTTATCCCTAAAAGCTGAATCATGCAGCGACAGATGATTGTCAATGTTTTTTGTGGTATTTGCTTTTGCGGGGCCATTAAAATGACTGTGTTTACCTCCCCAGGTGCAAATGTTCCACCAAAACAAAATCAGCCAAGACGCCGTTTTGCGAGAGCACTGTTGCTGCATCCTGGTCTTAATGCTGCCCACGATGATTATGATTGGTCTAAAGAAATACAAACAAGTCAGAACATTTTTTTCCCCTATAGCAGAAAGATAATCGGTGGTTCCAGACTATTCCCTAGCACTGACACAGCCCTGCAGAGATGTTAGGCTTAATATCCAGACGTCTCGGAGATTTTAATCAGGAGCAGAGTTATTGGCAGAGGTCTCCTCCTCTCCACAGCAAACAGAGCAGGGGTCTCATTTATAAAACAGTGCAGAGGATCCATACTAAAAATGTACGTACAGACAAAAGCCAAAAATGGCGTGCATTTTTGAGCACCTCAAAAAACATTCAACAATTTCTACAATCAGACTTCCACCTCACCATCTGCGTCGCCAGTTTGCCGTCTCAAAAATGTTCGTAACCACGGGTCAAAGTTCCTCCCATCAAGTCTATTTTTATAGTTTGGGGGGAAGTGGCGTAAACCTTTTTCAGGCCTCCTTTTGTGTGTATGCAATATTTATAACTGAGACCCCAGGTGATATAAATCGGTAAAAACATTGAATAAAGCAGTTTCACATTTAAAAAAAAAAAATGCTGCTTGTCACTGAGGGGCTGCTAACTACTGTGGCCAACTTGAAAACTTGAACGGCCCTATCCAGAGCCAGTATTTGGTTTGTCCATTCTAGGCTACTGTAACATGGTGGTGTAGCATGGAAGACTACGCCAATAAGGACCCGCTCCCTATACACATATTAACGGCTCCTTCTAAGGTAATGAAAACATACTTATTATATTATATTATATTATATTATATCATATTACCTGCCTAAATCCTACACACTGGACCTTTAAAAATAAATAATATTTGAAGGACAGCTGCTGCGTCATTGTTTTAGCAGCTGCGTGTTTAATTGAAGAATCTGTAAAGTCTGAAAGGACTCACATGTTGGAGGCCTTATGTAATCCAGCCGATGATTTTGCTGCTTGCAATGTTAAACAGGTTATGAGTAATCTGTAATGCATTACACTTTGAGAAGAAGCATCGCAGCGCTGCGAATTAAGCTCAAGGCCACCTTCTGAGGAGGCACAGATAAAGTATACATTCTCTCCAAACAAAATAGGTCATGCTGTTTCAGCTCCAATTAAATGCTGGGAAAAAAATAACAGTCAACTGTTAGAGCAGCTGTGTACAGAGCAGCCGACGATAATTAAAAATTAACCAATTCCATAATTGACATTTTCCGCAGCCATTCAAATCTTTGCTGTGTTCATATAAAGGGATGAATTTCAGAGTGTTCGCAGGAATGTAATGTATGTAGAGGGGCCTTTCAATGTTTGTAAGATTGTGCGTGTGTAAAAACTAGGTCATCTGTTCGGAACTGACACATCCCCCTGCAAACAGATATTTGAAAATCTGAGAGTGTAGAGAGGGGAGCCACAAGCAATCTGGGAAAAAACAACAACAACAACAAATGACTGCACAAATTGTTGGGATGGAGATAAAACTTATTTGGCGTCTCTTTGTGTACTATTACAATCCCATGAATGCAGCAAACACCAGATTACACAGGATGCAGGTTTCTCCGGTTTGGGTGAGAGCTCAGAGTCTTTCCTGCCGTTTCCTCATGTGGTAGCACAAATCCATATTTAAACACATGTGGTGGACATAATGAAGATTCATACAGGTTATGTCTTCAAATCAATGTATTGGCAAACCTGCACTTCCCTTTTGTAATACACAGTGTTGTCGACCTCCTGTGTAATTTTGCCTCCAAACAAACCATGATATATCCTTCTGCTCTCCACCTAAACAACGACACGGTTTATCTGAATGACAGCCTGAAGGATATCTGTTGACCAAAACGTTACCACTAACATGCTGGAGCCAACGATACACAAAGCCTGATCCGCTGAGGGATGCTTCCTTGATGAGAAAAAAAAAATGTTTAGAAAGTGCACACGTTTCATGGACGCTGAGCCAGGGGCGGATGAGAGTCCTTTTGTGGACGGAGGAGGATGTTCAGAGGGCAGAGAGGAATCTGGTTTCAGCAACAGTCAAAAAACAGAGAAAACTTGTTTGTGTGCAAAACAAGTGGGACACAGAGAGGTGTTGAAACTGACAGGAGATCATGTCCAGAAGGAGCCAGCAGGGGCCACTGTTTGTGCAGGTGGTTTAGCTGCTTGGTGTCTGACTGAACCAGGCAAACCATATGTACCTTCATGCAGACTGGACTGTGGAGCTGCAACAATCAGTCAAATAACTGACTGTTTGAGCTACAGAAAATCCATCTGAAGCTATTTTGTTTAATCATTTCGGTTGTTTTTCCAGCAAAAACAGGATATTTCCAGGTTTTTAAATGTGAGGATACTTATTGTACATGGTTCATACAGACATTACTTTTTTAGTTTTACAATCACAGCAGGTAATTCATTTTAAAACATACATTTTTATTAAACCTAAATAAACGATGTGCGGAAGCTTTCTCGTCAATGAAGGGTTACTTATCACACTCTTTTAAGGCAACTGTAAAAAAAATCCTTAACAAAACATTTGAATGTCACAGAACCATCTGAAAGCAGCCCCGTCTGCTGCGACTCTACTACTTTGAAGTAATGAAACACTACATATATGTTCATGTCAGCTTCACAAGGAGGTGGTTGGAGAGGATGGCAGGCGCACAGAGTGCAGGACCTTGGAAGAAACTGCAGACTCCTGTCTTAGGTTTAGGCAACCAAAAGCACTTCAGTTAAGCTGCCTTTACACTACCATGTCTTGATGCCCAATTCAGATTTGTTGCCTAAATCTGACTTTTCCTGACTGCTGTTTACATGTTCTATTCACCTTATTTTTCATGGAGACACGTAGGCAAAACAGAACGCAGCCAACTTCCGTTTTTTTGTGCGACACTTCCGGTCCAGCACTCTTGACCATTGTGTAAATGTCCCACGGTATTTGCTACAGTGACATTACTGCGCGCATGGAAATGTTTACATTACTGAAAGCAATTTTAAGGACTGACTTTGAATATTTGAAGTTAATCGTTAAAGAATAAATCACCTGGAAAGCTGACGCTGCTCCACATAATTTAAAAGGTAACTTAGCCTACACGGAGCGGTGGAAATGTCCGTGCAGCTGCAGACGGGTGCGGCTGGATGACTGATAGGTACATGCTGATTCGGGTGCTATCAGAGCCGATCTGCGCATCACTATGGCTTAATAATCAACTCAGTCAATAAAAACAACCCGTCATGTGTTAGGAGTGTATGTCCCTGACAGAAAAATAAAAAAAGATAGAAAAGCAGCGTACACCTCACATATTTATTTCTCACAGTTGCACACACGTTTGGCTGGCAAGAGGAAGCACAGTCTGTGTGTCTGTGTGCCGAGGGTGCGAGCCGCAGCTTCAGCTTCTCAGGTAGCGTGTAGCCCGGTGTGTTTTTTCGCTCATTCGGTTCTGCAGGTTTTCTGCTGGTACACTGGAGACAGGGATCAAGCGGTTTGTCTCACTCAGGATAGATTGTGCTTTTTTGGTTCATAGTTTTTGATTAACATGCGATTTATTCGACTTTCCTTCCTTTCCCTCGCTCATGAGCACGTCATCAAAATGTGCTGTCGTCGCATTATTCATGACGTACGACGTGGATTGCCAGGAAATATCCGATCTGTCTGTTTAGATTACAGACCTATTGGCAGATATCTGATTGATATCTGATATATTCACACATATGAAGGAGGCCTGAATGTGATCTGACAATATCCAATATCATGCGTTTTTTTCCTGTTTACACGTTCATGTTACAGATCCGATCTGTGCCACTTGAGAGGAAAAAATCAGAGTTGGGTCATTTGAACCAAGGTCAGGGTCAAATCTTCATAATAATTGGTCAGAATAAAAATAACACTGTAATCACTACGACAAGATAATATATAGCTGGATCACCTATTTTGGCAGAAAACAACTGAAATATGATGTTTATGAACGTTTTGCGGATACCTTCAGCATAACCATTTTTGCGACTTGTCCGGCACGTTAAATAAGCTACATTTCTGCATTATATTAATAGAAAACAATTTTCTCAGCATCACGTTTCCCTCAAAAACGGTATTGGTGTCTCAAATTAGCGCTACGTTAAGGTATTTTCTAGGAGACAGCTGCAAAGAGTAGTGCAAGGAAACGACGTCAGCTGGAGCTTCAGGCTCACTTTCAGTTTTTGGTGAAGCTATTACATCAGCGCCAAAGAGAGGGGAAATCAAATCTCGGTGCAGAGCCTGCTCTGTTAAGTCTCGTTAAGTCAAGCCATGCTTACGTACAGTAGGATATTTCAGGACGTCATTTTGGGCATTGAGAAACACTGATTTTTCACCATTTTCTGACATTTAATGGACCAAACAACTCATAAATGAACTGAGATAATATCGACAATGAAAATAATCACTGGTTGCAGCCCTGTGTGTTTGCGACAATGCCACAATTCAGGGACCACACAGCTGAATTTGTTGTAGTCGTATGACTTGGAGTGAATGCAGAGAGGTCATCCAACTGTCAGCCAGCATGCCACAGTATCATACGAACCACATTTAAAGCTGCAGAAGAATCCCAGTACTGCAGGATACATCTGCATCTCTTCACTACAGGCCAGTGAGGAGGCGAGGTTGAAAACAAGAAAATAAACAAACTGCTCAGACATTTTAGATTGCTGGGGCTCACTGAGCTGCAATGACAGGTATCGATCCGGCCAGTTATTTACCAGCCATGCTGTTCCTCTCAGAGGGGGCCAGAGGAGGAGAGGGTGGCAGGGCTCATTATTTATGAGAGGTTATGTGACAAACACTTCTGATCTACTGAGGGTTACCACTGACCGAATGAACCGGCCAATCAACAAACAAACGGGGGGAAAAATTAACATGAAAGATGATGCAGCCGCTTATTTCTGAGGGAAACCAACACGTTAAGACACAAAGAAGAGTATTGGTTAATGTAAAAGCTGGTCCAGTCTTCATTTAATTTCAATCACTTCACTTTGTATATTTATTAAAAATAATAATTTGGAGTTTAGCGCTACACATGATGACCATTTGGTTGTAGCATGTTTTATGTCATCAAAACAACGCTCCGTAGCGCTACCAGTGGTCACCAACTCCACAGTGCACCTTTAATTTTCAGTTTTGGTTGAATAATTCTGTAGTCTACTCTGAGTCTGTCATTCATGCTAATGAATGTTTAAATAACTCCGTTAATTAGTAATCCTTTTATTAATTTAGCAATCCTAAATGACCTTGCAATGAAAGGCTTTCTATTAATCCCCTTTAAACAAGATCAAAATTCCCATAACCTGGTGACACCTTTGACATTTCTGATGACACACTGTATGTGACCCTAAACATAGGGACAATAAATTACTCAGAAAAATGACATAACTTTGAGCCTGTTAACTACCTGCAGAGGCCTATCACAAAACGTCCACAGCTTTGACCATTAATCACTTGAACTAATTTGTCCTAGTTGTCGCTCGTGGCTATATTTGCATGTGAGATGTGTTTCAGGCCTGTTTAAAGCCTGAAGTAGCTACTGGAAGGAAGCTTTCTGATGTGTCGGCATGAGAGCGTGAAACATAAGGAGATCCCCTTTCCATCACTGACCTTAAGGATTAGGTCAAGTGGAGTGACCTTTAGTCTGTGAAACATTCAGTAACCAGAGCCAGCATGGACCACCACGAACACCCAGTCACCTAACAGCATGGCTGCGGGCACAGCAGTAACTATATACAGTAGCATCTAAATGTGCAGCGCTAGAGGAGCTGAACTGATCGCTGTTACACAGACTGACTGACCTGTGTTAGAGTTGTAATGACTTCTGATGATGTAACAAGGTGAACACCAGACAGGAGTGTGTACTTCAGGGTAGAAACCAGCCAACTGATATGAGCCAATTGATTTAATATTTCAAACAGCTGCATGGGTGAGAGGATTTAACTGCCTCATGTGGCTTTGTCTCAACTGAGTAGCAAGAAGGAAATGGCACTGTACATTTCTGCAAAGCACCTCCGTGTTGCATTTGTACATTTCATACAAATCATGTCAAACATTTCAAAAGTGATGTAGCATATGAGCTGACTTTGGAGGGATGGTGGATGGCTTGTCACCTAGGTGAGATGCCTAACAAGCTGCAGACCACTTAAAACAAACAATGAAACCGCTGTGTTTCAGCAACCCATCGCTGATTTCTACCAGGGATAGCGCCACGAAATAGGGTTGTTTTTTACTGAGACCGCGATGTGTTTCCAGCTGAAATAGTGTCACGAAAAGTGGTTGTTTTTTACTGAGACACTGCTGCATTTTCAGCCAGGATAGCGCAACAAAAAGCAGCTGATTTTTTACCGAAACATCGCTGTGGTTCCAGCCGGAATAGTGGCATGAAAAGTGGGTATTTAAGTCCAAAACATGATCTTTTCCTGACCATAACCAACTGTTTTTTTTGCCGTAAGATAACCATGTTAACAACAGCGTTGTTGAAACACAGAGAGACACAAAGTATCAACGATCTGCCACAAATTAACAAACACATTTAACGTATACGTGGTTTGCAGAAACGTTCATTGGGTTGCTTAATATTTAGTACGTGATATTGACTCTTATTCAAATGGCTACGAAAACTGTATCTTTATCTTAGTAATTACACTACTCACTAATTCTAGTAATTAAATTGGGGTGACTTTGACACTTTTCGTGTGGATGTATAATGACACAGTGTATGCATGAAGTTACAAACAACCTTCTGGCCCTTTGGGCTCCTGTCTCTCTCTACAGTCTTACACATTCTCCCCCAGACCCCCCGAAATTACCACCCACCCCACTATTGATATTTTGAAACCTCACAAAGTTCACAGCCTAGTTTAAAAACATCAACAACAAATTGTCATGCACATCCCTACCTGATGCCCGTTGCTGCTTTCAGTGAAAACATATCTGTGATGTTTATGTGCATAGAAAATGGTGCCTTCAAGAGGAGTTGTATTTACTGTGTTTACAAGAGGAGTCAACTTGAATGACCCACCGCTGTGGTATTCACTACTTGTAACCACCACTCATGACAAATGCTGATGTTTTCAAAAATGTTGGAGCCAGTGGAGGCAACCTTCATTTTCTTTTTTTTTTTTAAATGAAGGATTTCTGAAATGCGGAAATCACAGCATCATTAGTCTGACTCACAGGATGTATACTGAGGTTATCAGCCTGCCATTGGCCGCCTATTTCAGACAGAATTCTCTCCCCTTCCACCAACCGTGTGATACCGTTTCCAAATCCCTGTCGCTACGTGAAACCAGTCCTGCAAGCCAGACCTGCCTACAAACTAACAACCTCCGAGCTAGCTACCTACACACTAAAACATCTCTAATGTTTAATGTGGCGTTTTCTTTTCTGGGATTCAGCCTTTTTTATGCCAGGGCTCGCCTCTCTACGTGCAAATTTTCCACCTCAACAAGTTCCCTCCTGACACTATTTTACAAGAGGACCACTGCTGCATCCGGGGCTTAGTTTCACCCAAATTTATTATACTTATTACAAATGAATTATGATGGGTTCAGCCAGACCTTTCTCAAACCCTGGAACAGCTGAGATTGGTCAGTGTCTGGACAGTGTCTGTTTTATTGTCAGTCAGTGTTCTCACAGCTTAAACGAGTATTTTACAGCTCAGAATTTTTTTTTTTTTTAATAAAACTGGGTTGTCTATGCAATAGATAGGCACAAATACTTTTGAAATTGGTGCTACATAACTAGAGACAACGGAGATGAAGGGCTGTGGTATTCGCTTTTACTCAAGTGGTAGGAAAACCTAGAAATACCAGAATACACTGCGCCACACTGGACCAACAGACGCTCCGCTGGTGTGTGACATAATGTGAGTTTTGTAGGCACAATATAGAAGCTGGCTAGTAACAAACTATTTTAAATTACAGTGAAACAGTAAGCTAAAAATGTTTCTGAAAACATTTGAGGCTATAAGTAGGCAACGCAATGACAGAATCTTGGTTCTTATTTCTTTAGCCTCCAGTTTTACAATATAGGATACAGTATGGGCTCCACTCGTATTCTTGCATTACAGCCAAAAAGTGTCCTAAAATATGTTTCTGAAGCCTTTTTAAGCAAGAAATAGGCAATGCAGTAACAGAATGACACTAAATTCCTTTTCTGTCAGTTCCGTCATACTCTGCTGTTTCTATCAGTCTTTCATCGAGAGCCTTCTGTTTTTTTCATTTCAGATAAAGTCTTAATAGCATTGTTAAAATCTGCTCTAAGATCACAAGAACAACAAAAGCAGACTTGACTTGTTTTTGCAATCAACAAATCCTCCAGAAAGCCACAACTATTTTAGCTTTACCTGCTTGTAAAACTAACCAATATTCATCTGCGCTGGTAGAGAAGCAGGGAGATCTGGGCAGATGGCGGGAAGTTTACCATAGTTCATTCACACATAGTCCCCACACTGTTATGATACAAAGCAGTTGAAATTGAACAAAATATCTCTTTCATGGTACCCTGTTCAGGTTTTACCGCTAGTGTTGGCAGTGTTTGTATGAGTGGGTCCCTGTTTTGTTGGTTCTTGTGTCTGCACACGAGGATGCAGGAGGACAAGGGTGCTATTCTCTGGTCTCCATTTGCCGAAAAACATCAAAACTACAGCAAAAGATGAGAAGAAGAAGAGGACTGCTAGCAAGTAAACAACGCAAACAATGCATGTTTCAAAATTCCAAAATGGTCGGCTCTGCAGATGTTTTATGTGGGTGGAAAAGAATGTAACACATTTTTTAGGTCTCAAGGAAATATGCATAGCCTTTGGTGAGAAACACCTAATGTCAGCAGAAACTTTGTTTACAAGAAACTCTACAGTGTACCTTTAAATCCACTGAACTCCAAACAAATCATGCATATGACCTACCGCATCAAAACTGCAGCTTCACTAGTTTCATTCAGAGGCAGCAAAAGTTACACCAACAACAGTAAATTTAACTTTACTGTACGTGGGAATTAATCAGCGAACGTGGTGCAAAGCGTCTTTGGATAATCTTGATTTCTTCAACAGTATAAGCTGAAACAAAGACAGTGTTGGGAGGGCAGAGCTGCTCACAGGTGTAATTGGAGTATTCATACTTAGACATGAGTGGGTGTGCTTTTTCAAAATTACGACTCATTTTGTTTTTAATTGTGCTGTTCAGACTATATCACTGTCTGAGAAACTGCATGGAATATGTTCTAATTATATTCTCAGGTTCATTAGTTGTACCTTTCACCCAAATTGCATGCATGCAAACAGACACGCACACACAGACAAATACTGAAGCTTATTTTAGTAGCGGCATTTTTTCTGAAAGCTCCACTTAACCTTAATTTGGCAGAAATTGCTACACAGAAATAGAAATCATGATTTTGTCCTTTAAACATGATGGCATTTGAATAGAAAAAAAGCAGATGTGCTGCGGTACACAGTGAGAATGTAAGGCTGCTTTTTCTGGTGTTCTGTTAACACTTTTATGGTTTAGTAAAAATAGAAAGCAGCTGTAAGGAAATCTAAGGAAGTATTTATTTCTTTTTCATGTAGCCAGAGGGAAATTCTGTAGATGAAAAAAAAAAACAAAAAACACAAATATGTGGATGAGCTTTTATTGTAATGGTTCAATGATGCTATGAAAGAAATGAAAATGTATCTGGATCAGTAAAAGACAGAGAATGTGTATTATATCAATCACTAATCTGAACAAAATTTCCCAGGTCTTTTCAAACAGTTTACTTCAAAACATGGGACTGTTTCTCAATCAATTTATCAATACACAGTTCAGAATAACCATTTTGTTTGTTTAGTGTAGAACAAAGTGCAATTTGTTTCAAGGTGCATCTACACACAGAGAAAAGATCACAGGGCTGCAGATAACATGTCTTCATCTCGTGGAAGCCCTGGGCTCTCTCTTTGTAGTTACACGTGGTAACCCTGCACCGAGCAAAGAATCCTCTCTGGTAATCTAGAGCAGAGCTGGTAGCCCTGCACTCAGCCAGCGTGCTTTTTTAAGAGCTGCTCATAGTTCACAAGTGCAGGGCAGCCGAGGTCAATCACCTGAGGAGAAGTCATCACGTATGATGTAAACACAGCAAGTGTTCACACATGATCGTCTTTCCAGACATAAATATAAACACCTCTGAGTGAAAATGAACAGCTCATTTTACTGTTGTAATCAGACACTGCAAGATAATAACCTGAGACTATTATGAGTGGTGTGAGTTTCCAAATAGTATAATAAAAACTATTAGTTAAAGACAGTGCCAAATCTTTTGTTGTTGTGGAGTCCCCCAAGGGTCTATCCTAGGCCCCCCTTTTATCCTAAATTTACATGCAGCCTCTTGGGAATCCCAAAGACATACAGTAGTTTAGACTTTCATTGTTATGTAGATGATACACAACTGTACACCCAATATGGCCGGGTACTTCCTAAGTCCTATATTATGTTTTGCCTTGCTGATATTGAGAACTAGATGTCTAAAAAGGTCCTGCACTTGAATGACTATAAATGAAAGATCCTTATAATTACCCCTACTAGTCCCAGTACTTGCATTATTAACAGTCCAGTCTGGGTGTCCTATCTAATAATGTCAAACTAAAAGCCTGTTATCTGGGGTCATATCTGAGGTGACTGAAGTGGCGCAGTCTTATTTAAACTGCTTCATTTACATTTGTATTTTGTATTTTATTTACTTTTTATGGCCATGTTTTACTCTAACGCCTTTTTTCTTTCTTTTTTTTTTTTAAAAGCTGCACATAAACAACTTTACTATGGAAACTGTATTAACTTAACCATGGACAATATGCTACCATTGATTTAGGCTGATTTGCACTAAAAATTCAGAGGCATATTGGGGTTTCCATCATGATACCTATTAAATTTGAATGAAATGGTGCGTGATGCATTCCAGTCGCATGTGTTGGTAAAATTGGTTTGCATAAAAATCGGGAACTGCCATTTAAAGATAAAATGTGTAACTTCTCCTCATTAAAATGTCTAGAACAAAAAAAATTACTAGACCAATGCTAAATCTGTAATTTTTTGTGGTTGTGGTTGTCTGCCAGAAGCAAATAGATTTTTCTTATTCATTTTACGCCACATTTTTTACAATAAACTTTTTAGAACTTGGTTATTTATAACTAAATGTTTTAACCAGATACAGGATTTTAGTAATTGGATGTCTGGATCTTAAATTATCAGAGAAAGAAGCTGAGAGGAAGTTAGCGGCAGCTCAGCTCCAACCCCTGCTGTGCCGAACAACATCGGAGAAACACAGATTGTTAATGTGAAACTGCTTATTCTGTGTTTTTTACTGGTTTAAATCACCAAGTGCATTTGTTTTTGAGAGAAGGAGACCTCTACAGATAATTCAGCTCCCAGTAAAAACCTCCTGAACATCTGGATCTTAAGTAATCAAAGAAAAAAGTTGAGTATACATGAGCAGGGACTGGGCTAGCAGCCCCTTTGGGATGAGCCGAACAGTGTTGGAGAAACACTGATGTTTAATATGAAACTTTTACCTGCTTATATCACCAGGTCTGTTTGTTTTGTAGAGAAGAGACCTCTGCGCATATTTCTACTCCTGGTAAAAACCTCCTAAATGATAAACACTTCCCGAAGAATCTGACTGCAATGACGGCACTGCTCCGTTTTATGTTACGGCTTTGACTAAGAGGACCATCGTGGTAGAAAGTACAGAAATGCATTGTATGTTTAAATACAGAATGAATAAGTTAATGCACTGTCAAAGGTAATTTCTCTAGTAATGTTTCATTTTGATAAGTTTTCACAGGTGTTGCTTGATGCATTCTTTTGAAGTAGGATTTCTATCTTAGTTTTCCAAACACAATCTTGAGAGATTAATGAGGGTTCAAGCCAAGCCATGTCACATGTCTAAAAATGGTCTTTGGACGCTTCCTGATGGCACCATATGCAAATGTTCATGCGCAGGTCAAAAGGCAAAGTGGTCAGGACTGGAAGGCAGAGAAATGTCAGATATTTAAACATGTTTGACAGTTGAAACCATCATTGACCTTCGAGGGGGCTTTAACTGGCTGCAGGGATTGAGCAGTTCAAAAATAATCCTACCCTGTCAAACGTCACTCAAGCTCAGCAATAACACAAGTCATCATCCAGCTTAGCTTTCCTCCAATTTCGGGATAGACGGGGAGACTCGTGGAAATTGGTATGTTAACCGGCAGCCATGAAATCTGTTAATTTTTTGGACGACAATAGAGATCAAACACGGGTGGATTTAGGTAATTAAGCATCGTTGGAGCCTGTTGATGAGAGAAGCTGTTTCTACACCTTCACTTTACGTGTGAGTAAGTTAGGGGATTGGGTGCTGGGTTGCAGGGGTTGACACGGGGTGAGGTGGGGGGCAGAGCAGGCAAGCTAATGAGGACAAGTCTTGATCATAGAATTTCATCCAAGGACTTCATCTTGGACTTCTAATGACAGTGACCTTCTATGAATACCCTCAATTATGTGGAATGATCTCTTGAATAAAGTCCTCAATCACAGTCACAGACCCCCCACCGAGAAAGCCTCGGGTATTACATAAAATCAACATCAACTCTAACAAAAATGTAAATAGTTCCTTTAATTGACGATGTTTTGGTTTATTCACACAACAGATTAAAAGAGGCACAACCCACTCCTTTTAAGTAGATTTAACACCATTTGTAAGAGGTTACGAAATGTCACGACATCGGGTCAAGCAGAGTGATGATCACAAAGGCAAAGTTGACAGATTTTGCTTTCAGTCTAATCTTGCTTTTATAGTGCCTGGTTTATTTTGGCATTAAGGGGCTGCTATACTGGACACAAATAAACAAAAAGTCAGATTAGAGCTAAGGTTTGGATACAAAAGTTGTAGGGGAGGGTCGGGTCAAACATGATGTGATGCCACAGAGTCATTTACAGCGCATCATCCGACTGAATGTGTGCATATGGAGCATTAAGATTCCCGATATGTTTCAAAGCATTTAAATAAAGCACCGGGGGGAGGAAGGCACAGAGCCCATTATCCTGCTACAGTATATCCTTGGGAAAGAAAGACAAATATATATAGCGTACATGCTATATCTGTAAAATTAGTGATTTGCTTTTATCTGAAATCAAAGAGATGCTCACAAATCTATTAAACGCCACCTTTTGTTTTTTAATAATGCATCATACTGGGACCAAAGCAAGCTTTTCAAGCAATATGTAGACTGTTGTTCTGAACAAATATAATTAGACTTATTTTTAAGATACTCCGCAATGTTGAAGCTAATTTGTATTTAGTAAAGTACAGTCCTTGATGAGCTATTCCCAAAGGCTGGGAGGCCCAGTTTGTATTTTGAACCAGCATAAAATCCTTGAATTAAAGAAAACTCAAGGGCCTTGCACTTTCCAGAGATTGTGGAAGGCTGGATGTATTGAGATTAGAATAGCTGTCTCTGTGGTATAGACTGCTCTGTTCTAAGGGACGACAGTGTTCTGTAATTCTTCTCAGTCATGTACAGTTCTATAAAAAGGTCCAACGTCTCGCATTGCTTCTGAAGGCTTGAGGCCAGGCCTATGACAGGCTCATAACGCTCTTGCCAAGATTAAATGTAATGCTTTTGAAACTTATTATGAATATGTTTTTTGTGGGGGTATTTAATTCTGTGTGTGTTAAATGGTACACCTACGACACTGTTTAAGAACGAAGTATAAAGATCTAAAAATTGTTCCAAAATGTCAAAACTATAAACATTTACCAAGTCCTTGATACCAGACAGACGTATATAGGAGCAGGCTTCTTGTTTCTGCCAGCAACTTTAGGGTTTTAAAGATAAACTTGATGGCCATATGGATAATACTGTGCTTCATCGACTGACTGGAGCTGCATGTCTCAGGCAAAAAGTCTATCCGTAAATGAGAAACAGTATTGTTCCTGTAGTGCAGTGTACAACTAGTTAGTCCTAGTGTCTTAGGTACGATAGTGAAATATGTAACAATAGGCTGTTATTATGTTTCAACATAAGCCTGGTTTGGCTTTTTAGTTTACACAGTTGTTCATATTTTCAAACAGTATGTTTCACTTCTAACGTTACAAGAGAAAATGAGGACTTATGCCGCCTTTAAACGAACCTTATGAGCTTGTGGTTACAACATGGGAAGTCGTGTACATGATATGCTTGGCAGTGAAGTCATGAGAAAACCCGTCAGTGGCTAGAAGCCAAGGAGGCTAACAATTTAGCAATGTAATGAAGGATGTGCAAAGGAATAATAACAGAGGAAAAAGATGAGGCCAGGGGTAATATCAACATTTTCCTCAGACATATAATAAACTTTATATGACTAAAATTACAATATATTAACCTGCCATCCACCAAAAAATGAACTTCATTGGACGCCACTATTGCTGCAAATGTCAGCAAACATGTCACAACTCATAAAGCTCTCACGAAAGTTCAGTCAGGAAGGAATACTTTCCATGCTTAGGCTGTAATTTGTCTTTCTCACCCTTTCTCTCACTTCTTACACGCATGCTCACACTCTCTAGCTGTCATTTTCTTGGACTGTCAACTGAGTCATCACCTGCTCTACAGCTGATTCACAACCAAACAATGCACAAAGACACGACTTTTCCGTTAGCCTTCCAACTTAATGCTTCTGGTTTTAAATATGGTCCTGCCGTAGTCTCTTTCATGCTGCAGCCATGTGCACCCTCCACCTCCCCATCACTGCCTAGTCTTCTCGTATTCATCAGCCTCATCTGCTTCATCGGCCATTAGTTTCAGAGTCATCAGCCACCACCACCTCCACCAATGTCTGGACTCCATGGGGGACTTATGTTCTGTTAAATCTTAATCAGCTCAAATCATTTGTTAATCTGTACACTCACATTCTGTATTAAATATATATGTAGCATTAAAACATAAAGAATTGGTGAGACGAGGAGGGCAAGGCTAGAAGGATTTTTTTTTTTTACTCTCCCTGTTAACTGTTTTGTTTATTACTCTTTGCCTCTTACTTTATCTGTTTTCCTAATGACTCCAACACTACATGCACAATTGTAAAAACCATGAAAATGAGTCTTGAATGCACAGGTGAAATGTGTGTGGAATATAACAATTCATTAAAAAAAGATATGAGAAAAAAAAAAGTGTTAACATTTAGATGTGCAACTTATTTCTTTACACGATGAAATAAAAAAAGACATGAAAATAATGAGCTCAGCGGGTAGATATATATGGTGCACATGAATATGAGCTGCTGTTTATGAGACAAATGAAATCAGATGGTGTAAACCCCCAACAGAGAGGATCTTTCAAAAATTCATAAAGGTTAAAACAACTGTTTATTCTGAGCATTTTGATGGAAGATGGCAAGCGGCTCCCCAATGCATTGCCATCTGATGCTGAACAAATGTATGCACACTGTACACACACACACACACACACACACACACACACACACACACACACACACACACAAACCCAAATGTGCATCTACGTAAACAACACACTGACACACACAATTGTCTACACACACTGGTATACACTCTCCTCCCAGCACACACAAATTTCTACTTTATCAAATAGTATATAACATAGCTGAAAAGATGCCAAGGAGAAAGAAATGACTTGGCAGAACACCAACTTGATGAGACCAGGCTGTGCTTTCCAGGCCTGCTTGTACTGTGACCTCCTGGGCTCATAACATGAGGGTCAACACTTCATAAAGACGTGGACTGATGAAGTGATTTCAGTCATGCAGATGCACTGAACCAAAGCTCTCTACATACCTTCTGATTCTATTTGTTCGAATTAGTCTCAGAATTTAAACACTAAAATGAACCAGAGCTCCATATTTACCTTCTTATTCCACATGTCCAAACTAGTCTCAGAAATTAAGCAGCGACTGATAGACTAAAAGGAGTTTTGGATACAAGTGTCCGAGGTTAGCTTTCTTCCCATGGTGTCTGGGCTCAGTCTTTGAGATAGAGGAGCTCAAATCTCCCAGAGGGGTTTGAAGACTGACTGCTACACTGTCATTTTGACGAGAGCAGGTCGAGGTGGTTCAAGCGCCCAATCAGGACGCCTCACAGACTCCTCCCTGTGGAGGTATTCCAGGGATATCTAATTGGAAAGAAGCCACAGGGTAAACCTAGAACACGCTGGAGGGATTAAATATCCCAGCTGCCCTGTGAACGCCTTGGGATTCTCCAGTAGGAGCTGGGAGACGTGGCTGGGGAAATGGATGCTTTGGCTAGTCTGCTTAGGCCAATGCCACCATTCCAGAGTATGGAAAGTGGCAGAAAATTATGTAAAGGTTGGATGGATGGAGGAATGGACGGATAAATGTGAGGATTTATTCTTCTCTATTACAAATGCGTTGGGGTTTTTTTTTCAGCTATGTTTACAACGACTCAAAATTATGGCAACGGATCGGTGTGTATAAATGTATGTTTGATTAAGAATATTCTTACCTTTGCTGGAACAGCTGGTCCAGCGGTGTAGGGAGCCAAGCTTGGCGGGACATCTGTGATGTAGGTCTTTTTGGGGCCTGGAGGTTGGTACGCTTGGGCGGGGGCTTGCTCAGGTCTCCTGGAGCCACCGACTTGTGGTCCTCCTGGATGGTACTGCTCTGGGTAGGCACCCTGAGCCATCTGGGAGAAGCCAGGCTGTGGTGGTCCGTAGGCAAAGTCGGGACCTTTGGGCTGGGCAGGCATGTACTGCACCTGCGCAGGGCTGCGAATAGGCTGCTGGCCAAAATTGTGCCCCATTGGGGCTTGATGCTGGGGGCCAGGCTGGGCTGACCTCACCTGGACATTGAAGGTGGGCTGGCTTGGGGTTGAAGCTGTAGCATAAGAGGCCGGGACAGGCTGAGGAGCTGTGTGGCTTTGAGGCTTGGCCACGGGGCTGGCGGAGGAAGGGGGCATAGACGAGACTCCCCCAGGAGCCTGCGGTTTGGGCGTAGACTTCTTGGTGGCAGTCAGAGGTGGCTGGGTCGGAATGACCATGCGCTTGTAACCAGTCACCGGAGCACTGGGGGTTGAGGTTGCAGAGGATCCCGAGTTCTGAAAGACAGTAGAAAGTTTGGCTCCAGTTAAAACAAACTACCAACTAAATTTCACTCCTACTAAACGAACAACATCACAGCCCTGTATGGGCGGGAAATGGACAACTAAAGACAACCAAAACATGCCGACAACACTTGCTTCTAGAAGGCGATGCCGGGCTGGAAACGAGGAATCAGCTTTCGGTTGCGGAAACGGAAAATATGGTTGCCATTTTTAGACACCTTATATTTTGAGTAATTAAGATACTACACAGTTATACATCTCACCCCATGGTCTCACCCCACAGTCAAACAATTAATTTGTTTCAACACTGTCTCTAAAACAGACTTCTGTGCAAAACCAAGTGAACACACCAAAACACATGCAGCGTCGTCTTGTTCCACTTCTCACTATAACAACAATATTTAAATATCAGTTATGCAACAAATATTGAAAATTCCTTTACAGTATTTTCGGGTGCACATTTCTTATGTGGAAAGTGGTTTCGACTGATTGCAACCAAAGGCCAAAAACTGGTTGCCAATTTTAAAAATGGCTGTCACTGGCAACCATTACTGTCGAGCCTCATGTTCACCATCTTAGTTTGGCATGTTAGCATGCTAGCATCTGCTAATCAGCAATAAATACAAACTACAGTTGAGGCTGATCTTTAGTTTTGCAGGTATTTGGTAACGAACTAAAGTATGGAACAATTACGACCTGATGATGGATTTAATATTCGCTAATATCTAAGATTTAATGTTCTCTATTACACTGTGAAATTTTGACATTTTTAGTGGCGGTTTCAAATAAGTCCACTGGGTTTTTTGGTTCCCCCTGAACTGTATATTATTGCTTAATTTTGTCATTTTGTGTATCTTAAATGGTGCAAAAATCAAACAACATAAATTAAAAGTTACAGATATCAGGAGGGCTGAAATGACTGTCATAAATTTGATGTCAATCAGTCCAAAATTTGTTGAGACATTTTACTCAAAAAAACAAACAAACCAAAAAAACAAACACTTTCACCTCTAGGTAGCGCTAGAGGAAAAGTCAGTAGATCATTAAGATTCATCCTCTGGGGAAACAAGACTATGTGCAAAACTTTCATGGAAATACATCCAATGGTCGTTGATATAATTCAGTCTGGACCAAAGTTTTGGCCTCACAAACAGACCGACAAGTGTCATCCCTGGAGTCAAGCTGCTACAATTGCTAAAAAACAAACTTAACCTAACTGAAAAGTAACAGGAAAAAAACAAACTGAAAACAGTTGTATCCAGCAGCTATTTACTGATACTGTGGTTTACGCTCAAATGATTATCCACCCTGCCTCCCCAGAGTCAATTACAAGGCTACCTCGACAGCAGAGGCTCTACAGCGTCCACGACCACCCGTAATCTATGGCTAATAAAGCAGGAGGGAAGGGATAAATTGTTTGGTAGAGGACGGCGTGACAGCAGATTGGCAATGGCACATGACACTTGTGCTGACTCCAGCTGCTTGGACGGGAAAGATGTTAAATCACTGAGATTTGTGGCGCTAGTGTTCCTGGGAAGAGACGGCTGTAAAGCAGAAACACGAGCCACTGCCGGGATTCTCACCGTCTCAACAACTGTGGCATTTTGATCTAATGTCCGACGGAAACATCTGATGCACAGGCCAAACTATAACACAACACAGCAGCGAATAAGACACAGAATAACAGCGTTTCACTCAGATGTCAGAGGCTTCTGCCCTGAGTGTCTCTCATGTAAGTAATAATTGTTTTTCACTACCACTACATATCGGTGTCAGACGTTCAGCCAGTCTAAAAAGGGTCTATCATTAACCTTGGATGGCCTTATTAGGTTATTGCCTGAAGCCAAAAATCAGAGTCAATTACTAAATTTGCAGCACTAAGGGAACAAAAATGAACACTTGTAGTCTTTAGACCCTTTGCAACTCAGTTTGATGAGATGTCTTCTAAATTGGGGCAGAGCAACAATTCCAATCGATTTCCCTTAAAAGTTGATCAAAGCCTGCTGCACAGCAATGCCCCATATAGCTCTGTTTTTCTGCACTGCTGCACTCCGCTGTAATTCCTTGCCTAAATTGAATAAGAAACACGTGTGTTGTAATTCGATCGGTGGAAAAAGTACACAGTGAAATTCGAGTCTGTGATCCTAAAAATGTGTTGAGATAAAAAAGAATTCCAAGTTTTGGTAAAAGAGGGTGCACGCATCAACTTTGTCTAAATCCCATCTAATCTAAGTCAGAGGGGAGCCCCTGAGGAACCATTAAAAGCTCCAGAAAATATTTTCTGCTCTCACTCTGATTTCTGTCTCAGTGATTAGTGCTGATGTTTATTTAAAAAGTGTGTCTGTCTGCATATGTATGGAAAAATCTCCACTATGCCCTTTAGGAAGTGAAATTACTTAATTTAAATGTTTCATGGGTTTTAAATACTCTAGATTATTAATTTATCTTAAAGGCCTTAGAACCTACAGTAGCATTTAGTTAGCAGAGCACTGGAAATGCAAATTGGCCCCCTCAAAATAATTACACTGTCATGGTACATTTTCCACAAATTACATTAAGAGAATGGATTCACCCCTTTTCTGAGGGTGATGAAACTAATCTAATGCATATAACCTGAACAAAAATGTCTGTGGTGGAAAAGATTTTCATATTAACTAAGCTACCATTTAAGCTGCTGCATGCCTTTGACCTGTCAGTGTTAATGACTGGTCTGAGATAATATCATGACTATGACGGCCCAGCCTAATACACCCCTTGCCCCTGCCACTTAGCCCCTACCTCCGTTTTGTGTGTTTATGTCTAAGGGTAGGGTGTGTGTATGTATGTATGTATGTATTGTCTTCATTAATAAAGACTTAAAAACAAAATTACGTGTTGTATTTGATGCAACAGGCCCGTTTTCTTTATAATAAGCATAACTAAAAAGATCCCAGTGCAGAGTTTGCATGTTCTCCCCGTGTCAGCGTGGGTTTTCTCCGGGTGCTCCGGCTTCCTCCCACAATCCAAAGACATGCAGGTTAACTGGTGACTCTAAATTGTCCGTAGTAGGTGTGAATGTGAGTGTGAATGGTTGTCTGTCTCTATGTGTCAGCCCTGTGATAGTCTGGTGACCTGTCCAGGGTGAACCCTGCCTCTCACCCAATGGCCCCCAACGACCCTCAAGAGGATAAGCTGTTACAAAAATGGATGGATGAAGAGATGCTAGTAGCATGCTGATGTTTTGGTAGCTAACTAGCTAGCTGGCCATCATTACATTGTTATTGCTGATTAATGCAAGACAGTCCTGCATCGTGATATATTTCCTTGTTGATGGCATATGACACCCGAAAGTCCAGCAGCAAAGTTGCTACACTTGTTTTTTGTTTTGTTATTGTTACTTGTGGTGTATTTTGATTTGTTCATGAACTATGTTGTATTTTTATGGCTGCAGTATGGGTGTAGAGCCAAAGACAAATTTGCCACTTTGTGGGACAATAAAGTTAATCTTGATCATGATCTTGATCTTAATTTTGATCTTGACCTTGGAGCACAGGTTGCTAACACAGGCTTACAGAGCACTGCAAGTGGCCTGGTAATGAAACAGTGTTTGTTTTTTGAGCGATTGATAACCTGATTAAGTTGTAAATGAATCGTCAGTGTCCACGTACAGTAATGAATATGCCACTTTCTTATTAAGGAGAAAGACGTTTATTCGGCTATTAAGTTTCAAGTCCTTGTTTACTGTGCCATCTCTGTGTGATCCTCACCTGAGGTCACATTCAACAACGGTATCAGTATTGAGCAAATTGGGTAAATTTGCAGTATATTGCCTGAATTAGGACAGACTAGAAACCTCTTCTCTTGTAGTTTAATGTATTATCAATGCATTATTTTGAAGAGTCCCTCACTGTGCACTGTGGGCAATATATAGAGCCTTTGTACATGGGGTGCAAGTGGATGCTCCAAAAGCTGATGTTCTTTTAGTGTACACAGTTTGGAAACTTGACTCAAGAGTTTGACCGTCAAGCTTTGAGCACATCTGTATTAGCTGCTGTAGCCCAAATATTTGTAGGAGGAGACTTGATCAATCTGTATGTAGACAGTAACTGGTGGAGGATTGGAGTTCACTGGACGGCCACAATTTTTTCTTGCGACTTCTTTGGATAAAAAATAAGTGAATTCCTCTAAATCGACACACACCAAGACAAAACTCTTCACACGTATTAAAAAATTCGTTAATGACTCATTTTGTTAGATTTACAATTTCAGACTGATTTGGACAACACAATTTTGTAAAAGACTAATATGATCACAATAAAATTCCTCTGAAGGCTGATAAAGGATAACACTTAATCATTACCCAGTATTAATTTTAAATGATTTAATGATGATGAGGCTCGTTTACATGCACACCTAAAATCAGATTACATCATTAATAACTCCCTGAAGTCTTTTTATATGACCTGACCTCTCCAAGTCAGGCGCAGTTTGGAAACTAGAAGTCTGACCTCAGATCATCAGCCTGAATGCATACTGTGTTGTTGTCTCCAACACCCCCTCCGTACACAAACACAACACGCACAGTTTTAAAAAAGTTTTCCCTAACGCCTTCAGAAAAGTTAACCCTCACTCTGCACTGTAATTCAGACTGACTTTGCAAACAACTTAAGTGTGAAATTTCACAGAGAGTCTCAAGAAAGCCTTTTGACACATTAAAAAAGATTAGGAGAGACTATACAAGCCTTAGGGGGCTGAGTAAAACTGTTAACTTTGCATTTCAAACCACAAGGGTGGGGGATTTTTTTTTTTTAAGCAAGCTTGGGGAAAACCCCTAAAGACGCAGAAGTTCTGCATCTTTTCAGACTCATCTAAGACCTTGGATATTATTCTCTCAACTTTTTTCCTGCTCCTTATTCATACAAAGCGGATGCTCTCGACTGTCCATTTGCATCTGTCTATTTCAGCACTTGCACTATGACCATGGAAGAATTCCCAGTCAACACTGCAGCATTCACTAATCTCCCTGCCGCTTTTAGTCATCTTGTCTCTGCACAATCGGGCACAATAGTCACATTTAACAATCCGTCAGCCTCAACACAGTCATGCAATTGAGGGTATCAATTTTCTTCCTAAAATAGTTCAAGATAAGGCACATTAAATATGATTAAACAATGTCTCTGTGGAACATGACGGGACCTCTAGCTGTTTCCAACTATCTTTCCGTTTGCAGATAAAGTGTGTTATACACATACGGGGAACTTTTCGCTCTTCCTATCTTATATCCGCATATCTGATTCTTTTTTTTTTTTGGTGGTGGTGGTGGGGCTCCTTCAAGTGATAGTTGCATGACAGCCCTTGCCTTTCTCAAGTGAATATTTCAACACTGTTTTCAACCCTGTCACATAAATTAGAGCACATTAACTGGGTACCTTGTATCACATTTGTCCTGAAATACTGTCCCTGTTATTACCACTACTAATTTTATTACAGTGTTACATGTAACTGAGGTTGGGTACTGCTCACATTGAAGCAGAGGTCCCAACTGGTCCGAGCACGGGGTCCAGATTTCTCCTTAGTTTCCGTCAAGGTCCACACAGTTCAATACATTCAGCGCCATACTTGCATTTGGCCATGTCGTCATGTTAATTTGCTGCCTCTGTCACTCACTCTACAGCAGGAAACAGCACTTTGAAATAAAATCTCTGTGCTGGAAATTCAGTGTGTTTTGTATCAGACTTGACACGTTTGCGAGTCACTTGTGGTCAATTCAGAATGAACCCATGACCCACGTTTGGACTGCGACCCACCAGTTGGGAACCAATGGTTTACGGTATCTGGAATTCAGGTACCACTAGGGGTGGGTTAAAAATATCGATATTTTCGATATTGTATCGATACACATGTGTAGAAACGATAATCGACACATAAAGCCCAGTATCGATATTTTAAAATGCAATAGATTTTACCCGTTAGGTGTTTTTGTTTGGCTAACCCCTTTAGTCTCGCGTGGTTTAGTGCTTCGCGCACCATTAACGCAGTCAGATCTCGCGAGATCCATGCCATCCGCGTCAGAGAGAACAACCATGGCGGAGAAGGAAGCAGAACTTGTGTCACCCGGAAATTTGAAAGCCGATGTCTGGCGGCATTTTGGGTTCAAGAAAAGAGAAGGTAGCGAGGAACTGGACAGAAACAATGCTGTGTGCAAAATATGCAAAGTGGAGGTAAAATACAATGGCAACACAACCAATCTCCGGAGCCATTTAACGAGGCACCACCCGGAGCATGCACAACAACCAGGCTACGCTAACAGGTCACTGGCACTGACGCAACCGACGCTGGAGAAAGCATTTGGGGCGAAGTTTCCGTCCACGTCTCTGCGTGCAGAGAAAATCACGTCGGCTCTGGCAAGTTTTATCTGCAAGGATCTCAGACCATACAGCGTGGTGGAAAATGTAGGCTTTAGTTCAGAGGTGGGTTTTTGCAATTTCTGTTCAAAATGCACCAAAGCTTTGTGAGACAATCACTGCCATGTTTGTACTGTGTTTTCATAAGGGACACTACAGTATTACTTTTTGTGGTCTGGGTCTAGTGTCTGTTGTTGAGATTTATTATTATTGTTTACATTGAATGGCTATTTCAATAAAAAGTACTAGATGTTGTATAACTATTTGTTCAATGGTCAGTTCTCTCTTAATTTAAATATTAATATTTAATAATGCACCAGGTTAGGGGGTAACTTTTACAATTGAATTTACAGCATTAGTTCTTTGAGAATCTCTTCCATTACCAAAGCAAAATTGGTGTTATAACTAAAATATCAATATCGAATCGTACCGAAAATTGTATCGATTTGGGACCTAGTGTATCGGAATCGTATCGTATCGGAAGGTCAGTGGCGATACCCAGCTCTAGGTACCACGACCCAACAGAACCTTTGTTTAGTACTACCTTCTCTTTAATAACAAAAATATAATTTTTGAACAAGGTGCAGTGACGTAGTAGACTAAAAAGCAATTCAGCTCCACTACTCTTCTAATCACAGAGTTAATCTTCTGTTTCTGTCTGCTTGTGTGTGTGTGTGCTCGTCTAGCAGTGATACGACCTCATTACTAAAACAATAAAGAAGAAAAAATAGACCAGACCCTTTAAAGTACACAGTTTGATAATCCACCCTACATGTAACTGCAGTAGGCCTGGGGCGGTACAAAAATTTCATGTCATGTTTATCCTGGAAAAAATAATCGGGATTCATGAGATTATCCCCATGATCATTATAATATGTTACAAACTCTTAAAATGGCACTAAAACATACTAGAATCAGCTTGCAGCTTAACAAATAAATGCCAACCAAGAAACTCCCACAGTCCACAAATGCCTCAAATGGAACAAAAGCTGACGCCCTTGTACCTGAGGTGCTGTGGATTGGTTTCTGTCTACTTTGGGGAAACAATTTGTAGCAGTGTGGGTGAGAGGTCTTTGAGATGCTGGAAAGGAAAGGAAAGGAGGAAAGGAGATGATGAGGAAAAGAGATCCAGACTCACAGTTGGGATTCTATGTCTGGTTGCGTTTTTTTCAATACCGTAGATAAGCAAATGACCATGGTGTATGATAACCAACAATTTTCATATTACCGTATACGGTTTCATGGTTTATCCCTGCAACCCTGCAGGACTCATGCCTTTTTTAATAACCGTCTTTTGTAGTGACAAACAAACAACCTTCAAGTCAGGTTTTAAACTATCTGAAGAAGCATCATATCTTTCAATATGAAATAAGCCAATGACTGATTAAGATCTTGTGTGCAGCCTGTTTGTAGAATAAAATAGTTATTTAAAACAAATTACAAATAGATGTTTGTGGGTTTAATATCAAATTACTGAAATGTCCAAATGGTAAACGTGAATTGATTCTAAGGAGCTGCTGTATTTTGTTCCAGGAGTCAAGCTTTCCCAAGTTCAGACCAAACTCATGGAAAAGGAAATGCAACAAAGAGTGGATCTGTTCTAACCTGTGTGTGACCCCAGTGTTTCTTCAGATCTGTTGCATTTAAATCTGCAAACATTAAAAAATATTCACAAAGTACATCCTAAACTTTACACATGGGAGTCGGACTGTAAAAGAACGGAGAATCAAACATTATGTGGGAACAGTTTAGATTCAGGATTACTGGCGCTGCTGTGGAAGAGAACTCATGTGGGTTTTGGAGATGAAATAAAATCAACATTTCTACAAAATCAGTTACCAATTCTCCAAGTGGCTCCTCCTGATAATATCACAGCTATAATATTTGTTCTGTGGCTTCTGTTTTTTGACATGCACGGACTGAAGAGGAAACCGTTACACAATCATGATTTTTATGCAGATATATATCTCAAAGTAAGGCCCCACAGATACTGACATTTTGAAGCGGATACTGATATTAGTATAAAGTGAATGCTTCAACAATCTATTGGCCAACAATATATTTCTTTACATAAACAAACAAGATAGTCAACAAGATATTTTACAGTGTAAAAAAAAACAACTATGTGTCAGTGGTGGACAAACTAACAGTGACACTGTGTCCAAATGAGCTCAGTCCCAGTTTTGCATTTCTGTGCTGCAATATCTTACTCATTGGCCAACAGATACACTGACACCAATATAAGCTATAAAGGGCCCATTTATTGCTCTATTTTCATTTCAAACAACGTCAAATCATCATCATCATCATATTGGTTCATCATGACTGAATAAGTGCGTGTGCATCAGTCCTACTGTGTCATCTGAAATTTTAAAAGGTCATGCAGAGCTCAAACCAGGGGTGTCAAACTCATTTTAGTTTATGAGCCACTTAAAGTCACATTAAATCTCAACCGGGCTGCAACAATAAACCCATCAAATAATAAACTATAAATAACAACATTACATTCTGAAAACCATTTATCCATTACAAAACAGATGATGAACAGTAGGGCCGGGTAACGATACCTGTACCAATACCAACTAACATCAATACTTCATTCCAGGGCTGCCCCCTCGAAAGTCGGGATTTCAATCATCAGTCTGAGACGCCACAATCGGCTGAGGCTGCTTCAAGTTGAGCAGTCGGGTTTTTCTGCTAGTCAGCATGCTGTGCAGTGAACTTCTAGAACGTATTGGTCCCCAGATTTTGCTGAGGTATTAGCTCTCTTGACTTTGATGCTAATTTTTGCAACAGAAAGCTGCAGATGTGACGCAGTAGCACCATAAGGCTCCGAGATCGTTATCTTCTGTCTTCTGGTTGGAAGTGGTGCATTTAGAGCTCACTGGTACTTAATACGAAGTGGTCTCTGGCTTTTGTTTGATATCTATTGTCGGGAGGAAAAACTTTGCACATTAACATACACCCGTCATTTGCTCCCTTGGCTTATTTACTATATTACATGAATGCCGCTGTCACACTGAACGTCCTGCTGGGCACAGTTCAAACTTAAAACCATTATATGGAAGAAGAAAAAAATGACTGACATAAATCTGAGTCAGGTACAGCCCTACTTCATGCAATACCCCTAATGTGAATGGAGTGGCGTGTAGTATAGCCATTCTTCCAAATGTTTCGTGGCATCTCAGCACGCTAAACTGCTAACTCTGTTAAATACACCACACTCGATTTCACCACAGACTATGTGGGTTGTAGCTGTTGCCGTTGTGAGTGTCTGCCCAGCTGCACACACAGTGACAGGGCAAACTGTGGGCATCACACAGCTTATGTAACCAGCTATTAACAGGTTTAATGACAGAAATGAACCATTTCAGTGTTGGTGTGAGTTTGTTGGAACTGTTTAACAGCTCAGTGCTGGATGTTAGCCCCTGCTGCTCTGTTAGCTCATGCTAACCGGGCAGACGCTCGGGCAGCAACAGAAAGTTTGCTGATCCAGTAGGGAGCTGAGATGTTCCAGAATCAGCGCCCCAGCATAAAAAGAATCAAATGCAGGTATTGTTTGACTGGAAACGTTTTGATGTTACTTGGTACTGGGTTATTTTAGTCCATACCTCAAAGGTATCGAGTATCGATACCTATCTTATCATCATCTTAAGAAAAAAAGAGTCCTATTTCAACAATATGGCTCAGTTTGTCTGCTACTTACTGTCATGACGTGTATTTTACACACTTTCACTCCCGTGCAGGAATGCTGGCATCACCACACTAAACTAAAGTGGAGGCCGCTGAGAAAGCAGATTAAATTTTCCGCTGCCTTACAAACCATTTACAAATCTTATGTTTTGGCAGTTCCTTATCGACAGGGTTCCACACACACTGTTTTAAAATAAAAGTCTGATACAGATTCTTTTGTACTGAAGTTGCTGATTGACAATATTTTGCACAATGTTCAATATATTTAAATATGACCACAGTAAGTATTGTAATGGACTTGCTCCTGAAACCTGGCACCTCTTCGCCTTCACAAGTGCATCAATATCAGGTGTGCACAGTTATCCAGTGGGCTAGACTGGACCCTTTGGTGGGCTGATTCTGTTTGCCACCCCTACCTTAAACACAAATATTTCAGATTTCATAAAAAGAGAGATCTTCACCATGGCTACACAAAAATTACAGACATTTCTGAATACACAGAATGAGTCAGGTAGCAGTCACATGTACAGTACATGACATGCGCACTCGTTGGTTTTATCACCAAGACAACCCGACGACGATGCAGTTGAACATTAGGTCCATGTTTCAAAATTCACAGTTATGTAATCCCTTAAAAAAAAAAGAAAAGCTGGGTTCCAGAAAAAAAAGTATGTAATATTTTGAGTATGATGTAACAACATCATATAAAGTAGGGCGTATTACTCACTGATGCAACTAAAAAATCTTTTTCTGGGCTACTGTGTGAAGAAAAAAAAAAAAAAAAGTCCCCGAGAGTCACCGATCATGGCACTTCTGCAGGCGATCTTTACAAAAGAGGGAAATGTGTGTTTTGTAGCTCTCGCACAGCAGAAACTAATTGTTTCATTCACCTCCTGCAGTACTACAGGCCAGGCTCTCACCGCACACATCCCTGACTCATCCCTGTAATGAGGCTTTTTCATGCACTTGTGACCCGTCCTGCTTCAGGAGGTGAAATACTGCACAGCTGAAAATGTCCATCGCTTACAGCGTGTCGATATCATCAATCCCTGAGACGGGAAACTGTTCTCTCAGAAGCTGTGTGTGTGTTTGTGTGTGTGTACTGTAAGCTTGCACATGTTATTGGGACGATGGATAATGTGCAATGACAGCAGTTGATGGTAAGCCTTTTAGCATTGTTACTGGGACTTCATGATGTAAAGAGGCAGGTTATATTGACTGTCACAGCGTCCTGGCTCAAACTAAATTTGTCATTGGTTCACCCTGTTAATAAAAGACAAAGGGGTGATACTATGCAGTTTATTTGACTAACAAACATTGACGGAACACATTCAGCGCCCGAAGGCATGCTCCTCTCTCCACAGTTGGCTGCCCCTGTCAAAACTCAGAACCTGCTGCCAGATTGACCTTAAGGTCAATGGGTGCCACTGGCGCTGTGGCAACATCTCTGCTCCGTGCAGCAACAAAGCAATCAAAGAGAATAGCAGCACATAAAACAAACAGAGAGGGGAAAAAAAAGTTCAACACCGCCATCATTACAGAGCTGCCGTGTCATCTTGATGCAGCTCTGGCAGATCATGGAGATAAGCTGCGGAAACACACGATCGCACACTCGTGGTGTCAGAGCCCTGAAGAGTTAAAGTATCCATTGCCAAAAATAGCTGCCTATGGCTTTGACCTTTTATAAGGAATAAAAGGGGCTGGTTAGCATACCAGTGTCATGCCTGTGACAGCAGCAGTTGAAGCCAACATTCCTCAGCTTACTGTCACCATCAGAGGGAAATCTGGATTTTATGAGCAAACTGTATTCTGTTTAAATTCGACAACATAGCTGTGCATTCATTTTCCTCATGACTGACCTTTGTTTTCACCAGAGACCACATGACAAACCAGCACTAATAACTAAAAAGTAGCGTCACAACATGCACCTTATTACATGTGTTCTGACTGATTTAAGCTTCCCTTAGGCCGGAATACATTTACATCAAAGTGTCTCAGTGTTGTGACCGCCAAAACACGTGAAGGACATTCCCGTCATTACAGTCAGACTGCAGCATACACATACATAGAAACAGTAAAAGGATCTCCCTAAAAACAAGGGCACAGTGTCATGGTGTCAACACTGCAAAGCCTCCAACTGGACAATGAGACAAAAGACCAGGTGAGACAATGAGTGAATTTAAGCTGCACAATGAGATCATCTGACGCCTGTTAAGTCAAACATGATACAGGAGAACTAACCATAATCACACAGCATTTTACACTCAAAATAGAGTGCTAACTATAGAGAGCCGAAGTGAAACCTCGGGGGCTGCAAACTTGTGTTTCAGAAATTAGAAACCCTCATTTAAAAATCAAACCAAAATTGATAATCATGCAAATTACCAAAAAAAAAAAAAATCAGCCACACAAACTTCTTCAAAAGTCTACTGCACAGCTCACTCAACACTGACAACATGTTCTATAAAGGCTGCGCAATATAAGGTTTTGTTTTCGAAGAGGCCAGATAAGCGACCACAGCTGGTTCAAATAAAACAACAGCAGGACAGACAATTCCAAACAGCAGATTTGTTTTTCCTCACTGCCAAGAAAAAATAAATGATGAGACAACACAAGAAAAGAGTGCGACTAGAAGGGGGAAATGACGTATTACGCCCAGGACACACTGCTGGCGTGAACACAACCAATTTTCGGCGCTGGTGTCAACAGGTTTTAGTAGCCAGTGCTGCTCATTGTGGCCACTGCTCAGCTGTGGAATATCCAGAGACCTTAAAAGCATATTAATATTTCTTTTTAACTCAACACTTCCTGTCTCCGTTTTTAAATAAACGCACTCTGACTACATTTTCGTGAACAGAATCCCTTCATTTTTTAACACAAGGCTTTTTATTGTGAAATATTTGTAGGGCCGTGTTGTTGACAATGCAGTGGCTCCATAAATGAGGAGTATCGCCTTTCTATTGGTAGAATACAGTAGGTATAGCAGCAGGCAGCTCTGCAGCAGCGCCACAGCAGCAACACTGTCTGTGTGAACACTGCGTATGTGAAGCACTGAGGTCGTCGTCACGCACTGCTCACACACATTTTATTCTATTAATGCATGTATTGTAGTGGCCATTACAGCATAATACATATTTCCGAATGTAACACTAGTTCAAACAGTCTGTACTCTTTTGTATATTTTTACACACTTACAGACTAGTACTAGTGTTATTGTAACAAAATGCAAGTTTTTATTCCTATTTTATTTTTACATACTTCTATTTCTTACTCTCATTCTATAATTCTCTACTCTTCACATTGGAGCTACTGTAATAAAACCACAATTTCCACTCAGGGATCAATAAAGGATTCCTGATGATTATTCAGATTCTGTTGCACTGTAGTTGGACCCAACATTTCCTATATATACTACCAAAATATAAACTAGAGACCTGTAGAGAGATAAAAATGCCAAAATTGTTTGGTCCCCGTGGGTGATAGGGGCCTACCAAGTTGTGAAAACTATCCCTTTAGCCCCGGGACTAATAGGTCCCCATTCTATGTGTCTGTTTGAAGTTCTGGCTGCACTAGTTACCTGTCAGGGGCTGGTGACATCAGATGGTGAGGTGAAAAATCTAATAACCTACTTTTATGATGAGATGACATTCTTTGGCACATATAAATGCAATTTTGGGGTGATTGACTTATTTATATTAATAGTGGCAAACAGATATATATATCTGTTATATCTGTATATATATACATGCCTTTTGGATTTTTTATTCCTTATTCCATGTCCGCCTATAATTCATGTGTGTTTAGGTGTATATATTTTTTAAAAAGGAACAAGGTACTGATGAAATCTTTGCTGCATTGTGTGCAACAACTGTCTGTGAACACTCAGTCCAAATTTGGTGACATTCTGAAAATTATTTCCCGAGATTCATGTGATAAGACAGACACTGTCCCTTTTGGAGAAGCCTCAATTTTGACTATTTTCAGTTTTGGGGAGGATCCAAAGATCATGCAAATTTTTTTATTAAGCTACTAGATAGGCAGGTCTATTGTACCAATATGTAAACTAGAGACATAGAGGAAGTCAAAAATACCAAAATTGCTTGGTCTCTTTAAATGATACCAATTTGTGAAAATTAGCCCCTTGGCCCCTGGACTAATATACTAACAAAAGAAATGACTGTTTAACTGTTAAAATTACAAATGGTTGGAATTTTAGTGGCAAGTGCTGCAGTATAAATACATACACTTGTTCAGGAAGCCCACAAAAGAAACTCCTGAGAACAGGGGGAAACGGTTAGCATGGCTCTGTCCAAGAGTCACAAAATTCCCAGTAACTTCCTGGAGGCTTGTCATCACTGTGGGTGGAGACTCTCCGCTTCCAGTCTTTACGTTACGCTACGCTAATCAACAGCTGGCCACATTCAACCGACAAATGTGAGATTGGTGGCAATTTTTTCATGTTAACTGTCAACAAGAAATCATTAGTGTATTTCTTAAAATGCCACAGTTTCTTTAATCTGATTATTAATCTTATTATGTCATTTTGATATATTATGCCAGGTGTTGTTACCTATACTTCCACCATTTATACTGCTGCCACATTTGCAAAATAACACTGTACAGTCTTATGCCTTTGAACCATTCACTCTGTTCCCACCAGGGAGGTTTGTTTTGCCCTTGGTGATGGAATAAAATAGCTTCCTTGCATCTTACATTTGAACACAATGTGGCACATGATTATACCTGACATGTATGTTCAGTGTTTATCCATGTATATACAAATTAACTTCTGAACCCCTCATAAGGAGATACAGAGTGTTAAGGTGTTAGGGATGAGTGCTCCTGAAGGCATGAAGAAATGAAATGGGGGGACCATCCCTTGAGATGCCTCCAGAGTTTGAGCCTCATAAGAGGAGCAGAAGAAAGGTCACCAACCCTATCATACTCCGAGGGAGCTGAGACGACGGCAGGGTGGTCTCGTGTCTGCATTCCCTGACGACCGTTCAGCAGACGCCATTATCAGTGGGAGACTTGGGAGCGAGCAGTGAGGGCCTATCATTCTGCCATGTTGTGACAGCGAGTGCCATCCGCAATGCTCTGCCTGTTGAGAGATGGGAGTGTCACGGCATGGCTTGACTGGCACAGTGTGAAGCGAGGCCTCCTTCAGGCACTCATGTGGAAGGATCCATCTCAGCAGCATTTCAAGCAGTTGGCTTCAGCTAAACTGTCAGCAGACTTCAATAATGCCCATTTGTTTTGTATGGACATGACAACTTATTACACAGACATCAAGCTATTTGACACTGAGTTAAAAAAAAAAAAAAACACACCAGTGTGTGCTGCAGCCAGTCTGCTGACTGTTTGGTTCACTTGAAGTATTTACTGTGTGTAAGGAAACCGAACCAAGAGAAAGGCACTGATGCAAAACACAGCAAATGATCTAAAGCTTTGAGAAAACCCCACATTAATGAGTTTAGGTCCTCTGGTGCCGCAGTGTCTGGAATTATTTGGCGGAAAAGCGCAAAATGATCACCACAATAGAACAGACCCTACCCGTCCAAATGATACCTGAGTCAAGTCCCAGGTCAGGTCTTAAATACTAGGAACCATTGAGAACTTTTAAGGGTGCTTTCACACCTGCCCTGTTTGTTCAGGTTCAACAAACTCAAGTTCATTCACACTCTTAGTTCGGTTCATTTGGGCAGGTGTGAACACAGCAATCCAAACAATTGGACTGAGACCTTCTCGAAGAGGTGGTCTCGATCCGGTGACAATTTCTTCAACGTTTGCTTCACTTCCTGGATTTTTCCCACATGGAAATTCTGACCAAACAAGAGCAGCTTTCTCACACAAGGCATTGGATCTGGTCTGCTTGTAAATGCTGCCGTGAGAACACGAACCAACTCTAGGCAATTATACAACTTTGTGACAAAATCAGGAGGGTAGTAGCACGTTCTGATAAGATACTTTCTACTCAACTACGTATTCACCCTTAATATAAAGAGGTTTTAGTCCATTCCAATAGACCTGTCACTACAGGTAGGTCTGAGCGGGCAGGTCTACTCGATATTGCCAGCATGCAGACACACAGGAAACAGCAGCACCAGGCTGGCACTGACACTACTAAAATGTCAACAATGTCTTGAGGAGTTAATCTATTTTTTATTTATTAAGGGGCCAAAGCACAAGTGTGAGGAGTCTTGCTGCTATTTTAATTTCAACGTTAGACATTTGAAAGATTTCTTGTGTTGATTTATTTTCTATTTATCAAGGGGCCAAAGCAGCCAAAGCAAACCAGCTATATTTTTAATTTGACGTTAATGTTCAAATTTAAAGTTTTTTTATTTAACCCTGTTCACAATAAACGGGTCTGTTTCTCATACCAACTGTTATGGATCATTCTAACTAACCCGATTAAGTAGTTGTTCTTGTTAGAGTAATATCGCTTGATCAAACCTTCTCTAACATCACTGACAACAAAATAAGTGAATATGTATAATACGCGCTTGGTTTGGATTGGTATCGGCCAAAACTCAAGGCTGTAATATCGGTATCGGATCAGAAGTGAAAAAGCTGGATCGGGACATCCCTAATACCCAGTTTGCTGTCTACCATCTGCCTGATTCCATGTGAATGCGGCATTACTACTGCTAAGAGAAAATTAAACTCAATGGGTTTAATTTCTATTTAAAAAAGAAAAATGACAGTGTGCAAGTCATGTAATCGGTGTTTGTCTGAACACAACGTAAAACCGGTAACACTGACTACTGCGGCAGGCCTAACATCCTCTAGTCTCATTTGTTACATGACAATCTAAAAACACATGTATGACTCACAGAGTTTAAAAATATAACAATGAACTCTGCAGTCCGTGTCACAAGGTCACAGCCTCAAAGAGCTCGACAGCAATGAACCGAACTGAGCGGTTCATGTTGTTTTTCTCGACAGCATTAACAGATGCACACTTCAGTCTCCAACATGGACACAAACAAAGAGACGGCTTCAGTGCACTTCACTGACTGACTGTTAATTGAGGTGGAACCATGACTGTAAGTGAGTCACACATCTTTGGTCCCAGAAGTTCTGGCACTGCCAGAAGGCAGCCGAGTGACAGCTGAGTAGCTCTCCCTCCTCAGTTAAAACACCCCCACTTAAAACACACACACACACACCCCTCTGATGCAGCGCAGCACAACTGTGGAAGTTTATCATGGTGGTAAGTGTACGGAGCTGAGGCTTTCAATATTTTATTTACAATACTGCACATTATCGTTACGCAGCGTGAGGATGAATCAGACAGGAAGACCTTTTTAATTTCAACTTAGATCTTATCAAACTGGACTGAATCGATCAGAACGAGGTGCAGCCTTAATGGAGGTGGTGCATTAGAGTTTAATTGGGACAAAAATGTCACTGCTTAATGTGGAACAAATTCCTTACTTGGTCCCTTCAGCGGTCACACAGCAGAAGAAGTGCACCAGCACTCGTGTCTACTTTCTCTTTTCTTTCAGTGACCATCACAACAAAGCACAAAAAAACAAAGCCTCTAAATCAGGTACTGTGTGATGAACTAACAACACCAGATATATTTCACTGCATGTAGACAGGGAACATGATAACACACTGTGCCTGGACAAGCTGTCACTCTGTTGCTTGCATTCTCTTTGTGTTTGCATTTGTACATATTAACTGAATATGATTGCTAATTTTCGGCCACCTGCTACAGGCAGTTAGCCAAAGCTATCAATCTCTCTCTATGAAGGAGGTGAATACAAATTAATGCTGGACAAAACAAGTTATCAGAGAAATTCAGCAGACAAATCAGATGGCGGAAGAGCTCGTGTGGATTTAAATACTGTGACACACATTCATATGTTGACATCTCATTATATTTCTTATGTTATCATCCAGTGGTAGATTTAAATTCTTGGTTTTTATATTGCTAATAATGTCCTACAAGTGCATACTGGCTGTGAAAAAATAAAACACTCCCTGATGTTTGACAGTGAACCAAATACAGCACAGACTGGATGCTGTAGAATCTCAGCAGCAGGGATTGCGATGTGTTTGATTACTAGAAATGCACCAGAGCTCGGTGTGAATTAGAGGTCACAGCGGTCAGAGCTTGTGTAGCCTCCACCGAAGCAGCGCTGCTGTTCTGTCGCTTGATGAGCGCACTATTTTGACACTCATCTGGGCCTCCTTGTTAACTCCCCCACAACAGATCTGATGTGCTTAGACAGGCCTACGCTGCATATTAGTGGGGCTGGTTGGGTGCAGATTGCAGTGCAGCACACTTGAAAGGTTTAGCATGAACACGCTCTCTTGTGTTTCCGCCAATCACCTTGCCAGCGTTATCAAATCTTAGAATTGGATCTTTAACAGGGTGTGACTTAGGGTCGAAAATATGTAGGGATACATAATACAGTGTACAGAACATAGAGCAGCTGAACGTGTCACCATCAGTAAAGCTGGCTGATGTAGCGCATTTTGTGTGTGTGTGCTTTTAAGGGATCAACCATGACGTTGGGCCGTGATTTTTTTTTTTTTCTGGACACTCATTAGCTCCTCTACAGAGCCTGGCTGAGGTGGGAATGTTGTGCCATCATTCTCCTCACCATTCTGTATAAAGCGTACGAACACAGAGTCCGGTAAATTGCTGTTATACCGTGAAGCCGTCAGTGGAGGTAGAACAGAACCAAATCAGCATCTGTGTAAAATGACACTAGACACCAACACCGTTCTGTTATATGTCACGCCTCTTTGGCTTCCTTGACACCAGAATGCATATTAAAATCCCACACTGGGGCAGCATTATGCCGGCGTTGTTTGGCTCAGGGTAAAAAGGTAAAGCCAGCGCACTGATGGATCTTCCTTGTGGCAGTAATGTGGAATCTCTGTTTAATACCTCGCCCCAAGCCTGCATTCACACCAAATCCGGCGCTGCAGTGAAAACGCCAGCCCTCCCATTCACCTGTGTGTGGGTAGTGTATTAAGACTGAGGCGGTGGGGCAGCAGCAGATGCCAAAAAATAGGGACAACAGCAACCCAACATCAAGCTACGGTGGCCAATTATGTAACCAGTGATCAGACCAGAGGACACGCACAGTATCCTGTTGGGGGTCGCGGGGGGGCTGGAGCCTATCCAAGCTGACACTGGGCGAGAGGCGGGGTTCACTCTGGACACGTCACCAGTCTATCACAGGGCTGACACATAGAGACAGACAACCATTCACACTCACATTCACACCTATGGACAATTTAGAGTCACCTGTTAACCTAACCTGTGGAGTACCTGGAGAAAACCAAAGCTGAGAGCATGCAGAGAAGAGCATTTTTCAATGATAAATATCAAAGTGACTACAAGAAATAAAGTATGTATCAACAGCTCGTGTGTTTTATCCCACAAAGGAGAGCACTCGCTTTGTGTCTTCTGTGGTAGTGGAGATGCAGCAGTGATAATCAAAGAGAATTCTGCAGATCATTTAAGTCGACATAAACAAACTTACTGAAGATAAATACTCTGTCATTGAGACGGAGAGACTGGCTTTCTATAGTTGATCTCCGCCCTCCACTCCCCCACAAATGGAATGGACACTTGCATCAGATTCTTGATTTTGAAGGATATCAGATGCCAAAACACTGACACTGTTTTATTAACTCTGAGTCAAGATTTTACAACACTGGAAAGTTATCATGGCAGCAGTCTTAAGTGCTGTATCGTAGGCAACGTGACTTGTTTGAGCTTCTTGAAGACGTTTCACCTCTTCAGATCTGAAGAAGCCTCTTGGTTGAGGCTTAAGATTATCAAGACCTGGATGACTGAGAATCTTTACCTACATGGCAGCAATAGTTGTACGACTGTAAGGTGAACAGCAGAAATAATCTCTTCAATTCAAATAATCCACAATAATCTACAATGCAGAATCTTGCCAGATGACGTCAAGTTCTGTTATTGCAGAAGATGAGCCGGCTAGGTTTTTGCCAGACAGAGAGCTAAAGTCAATCCAAACGCAACCTAGACCCAGGCCGAGCCAGAATATCCTAACTTCTCTATCTAAAACACAAATCCTCACATCCTCAGCAACTGAACCTTAAAAAAAACAACAACAACAACAACAACAGTTCAACCCTGTTGTTTCCACATATTAACACTCAGTGACACGTCTTTTCACCACAACATCTGAGTCTTCTTTGGTAGCACTCACACACTTCCTTATTCACTTTACTGTCTGCTGCTTCTCTAGTTTGTTCATGTCACTCAAACAGCACTTGTGCAGACTGTGAGAGTGTGTTCTGCAGGTACAGCAGAGGCTACTATGTCAGATGAGGTGCGAGAAATGTTTTGTTTCTAACAGGATGAACTTTGTTTGCTGCCAAACCTTTGGCCACAGATTTTTTGCAGTAAATCCGGCTGGTAATGTATGGAATTTTACATTAAAATAATTCGTCCAGGGGCACCGTGTAGCTCACTTGGTAGAGAAGGCAACCCATGCACAGAGGTTGTGTCCCTGCCGCAGCGTCCACAGGTTCAATTCCAACCTGTGGCCCTTTGCTGCATGTCATTTTATTTGTTTATTTATTTATCTATTCAGTTATCTATTTAAGAAAAGGGACAGTGTGCATTCATCAACATTTTCACAAATGTCAATGCACCTGAATAAGCCAGCTGTAAAAAGGCACCCTAGAAATATTAAAAACAGTCAAATACATCATGCAAAACATCTTAAAAACATATTTACACGTCACATATAATACAGTTACAGACAACATCCACTATCACATGTTACAGTTAAATATTACATATATCAGTGTTTATATCTTTGGATGTCAACTAGCCATTTCTCAGCATTAAACTTAAATGAGTGATATGATGGAGACTCTAATTGTTTGTGGTACAGAATTCCACTGATGCGATGCCCTGAAGGAAAAAACAGCCTGGCTGAATGCAGTTTTTCTCAGCGGGATCGTGCAGACTCGCCTAGCTGTTCCCCTTTCACTCTTAACACTATCCCATCAAATAAAGGCTAAAAAGCCAAAAAATAATCTTAAAATAAATAAATACACTGTCTGGAAAAAGTACATGAGACCAAATTATGACTTAAACTTCCAGTGTGTAAGATTCAGCTGGAGCCAGTGTTTGGTTTGTCCATTCAAGGCTACTGTAGAAACATGGTGGTGCAACATGTAGATATTAATGGCTCATTCTAAGGTAACAAAAACACAGTATTTTTTTATTTTCAGGTGATTATACTCTAAAGAAAACATACTTATTATATTGTATTCCATTTCTTTCCCCTAAATCCTGCACACTGGACCTTTAAACAAAAAAGCACAGACCTACTGTGTGTGATGCAAATGAGAATTGAAAACTTTTACAAATAACATTTTGTGCAATAATGTTCAAACATCTCTGATTTAAATCTCTCATGATGAGAAATAACAGAACCCTCTCTCAGAATAAAGAGCTTCATCATTATAATCAGGTCTGGCTTAATTTTTGCTGTCGCAGGATAAAGCAAACAAACTGTAACACAAACTTAGTTAACTGTGTCAAATAACAAATGGCATCTCAGACGGAAGTGGAAAGAGAACAAATGGGAATTATATAATGATCACATTTCATTACCCACTGTTATGCCACAGAGAATACCAACTAAAGCAAACAAAATTGTTTTGATGTCTGTGAAGCATCAGTGCCGGCTGAATGTTTGCAGGAATGCTACTTAGATTTTTATGAATGAGCAGCAACGTCCGTTGCAATTTCATCTGGGAGGCGAGCGCACATAAGGTCCCCTCGTTGATTCCAAATTTAACGTCAAGAGGAAGATTCCTCTCCCAGAAGCTTGAAAGGGAGAGCACGGGGTGGCCTATTGATTTTGGGGAGCTGGCTCTGTAATTGCTTGCGCGCAGAAAGCTCTAAATCAAGACTGCTCGTTACTCTTTGCTTATACAAGCGGAAGATTACTGTGCAGCAGTTGTGCCAATGCTTGAGTAGGAAACCTGGCCCATGACACAGGCCAGTGTTGTGTTATAGAATAATGCATTGAAAGAACTCAGGCACGGACTGACAGGAGCAGCTGTGTAGGGGAAAAGGTCAACCTGAGTTAATCAGCTAGAATCAGCATCAGCTGAGGAGAATAACAGCGTGTGTGTGTGTGTGTGTGTGTGTGTGTGTGTGTGTGTGTATGCTCATACTACTGAAAAATAAACAATCAAATAGAAAGCAACTCTTTTCCATGTGCAAAAAGCTCTCAGATGGAAGACACAGCGGCAGTAAAAGGGCATCATGACAGAGATGCTGTCTCAGACTGCAAAAACAGGGTTAAGTCAACAAAATGTCTGATACATAACATTTCATGATTAATACATGTCATAGCATGTATGCGTACTCTGCTGAGACACAGGTGGTGTGGCTCCTCACCCGTAACTCAAAAAGCTTGCAGCAGGTTGTGATAAAAATAAACGTGCAGCGACTTTGACCCTGACAGGTAAAAGCACCACGACAGCCATACATTAGTTAGTATGACTGTTCGCAAGCTGGGCTCTCACAGAGCTGTACAGGTGCACATCAATTTTTCAAGTCATGTTGACAAAAGCTTTCAGACTCCTGCTCTGATATATACTGCACTTTTTCTACCCAACACAGGTGTGCACTTATACTGTATTTTATTTAGGAAAAAAATGCCATGCGTTTCAGCAGCTGGTAGCTTTGCATCCGAAAACGTGTTTGTACTTCTGTGCCATGAGTATATGTGGACTTCTGTGCATTCTCTGAATGTATGTTTTCAGTATACAGTGTAAAGATTCAGTAACTTGTAACACTAGCAGTGTGTACAGGATATATAATGCATGTTTGCTACAGCTACACACAACCAACAATTAGCATGTTATGTTTTCTCTGCAATTAAAGGAGAAGTTTGACACTCATTCTCTTTGTTGCCACAAATTAGATGAGACTATCGACACCACTCTCATGTCTGTGTGGTAAATATGAAGCCAGCAGCCAGCTATCTATGCCTGGGTCACACTGCCCGCGTGAGCAGCACATGGCAGCTCCCTCGCTGAACAGATGTGGCTCGCAACCATGCAGTGTTCACACAGACGGCGCTGCTGCTTCGGTGCTGCTGTAAAGTTGCCAGCTGTTATAACTACTGTATTTCCACAATTATAGGCTGGCACTCCGCTCATTTATGGAGCCTTACAAACCTTTGCATTGTCAGCAACACAGTGCTTCAAATATTTCACAATAAAAAGCCTTTGGTTGAAAAATAAAGGGATTCTGTAGACAAAAACATTGTCGGAGGGCTTACATTTTGAAACTGAAACAGGGAGTGTTAAAAGTTAAAAATAAATATTTGTACTTTAAGACGTCTGTGAGTAATCGAGACATTAAAACTGTACAGAAAGGCAGCATTATGTCAATATCTTCACCAAATGACCATTTTCACCGTCTTATGTTCACTGCAGTGCTGCTCACGCGGGCAGTGTGACCCAGGCGCTAGACCTTATCCACACATACACAGGTATACTTCAATACAAAGCTTTTTCTATGCATTTCGCCTTTCGTCCACACAAAAACATTTTGGTTTGTGAGGTGTCACAAATGAGACAACATTTCCTGCAATAGCCAACGTGATCAAAGCAGTACTGGCTCTAACCTCACTAACAGGACGTTTTCACATGTTTGCACATTAATGTACAGTTCCTCTTCCACTATGTTGAGGCCCTCTGATAAAAGCTTTAATTTCAGGATTCTTCTTCTTCTGTGTGTGGTTTAAAGGTTATGGTTATGTCACTAGCTGTTGGTTTGGGATGTTCTTAACAGCACTTCTTGTTTTTTTGTTTGTTTTTGTTTTCATTTAGATAGACAAAAAGTGTTTGTGTGGACGGAAGTTGTTGTTTTGTTTTGAGAAAAACAGGAAGGGAAACCCCTGTTTAAAAAAGAAACTGCGCATATGTGGGACTAGGCCTTAGCATAGCATAAATCTGAACAGAAGCAAAGTCTAAAAACAACAATCTGGGATTTTAAAGGGGATTATATGTGGGACTATTTCTTGGGTTGATTAAAAAAGAAATCACACAGGACACCATAACAAAAAAGCATTGCTGTTTTTTACGATTTCTGAACCAGAGTACCTGTTTCCAGTCTTCATGCTAAGCTAAGCTAACCAGCTGCCGGCTCTAGCTTCATGAGAGTCGCCTCAATCTTCTTGTCTTCTTGGAAAAAGGCAAATAAACACATTCCTCAATATATAAAACTATTCCTTTAAAGAAAAGTCTACAAGACAAAACCAACAAGCCAAAAAGTTCAGACAAATTAGTGAGTGCATCAGTCGAAGCAGAGCAGCAGAAGCAGAAACAGTCAATAGTGTGTGACTTGTATTTAATCCTCACAGCCTTATCAAGATTTCTACCAGTGCCTGCAGAGACATCTGTGGGCAGCAGGTTTATGCAGATTGTCAGTCCCATAATACAGTGTCTGTATTCTACTAAAAACTGTTTAATATCTATTTGACTGGTCAAGAATGTATTTCACCATATTTTATGAGCATATAATGTTATGTTATTACTGTATGGCGTTTAACACCAGCACCCAAGAACACACTGACTCACCACAACACTAAACATACTAGAAATCACCAAGTCATATTTTACATACTTGTCCGTAATGTGTATAATTTCAGAACCACACGGTTCATTTCTTTTCACTCTGTATCCGCTATGTTTCCCCTGTGTGGTGCAATAATTCTCACTTTGTGTGTGGTACACCCATTTTGTTCCCTCTAACCAGGGAGTCAGGAGTCACAAAACCAAAGGACGAAGGCACTCGCAACCAGGAGTCTTTTGTCTGTCTCTGTCACACTGCACACTTCCCTCAAAATACCATGTTTCAAGTGTCACTTTATACAAACGCAGTGTGTGCACTCTATGAGTCTGAGAAAAGAGTATCTTCACAGATGTGCTATAAAGGCTGTTAAAGAAAGACTTCTATTTCCCATCCAATTCAAGAAGCTGTATGCGACTTCCAAAGCATGTCTATGATTCAGAGTCTGAGCCGAAATTGTCTGCACACGGCTCTCAACATCGAGTTGCTGAACCGGCAGCTAGAGGCTAACATCTCTGCCAACACCAACAGCAGGCAGGAAACCGTAGGGTTGGCATTGTGCTTCCGCAAAACCACTGTGGGTCGAGATGGTGTTGTCAGCGGTAGCTGCCTATATGCACACACTGCAGAGTGGCATTGATGAGTTAGCCAGTGGGTACACACACAGGGAGTCATGTGAACATAAACGTGTGGCCCAACCGCAACACCACAACAATTAACAAAGAAACCCTAATTACAACACACACAAGGAGCATGATTTGATTCCAACATACAACCACATAGGTTGTACGTTCCTTCCTCTGAACATATCCCACAGGGGCATTTGTCAAATCAGTGGACGACAGAATAGCCCAAATTTGACTGTTAACAGACGCAGATTTTTAACACACTGCTGCAGCTGCACCAGAACTTCACGGTCAGGTTTAGAAAAAAGACCATGGCTTGGTTTAAAATGTGTATGTTTGTTACAAAGGTAACATAACAGGATGTAATTAACTAACACACATAACACATAAATCAAGAGACACATGTTAACATACTATGTAACGTTGGTGAAAGAACTACACGTTGACTTTTGGTTTCACACAGGTAGGGCTGCCCCCTAATAGCCGACCAAACATTAGTCAACCAGAAAGGTCATTCGTCAGTCTCTCTTGAAAGCTGGCACAAAAAAGGCACAAGAGTAGCACCCAGCGCCCGACCTCGTGTTTTTCAGCCAGTTAAAGAAGCAGCATGTGTACGGCCTCTAATTTCCAGGGCTGGTACCTGCGGTTATTCCACAGGCTAGTTAATAACATGTCGGGCCGGAAATCCAAAGTGTGGGATCATTTTGAGAAGGTGAAGGACGAACCCAAGGTGATATGTAAACTCATCTTCACTGGTCGACTACAAACATGACGTATCGTCTGAAACATGGAAATAGCTACATGCCCATTAGCCCACAGCGTCATTAACAGGCGGCTCGCTCAGTGTGTGACGTGCACTTGTAGATAAAATATAGGCCTATATTAATGAAGGTTCATTAGTACGGTTTTGTATTTCTCTGTAATGTAGCACAGTGTTAACAATGTTACTGATACTATTCTTTCTCACACCTTCAACTCAAACCACCAAAATATATAATTTAATAGTTAGATTAATATCGTAAACATGCGGGTGACTAGTCGACTAATGGCCCTAAATGACGACTATTGGTCGACGAGGAAAATTCTTAGTTGTTGGCAGGCCTACACGTGGGACACAAACACCAGTCCTTTGGATGGAAGTCCTGTGTTTGTTTGTTCTATCCACCTCCCCTTCCTACCACCCTCACATTCTTGCTGTTTACATCACCTGACTTCCCTCTTTGCTGAAATAATAACGACTACAGCCAGTAAAGGTAGAAGCCCAGGTCGTAATTTCTGCTAATAAAAACCACCTATGTGGTCGTAGTCTCCTTCATTCTAAGGATGCCATCACTTAATTATATCTTAACAAAGCAAAAAGATGTTTGCTGCTGTAATTATACTTTGGATATTGTATAGAGTTCCTTTAAAGTCACTATCTGAGCTGCACTGACATAATAGGTCAGTGGATGTAAATATGTACATGTTGTATGAGGGCACAGACCCTTATATGTAGCTAAATGAAAAGCTCTGTCAATAATTCATCACCTTAACCCTGTTTTCAGTCCAACATATATTAAATAAATAAAGCAGACAACATGTAGACATGGTAACTACACAGTAAATAAGCCACAGAATAAAAACTGTCATACCTTTAAGAATTTTTTGACTTTAATATAGTCCTTTGGTGATAGCCACGTCTGTCAAAAAACCTTTCAGGTATTACATTATTGCTCGAATATCTCACCAGAGACATGATCTGCATGGTGTTAAAAGCCCCTCTGAGCCTTCCTACTCCAAACACAATTGGTTAGGTTTTTTTATCCGCCTGTCCTACATTTATTGTGTGTCAAACAATTTAGTGAACTGCCCAAGGCTTTGACTTTTTGAAGTTGCTCTTAATATCATTTAATATCAACTAATGATATAGGTCAAGACTCATTTTGTCATTACCGCAAAACATCTTTAAAAGATGCAACATATGGGTTTGTTTCCTGCAGGAGCATACTTTGTTACAGTGCAGCATTTGTTTTCAATTGTCGAAAATAATTCAATAATAATAATGCAGTACGTTCTTCAGTGATTTTACTCAATAGCATCATTCATACAGCAGTGCATGTTTATAAGCTGAGTGTAGTGGGTCTCATGTAAGTTGTTGTGTATTTCAGCAGCTGTCGAAGAAACACTCAGGTCCTTTACTCTCTAAGAACCAGTTCAACAATTTAAAGAAACTTTTTTTTTTCAAATATAAGACTTGAGTTAAAGTATAGAAGTAATATCAGGAGAATCTATTTTATGTACCAAATATAAAAATACTTATTTTGCAGAAGAAATGGCTTTTAAGACACTTAATACTGACGTGTTTGGCGGAAGTGGTTTTTCACCTCTTTACATACTGCTCGGTATTTTTGTTAAGTGGTTACCAATCTAGGGTTTGGGTTCGATCCAGAAATCCTCTTGCTGTGAGGCGACAATGCCAACCACTGCACCACTGTGCCATTACTCAAATACAGTATTTGAGCACATGTGCTTCGCTACTGACTGTCAGTGTTTGTGTTTGTATGTACAGGTGTAAAGTTGTGTTGGTATCATACTTGTGTGATCCGTGGCTTGTAGGGCGAGCTGCTCTCCAGGTCTGCCAGGATGCTGGTGAGGGAGTCAATCTCAGCATCCAGACTGGAGCGTCTCTCCTCCAGGGTCTTCTCTGGCCCTTTCATCTGCGAGCAGACATCACAAATACAGTACGATGAGCGTACTCACCAAAATAGCCTGTGATGACACTTGGTTAAGTTACATCGTGTAGTTGCACTCAAAAGTTAAGGACAGATAATCATCAATGAGGAGTAATTCTGACTCTGTGCCGCTCCGAGACATTCTCTCCTGCTTTTTTCACCCTTCTTACACTTTGGATTACAGCTTGTGAGTTCATGTTTCACCTTGACCTCAGACAATCCTTTTGAGAGCCACACATCAATAGCACAGACTTCTCTCAGAGAAACGCACTGAGAAACAAGAAGCAATGTATTGTCTGAAAGACAACTTTCATAAAGCAGTGCACTATTCACCTCCTGCTTTTCAGCACACTTGGATTTACAGTATCTCATTCTCCATGCATTATTCATCACAATCTCATCCAGCAGTATTTCAAACAAAAAGGTCATTTTTTTTAGAATTAAAGTCTGACATTTTTTATTCCATATTTTAAATATGTGCTGTATAAAAGATGATATGAATCACTCTGATTTTTATTTAACTAGTTTATTATCAGAGGAAGCTTGAAAGCGTCAGTAACAGGATCACTCCAGCAGCCTGAGACCTTGCTGATTTAATCATCTACATTTTTCCAGTTTCACCTCAGAGAAAACACAACCTCAACATGTATATATATATATATATATATTATATATATAATATATATATATATATAAAAAGACACAACATATAACAAAACTGTTGCACAAAAATCTGGAAAGTACCTAATATGATCTGACCATTAGTGACACTCTTTTTCTACAAAATTCCCGGGAATTTCTCCACGGAACGACAGATATATTTTTAGTCTTCTGAACTATGCTGCAACTGCAAGAAGACTTCTTGCAATTGCCTGCGGGGGCTTTTTGAGTTGGCTGGATCAGTGACTGCTTCTTATTCTAATGTTATGTGTTTGGATTACCTGTCACAATCTATTACAGGCAGGGCTTGCCTCCATTTGGAGCAGAGCTGCTGCTTAAAAACATCTAAGGCAATCACGAGCGGGGGTAAACAAAGCAAAACACTAATGGCTTGTCTCAAATCAACAAAAGAAAAAAACAGGCAAACTTATTTAACAGGGATAACGAGGAGGATGAAAGGAAACATTGCCGCCTTTGTGATGTGTTGGAATTTGCAGTGTAGGGCTTCGTAATGTGGACAACAGCCATGATGAGAACTAGCTGCTTTTGTCTTCCTCTCTCCTGTGAAAGGTTTTGGCATGAACGTGTCATAATCCCGACATCTCTCTCAGCCAGGGCGATAAAGACAAGAGAACATTTCTGCCTTTTTCTGAGGAAATACCATTTAATCACTGATTTACTCTTTCAGCGTATGTAATTTCTCTGCTGAGGCGCAGAGAACAAGATACAAAGACATTTTGATTGATATCTATCCCTTTTTCTGAACTGCGTCTGCAGTTAAAGAGTTCTGCTCTGGCTACAGGACACATAATTAAGATACCAGTGGTGTATTAAGGAATTAAGTTACATGGCCAGTGTGATTCTACAGCCAATATTAAAGGAGAAGAAAAGTTGGAGATGAAAACAGTAAAGCACTTTTAAAACTAATTAAGCACTTAATTTCAGGCCTCAGATATCTCTTACTCCAACTGTCTCCACTGTTCAGAAGAAAAGGAGTGATGGCAGTGGTAAATAGGGAGTGAAACTAACTGTGGGGCCGGCCTGAGTATCTCTGTTATCATGTCGTGAATGTGTGACTAACTTCACCGTTTGTTAATTCATGTAGAAATATAACGCTCCGTTTCTTCGACCAACAGGGTCTCATTTTAGCGTAGAGCGTTAGAGTGATGAGTGAAATGAGTAAGTGAGAGAGTAAACACTGACCAACAGGACCAGACTGGCCGACCCGTATGCTCTCACTCAGTGGGTGGATAACGTCACAGGAAGCTTTGTGGTTGATCACTATGCCAATCTTAAAGGAGGACGACACTTGGACAGTTTCCTCCAGTTTGTTTTGCTATCATTAGCTAGTACGCTAAAAAGTCTGTCCAGTCCTTTTGTCTTATCTCATTTAACCATAGTTGTCATATGTTGACGGGCAGTGGCGGCTGGTATGTGATAAAACTTATTCTGGCTCCCAATAACACAACAAAACCACATTTTTTAAGACTCCTGTGTAGCCTACAGCCCTGTGGTGGAGAGTTGTGTTTTACCTGCAGCTAACATCGGCCCTAAAAGGGTCTATCGACAAAAGCTGTGATTTCACCTCGCTGAACACAGGAGCTGCTGATCCACTGCCGCATCAGTCAGTTAGTTAGTGTTATTGTGTGACTTTGGTGAATCCTAACTAACCCTTTAAAGCACCAAAGTCACACTATGATACAAACTAACAGAAGCCATTGTAGACCAGCAGCTCCTGTGTTCAATGAGGTCAAATTGCGTTTTGTGTCAAAGGTCCCTTCCTAACCTGCTTTCAGTCTAAGTGATGGGAAACAGAAACCTCAGTCCTTGTTTTGTACAAAAATATATGCCAAAGTTCAGCCGGAGCTCATGTGAGGCTTCAGCAGCCTGGTGGGTATATTCCAAAGTTACACTCTTTTTAGGACAAAATTCACTCTTTGTGTTTCCCTGGTTTAATTTGGTGCTGAGAAGCAGGAGAGGGACGGTGACACAAAAGGGAATTCTGTGCTAAAAAGACTGTAACTTTAAAAGATGCTCACATGAGCTAAATATCTCAGACAGCTGAAACCTCAGATTAGCTTCAGATAAACTTTTAAAAATAGTTTGCACGAACACGGACTGTGGATTTTGTCTTCTCTCACTTACACCGAAGGCGCATTAGACAGGGATATCTAAGTGGTCAGTGTCAACAGGAGGAGAGATTATAGCAAGTAAAATGGTTTCAGTGAACATACGGGCACCTGACGATTGGTAAGCGCCGCAACTTGTCATTTACATTAAAGATCATTTGGTAAACTTTAACTTGTTTTGTTACCCTCTTACTATTTTGTGCACTGAGACAATGACTGTATTCTAAAAGCCTCTTTCATTTGTAGGAGAGAAGCCAGGCTGCTAAAGTACAACTATCTACACAAAGGAACACTTCTTTAAATTTCTGTATTTGTGTATTTCATCTTTGGACACCTGTGCTGGACATCTTTTATACAGTTTTTTACAACTTCATATTGCCGTTATTTTATTGTTTTTAATATTTTAACTTGTGCTCCATACATCTTAGGTATGTGCACTCTGGGACTGAGCTGTGCTGCATATAGTTTGGAGTCTTGCATATCGTGTTATTTATGGTGCATCTTGATCCCAGAGAGAGGCTCAGTATAAACTTGATTTGATATGATTTGATCACAGGCCAGATGTGACTGTTTCATGTTGAGGTCTGCTGTTATAAATTTGTAGAAGCACAATTCATTACGCTTTTAGAACATTTTATTTAAACCTTGCACAATCTTGAAAAGACTGTGGGTGCAGGAGTGTCTCCGATTACAGCTCAGAATGGATTTGTAGCTTCATGTTACCTTATACACAGGAGAATGATCCCACACAGTTAGGTATACAAATATGAGTTCAGGCAGTCTCACGTGGTGCCAGAGAAACATCTAGAAGAACTCATCATCATTCTGCTATAAGGGAAACTGCTTTGGCTTGTTTTTATTTCTTTAAACCAATCACGATTGTGTTGGCCAGGATCAACTATGTATGTGATTAAACTTTTAATAACTGAAAAAGACTCATCAAGTGCTGCCCTCAGCACGCAGTAGATGCATCGCGCTGCAGCTCGTCAACAGACGACCACAGAAGGTTATTGTTACTAAAATATCTGTACCTCTTTCACCTTTCCACCTCACCACATATTCGCTTAAAATCACCCACTAGTAAAGTTCATTTCTCACCTGAAGAGCATATCTCCAGAGCTTTGACTTGCCAGGAAATATCTTTTTGGACACTGTCTTTACAATGACGGGATTGTGGGTCTTTAAGCTCGGGGTATTTTTCGACCTCAACAATGAGTCTCTCCTCGTCCAGTCTTCATCACACACAAGACAAAGCAACAGAAGCAACGGAGTTCTCTCTATACATCCATGCTGAGTAGAGGAGTCAAGCTGCCACAGGAGCAGAGAAGAAGAGCTGCTACGGGAGCCGGTATGTACAAATCATTTAATGCTGGTGCAGCCAGGCTGGAAATAGGACAGTGATGGGTAGTGTTTTTGTAATGTATACTGAAAATATTTGGGGCATATTTTTTGACGTGCGCCGTTCGCCACTGGTGTGTTTTGGCCTTTAGAGGTGAAGCTTGACTGTACTTAAGCTCATTGGACCCATTACAACCACATTGGATTTGGTAGCTGTTTGTGGCTCCTGCAGAACATTATTACGATGGTAACACATGCTGCCGCTGCCAGGGTAAAAAGATGTGGCAAATCAACTCCAACTGGCCTTGTCACAGATCAACATCAGACATAGGAGTCATGCGAGACAAAGTCTGGGCTTTTCAGAGCTGCATTCACAAGTTGTTTGTAGATCTTTACAACAATTCAGCAACGCAACAAAGCCAGAGTGCCTTGTTGCATGATCCAAATCTTCATCAAAACGTACCACTATTATCATGTGGGTTGTTTGCTCTGCCGTTGTGAGGGATTTTGAAAATGATAAAACACAGATATTGATGGGGGCGGAGAATGCCGGCCTAAATAGTCGGCCAGTGTGGCAGGCTTACCGCCACAATCTACATCCTGTGAGTCAGATTAGAGTTTAGGAAATAGATCCCCTTTTAAAAAAAGGTGAGTCTCTAGTAAAAACCTGACTGTTGTAATTTGACAAAATTATCTGTGACTTTATAAAAATGAACAATGTGAAAACGGGTTAACTTAAGTGTTGAATTTTCTGATGTGTGACGTACATTTTGTTGATTTTGTTTGTCTTTTCTCCAAGAAAATCCAATCCTAAATGTGTTAAATGAATAAATGAATTCAGTATCTTTTAACCTCGACCCTATTTTCTCGTGTTTATGTGTTTATGCGACTGCCGGGAACAACAGTTTTTACATTGGTTATCAGTAATGAGCAAGACGGTTGTAGACAGCAGCGGCAAACAGGCTGCAATGTAAACACTCTGGGCATGTTAACAGCTCTGTCAATGTACGTCCACTAAAAGTGTTTGTTTTTGCCACTTTGGCTCAGATTGTTGACTGAAAATCAACAGTGATTTTAGCATCATAAACCACACTTCATTCAAAGGTGACAGACACAAAATAAAACTCACAGAAGGTATGGTGGTTCATCTTTCCACTGTTCAACTCTGGTGTGGTTGAAATAAACCTCTTATGGACTGATTTAGATGTGAAAGTACACAGGCTTTATACACGCTTAAATTACTGTTTATTGAAATGGTGTCTGGTGGGTTTGGCAACAGTGATTTCGGGGCTGTTTCTGGTCAAACAAAAAGGATCTTAATCTTTAACAAAGAGGTCTATCTCTGTAGGGATCCTTTCCATAATAATGTCAAACACTTGGAATACTAATCTGAGCCTGTCAGTGACAAAAACACTGTTAGTGGACGTGAATTGACGCTGCAGACATGCCCCGAGCAGCAATTTCAAAAACTGTTGTCTCAATTCATCACTTAGATACAGAGATATGAGAATATAAGGTCCAGGTTGAAAAATACCAAACTCACCCTTTAAGGAAAGCAGCTCTGACTCAGCCAAACATTTCTTTGGTTAAACAAAACCACAAAACTCAGAACTGTATCTCTCCTAGCTGTGCACCTTTTAAAATAACTGTATGACTGTGAGAGAGCTGGTGGTTTACATTAAGGTCACGACACCACATGAACAGACGTATATACTGCTAATACCCAGGATGCATTTTTATACCGTCTATGTACACAGTTTGTGTGGGAGGAGCGGTGAATTTACACACGTTGCATAACTTATTTAAATTATGTAACATTCTGTCTCCAAACTTACAAAGGGAGCATTCATTTAGGATAAGCAACTGGTCAGATCAAATGAGGGGCTTGAAGAGGGACACTGAACAAAGGAATGTGAAGCACTTGGAGGATTTTCGCAGCAGAGGTCAAGTTCTGAGAGTGTCAGAGGCCAGATATCCCGGGAGGGATGAATGCCTGTGGGTATTGTGACCAGCAAAGCAGAGAAAAGTGACCAGGCTCCACCAATAGGTGTCAGCCTTCTATCCTTCCTGCATTACAGCTCTGAAGAACTGAAGAAAGTATCTTAGTGTGTGGGTCCCTGAGTTAGGGTGGCTGGCTCCAGGAAGCATCTGGAGCTGGACGTTTTCTGCAGTTGGCTGCAACTCAAATGGACAGACAGTTTTGCTGGACTTGGTACATGAACTCAGCGCAGAGCTCGGGGCTGTGTTTGCTTTCTGTGCTGACTCTTCGAGAGTTCCTGACAACCAAGAAAATTTAATGCAACAACACTTTTCCCTCACCTGAAAATCATACGAGTTCACCGGTGGAGGAGGAGGGAAGGAACCAGAGGATGGGGGGAAACCGGTTGACTCTTCCGCAGGTGGTGGAGGGGGAGGGTAGTCTGCTGGGATGGACACACACACACACACACACACACACACACACACACACACACACACACACACACACACACCAAGAGAAACAAAAACAGCTCATTAAATACTTCCTCTTTTTTCCTACATTCAAACGGTCACAATTCTAACAGAGCAGACACTACACCACTGAATGAACACACAATATAACTTAATTATTATTATTTTATTGTCATCCTGGGTGCAGAAAAAAAGATTAAACACACAGAGAAGAAAACACACTTACAACCTATGTATAAAGTGTATTATATAAAGTCGTTTGGCTACATCAAAGACGTAACTGAATGGTGCAGAGTTCACATGATGCTCTGTATGGTTAAGGTTAAAGACAAATTACACAGTTTACTGAGGTTACGGTGTATAAATGTATGAATGGATGTGCCGGAGCTCCTTTATGCTGACATGTGGAGAATGTGCACAGACACACATCCACATCCATCCATTAAAAAAAAAAAAAAAAAAAAAAAAAACACGCACATGAAACTGTGATATTGTGTAATATGCTGAGCTGCTCATTGTTAACTGTGCCCTTCTCTATTTGTGGAACAAATGAAGAACATTAAAGTTCAAAAGAGTTCTTCACGGTTGTAGGTATGATGTTGGCGACCACTGAGCCACAAATGCCTAAATATTAAAGCTGTAATGATCAATATTTCTAAATTAACAACAGATCACATGGCTGCAAAATATAAAATGGTTCAAACCTGCAGTGAATTATCATTTAACACTGCAGCTCCTCTCAGCTCAACAGAGCATCTACGCCTCTTTAAAGGAACTCTTCACCTGCAAAATAGCGGTTTCTGTATCGATTACTCATCGCGCATTGCCTTAAATTTGTCCAGGAAAAATCCACGGTGAACAAAGTTTTTAGAACATTAAAATTTAAAATATGTCAGTGCAACCAGTCTCATGCACAACTAAGTACCCCAACTAGGCATGTGGATGTATTTGATTTCCACTCAAGTAGAGCTCATGCGCACGCACATGCTCAGGGCGCACTTCTCCAAGGCTGAAATCAAGCTCAAGATCCAAGCTCAAGATCCAAGATCAAGATCAAGATTAACTTTATTGTCTTGGGCCCTACACCCATACTGCAGCCATAAAATACAACATACAATACAGTACATAGACAAATCAAGATTATACCTCAGGTAGCATTAAAAAACACAAAAATATAAATAAATAAATGGCATCATACGCTAAAAAAACCTCTACAAAAATGCAAATCAGCATATAGTCATAGTCCAATGCCAGATCTAGCTTTATCTGCGATAATTTAAAAGCTTTATAGACAGAGGTATGAATTTTTAAATCTGTTCAGTCTGCAACGAGGCACTCTAAGGGCGTGTTCACACTGGCGCTATTTGGTCCACTTTAAATGAACCCTGGTCCACTTACACAGATAGTTTGGTTTGTTTGGAGTGGTGTGAACGCTCATTCAAACTCTGGTGTCGACCAAACGTGCGAACCCTGGTTCGCTTGAAAACTGGAGGTCTTGGTTCACCTGCAAGCGAACCCTGTTGCAGTTCGCTTACAGTAGGAAATGTAATCAGACTGTCCAGCGAACCAAAGAGAGGAAGTGAAGTAGAGCGCAGTGCATTTTGGTGTTTGGTGTTTTTGTGGTGACCAAGCCGGCTGAAGCAGATGGCTCTCCATTTTCAGTCCTGGCCAATCGATGAGGCAGGTTTTCTTCTTCCTCATCCTTTTTTCTTCCTGGTCAGTGGTCGTTTTGGGCAATACCGCCCCCAAAAGAGCAGCTGTTGTAACTGCGTGACGTTGTCCAGTTGGTTTTAAAAATGCACAGTGTGAAAGTGAACTGAACCAAATGAAGGTGTGAAATTTTTCGGCATTCCCCCCCCAATCGAACTGAGTCGCCCGGATTATGCTGGTGTGAATGCACCCTAAATCTCTTGCCAGGTTCATCACTCTGAGCGAACCCAAATGTTTGTGCCTAACAACTTAAATAAACAACTTAAATGGTGATAATATATCAATGTTGTGTTCACAGGTTTTTTCTGCTCCCCCATGTGGCCAAAACATGTATTACTGCAGGTTTAAGTTTACTAATGTATCATTTACGGTTAATATTAAGTCCTCTTTGATTTGTATGGATATTTTAATTGAGGTCATTGTTTTATTATATTTCATAGCTGCAGTACAAAACATTTAATGCAATAGAGCTGCATTGCTCACTAATCACAGTGACTTTCAACTCCTGAAAGCACGAATGAGGATCTGACTGATCATAATGACATGAGAGACAGCATTTAAGTAACTCTAAAGTTACTGAGTTAAATGAAGATATATGTCTTATTAATTTGTCTGGCAGACATAAAGCACAATTAAAAAAAAAAAAAAAACAGCATCTACACAAAACACTGAGAAGATTTGATTATTCATCATAAACTGCCTTTAACTGTAAAATCAAATCAGACATTAGAAAGAGGTTATACTGTCATTACAAACGAGAGAAGGAGAGTGACAGAGACAAAGACACGGAGCCTCGTCATCCCACGTCAATGACTGACACACATAATTGTAGCAATTTGGTTAACTAAGAAGCACTAATCTGGGGTAAGCATGTGTTTTATTTTTTTTTTCCCGGAGATTGGAAATGTAAATGTCGTGTTACAAATGGGTTAGCCTAGGTGTTTGTTCTGCCAGCGGAGGAGAAACAAGCCAAATTTGTAGTTCTAAAGTCCACGCTAATCCAAGGATTGCATCCAACCACATGTTTCAGACAGGATAAGGAGTTACGTGCCAAATTAAATTCTGATTTGGCTTCTCTTGGCACAGGACTTAAGACTGAATCATTTGACCATGTACTTCTAAGTACCAAACCAGACATGAGCTTTGCAAATTAAAGGCTTTTATGAGACGTAATGGGAATTTGTTCCAATGCTGAGACTTTGATGAGTCCTGTTCAGAAATTCTATTTGCTTTCCATGGCTTTTATCTGTTTTCATTAGAATCTAATTGATGTCATCAATGTAGTTTATCCAAGGCAGCTGACCAAATTAATTAAGCGTGGTTTTCAGTTGCCTCGACACAACAGCTAAAAGCAGGGAGAAAAAAAAAGGGAAGACAGAGAGATAATGCAGCATGGTTAAAATCGGACACATGTCTGCGTCTTGAGCATTATAACATTTCAGAAATTGTGAGCATTGCATTAAACATTCCCTCTGGGTGCTTGAGGGCCTCCATGTGAATTGTTTATATAATAACCTTGTGACCTCCGCTAAAACTCCAGAGTGCAACAGCTCCTCTAAACCTCTGGGAGAGAAAATAAAATATGCTGCTCCACAACAAGCCTCGGCCCCGGTCCTCCCTCCCCTCGCGCTCCAGCACGGATCCCTTTTTGCCAGAATATAAGTCACTTGTAACTTGTGGCTTACAGAGAATTAAAACATTAAGTTTCATGTACGTTTCTCTCGAACATCAAAGAGGTTTTGGATTTCTCATTTCAGGAAACACAAGAGTTGTAAATGTTACAGAGATGCATGTTTTATTGAAGAGGTCTTAGAATGTGGAACAGTGGAAAGCAAGACTTGGAGCAGGAACAGGGGTCATTAAGCATCTTCGCTAAAGGGATCTTTCTGGTTATTTCCCCCCGCGACCTGATTTTTCTAGTATCTGTCATCATGCCAGTCATTTAGGAGTGAAATGTGTTAATGTGCTAATGTAAAACAAAATCATCTGGTAGTGTTTGTATTCTCTGTAATCCTTGCAAGCAAAACCATTTTCTCTCTTCAACGCCTGCACTCAACCTTGAAGTTGTTTGTGGCTGATTCAGGGTCAGCGAAGAAACAGTCGCTTGAAAGAAGCCTTTTCAAATTACGTGGCATGCAGCATATTTCCAGAATGTAACATTCTTCTATAAAATAAATCATCTGACTTTGAAAATACATGACTGGTGACCAGAGGATCTTTAGCTGAGCCATTTGAATACACACTGTTCATTCAGAATAATCATCATGATTTTACTGGCTTCATCAGACGAAATGTGGAGAAGTGGAGCCGCTCTGTGCAGTGCTGTAGGAACTCAAACTGCCAAAGCCAGAGAGTAGTTAAAACACACCCTTTCAAACACAGTAACTCACACTGGAGATATGTACACATTTAAATAGCTGTGGCTCACAATTATCACACAGGAAAAAGCAGTTAAAGCTGCAACTCTACGGCACCCTGTGTTGAAGTAAACAAACAAATGTTTGCGTTCAGTGTTCCTCAAAAAATCCCCTGTGTGTGTCCTCAAGGTCGCACAAACATGTCCAATGTTCCTTCCTATGGACTTTTTTTTTCAACACTTTAAATCCTGCATTGTTTCCATCAATGTTACCACCAGAGATGTAGAGCCTCTGCGGTACCCTGACGCACACCTCCCCAGAAATGTAACTACACGTCGCAGTGTCACTTTAATTTCACAGGTAAGAAACAATAAATTGTGAAAAAAATACAATGAGCGTTTAAAGACTTGTGTGTGATTTATCCTGGCTTCATATGAGTAAAGGAAATCTCCGCTTGTCGCTAGGCTAATTTATACAATGTAAAATACCATAGGCTTATGCTAATAACATTAGCATGTTATATTTGTTTGGAAAACGAGCTTAGTATAAGACACTTGTTTTGTCTGTCAATCTTGTGAGTTGTAATGGTGAAGCTATGTGCCATTACCTTTGTTAAATGTTGCTGTTGTCCCTGGCTTCATTTGAGTAGAGGAAAAGTCTGCTAGCCGCTAGGGCTAATTTATACACTGCAAAATGCCATAGGCTTGTACTAATAAAATTAGCATGATGTTTTTGTGGGGGAAATGTGTCCAGCAAAAAAACACATGCTTAGTCTGTGAATGCTGCCAGTTATAGTGAAGCTGATTTGTGTACTAGTGTTTGAAATTGTCTCTATGAAGCCATGTTTAATGTGTGTTTAATGTGTGTTTTAAATCATCTTAACTTTACAGCACTTCACAGAAATCCACCGCTGACTAGTGTTTTGGAGGTGTAACTGCAGAGTGACACAGACACACCACCGCACAAGTTTAAATGCTCACGTCATAGGCGACGTGCGTAGGGCAGGTTGAAAAAAGTTACCCTTTAAATCTTGCCCATGAAAAATACACCCATATTATGAAAAAATAAGTGAAACTAAGGCTGACAGTAATAAAATTTAAACTGTAACAAGCAAACCCACCCTGGAAACTAACTTAAACTATACTTAACTGAGAACAAAAATTAAAAAGGAAATTTAATATAAAATGATATAACTCTGCTAACATGCTGGTCTAAATCAAGAGTGAGGTAAAGAGTGAAGCAAGAGGAGAGAAACTCAACTTATTTCCTAACTGTTTCAATATGGATCTATAAAGCAGAAAAATAACAGGAACTGTATGAAACATGGTTTGAAATATTACGAAATGGTGAAAATCTGACCAAAAAAAAAATCTGCATACTGAAAAACTTTTATTTTGTGTTTTCTCTCCACTTCTGTACTTCTCTTTCTTTTACCAGAATAATTTTCTGTCCCCATCAAAAGCGGACCTTCTTTCCTCTGAACAACAGTGAGTGACATAACATCTGGCGGAAAAAAAAAAAACCTCAGTTTAATTTTAAAATTGTGAAGATCTGTAGGAACTGAAAATGATGACCCTCATTCATAGGTTAGGCAGATGTGCTATTTCTGTCATTTTCTATCTTTTCTTGTGTATATCTATTTCACCCTGTTTCAGACCAACCAGTTCGAGTTAGAGGTTTGATCAGGACCAGGAAATATCAGGCCTCACCCTACATGAAACCACACAGTTTCTGTCCGAGCCGGAGCCAAGGCTGGACCATGACAGCAGTTTGAGCACAAACCCAGTTAAAAACCTGAATTTCCAATGTAAAATTATTATTCATTCATTCCCTGACGTGAAGGACGCAAAGACCAAAAGTTCACACTATTCGCGCATTTGCCTAAGTTGAAATTCTTTGACTTGAGCAAAATATTGTGGTGACGCTGTATCATGAAGTCTTTCAGCACTGAGTTCTAGTTGAGATTCCCCACAAGGTTACAGAGAATCACAAATGGAGGACAAACTTGTTTTCGCTGCCTCTTTGACTCAACGTCAGCATTGTACAGAGACACAACAAAAAAGGAGATGACTTGGGGGAAAGATAACAAAGCCATATGACTACACGGTAAGTTCTGAAAACATGCATTTGTTAGTTATGCAAGTCATTTTGTTGAGGTGTTTCTTAGCCATTTAAATTTCTCTTTTATTGTGGAAAGCAAACAATGGAAAGAACGAAGCGATGATGCCCTGCCGTGACAGGATGAAAAATAACAATGAGTGTTACTGTGGTGGTTCACGCTGGTTCAGAGTGTTTACCATATTCATGATCACTCATTCATGATCATTCTATCCCAGCAAGCAATAGTCGTGATTTAAACGTATTGGCTATATTTAGCTCCGATTTAGTCTAGCTACATGTAACCCAAATCTAGCCGATTTAATTTTGAAATTGACTAAATGTAATTTTCGCCATTGCAGATGGCATGCGGTTTGATAATTAATCACGTATGGAGAGTCAACAGTAATTAAAATATGTTTATCTCCATTTTTTGGACATGGTCTCTACATAGCCGTATAATTGATGACGTCTACACTTTGGCTATGGTTAGACGTCTACCAAATGTTCACTGACAGCCCAAATTCAGCCATGATTTAGCCTAGACGTCAGGTCTTCATGTAGACGGCTATTAGACGCTTTTTGAACCAAAAATGCTTGCTGGGTAGCTACCAGTTGTACTTAACTGCAAATCAAATCAGCTGTTAGCTACCTTCCCCAGTTAGTTAGCACAACTGTTAGCAGAACTGTTAAGCCAAGAACCAACTGCAAAATACTACAATAACTCTTCAAGCATTTGCAACACGTACAAACTTTTCCTTTACAAAGACAGATTGCGTAAGATCTTCCCTGATGTTTCCCCCCTTTGTAGGAGGTGTAAAGAGGCGGACAGGACGTTGACCACTCTCTTTGAACATGTCGGAAATTGTTCACTTATTGAAAGTGTGTATTTGAATATTTCCTTAAAGCATTTGAGAAGACCTGGGAACCTAACCTACACATCACTGTCCGAGGTACCATGAGTGTGTTACCTTTGGCAAACAACTATGAAACTCAGGCCGTTTCATTTGGTTTGGTTGTGGCGAGGAAACTTAGGGTGCATTCACACCAGGATGGTCCGGGGGACTCGATTCGATTGGGCGGGGAATGCTGAAAAATTTCACACGTTCATTTGGTTTGGTTCACTTTCACACTGCACTTTTTAAATGGGACCAAACCGCCTGGACACATCACGCAGTTACAACAGCTGCTCGTTTGGGGACGGTATTGCCCGAAATGACCACTGACCAGGAAGAAAAAAAGCATGAGGAAGAAGAAAACCCAGCTCATTGATTGGCCAGGACTGAAAATGGAAAGCCATCCCTTCAGCCGGCTTGGTCACCACAAAAACGATGGAGCAACACCAAATTTATGCAGTCTTGGGGTTTCTGTTATTAACTTTGGTGTTCCAACTTTTTCTTTTTTACCTCTGCTTCTCCTGTTTCAAATGCACTGCGCTCTACCTCACTTCCTCTCTTTGGTTCACTGGATAGACCATTTGCATTTCCCCCTGTAGGCGAATCGCACCATTGTTCATTTGCAAGTGAACCGAGACCCCCAGTTTTCAAGCGGACCAGGGTTCGCTTGTTTGGTCCGCACCAAACAAGCGTTCACACCACTCCAAACGAACCGAACTATCCATGTAAGCGGACCAGGGTTCGTTTAAAGCGGACCAAATAGCGCCAGTGTGAATGTGTCCTTGTTCTTCTCAAGTGGAAGTCAGACTGTGTACCTGCACATGATATGTGGATAAGAGAGCTGATGTATTGTACTTAAGAAGGTTAAAATTCTCAGGATTCGGAGCCCCGTCCTAGAGTGCCTCAAGGGTAGTGATCTGTAAGGGTCTAATTGACCAGTCTACCCTCCATAGACGACCAGTCTATTTATGGCTGAGTTGAAAAAACGATGGACTGTGTTTTTATACTGAAAATCCTAAAATAAAAGGTTAAAAAAAGATCATTTTGTGTTTGGTGTGCACAAAACCAGTTAAAATCTAATTCTACATTTCAACATTTTCATTAGTTGTATTGAGATAATGGCAACACAGCCTGTAGCTTTCATTATTCATGGTATTATACAGACTGTGAGGTCTTCATTTTAAAACAAACAACAACAACAAAAAACTTAAAACCAACCCTAAGCTCAATTACAGGTTGCTTCCAAGCCAGAGGTACCGCCACCGGGACTCTAACCCTCGGTCTCTGCTGTAGTCCCCCAGTACTTCTGCTTTTCCTGAATAAATCCAAAGCCAACACGGGTTTGACTTGTTCAGCACTTTGTGTTGTGCAGGTCTGCGCAGTGCTTATGCTGTCATGTCATGTCAAAGCAGTGTGAACGAGGCAGAGTGAGAGCGGCTTCTGTGCCGTGAATGAAGCCGGCTCCATTTGTGACAATGGGGAGTTGAAAGCTCCAAGTGAGCGCTAATGAGAGAAGCAGCAGGAAGACCTACTTAATACGACAACTTCCCCTGTCTTTATTGAGCAATTACTTTTAAGTAGCTTCTTTGTGAACAAGGAATCCTAATCAGTGATTAAAGTTATTTGAGAGGCCATAAGAGGTATAATTGGTTATCGGGATCCGGAGCATTGTTAAGGGGAAGATAAAAAGGGTGGAGATGGATCCAGCTGTGACACTGGGACTAATATTAAACTTTGTTTTTCAAGTAAGTGACACATTTATAAACACTTCAAGTACTGTATATGACTAATGACTGCCAACTTTGATAGTGTGATCGCTTTGAAACTATGGATTTTGTTGCAGAACGACACAGAAAAGAGAAACACTGAAGGATAATACATCTTTGTAGGAAGAAAAGGTTGCACATGATTCTTTTTTTTGATAGTTCTGCTCTTTGGTGAGGATTAGTACACTGTGTGGGGGCTGAAGGTTGAGCATATGTTTACAGATTTACATATGTACAATATTATCAGAGTTACACGTGTGTAAGCGCTGACCATCTGGTCTTTAAAGACTTAGGACAAAGCCCAGCATGACTGCCTTCCACATAATGCATCCAACATTTCAGTGAAGTGTTTGCAGAGGAAAGAGCAGAGGAGATAAAAACTGAAGAAACCGCAAACACAGGGAGAGTTTTGTCTCATCACTATAAAAAAAATAAAAAAAACGCACCATGTTTGCCTGTGTGTTTGGGCGCACGGAACATAAATTATCCCCGAGGATCTGAACTTGATTTATTGCTGAAAGCTTCTGTTCACACATGCTGCAATGAGCCAAAATAAGGCAGGGGAGTGAGACAGTGTGGGTCCACGTGTCATGGGACAACAGCTCTACTTAAATGAGGCGTTGGAATGTTTAGTTAAAAACTTCTACCATCTCCAGTTCAGTACAGTCTGTTAAATTCAAAGTAATCTGTATAAAAAAATTAAAGAAAATCAGAGAAGTGGCTTTACTTTATTCAGTAGCAAAAATCTTTAATCCCTTCCAGACAAAACGGACGAAGCGTTTTAAGTCCTGGGTGTCAGTCCACATGCTTTATCTCCACAAACCCGCTCCAAATGCGCTGTGGCAGAGGTTGAGTGCACATTGTTTTGACATAATTATGGAGCTGTTTTATTCCGTCTTCCGCTGGAGAAGAGCAGCTGAGCCCTGCTCTTAATTAGCATGATATGTATAGAGGAGTGATTTATGACTTCATTTGGTTTAGAGATGGAAGGGAGGGATTTGAGGTCTTTGGAGATATACTTGTTTTAAGTGTAAAGGAGCAGACCGAAATTGGCTTCTGCTACTCTGAGGAGAATTCCCACGGGAGGAGAAATTCAGATCGGGAACAATAGGCGGATTATGTTTCTGTATGAAAGCAACGAAACAAATACTGTGAATAGGTGAATGGTTTGAGAGCCGGAGTTGGCCTTTTTTCATCTTAAAACTTAAAACATGGAATGGGCTGAACAATTAACGCCTCAAAATGGGATGTTAGCGAGGCTCGCTGATGAGTGAAAGCGTGATTCATCAAAGGCAGAGAGGGGAGCTTTGCTGTCATTTCTTATAAACAAACGGGAGAGAGAGCAAATGAAGCCAGTCAAATGTCACGACAGACAGTCACTGCTGTGTAAACTCAGACTGTTTCATAACTTGAAACCTTTCCAAGCAGCCTCTGCCACTCTGAGAATCTACTGTAAACCTACAGCCAGTTACTCTATACGACAACTGTCAGAGAGCTTGTGGGGTGACGGGCCATACATCAACTTGAAAGTCATATCACATGGCGCTATGACATTTTATGATGACATACTTGTGAGGGTATCTCATGCTACCAACTTCCACAGTGTAAACATTATGGTGACATTTAAACACAATTACCATCTAATGGATACTTAATGTAATTTATTGCATGTCGTAATCTCTTTGATGGAGAGCACTTTTCTTTGTACTTGTTAACTCTGGCAACTGAGGAATATACACCAATCAGCCACAACATTAAACCACTGACAGGTGAAGTGAATAACTTTGATTATTTTGTTCCAGTGCATTGTTCTGCTGGGAAACCTTTGGTTCTGGCATTCATGTGGATACCACCTGACATGTTCCACCCACTCAGACACTGTTGCAGACCAAGTGCCCCCCTCATGGCAACAGTGCTCCCCAATGGCAGTGGCCCCCAGCAGGATAATGCACCATGCCACACTGCAAACATGGCTCAGGAATGGCCCAAGGAATGTGACAAAGACCTCAAAGTGTCAACCTGGCCTCCAAATTCCCCAGATCCCAATCTGAATGAGCATCTGTGGCACGTGCCATTAACCCACCTCACAACCCACTGACTAAATGGATCTGCCGCCAACGCACTGGTGCGTTGTCTCCACAGGTCAGAGCCAAGTCCCATCCAAGGAGGCCCCACCTTGGATTAGGGCACATCTGGGGTACATCACAAGAATCCTCGAGCAGATTGGGACTGGGAAATTTAGAAGCCAGGTCGACACCTTGAGCTTTGTGTCATGCTCCACAGGCCATTTCTAAACAGTTTGTGTAGTGTGGCATGCTGCTTTTTTCTGCCATTGGGGAGCACTGTTGCCATGAGGGGGGCACTTGGTCTGCAACGGTGTTTGAGTGGGTGGAACATGTCAGGTGGTATCCACATGGATGCCAGAACCAAAGGTTTCCCAGCAGAACAATGCGCTGGAACAAAATAATCAAAGTTATTCACTTCACCTGTCAGTGGTTTGAATGTTTTGGCTGATCGGTGTATAAACAGGGTTTCTAAAACTTAAGTTATTTTCAGACTTTTTTAACTTTTAATACCACTCTGAGTGTAATTCCAGACCCAAAAAAAATCAGTTCCTTACAATTTTGCACAAATGTTTACTGTGACATAAAACATGACTTTTTGTTTCATGGCGGACACAAGGGCAAAACAGAAATTGGAAATTCCTTGGGTTTGTTGGCAGATATTCTTGGCAATTTTGTGTTTTTCACTCTGCATGCTGGATTCCACTGCCTCGATTCCCATCGTGCAGAGTTTGAAACTTTTTTTGCATAAAATACACTGAGCCTCATTAAACTGGCTTGTAACAGTATCAGCCATGCTGCAAAGTCTTGGTTAAACAGCCATTTTTCATATGATTTGCACTTCCCCATGTCATCCAGGGTGCAGTGATGGCTTGCTAATAGACAGTGCATCCTCTGCTCTGAGCATCCTGACAAACAAAATATGGTTCAGCTGCCCAGATCTGCATAACGTTAAGATGTACTTTAAAAAACATAGATGTTACAAATTATTTTTAATTTTACAAGGCAACATCAGAAAAAAACAATCCCTAAAATCTTTCTTTCCATGTCTTAGCATCTAAAGACTTTTAAAATATTGATCTAAGACATTTAAATACCAATTAAGTTCTTATTTTTTCAGATTAATGAATTAAATGTCTTTTAAGAATTATTAAGGGTCTGTGGAAACCCTGTATCCAGCTGTAAGAACTGTAGACAGAGTAATATGATGTAGTATATGATGTATCACAACTAGATCCATAAGATAAGCTAATGTGCATTATCTTTACTCAAATGTACCATTATTGGTAACAGACAAAACGTTTGTGCAAAAATGTTTATGTTAACTTAGAATCCGTGTCACCTTTTCAAAGTAGGCTCGACAATGTATTTGTCTTTTTAATCGTCATCGTCAATCAGTCGGAATCAGTCAGTGGAAATGCGACACTATTTTGACTCGTCAAAACTAAATTAAAGAATCTTCGAAAGAATGACATTTCTATGCAACCTTTATGTCACTTCAGCGTTCCTATTGCCCATGCTAGTGCAGATAGAAAAAAAAACTGTGTAGTTATGATGTTCTCTGGAGAGCTCCCCAGAGACTAGTTCCTCTCAGGGAGTCCCCACATCTGTTTGGTCTGAAAACCCCTATTGAGAGCCAAAGTTGCTCGGAGGCACACTGTCAACTTCCATAGTAAGTAAAATAACAGCAATTGTCAACGGAGTCTGGTGGCTCTCATGTAACGGCTTCAGTTTCCCACCGAAAAATGCCATCTGATGGCGAGGTAAAGCCCAGAAAATAATCTAAATATAGTGTACTCTTAACTTATGTTGATTTTTTTTAAGTGGATAGGCTTTTTTCCAGGTGGCTAAAAACTAACCAATAGAAGCAGCGTTTGGTCTGTCTATTTGAATTTATGTCCGTGTCATGACAGTTTTCTACCTGAGACTTAAGAAAATATCAGTCGACTGAAACTGTGCTTACTCCTGGGGTAAAAATCGACATGTTATCTCTGGGTTAACTAAATCGGACGCAGTGCACTGAGGGGACTGTACCTGGTAGCAGCAAGTCCAGCAAAGTGCTTTTCTCCTGTCACAGGGCTGTGGGGCTGACGATGTCGTATAAAACATCACTATAGTAACGTTAAACATCTCTGTAATGCTGCATGCAAGAGAGAGAGAGAGAGAGAGAGAGATTTAGGCTGCTTTCAGACCTAGAGTTGTTTCCTTTGGTCTGAATCATGGACTAATTTTGTTACAAAGTTGCACAATTGCCTAGAGTTGGTTCATGTTCTCACGGCAGCATTTACAAGCGGACCAGATCAAATGCCTTGTGTGAGAAAGCTGAAGAAGAGAACACTTGCAGGATTATTGTGACACTTTCTAATGTCACAATGGAGGGACAACTACACAGGTTGATTTTAGCGCTGCTCATCGTGGACTATATTGCTGTCATTGTTCATTTTAGTCAAACCATACAGTTTGAAAACGAGGAGCGGCTCCAACTAGAAAACAATGTTTTGATGCATTAGATGTGCTGAATGTGCATATTAAGGCAGTACAGGAGGAGGTGCACATTAATAATCCTCCAGGACTGTAACATGCTCATGTTTGACCCAAACAATGCGTGATGCGACTTCAGTTCAGATTGACGTCAGAACACGTTCTCACCACAAACGAACCGCACCAGAGTTAATCTGTAACTGGACCGAGACCACCTCTTCAAGAAGGTCTCGGTTGTTTTGGTGCGCACCTGCCCAAGCAAACTGCACTTAGGGGGCAAACGAACTTGAGTTCAATTGAACCGAGCCAAACAGTGCAGGCGTGAAAGCACCCTTAAAATTTTTAGCCCAGGGGCTAATTTTAGCCATCCTGCTGCTCCAACAAGAGCTCTGCTGTAATAATTTTGGAGACTTAATAAAATAAGTCCATAATGATAAATCCAACACTGAATGTCTTCTGTGACTTTCAGTTTTTCTGACTAAAAATGAGAGTTGAAGAATTGGAGCAAGCTAATCAATGTCACCAGCCATCTAATCACAGTGGAGACAATTACCATAAAGATCCATCCATCACAGAGGACAAACACAAGTACTGAACCACAACTGCTCAGCTGAGAAAAGAAACATTTAGTGCACACACCTGCCTTTTTAAAATAACAGAAGTGATTGTCTAACCAATGAGAATTTGTTGGGATAAAATCATAATGGAAATGGAAGATGACTTTATGGCCGAGGAGTTTGTGCCATCAAACAGAAGAACTTTTTCCCGTGTGCAAATTTTTGTTAAATCTTACTCAGCATTCAGACTTCCTTTGATTGTGTAGACACCACTTTGAAACAACAGACAGGATATGAAGAAAAATATTTTCACAATGCCATGACCCTTTTCGTATAGCGCTACGATTTAGAGAAGTGAAATGTCTCATTCAGGCTGCACAAGAACTAACACCAGATGAAGCGTTAGACAAAGCAGACAAAGGGATCCACACTGTAAAAAATATCATGAGAACAAAGAAAACATAAACTTTGAAGCAAAGATTAAAAGACTCAAACAGTTCAGAGACTTTGCACACATGCTGCAGACAAAACACAACAAGTAGTTATAAGGTATGTGTTCCACTTAGATAAAAGTGGCCTTTGTATACGCTGAGAGCGCGAGCCTGTGGGTTCTATGGGGACACTGACACACTCATTGGTGGATTTCCTGTAAATTCTCCTGGTGACACCCATGAGGGACTTTGACATAACAACCGGTAGTCAGTTTGCCTCTGGCCAGTCAAGCAGGGAGGAATAAAAACAGCTTATGCACATGTTCGACACTTTTGAACTGCTCTGAGCAAACAATTAGCGCGTTTCTGGTAACTTAGTGCAAGAAGTTGGATCAAAAACAGCACTTCTCGGATGTTTTCAACTTTCACTATGATTATCTCGCTACGAGAAACTTATTAACCTTCATAGCTGCAGACACCATGAGGAAAAAACTGTCACATAATGACTTCACTATTCATGTATGCCGCTTCTGAGAGAAATTTAATTTGATACATTAAGTTATAGATTTCAGTCTTTTTATTTTATATAATGTAAATATATTCTGAATGAAGCTGCTGGTGATGACTCATTTCTGTGTGAATCATTTTCTTGTGGTGCCAGACACTCTTTGGTCACGCCGTATGAAACATTCACTTCATATAAGAAAAAAAAAATCCCCATTTAAACGCTTGACTAAGATCATTAAACAGATATTTGAAGTGGCTGTTTGCAGTAGCGAAAAGAGAAGTCGAGAATGAAACCTAGGTGCAAGGCAACAACTTAGGAGAACTCTCAAAATATTGAGTAGAATGTTACGTGTAAGTGAAGGACAATATAAAATCAGATGGAAAACTACAGATCAGTGAACAAACACTGGATCTCCACGATCTGTGTCCTCGACATCCCAACGACACCCTGCTCTCCTGTTTCACTGACACTGAAATAAAGAAGTCCCAGAGAGCACCAAGCAGACGCTAACTAGTCGTCAACATGTGATGATCCATAAACACAGCTGCATGCAAATCAAACGGCACGTGCCAAACATTTTACCCAGGACACATTTCTATGACTTTCAACAGAAAAGGATGTCAAGGTAGAAAGCTATTAGCATAAAACAGGGATGTGAGGTCTCTTTGTTGCCAAAGATTTCAAGGAAGGCCAGTTTATTCCATGACGCGTTGGTGCACCTGTTACCTCCTCCATCTGCCAATAACATGAAGGCCCTGTTTTGAACAATTCTCAAAGCCTGACAGCACACAATAAATGACGCTCTGTTGTCAATACTGCTGCAGCCAAACTGAACCTAATATGCCTCAGAAAGGTGGTTTTTATTGCAGGGCTGTTGCACTGGATTGCATTACCTTGTACAGTTATTCATAATATTTAGTCCACCTCTTCTACAGTGTGTTGTAGAGGTGCTTATGATCTAATCACACAAATATTATATTCATATGAGTTTGCTTTTAAAGGAGCGGTGTGTAGGGTGGTGAGGACTGCATATGGAAACCAGCTAAATCTTCCCATGTGTGCCGAGTGTGAACGCCCGGTTAGGATTCCTTCAGTGTTCAGTGTTCAGGATATTTTTTCTGGGAGCCAATTATTGGCAGATGTCTCTGCCTCTCCAAAACAAACAGACCAGGTGATTTAAACCAGGAAAAACACTCAATAAAGCAGTTTAATGTTATAAATAAGTGTTTTTCTGCCACTTCTCAGCTTGCCATGGAGGTGCTGCTATCTACAGTGGCTGACACAACCGGCCCCATCTAACAGCCAGTGTTTGGTTCGTCCGTTCTGGGCTACTGTAGAAACATGGCGGTGCAACATGGCTGACTCCGTGGACAGAACCCGCTCTCTATCTAGATATAAACGACTCATTCTAAGGTAACAAAAACACAGTGATTCTTATTTTCAGGTGGTTATACACCAGAGAAACTTACTTATTATATAACATTCCATTTCTGCCAATATATCCCCCTAAATCCGACACACTGGACCTTTAAAATTCCCCAACACCTCGCAAAAATACAGACAACAGTTCAAATGTTGCAGTGAAGAACACAAAAGAACTGGAGCACTGACTTCTCTGTGCAAAAAACAATCACGACTGACCTTCCCTCAGTGCATGTACCGCATGAGATCAACTTAAACCCTAAAATCTGATCTGCTGTAAGGAATCTTTGAGTGAAGGGTCACTGTCTGAGACCTATATGTCGTTCACTTCCTCCTGCTGGGGCTTAATTCAGAACAAGTTCTCCCTAAAAAATCTGAGGGCAGACCTTGCTAACCGCGCACCGCCCCGTCTGCACCGGCTCCTTTGTCCGCACAATAAACACGGCCTCAGACTGCTCATTCCAGCCCCGACACTGGCCTCTGCTAGACAAAGGGACAGCGAGGCGCTGTGCCAAATTGACTTGTCCCTAATTTTTATGCTAATCCTCAATTTTACATCAGACGGTCCGCACATTTGATATAAAAGATATTAAATAAATAAATAAAGAGAGACCCAGATAATCTGTTCATAAAGACGTCTTATCCTTTGACAAGTGGAGATGTCTGCAGATGGCTTTACATATTTGCATGCTCAAACTGCTGAAAACAACCAGTCACCAGCATCATTATTAAATGTTAATGTTTTAATGGATGTTGTTGCCCAAAAGGCAGAACATTTTACTGCTTTAGTTTTCACGCTGCAACCTATAGAACATTAGATATGAGCAATGAGAAATTAAAGTTATTAATTAGTGTTTCCTCCATATTTCCCTTTTCAATCAACAGTAGTTGAACTGAATCTTTATAATGAGGAGAAAATTCGAAGCATTGCGCAGTTTATATAATTACTGTCACTCTCAATGTGAACAAGGTCAAAGACAGAAGAGAAAACTGGGATTAACAGTTTTTTCTCAAGTCACTGAGGTCATGAGATGTTAACAACATAACTCCAGTACCAATGAAATCATAAAAGTTCAGCATTTACATGTGAAAATGTACCAAAACGTATCCCCACCCTCTTTATATTGTTTCATTAATCCTCTTAATGCCTGGACAATGATTAATTGTGGAGACTAAGGCAGTGGCAACACGTCTAGATTAAATGTTTTGTGGTAAAATGACATATTGGAATTACAAGGCTTTAATGACGCCACAAATCATCAACTGGAAGTAAAATCTGTTTCTTTTAATTTGACACAAATCTGTGAACACTGCCAGAGGTAAATAAAAACATAAAGAGACCCAGGGTTCATTTCTTTCCTCCACTCTTCTAGGTGTGACACCAGAAATTAAAGGGCGCGTCACTCAAATATTGTTTAATGGAATACTGTTAATAAAAACTGTCACAGTAATTCTATCTTCTAGAGCTCCAAACGTATCCTTTCATTGTAGGCCAAGCCAAAGTATTTACACCAAAGGCCAAATTTACAAACTGAACAAGACGGGATGACTGGTGCTGTTTTGTTTTTCCCTCAGTGGTGGGCAGAGCTCAAACAGGAGCCGTCTAAGAACAAATTTTTACAAAACTAACATCTGGAGTAGCAGACAGGTCCACAGCTCAAACCACAAACCCCCACAGACAGCAGTGTTTTCAACCTGACAGCGTGCTCACTGCTTGCCGAATTTCATAACCGTTTCCCCTGTTTTGGAAATCTAGGGCTCTTGGGGGGGTTTGAGGGTAGAGGGGAGGTGGGAGTATACGGCTGGATATCTGCTATGTGTCGTGTTCGGCCTTTGTTATACAACGAAGTGCTCACTGAAGACTTCAGCCAAATTAACGGTGGACTCTTTAGGAAGGGCCACATTTTGCGGGCGAAAATTACAATAACAAAAAACAGAGTCTCAGGTAAAATAAGAGTACCTTACACACTGTTAGAGGTCAGTAGTAATACTCGGCCATTTCATTGTTTCAAGGCTCTGTTTCCACTGGTTTTAAAACAGAGCTTCTGACAAACAAAAAGATCTTTTACAACGCTAAACACACTTAGTTTTGGAGAGGAGGAGACTTCTGCGGATAATTCAGCTCCTGGTTAGAACCTTTTTAGAAGAATTTTAACCAGGACACATTTCAGGTGGTTGAAATTTGCACCACTACATGCCACGACATCCCCCAGTGTAGCCGAGAGTCTTACACACTGTTTCTTTTTGAGGCAGACTTGATGATTAAAATCCTCTATCTGGTTAAAATATATATAGTCAATAATAACCAAGATCTAAAAAGTGTTTTGTAAAAAGACAGTTGATGGAAGCTTCTTGCAGACAATTGTGAACCTGTCCTTGATTGACATTGTTGGAAGGGTCTGTGATAGTAAAATAAAGTACACAGCTCAAAAAAATATAGTACACTGGTCGAGTCATTTTTAGACATTTCAATGTGGAAAAGTTTTTTAGTTTTACATTTCATCACATCTTTAACCCATGAAAAAAACAGACATCAATGCCAGTAAAAAAGCCTTTTAGGCAACACTGAGTAGGTTTCTTCTATTTTCAGTTTTCAGTTTCAGATTTTATCAGCAGCTTCAAAAGATTTCAAATCACATTATTGTCATATTTTTCTTATCAGCAGAAGAAAATGGTTTCTCTTCATGTCTATAAATCATCCTATATTTGTGTCTGTGTTGGTCAGAAAGTCTTGTGCATATTATTATGAACATAAACCTAAAAAAAGACATACATTTTACGTCTTGACATCTCTAAACACCAGGGGTCTTCACTCAGAAACGGGAACTAAAAATGATATCTGATAATATAAGTGTCTCTCTCGACAGATTACTCATCAAAGACGTTTATGAAGGCAGTTGTTACACTGTGAAGTCATTTCTATCGCATGTGAAACAGACGCAGAGTCACACTCTGCAGAGCACAGCCTCAACTTATTTCTACCTTATCTTAAATCATCTCTGCCTGAGATGTAAATCTTAATCGCTCCAGACTGTAACCCTGTTGCAATGGAACAAAGACTAATTAAATAAGTTACACATAGAAATTAAAGTCCTTGAACTCTATTAGTAAATGTGTCCATTGCATATTAACTTGCAGCACAATAACCTTTTCTTTTTCTTTTTTTACACAGCCAAACCAGCAGGTCCCACGGGGCCTAAAAAAAGCAGACAACACAAGGCTTCCTGGACTCACACATGACTGCAAACCACAGTTCTCACACTGTATGTTTATTAGAAATTAGGCATGCAACAAGGCCTCTGTCACAATGCAAAGATGTGAGTGTATGCATGAAGCAGAACTCCCATGAAAAATGTGCACTTATTATTACACGTACAGAGGCAGCAGAGGAGAGCAATTACAGAAGTATTTCAGTTCCTGATAAGTTGTGATATAAGTCAGAGGCTGAGCTGCCACATAAATACACACAGCTGTGCACGGTTGGACCAAATGTACTTTGAGTTTTTGTCTCGTGTTATTAAGATGTGGCTGTCAATTTGTGTTCACTCAAAGAACCTTAATAATCCAATTTTCTGAGAGAAAAGGGCCAAAACTACAAACATAAGATCTTTGTTACAACTAGAAAAGTGCACTCAGTAGAGTGCAGATCTCAAAGCAACCACCCGGGCTGATCGTGGCCACTCTAGATCATTCTCGTAAATCCAGAAGGCTTTTTAGAAGCATCCTAGAAGCTAGTAAAAATACACACCCCTTTATTTTTGACAGAGCAGTGCAATGCATAGATCTGAATGAGTTCTCCTGCTACAGGCACCATATGTGAAATATAGATGTAAACAACTTAGCCCTTTTTAAATTATGCAAATTTGCAGGAAAGCCCAGTCAGTCTTCTTTCAGCACTGGCAGTATAAAAACAGCAAAATGCCACCTGCCTACTTTTGTGGGCATGAGCAAGTAACAAAACGTGTAGCTCAGCGTGTGACGTAAACAGTGATGTGGGAGGGAAGCCGCGGCTGGTCAGTCCTTCAGTGATTCTCTCGTAAGTCGGCCGTCCTTCACCGTTCCCGTCATCTTATGATTAATGGCCTCTTTGTTTGTGAGGACAAGGAGGGCGCGCAATTCCTTGTCTCCCCAGTTGCTCATCTTTACAGTGTCTTTCAGGTTTGTGTTTCCCTCTTGCTTCTAGCTGCTTACTAATTCCTGCTATCAGCTGTTTCCTGTTAGTCCATCGCCAGTGGGTCGCACGTGCAGGGTCATCAACAGCTCCTCCAACAATGAACAACAACGAAAATTGGGCACCTCGGATCAACTCGCCAATCCGGCTCTGTGTGTCTGAACGCTCGCAGCTTGCCGGCAAAACCGCCCAACATTCGCCGAAAATCTGGCAGTGTAAAAGGGGCTGGTGTCTACAACACAGTCAGAAATCTTAAATCCATGTCCATCCAGTGGCTGGAACAAAACCAGTTGCAGCGATGGCAGCCGGAGAAGTCAAGATGGCAGCAAATATAACAAAAACAACTTATTTATTATTTATTAATCTCATATTTTACCTAACTGCATTCAACCATATGGAGTTACTTTGCATGCTCCTGATCAAAATGAGACCAAACTTTTCAAATGGTTAATATTTGAGCCACAGCAAAGACCAAAATGTGGCCTGCGGCAGACGGTAAGGCTTGTTGTTTCTAGCAAAGCCAATTTCTGGAGAACTTGCAGCACCTACCAGCTGATTAAAGTAAAGCGTTGGCAGCTAATGACAGTATAGCAGTAAATAAAACGAGTTTTTCAACACACTGTGAATCACGGCAACCATGAAAAACCCTTGAGCACGTCATAAATGTGCACACAAAATATTAGGCTGATTGGGCAAGTAGTTTGTACCGACTCACTAACACCTAATGCATGATCATAAAGTATACTTAAATGCATAGGTGGATGATCAGTATTACCATGACAATAAAATGCTCTCTAGCGTCAGTGAGCATGTCGTGTTTCAGTATGCTCCTGTTCTCCAGCTCTTTATTTACTGCTCCTCTCTGTTTTGCAGGTGATGGTGAAAGCTTTGCTGAAGTCTGTTCATTGCCAGTTGCAGCAAACTGTTGGGCGGAGTCACATCCTTACAAAATATACCATATCAAATGAATTTACACATGAAATGCGTCTTTAATGATTGTGTTTTGTAAGCAAACTCACAGCAGCTGTATTAAAGTGAAATAGACATTTAAAGTTTTGACATTTTAGGGTCTTGTCTGCCGTAGACTGTGCGACTCCCCACAATCAATACAGTGACATTGCTACTAAAGTTCACTTGCTCCTGAGGGAAAGCTGTAGAGTTTGTTGGTGAGACAAAGAAGTGACTCAAGCAGAAGCGGAACCGTGAATGCGGACTGATCCTAAAAATGGAGAGGGCAACATAAAATATTCGATGTCAGCAAAGTCTTACATTTGCAACGTAAGAGATTCTGGACAGTTTGGGTCCGGGCCGATCAGGCTAAAAACACATTAAGAAGAAACCCGCATTTTCAAGAAAGTATTTTTATGTCCATTAATGTGTATTGCATCAGACAGGCTATTACAAAACTGCAAAATTCGCTAAAAGTTCTTCTGTTGTGCAAAAAAGTTTTATGCTCGGAAGGGAGATTTCCGCCTTTATCGAAAGAGTTGATGTTATAAATGTGGAATGGAAACACCTCAGATTAAGTTCTGCCTCTGTGAACGACATGTCAGCATCTTCTGGAAAGGTTCTAAAATACAATTCCTAAACATATAGCTTTAACTCAAGATGATGGCACTAGCATTTGCTAAATTGAAGCAAATTTTTCTACATATTGAGAAAATATTTCTGGGTAATTTTGTATCAGATAAATGGAGTTGAGACTTCTGTGGGTTCTGTGAGACTAAATAATCTTGGCAAGTTAAATTTTCTTGCTCTGTTGGTGGATCATTTTGCTTATTTTAAGTCATATTGCTTTGATTTCATTGTTTTTTTGTTGTTGTTGTTTTTGAGAGCTGACTTTTTGCAGTGTAGTTTGCTTGCTCCAAACCAGTTGATAAAATATGCCTCCTTCACATTCTTCTTTGCAGCATTTCAAAAGTTTGCTTAAAATTTGCTTGGAAATTGAATGGAAGCATGACTGCTGGCTTTGAAAGACTAATTACATGCTTAAGATCAACTCCAGCAAGTAGAATAAAAGCAATACTGTTCTTGATTTGTATTTGTTTAAGATAGCGTCTAAAGTGACCGTATAAGGGTTTAATTTTAAATCTTGTGGTGTTACCTGCAGTATCAGAGAGGCCGGGATCTCCTGCCTGTTTGTAAGGGTTGAACTTGGGCTTGGGTGCAACCATAGGGGCAAATTTCTTGGGTGCCTGCTGCTGGGACACGGAGATGCTCGCACTACCCAAAGACGGAGTGGTCTCCATCCTGGCGGCCACTTGTCCCGTCTGGTCGTTAGTTGGGTTCCACATGGTTCTGTTGAGCAAAGAGAAAAGTTATTAAAACTAAAGCTTGGACCTGTGAATTTAAGGGCAACATAGCTTCAGTCAACATGGGTGATGAAGACTCTGAAAACTACAAAAAGAAAAAACACGTCAAAGAATTACAGAGCCCCGCTACAAACAGTTAACCTTTAATAACACAAAAACATTTATCCTTTAACATTTTAATTTGGACCTCCTGCCAGCTGGAATCATCAGTAGAAACAATACATAATCTGTTTGATGAAGGACAGGAACACCAGTGATCTTTGCCAGGGAAGTAAGAGGCCTGGACCAAAGTCAAAAAGGGTCTCCTGAGTCAAACTGCAGCAGCCCTCCTAACGGTAATATCCTTTAGTAGATTAGAGTTTGACCACAGATTCCTGAAAATGATCATGCTGATTAAAATAATACACATCTTTTGTTTTTTTGTTTTGTTTTGGGGTTTTTTAATATCAAAACTTTATAATGGATAACTGAGTGGTTGCACTGCTACAGGAAGTGGCCACATGACCAATGTAAAGACAGTTATGGATTGTGGGGCCAGGCAGGACCTGAGTGAAGAGGTTGTGGTTGTGCATTGTGCAGGGAAACGTATCCTAAAAAGAGTGCTACTGTATGTATAATGAAGTGTATCCAACAAGATGTCTCCCCCTCTGTTTACTGAGATATGAGGTTGAGTTAAGGCCAGAAAAGTGTTTTATGGAGAACATTATGATGTCACAGTGAAGATGACCTTTGACCTTTTAGATATAAAATGTCATCACTTCATAATTTTATCCTATTAGACATTTGTGTGAAATTTTGTCATAATCAGCATATGAATTCTTGAGTTAAAATATGTTTTGTGAGGTCACACTGACCTTGACCTTTGACCTCTGACCACCAAATTCAATCTGTTTATTCTTAAACCCAAGTGGAGTTTCTTTTTAGTCTCAACAAATTCCCTCATGGTGTTCTTGAGATGTCATGTTCACAAGAATGCGACCGACAAGCTCACAGTGACCTTGATCTTTGACCACCAAAATCTAGTCAGTTCATTCTTCAGTCCAAGTGGACGTTTGTGCCAAATTTGAAGAAATTCAGTCGAGGTGTTTTTGAGAAACCTGGTTCACAAGAAAGACACAGACAAGCTCGCAGTGACCTTTACTAATGACCACCTATGACCAGTTATTCTTCGGTCCAAGTGGACGTTTGTGCCAAATTTGGAAAAACAGATGACAGACAGATGTATGGACGACCCTAAAACATAATGCCTCTGGCTCTCACTGACGCGGGGGAATTAAAAAAGAGAGCAGCTCAATAGAGAAGTCACCAGCAGCTGTATGTCTTAATGTGACCATGTATCATTTGGTCATCTGTTAAACCTCAGTCTGTTTGTTTGTTTGTTGTTGTTTTCCCATTGAACTTTTGACAGGCTCAGTGAGAACCAAGCTGTGCAAAACACCTTACATGTCTCACTTTCTTTACCCACTGCTTCTGAGGATTTCTGCATAATAACGGAGGCGGCTGTATACATAATTATATATGTGTAAAAGTCTACTTCTTGTATTTCAACTATTGAGTCATACTGTTAAATCAGCTGGTAGCATGTTTTTGTAGAAGTAACACATACCGCGTTCTGACATATATCCATGTGTCCAATTTAATACAGTAACAAGGTATCAAACAGGGAAGGAAATCACTTTGAACTTGCAACCTTTTTTTAACTCGCCTCCTTTCTTGCAATGTCTCAACAAAAAACAACAAATCAAGAAAGTGATGTGTGAACAAAGAGAAAACAACAAAGTGGTTTCAAACCAAAAAGACTTCATAACAAATCACTGAAAGATGACCATCAGTGATTTGAAGTGTTGATGCAGCTGTCAAAAACAAGATCAAATCAGTGTCTATACGTCATTCACAGAGATTAATGTGCATAACTTCATTTTCAAATTACAGTAATTTATTTGTTTTATTTTGTTGGAGGCCACTTGTTCCAACAAGATGCAGCTGATATTGATCAATATCATGATTTTCATTATTATATTGTATTAGTGGACGTTTGTGGCCTTAATACAGTTACAGTGAGAACAACAGAGTAAAAGACTTGGCTGTGGCTGAGGACACAAACATCCAGTATTTCACCATCGCATTCTGAAATCACTTGAAATATTTGAACTATTTATACGCCGCGCTTTTTTCCCCCCCATCCCTCTTTTTGTTTGTGTTTGTTGTTGCTGTGTTCTGATGTTTCTGCTGTTTATTATCCTCAGTCTGACTGATACAGGGTTTACATTCTTTCTCCGGAGCACAGGAAAAAAAAAAAAAAAAAAAAGCCCACGCACAATCATCTTTTAATATCTGCTCAAATCCCTGCTCCTCCTGTTGCCTGAATGGTTTCTTACTTTTGATATTTTTCCCTGCTCTTAATGCTGCGATTCAGACACGCGCTGGTGTCTCACACCCACCTGTCCTTTCAATGCAAATGCTTTCATTTCTCGACGCTCAAATGGCTAACAAAATAAAAGATGAATTAAAAAGGAGGAGAAAAAAGCAGAAATGATCTTAGAATGTGTGCGTAAGAGGACTCGATACACGACACCTTGAAGAGAAAATGTCTGTTTCAGTATGTGGTTACATTTTTTGAAGACGGCAAATAATTCTCAGTAGGATGTCACCTTATGTGTGCCGGATTAAACCATTAAAATACTTCAAATAAACTTTCTTTAAAACAAATTATTTACGTACCATTTTGGAAATGAAAACCTGCACCCTACACACTGCTGACCTCAGTGTATTATCACTCTACTGATTCATTCATAGTGTGAATAAAGACCTCTAATTGCTTTGCCTCCACTGAACTGTAAAATCTTAAGTACATAACAGTCATTTTGAACTGCCTTCAAATTAAAATGAAATCTACCTTCTTTCTGAGAAATGGTCTCTTTGAAAACTTGTTGACAATGTGTGATTTACAAAAAAAATAAAATGTAACAAGGTCGCCGTTTCTGAAAAGAAATGCTGTTTCACCTCCATTGAGGTGGAGGCAGGAACCTCAATGACAGATACCTCAAAACCGAAGCAACTAAAACTATTTGCATTATTCCTCAAGGGCTGAGTAGAAATGTACATTTTTTGTTCTACATATATGAGTTCCATGACAAACAGTATTTTAAAAGTAGTCCATCTCCTGGTACTTTTAGACCCCCTAAAACAGCTGGGTGCTGTGGTTTTTAAAAACAGATCCAGACAATGTGTCAAATCACAATATGGATTCACCTTCTGACATCACAGCAAAAACACAGAATCTACTGTAGTCAGATATGAAGACGAACGGGCCGCACAAAAGAGCGTCCACTGCAGGAAAAGTAGGAGAACGTTTGCTAAGTCTTCCACATGGACAGAGGACGTGAGCCTCCTAAATATATGTTACCGCAGTCTTTTCAGGGTTTCTACAGGTATCAGACAGTTATATTTAATGTTTTCAGGACACTTTTTAACCAAATTTAGGACAGATGTTTGGACAGACCATGTTTTACCTATTTAAGCATTGCAGGTAAGGATTATACAGATATGTGGTCTTGTGCAGACGTGGGTGTTATGTAGGAGTATGGTTATTAGAGTGAGTTAAGTCAATCTACATTTCACCAACAGGTAAATGCAAGTAAAAAGTATAATGACAGCATTACAGTTTTAGGTTTATCACATTAAAAATGTGGACTTTTCCATAGAAAGGCTTCACTCATTTTCACAAAAATAAATTTAAAAATTGATAAATAAAAATTAGATAAAATGTTTGTAATAGTTAGAACATCTAAGACTATATTTAAGACTATATATTTTATTCTGTGTCCAAAATGTTAATTAATCTAATGATCACATAACTCAATAAATCATGATGCAGTTCAGTAGCGTTTTTCACCTGCAGAATATCTACAAATGCACGAGTTATAAACACACTGTATAGACCTCTAGTGCAAAAATATATTAATTCAAGTCAAAATTAATGAATTAATTTTGTTTGAATGACAATCTTTGTGAAGCTTCACTGGCTCAAGGTTCCTGTAGTTTAAGGAAAGTCAGATTTCAGACTTGTTAAGACTTGAAATTTAATACAATTTTAGAATAACCAAAATAAAGGTAAAAAAAAAAAAAAAATCACGAACTGACATAATTTACTTAAGGTTAGGGACAATGTGCCCAGATGATTGTTGTAACATAATCATGCATGGCAGAGACAAGGTTAGAAGAGAAGTGGGAAATGCCTGGGAGTTTTTTGGCAAATTTGTGTTTCTCAGTTTCTCACTCTGCATGTTAGATTCCACTGCTTTGGTTCCCATCGTGCTGAGATTGAAAAACATTTTGCATAAAAAAACACAAAACACCTCATGTGCTTTGCCCCGTAGTGGTTTCAAAAATTTCGCGAAACATTGGTCCAACAGATAGTTTTTGTAGAATTTGCACTTCCCCATGTCGTTGTACAGTGACAGCTACCTAGCAGACTGTGGATCTTCAGCTCTGGGCATCTGACCAGAGACAAAATATGGTTGTTTTTGGTTCCACGATCCTGATGTGTGTGACGTTAATGTGACCTTCAATGAATCACTTAAGAAAAATAGTTCTTGCCAATTATTTTTGAGATTTTACAATGCAACATCAAGAAAATAAAGATTCATTAAATCCTACTTTCCATGTCTGAGCATGTTTAAGACTTTTGAAAGACTGATTTAAGATAGTTTTATACCAATAAAGGCCTAAATTTTAAATTAATTAATTGAATGCTATTGTTAATTTACAAAATATACAAAAATGATCTCTTATTTCTTTAGTTTGTGAACAACAACAGTAACTCAGAGTGAGGTACAGATTCTGTACACAATACCTATAGTTAACAAAATAAAATTTACCAAAAAATGTCCCCTGGGGTCTATATATATATATATATATATATATATATATATATATATATAATATATATATATATATATATATATATATATATATATATATATATATAACAATCCTTCTTTAAGTAAAATCCTAAATGACTGAGTTGTTTTTTTCCACCTGGACCTTTATGCTCTGCCATTTCTCCTCTAATCATCACGCTGTAACCTGTGACAGGCTGTTATGATACCACAACTATCACACATACACATATATGGAGTTGTTTTTTGTCGAGCTGTGAGCATCACGTAGGTTTACATTACCATGACAAAATCACTTAACACCGACTCCCGTGGGCGCGCGGCGAGAGAGAGGAGAGGGACAGACGCTGTGCTGCTGCCAGAGGAGCCGCTGACTGAGTTCCCTCTGAGCTGTATGTCACTAAAAGAGTCTGAGAAGTCCGGGGCTGTTCATAAAAGAGTCGGTAATAATTTTGCTTTCAGTCATGTTTGTGTTTACATTTTTTTTTATGATATTAAAAATGTTACCAGTATTATCTTGAACGAGATGATATGGCACATCCCCATACTACAGTCATCAAATGCCATTAAAATAAAGGTTATAATCTAAATGTTTTGACTTTCAGATGTGTCCAGTGTCGTGTTCGCATTAATGTGTTATCTCTACAATAAAAAAAGATGAGCTGAGAAGATACAGACACGCTCAGCCTGGGCTGATAATGAACATTTACACATATATTTTAATTATAATTCTACCCTTCACATGAGGGTGAAACACTGAGAGAGTATAGTTCACTCAATTCATTCCACACCGGAGAAAGTTTGTCTCCTGTAGCTCCTGTAAGTGATAAAGTGCTCGCTGTTGTGATTCATGTCAGGGATTAAGTGGTTCGCCGTGGTCATGTGACCGATTTCCTGTGTGATTTTGGCATGCAATGCAGGTTTGGAATATCCTTTTTTGGTGTAAAGTTGAACTCCATCTGCACGGCATTAATAGTACTCATGAACCAAGGCCTTGTTTTGATATCCATATAATGCGATCTTGTCTCCTTCCCTTTACATGCAGACGTGCTGAAGGCATTGCAGCTCTCAGTTTGAAATACTGCCTGTAAATATTTCGTATGAACTGTCCTTTTTGCACGTGTTTTCTATCGAGCAGTGTTGGAGACGATCCTTGCGTGCAGCAGTGACAGGGTACACCTACTGTGGGGCAGTTTGTCAGTGTATCACAGGCGGACCAACGCATTCACAACTTCAGAGTTTCCACTCAGCCTGCGTGTCTCAGGACTGTGGGAGGAAACCAGAGCGCCCACACAAACACGATATATGCAGCACATACCATATGTTTAGAATCTGAACTTTGCTGTAAACATATTCTGACTCAACAGATGTGGCCCCGTTGTATCACAGACTCCTGAGATCTCCTGAGCTGGCACTGCGCACCATCGTGTGGGGAGAGCTCTGATGATGTGAGACTAAACATGACATGCTTTTTTGCTTATTTAACTTTGACTTAGTGTTCTGTAATCTCCTGCTACTTAATAAGCTAAATTATGCATTTGCTTACCGTTCATCTGTATCAGCTTTGATGTGTTCAGTGATAAAAACTAAAAGTCCCTCCCTCGTGCTCGTGACTGAACGCAAGAAGACATGCACACACACATATATACACACAATAGATTGATATGAGTGAGGCATACGGCACAGGTCGAAAGTACACACGCACTTGCGGAAAAAAAAAAGGGGGCTGCATCAGTGTTGAAGCCTCATGAAAGGAAAGTCAATTCTGATTGCCGGGGCAGTTACGAGATGACTCACAAAGCTGTGACACCGTGTTTAACAGTTTGCTTTATGGGGGCACGGCAGTCGGGCTGTCTTCTCACAGCTGTTCCGCTGCACTTTTACAGCTGTCATTGAGGAACTGCTGCAGGTGTTTCTGCCGCATTAATCTTTCATATCCACCAAGGAAACTATCAAACAAAACCATCCAAAGAGGACCACAGAGAGTACAGAATTCAAACATAAAATGGCAGGGTTCAGAGATTTTTTTTTTTGGGAGGGGGGGCACAACATGCTTTCTAGCAAATCTTTGTGGCTGGGAGACTGAAAGCATGTTGAAAACATACACAAAACTGCAGAACTTGATCTGGCAGTGTTCAAGATTTTCTGCTTACAAAGAGCTGCTGTGGCTTCAATAGCTTCTTTCTTTTGCCTTTCTTAACAGACAAATACACAAAGATCTACAGGTCGCAGACTCAAGTGTTTAATATTTTATATTGGAAAATGTTCACCTTCTGAAAATGTGAGGTGAGTAACAGATGGATTACTCAGTAAAAGATATGAATCTAAAACTTACCCGTGCAGCAGTTGGGCACTGTGGTTTTTAGAAAACGTCACGGAAACAGGAGTAAATATCAGAGCTGGGTCGTTTCCCTGTTTTGGTCGAATTTAAACATGTTTGAATTACTCAGGGCTTGAAGCAAGAACAAATCTTGTGCTGAATTTTTTTAGAGGGCTGTGCTAGGGGGGTCCGGGGAAGAAATCCAGAAGAAAATTTTGAACATTTGACATCTAAATGAATTAATCTGGTGCACTTTGTGAGTATCAATCAAGTATCACATCAAGACGCTAGAATAACAATTTCAAGGTTTTTAATGATGAAATATGAACAGTTCACCAAAAAAGGAAAATTTTCATCAGCTACTAGAAAATGGTTGGGGCCGGGCAATTTTAGGCAATTCTGAGCAACAAGAGGCAGAATAGGAAGACAACAAGAACGTCTGCATTATAATGTACATATTACATCAGTTGAGGCTTAAACTCACAACCTCTGACATCAAGGAGCATCTTCTATCTGACTGAGCTAATTAACAAGTGACAACTCATCTGCGGCTTCACAAATTATCTCCCACTGATCTCTACCACCCCCCCCACCCCCTTTCTGTATGTGTGAATTGCAACCCCCAACCTGTAGCCATTTCTGTGTGTGTGTGTGTGTGTGTGTGTTTTCATCTCTCTCATGTCTCGGCCAAACTGAACAAATATTTATAGATGGACAAGCAACATTATAATTAAACAGGATTATTTTTTTTTTATTTATTTTATTTTGAAAATTGGCCAGATTCTCTCGTCTTTTCTGTGTCCGACTTCCTGTTTGGTACGATCCGCTCTATCCAGCTTGACAGAAGCCAGAAAATATTCCTGTGCCGGAAATCCAGCACTGTGCCGGAGAACTTCAAGCCCTGATTACTGCAAACTGGCTGAACCAGCACTTGTTGTTATGACACGTTCTGGCAAATTAAAAAGTAGCCAGCATCAGCAACCTGTAATGGCATCATAGCGCGAAATCCAACTTATGTTGCGTTAGTACTAAGAAACATGACAACGTGATTCACCTCATATTATGTTCATTATTTTCTTGAGAGACATGGAAGTCTCTCAAGAAAACTAAAACTGCACCAATATGGCAAGAGAGTTAATTTTCTGAAACATCGGTTTGTAGTCACTGCATCTAAAATAACTCAACAATTAGCCACTTTGTTAGCATGCAGGTTGCAGTAACATGGGCTCTAATAGCTCCAAAAACAAAAAAGAGAATACACCTCAAGTTGAGTAAGCTTGTTGTAGATTTGTGACTTATTTGAAACTGCTCCAGCTGCTAGACTTTCATGCTAGCCGATGTGTAAACCTATCACAGATGGTCAAACTGCTGTAGTCACAAAACTAGGCCTGTCACTTAGCTTAAACGTCCTTGTCTGAGAATAACTAGAAATTAATGTTAAAGCAGAAGGATTTATGTTAGATTATTTAATGTATAAAAACAGAGCATTCCACTACAATCGCAGCTTGGAGGCATTCAGGCCCTAATCTGTATACAATTCCAGATATCTGAACGTTGGACGACAGCAGACTCTTAATTCTTGTTTCATTTAGTTTACATATGAATGCCAGAGGTTTTCACAGAGGGAACTTTAGACATTTCTTTTCATGTTCTATATATCAGACCATGAATAATTTATGGACAAACCCTTCTATAAAAACCTCCAGAATATAGATAGGAGTGACACTGGAAAGTGTGGTGTATGTGAGGGCTACTGAAGTGGAGATTAGTGGCACAGAGTGTGAGACAAAAATAACTGAAGAAGTGTAATGTAGAAGGGTAAACAATTTAACAGATGTATCACCATGAAACTTACCCAGCTCATTACTGACATTAAAGGTCGAGTGTGTACAATTAAGTGGCAACTAGTCGTGAGGCTGCAGATTGTGACCAACTGAAACTTCGCCCATGTGCCAAGTGTACAGGAGAACTATGGTAGCCAACGCGAAAACAAGAATGGTCCATTATAGAGCCAGTGTTTGGTTAGTTCGTTCTGGGCTACTGTAGAAACATGGCAGTGCAACAAGGAGAAGGACCAATAAACACACCTAAATCCAACACACTGGACCTTTAAGAAAACTTTTTTTTTTTTTTTTTATATATATATATAACAAATTTTCTAAGAATAGAATATGCAAATATCTAATAAAAATGTGCTTTCTGTGTACATTTCCGGATCAGAAATCTGAACTAAAATATATCTTAATGTATATTTTGGATGTTTTCTTTCCTCTAGTCTGAAGGAGACATAGTGTGGAAGAAAAATAGCCCAAAATCTGTGCATGAAAAAAATGATTTGACCTACAGTGTCTCCCCTAGACAAAAAAATAACAAATCTGCTGGTTTGCTTTTACACAACAGTCCTGGAAAAAAAACTCTGTAATACTTCATATGTTCCTATGTATATTTGAGGTTATGAGAAAAGGTGAGCTAAGATTTAAAAGACAATTATGCTGCTTTTCTCCCACCTTGTGCTTCGTCCCATGAGTAGAGTTCAGTTAAAACTACACAGCCCCTGGTTCACTAGTCACCGATCAAAACATCACTTCAAAAAGACACTGCAGAGATGAATATGGAGATACACTTTGGCTGGCAGATTTTTCAAACCAAACAGAGGGGTGGGAGGCAACTGGGATTAGCACTCACGCTTCGTGACGCAACGTGCGGAGGATCGGCCATGCGGATGAAAACGCTTTAAAAATTAAAGGTTCCCATCTGCAAGAGGTTGCTGCCGAGTCTTCCCAGCATCGGACTCGCTCTGCTTTAGAGTGCTGGTTGAATGGCTGAACAGGTTAATGCGACATTACACAAACAAGAGCTCGCTCCCCGCGTTCCGCCGTTTGGAAACAGGGAAGAGCAGAGAGTTCAAGTGGTCATTATGGATCTCGAAATGTTTTGTGCAGAAGGGTAAATATTTGAAAGTGCCGGAAGTCTGACACCATGCAATGTGTTGACATATTAATAAAAGCAAAAGGCTGTTTTGGACCTCTTTCAAGTGCTGAAAATTTAATGCTGGAAGCGCAACACCAGTGTCAGGGCATCAGAGGACTGGGCAAGTCAAACATCATGTTCTGAAACATAGCCACTGCAAACAGCACAGTGACATGACAAGATCGTCTCAACACCAGCTCAGGAGCACAGAATGGGATTTTTTCTTACTGATGCTGATAATTTAGAGACGTTTCTGATTCATTTCTGTGGCCTTTTTTTTATTATTTGATAATTATACATTGACACAATACTGATATATGTAACACAAGTGCTAATAGGTGGCATTTTGCTATAATTATCTGTACGTATGCAGCTGTTCTTTATCACACAATGACCTAGAAATTATCCGCTTGACAAATGTAGGATTTTAGTGCATGTCAAAGTGAGAAAGTAAAGAAAAATGTACTTCTTTATCCGTTTAATTCTCTGTGCGTAAATGTGAGACAGTAATTTATTTTACTTATCCCTATAAAACATGTTGCGTATGGATTAAGTAAAGTAAAACATCACTGATAAGTCCCAGCACAGTGAGAGGTCTTGGTAAGTACCCAAAGGGATCAAAGAAAGAGGACATTACAATTTTGCATATGTTTCACCCCTATGAGGCATCAGACAGCATCTTTTTTAATTATCAGTGTCTGATAGGCTTCAGTCAAAGCCAGCACCTCGAAACAGAACAGGTTTGTCACAGCTGTGCAACAAGACATTTTAAGAAGCCGATTACAGGCTGCTGTCTCCCTGTAATAAAAACTTTTGCAGCTGGAAAATAATTTAATCCATAATTTGTGTTTTTAGAATATTAATCTCTTTTGGCTAAATGACGCTTGTAAGGCTATGAAAAGTGATTATTTTTATTACTGATTAAAGTGCGGTGCCTTTGGAGTTTTTGAGCACATGCAGCATCGTGTTTTTAAAGTCGGCCCCCCTTCATTTTTTGTATTATGCACAAATGCCATCGTTTTTTACGTTATTTTTAAAGTTGGTGTCAGTTATGTGCAAACACGCTTGTGATGCACCAGCAAAAAAAAAAAAGAAAAAGAAAAAGACTGCTAGAAAGCAAATATGGATATGAACAATGTTTGATATAAAACATTTTAAAACGGCCTTGCAGCTACTGAATGGAGGACGGAAATTCATGCAACACTAAGGTGCTGTTTATATGACAACGATTTCAACCGAAAACGGTCATTTTTAGTTGCATTTTGGCTGATGGTTTACACGACAGTACTGTTTTGGGTGCCTGAAAACACAACATTTTGAAAACAGGTTCCATAGTATAATTTTTTAATTTTCATGTAAATGCAATATGCAGTTCCTATGAAAACTGAGACATTGCGCTCATGCGCATTACGGTCCCAGTCACTAGGCATGCGCAAGAAAGTTGACCATCACAGCAATGGCGGACTCCCGAGCTCTGTTTGTGCTGTTCATCCTTTTAAATTTATCAACGCTTCTACAGCAAAGTGTAGATTTACGGTCAACTCCACCACTTCGTCTGTCCAGACAACATTTGTGCGATTGCCGTTTTGTTTGTTTACACATCACCGCTCTGTAGAAGGAAGCACACGTGCACAGGCACGCGTTGTTTTATTACAAAGTTACACCAGCAACTACTGGCCTGGCATGTGTACTACAGCATTTATGGTCATTTTTGCAGATCCGTGTGCACAGCAATTGTTATCAAAACGTTGTCGTCTGAACGCAGAACTTTTTTTAAAATGAAAATGAAAAACAATTGAGGGGTGATATCGGCCAATTAATCAGCAATCTTTTTTTTTCTTGCTCCATACTGTCGACCTTAGACTTCATTTCAAAATGAGGCCCAGTATTGGTTTGTAAACCACTGTCAACATGTAAGTATTAATTACCAGTTAATAATTAAAGGGACATTTTCTTTGTGCTTGAGATATGACAGGTTTAATATAATGCTCACAGAAATGTCAAAGAACATTCTCTGAGTGCATTTGGAGGCGATGTAATCTTTGTCACGGTCTGATTTTGTCCCACAGTCCTTTATTTGCTGATCACTGGCCTTCAACATTTCATCATGGGAAGAACAGGAGCGGTCACAAAGAAGTGAAACCAGTGAAGTTACAGTCACACAAAGGTCTGACCTAACTGTGAGGGGAAAAAAAGGTCGACCAGGGTCTTGATACATAACAGTGAAGCAACTCCACCTTTAACACAAACACCAATTCGCCTTGTTTCAACACCCCTGTCTCGCAGTCACTTGCTGTAAGTCAATCCTTTTGCACCTGCACTGGCCATTTAACACAAACCAGCCATGACAACACGGGGTGAGAAAGCTAGCAGGCAAAATCACCTTTTTGTTGTGTCAAAGCAGGTGTGCTCAGAGCTTTGTGAAGAAGAGGGTCTCAATCACAACTCATCGTGTCTACGCCCAGACAGAAACCCCACCAGAGAGAGAGAGAGGGCTGATTCCAGTTTGACAGAAGCGGACGGGCAGCGAGTTCCCCAGAGAGGAGAGAACAAACTTGTTGGGCAAGTTGCAGCAACGGACATCAACGGTTACTCATCTACTTCTACATCAGCAGTGCAACAGTGTTGTCTTTGTTTCAGATCTACCAACAAAAGGCAGTTTCATGAACACATTATCAGGAGCTTTAATTGTTGTGGACGAGAGTCATCACTGAACTGTCAGTGTGTGGGTTTTAAATTGCAAATTATTCTTAACATCACCGGGGGGAACAGTGTGACAACGTGGTTTTACAGCTACGGTCTACCTGACGAGCACTCCATTTGTTAAAGGCCAGAAAATTTCAGACCTATTTATACGAGGAGCTATCAGACAGCCCGTGTAAAGCCCCTCATAATTAGGCTAATTACACAGAGGGATAATATAAAGGTTAATCAAATGATAAACATTGCAAATACCGATTTGTTTTCCCCATTAGCTATTGTGAAGACCCCAACCAGTTGATAACCATTACAAATGAGATTTGGAGCTGTGACTACTACAAAGAGTAAAAACCCCACCCCCACCCCATCACCACCACCCCGCTCCACCTCCCTGAGCAAAGCAGAAGAAAAAACAAAACAGGATAACGGGTTAGAAATGAAAAGGCAGCTGCACTGCTTTCATTTAACTGTTTAGACATCAGGAGAAATGTATTCTCAAGTTGAAAATAGCTTCAAGGTGTAAAATAACTCTGCTACTGTACATACTTACATTCATTACAGAAGCCATTAAAAGCTGTAGGTGTTCAATGTGCTATTTTTGGATCTCTCTCTTAGCGCAAGATCTGATTTGACACAATCATAGACCTTCCAGTCTCTAATTTAAATCAGTGTTTCATTCTTTTTTAATGTGTATTTATGTGTAAGCATGTGTATGTATGAAGGAATGTGTTGATGGATTATTGAACGGGCAACTGGGCACAAGACAAAGGAGCAGGGGGCCATGCAGGACCACAAAGACTCAAAGCAACATCAACCACAAAGAGACACAAAATAATTACAAAGGCATACAAAATGATGGAAAGAGAAACAAAATGACAACAAAAAGACACAAGACAACAACAAGGAGAAAGAAAATGACCACAAAGACACAAAATGACTACAAAGAGACACAAAACAACAAAGAGATGCAAAATAACCAGAAGGAGAAATGAATGACCACAAGGCCGCAAAATTACTACAAAGAGATGCAAAACCACTACAAAGAAATGCACCATTAAAGAGGTGCAAAATTACAACAAACATGCAAAATGACAACGAAGAGACAAGAGAGATATACACAAACACCAGAAAGAGACACAAAATAACTACAAAGAGACACAAGACAACAACAAAAAGATGCAAAATGACCACAAAGATACACGAGAGAACAAAGAGATGCAAAACAACCACAGGACACAAAATATCCACAAAGCGACACAAAATAACTACAAAGAGACATGAGACAACAACAAAGAGATGCAAAACAACCACAACAAGACACAAAATGACCACAAAGAGACACAAAATAACTACAAAGACACACAAGACAACAAAGAGATGCAAAACAACCACAAAGTTACACGAAATATCCACAAAGTGACACAAAATAACTACAAAGAGACATGAGACAACAACAAAGAGATGCAAAACAAGACACAAAATGACCACAAAGAGACACAAAATAACTACAAAGAGTTGCAAAACAACCACAAGACAAAAAATGACTACAAAGAGACACAAAATAATTCCGGATGCAAAACCACAAAGAGACACAAAATGACCACAAAGAGACACAAAATGGCTACAAAAAGGCCCTAAATGATCACATAGACGCAAAAAGACAACAAAGAGATGCAAGACAACAACAAAGAGATACAAAATGACCACAAAGACACTCAAAATAACTACAACAATACAACAACAAAGAGATGCAAAATGACCACAAAGACACATGAGACATCACAGAGATGCAAAACAACCACAAAGAGACACAAAATGACTACAAAAAGACACAAAATAATTCCAGACCTGCGAAACAGCAATAAAGAGATGCAAAACAACCACAACCAGACACAAAATGACCACAAAGAGACAGAAAATGGCTACAAAGAGACCCTAAATGATCACATAGACGCAAGACAACAACAAAGAGATGCAAAATGACTAAACACGCAGCTTTGTTTTGTGTCTTTTGCAGTTGGGATTTTATCAGTGTAGAAAGGTTGGGGGCCTTAACGTGGCTGTGCTCAGAGGTTTTATGTTTTATAATCTGTCCATGTATGTGCGAATGCATCTGCAAACATTATGTACGGTATATATGGGTGTGTGTGTGTGTGTGTATTTTATTTACTGGACTTGATAACTGCTGTCATTTATAATATACTGTCTTGATATAGCTTGTTTGATTTGCTTTATTGTTGCTAGGTGCCAAAGACAGGTTCCTACACCATGTAATGTGGAACAGAGGTCTTCTCAGTCACTCAGCACTGAGGATCCAACACCTCACCCAGTAATCAGGATTCAGGATCAGGAGTTAATTTCCACTGTAAAAATAACGTAGATGACAGCTGGCTCCATCAGCTGTCTTGTGTCACAACAGTCCTGTAAACTCTGATGTGATTCTCAGATATTAAACTGGTATTTTCTGTCTCAGGCTACAGAATGTTTTATTGTTGGTGCAGGAAGTGAAAGCAGAACTTTCAGTCCTTGTTATATTTCTGACCTCTTCATACCATCTTGTATGTAATTTGAGATCTTTTATCTGCTCCACAGGCCCGGCTTCCCCATACGAGGGGATCTCTCTCTCAAGAACACTCACAAAACCTTCACAGATTTTTCAGCCTCTCTTCACCTTTTTGGCTGTCATTGTGTCTTTGAAGTTTTTATCTGTGCTAATAAACTGAACATGTTGTAACACTGACACACAAAAAGGAGGCACAGAGACAGTTTCAAGGGTCAAATTACTTCCTGAGAAAATCTATAGTTTGAGTCCATTCTTGATGTTTCTTTTGTGCTCAGAAGTGTCTTCATTGATTTCAGAATTACAGTGAAAACAAGAATAACATTTCTGCACCACTTGGGCATAGCATACCTCTTATTCCACTGGATAATAGCGATATTTTTTTAAAGTAACACCTCAAAACTTCCTAACAAGATTTGCATGACTTTTCTGAACAGCTGTTGAGTAGTTTACTTGAGTTGTTGGCCTTTGCTCCCTAATGACAGAAGCACAACTTTTCTGTAAATATGTGAATCTGACTTTAATGCTGACTGACAGCTTGTATTGGCTTGGGATATATCAAATAGAATTGGATGGCTTGCATGACTGGAGTATGTGCTCCTTGATACTGCAAGTGGTAAGATGCGACGTCTCAGGAGTTTATCTTATCTGAGTCTCAGGAGGTTACTGACTGACAGCTGTAAATATATCACAACACAACCTTAACCATCTCCCGCATACCTCTGTGGTAGATAGCAGACTTGAAAAAAAAAAATATTTGCATCAACAATAAACAAAGAAAGGATCTGTATATTTCACATTTTCAGCAAATCAATAGCAAATGACAGAAGATGATCTACCTTCACTTGATTGTAATGGGTGATGTTCTGCTACAGACACACATAGGGATGGATGCATGAACGTCACACCTCTAGATGAGAATCTAACAACATGTAATTTCACAATGCCGTGGCTGGATTATTCAAGAAAAACATTATTAAGAATAGAACTAAAGCAAGGTGTTCAACTGAATAACAATGCTGAGAGAAGAGGAGCAGTGCACTTCATTGTGTGAGGCAGAAAGGAATCCATCCTGCACATAATACAGAAGACAAAGGGGCAGAGCGTCAGAGGCAGACGTTTAACTTAAACTACAGCGTTTATATCTCAAATTGAGGTTTTCACATTTCAGTTAAAAATCGTTCATTACATCGAGATGGTTTTTTTTCTTGCAAAATAAGGTCTCACTTTATACCCAGCTTGTTCAATGCGATGGAAGGGAATATTGCAGTAGCTTGGGGTAGAGGCCTTCACAGGGCTACCTGGACCCTAACACCCAAGGCCCTACCTGGACCCCATACAGGTTCAGCACCACGTTTCATGACTGTCAATCAGGGCCGGGTCAGGTCCCATTCTAGACTGATCTGTTTAACCCTTGTGGATCTAAGAAGACTCATGATCAGCGCTGATCATGAAAGAAACACATCAGCACTGTGTGTGTAAATTGCTTGATATTAGACTGACTTAGGATCAGTTTAAAAGAGCGGCAGTAAGGTGAAAAACGTGGAGCAGCAGCGCCAGAGAGCTGGAGGCCGAATGGAGGAAAGATGGTTTTATTTTTTATCCCTTTAGGGTCAAGGGTATTGGCTGTTTTTCACTACTTTTGATTTTACCTTTAAATTGCACCTTAAAAACTGTTTACCTTGTCTTGTTTGGTGTCATTTCTTTCAGCACAACCTCACCTGTGTGACTGTGTAGTTATTTTTTCATTTTGACATACTGTATTGACACACTGGACCTAAAATCACACAAAAAGCAACACCAGTAGGAAAGGGGGTGTTATGTTATGTTTTGTTTTTGCTTGTGAGCACTTTCCTTAGAATAGCCTGTTTTTAACATTTCGTCCTGCGACAAACGTGCACCAAACGTGACGACAATATTCAGGAAAGAGCATGGCGTAAATTATCTATCATAAGTCTGGTTTTATTTGGCCTATTAACACAATTTAAAATTGGTACATAGTTTGAAATTCGAACTTTGGACACAAGTTGAAACGGAGACTCAGCAAGGCGTCTTGCTGCTACGTCATCTTAAATGGGTCGTGTGATTTGTGATTCGTCGATCTCCACAGGGTTAAAAAGCCCTTTTGAGACATTTGATGAGTCGACCCATTCAGTCTAAAGGAATACAAATATTTGAAGGATGGACAAATAATAGACTTTACGGCGGCTTCAAAAGTAGATTTTTTTTTCCTGTCTCTTAGTTCCCATGCAGGTAAATCTAAACAAATCATCCTTTGGTGCTTGTGGTTTCAGTAAAATAAACTGAACAACTGAATTGTGGAAAACCTAACTGATCTATTGATGTGTAGAATGTCCATATAATATTTGTATGGGAATCTATTATATACAGAAGGATGGGTAAGAACAGTATATTGTGTTCGACATGAAAAACGTTTTAGCAGTAGAACAACATTTTTAGTAACAATCTTAACATAGGGCTTGTCGGGTCCCAGGTCTCTCTCCTCTCCGACATGCACTGAGTCAGGTCTCTGATATCTTGGGCAACAATATCAGAGACCTGACCCATATTTTTAAAAAGTAGTAGGTCCTACTACGTCTTGGAGCAGCTTTTCCAGCTGCATTAGGTTTTAAATCTGTCATTTTGGAAGAGTGAAGACCTTGAGCTTGTTGAAAGAACACAAATACCACAGACTTATTCATCACCCAGTTTTTAGGCAGTAATCCTCAAAAGTCCATGAAAAGGCATTTCAAAAATATTGCAAAGAATATGCAAAAAAACCCTTGTAAAATAGGAGAAGATGATTATTACTTTGGCAGAAACAGCAGTCATGCAGTGTAGTCATGCTAGCTGCTCTGTGAGGCCGTACATGAGCTAAATGCTAACATCAATAGGCTCACAGTGATGACGCTAACGTGCTGAATTTGGCCACGAATAATATTTGTTAGGGTCAGCGTCTTGGTTTAGTGTGGTGGCATGCAAACATTTGCTAATTAGCACTAAACACAAGTACAGCAAAAGGATGAAAGGCGAAAAAGGTGGAGTTAAAATAACGCAAACCAGTGATTGGTCAGAGAGGATCGTCACTGATCGTCTTAGATAGCTAAGCTACCGTAAATAGTAGCCACAATATTTTTTAATCCCTCAATCCAGATGAGAAAAAAGATGGTCCTCTGTTTGGTAGTTAATGAGAGGATTCAGCGAGTGTCACATTGAAGATGATGTCAACGTAGATTCACATGGCATTGCTATGGCGATCAGCTGAGAATCCCGCCTACATGAAGGGGTGGAAATCAATCCACAGTGGAAAACAAATAGAGAGAAGGACGTGGTACCAAACCTGAGCTTACTCAAGCCGAACCGCGCAGTGAAAATGAGGCATTAGACTGCATGAGTCCAGACTGACTGTGTCTCATTTGCTCATCACATTACATAGGAATATTTAAACAATACAATTAAAGTCGTAATTTTTCTTTTCGACCGAACGGAGGTCTATCATCACCAGACTTTCAAAACTAAAACTTTTCTTTTCGGCCAACCTTCTAATTACCATCCCATTCTGTCTGTTCTAGCTCACTGCATGTCTGTGTACAGCAAAATAAATAACGTGTGTGACGAGTGATTTAACATCCAAACTGCCTTGCTGAGCAGCTCGAGGGAGAGCACTGGTCCTTGCCTCCAAACATGTCAAACAGCTGTGTTGTTTCTATGATGGCTGAAAATTAAATCAAACTGTTAATCCAGAAAACCACAGAGGTGACAATGAAGGACCGTTATTCAACGCTGGCCTATAGCTACACATGTCACTCTCGGATAGGTAGCTAATAAGTGCCTTTGGTTTTGGAAGGGACTGGGGCAAAGTCAACAAAGTAAAGCTTATCTAGGGGGGAACAACAGTGAGCGAGAGGAGCTGCAGACTTGCCTTGAACAGATAAAACATCACATCGAGCCATCATTAATTGGCCTCATCTGACAGGCATTATCCCAGGGCCTCTTATCACAGCAGAGGAAATGCTTATCATTCAACAGGAAAGCTTTTTTGCTGTAGCTACCTGCATGGACCGGAGGAGAGGGGGGAAAAAAAATAAACGAGCATGGTGCCATCTTCAACCTTGATGTGTTAATTGCTGCCTTTCATTTCTAAAATGAGCACTTGATGTTAAGAAGTGACTCTCAGCGGGGTCTGCTGGTAGACTCTGATACTAGCAGAGAACAGTAGCTGCTCCCTCTTATTTTAAATATTTGCTTACAGATGTATAACAAAGCAAAACGGTGAAAAGTGAGAATGCTTGGATTGCAGCACACATTCAGTATAGCAGGGCGTTTCGTGGACAGTCTAGGATGCAAGTCAAGGTGCTAATTAAGCTGACTGGGGTTTCTCTGTAAAAAAACACAAAGACTCTCTAAAAACTTTCTGAAATGTAATTTATGAAGACACGGACAGACTGGAATCCTCTTCTCATGAGAAAAGCGTGAACACACACAAGTTAATTATGATCCTGAAGTCGCAAACACGTCAAGTGACTGGCCGTGCGACTGTAACTGCTCGTGCTGGTGCAGACCGGAGTGATGAAATATGATAAAAGGGAGGTAAGCGTGTAATTTGGGGGATCAAACTGTCAGCTGTGTGTATCTTTATAATGGTATGTGTGTGGTGCAGGAGTTGTAAATCAGTTTTGAATACATGTTTATTTAAAACCAGTGGTGACTGAGATGGATATGGACACCTCACTGCATTTTTAATCATCTAGTTGCATCTAGTTGTGTCTTTGTAACACCACTGTGATAGGCATGTACAATAAAGCGATATCCGCTACTCGGACAATTAACTTAATCATTTGAAAAGATAAATACCATCAGTGTTTTTAACTTACAGCAATAATTTATTTGCATCATTAATATTTTATGCAAGATATGGAAATTAGGGGAACTTATATTATATCTGCATTTTATTTGCAGCGTCAAGTCAGTAATTCATCAAAGGTCGACGCTGCTGATGTCATTTTTCTTCTGTAGTCAATTCTGCCGTTGTTAAATTGCCGTGAGCTGACAGAGATGTGTCATGGATGGCTTTATGGATAGGTGGAATAATAAAGTGTACAGATGTTTTCACACCCAACCTGTTTGGTTCAGTTCAAACTAACTGCAGTGTGTTTGGTGAGGCTAATGTGAAAGCTGTCAATCGAACTCTGGTGCAGACTGAACAACAGCACAGAGGGCTTCTGAAAAATTGGGTCTCATCTCACCTCTCAAGCTAAAGTGGTGCTTTTTTTGTAGCATGAATATGTGATTTTATCATGAATTAAAAAGCCAAGCTGCTATGAATTCATCTGTTGATAGTGAACTCACTTAGGGATGTGTGTAACGGACGGACGGGCCGGGCTTGGACAGAACATGCACGGGCTCGGGCGGGGTGGACTGGATTTTTTGGGCCCGATCTAAGCTCTGGCTCTTATTCCTAGGTCGCCAAATGCTGATGCTTTAGCTCGTTTTCCACTGCACAAAAAACTCACAAACACCCACTAACAACTGCTTTTTTTTATTTCCTGAGGAACATTACAGTCAGCATTCACTCCCAGGACAAATGACTCTGCAGTAGTCACGGGTATTTATCAGCTCCAGCTCCAATTGGCTTTGATCGGCAGTGATGGAAATACAACACCTAATTTAAGCCCCTTTACCAGCGAGATGCAACAACGGCCGCCACAAAATGCCATCCGTAGTAAGACATATAAAAAAGTAACCATCGTGACATTTTCCGTGGCTTCCAGGCTGTGTTTTCTGCTTACTAACCTGTTTTTTCAGCGGGCTTGTGACGTCAAACATGACACCGGAAAAAAGCAAGCAAAAATTAAAGGGGGTGTGTGAACGTTGGTGTGTTTGAGCTCTAAGGGTTTCGTATTTCTTTTCTTCCCTCTCTCTCTCTCGTGTGTATATGTTTAAAGAAATATGTTATATATCATGCACATCTGTATACCTATTGTTACATCATTTAATACTGTTTACTGAAAGTTTTCTGGCCTCTGAGTGTGTTATACAATATTTGGTAACTCTGGTGACATACGCTGGGATTTTCCCTGATCAATCAGAGAGTAAAAGGGAGTTTAAAAATAGGTGTGTGATTCTTCGGTGTGTTTTCCCACTTCCCCATTAATAAAACAAATTGTGTAACGTTGCGAGCTCACAGTAACTATCCCACCATAATATTACCAAATGACTCCTCTTTTTTGTCCCAATGCTGCCTGTTTGCTTCTATTTATCATATGGGAGATGACTGATGACGAGGCAGGTTGACGTCAGCGAAACTGTCCAGTCATTGAGCTACCTGTCATTTTGTGTAACCTGGTGTTTACTCCTCTTGGTTTATTTGTAAAAAGTCTCAACACAAACCAGACCAGTCATTTTTGCAACCATGTAATGGCGTGCCATCTCTGTCGGGTCTCCCTGGTGATGTATCACTTTCATTCCTTGTCGTGGCCCAGTGAATCAAACTACAGGTGTGAGAGCACTGCAAGACTAGACAGTATCAGTTATTGTGACATGGGCTAAGTGCAATAACTGATGCGTGTTAGATTCTCTTCCCGATCTACGGGGACATCAGGCCAGTCATTTAGATCTGCAGTGGTATTGCTTTAGTGAAATGTACAGTAAATTCATCACTATAACACAATGAAGCTCTGAAGTCTCAACCTTGATGTGTACATATAATCTCACCAACATCCTCAACACTGTGAGATCTTTAGAAGTCAAACTAAATTAACACAAACCTCCCAAGGAATATGTGTGGGAAACCCCTATGAAATGGTGAGATAATTCTTTTTATCTCAGCTCAGCCACTGTTGTGTTTCCAAGTGCTGACAGAGATGTGTCAGCTCCCATTAAGGTTTCTGAATTCAAAGCAATAACACTGTGCATCTTTAAAATAAAGAGGCATCTCTGAATTATGAACATGTCGTTACAATGAGTTAGGTGTTGCATTCGTAAAAGCAACATGTTCTAAGAATAGTACAGTCCAATATTGGTTGCTCCAGCAACAGCTAGTGGTGTAACTTTCAGTTGAGAGGATTATTATCTTTTAAGTCAATGAGAGAAAATGAGCGTGGGATCAGGAGTTTGCAGTGTTTGAAAAAAATCTGCAAAGAGTTTGCCGATTGTTTGCTTATGATTAGGGGTGTGACGATCCATATCATCGATGCAAAGAGAAAACATTGATACATATAAGATGAGATGAGATCAGGCTGTCTACAGATGTAACCAAGTTAAATTTAAGACTTTGTAATACCATCTTAAATGAAATTTAAACCTGCAGTGGAAATACAAATTATATTCGTTCATTCATTTTCAGTAACCGCTTATGTTGTTGGGGGTCACGGGGAGGCTGGGAGAGGTGGGGTGCACCCTGGACAGGCCGCCAGACTATCATAAGCACAGCACGGTGGTGCAGTGGTTACCTTTGTAGCCTCACAGCCAGATAGTTCCTGGTTCGAACCCAGGGTGGGGATTCAGATACACCTCTGAGGAGAGTTTGCATGTTCTCCCCGTGTCAACGTGGGTTTTCTCTGGGTACTCCAGCTTCCTCCCACAGTCCAAAGACATGCAGGTTAATTGGTGACTCGAAATTGCCCGTAGGCGTGAATAGTTAAATATTATATATATATACACACCGATCAGCCAAAACATTAAAACCACTGGCGGGTGAAGTGAGTAAAATTGATCATCTTGTTACAGTGCAGTGTTCTGCTGGGAAACCTTGGATCCTGGCGTTCATGTGGTTGCCACTTGACGTGGTCCACCCACCCGAACACTGTTGCAGACCAAGTACCCCCCCTCATGGCAGTGGCCCTCCAGCAGGACAATGCACCACAAAAACTGCTCAGAAATCACCCGAGGAATCGGACAAAAGAGCTCAAGGAATTAACTTGGCCTTCAAATACCCCAGACCCCAATCTGATCAAACATCTGAGGAATGTGCTGTTACCCCAGAGATACTCCCGAATTTAATTTAAGACTTTTTAAGGCCTTATATTAAGAAAAAAAAAATGTAAGAAATTTAAAGATTTTTTCAGGACCTGTAGACACTCTGGAGATGAAAGTTTAAAGGGCTGCAGATACAAAGCATGCAGTATACAAGGAACATAAAAGCAAATGTTGTACAAAGGCTACGTCCTTGCCACAGCGGCCGCAGGTTCAATTTTAACCTGCTGCCCTTATGCTGCATGTCATCTCCTCTCTCTTCCCCTTTCACTCTGAAGCTTTCCTGTCAAAGAAAGCCAAAAGACTTCAAGTAAAATAAAATACAATGTAAAGCAAATACAAGCTAAATCTAAACCTAGATGACATAAAGGTGCAAAATGTGAGAACTTGCTAGTAAGGTTATAAAAATCACAAAATAGCAAACAGTAAGGTGCAGGTTACTAGTATGAAAAAAAAATATAGTATGGTTGCATAGAAATATGTCTGATCATCATCTGTAAGGTACACCTTTATTCTAAAACTCCATGGAGTCTCCGCCTAACAGCGCCAGGCAGATCATGGCAAGCAGCCAAGACAAAGACAATGGCGACAGTTACTCCCTTCTTGGGAATAAATCAGAGGTGTGGAAATATTTTGGATTTCCGAGAAACAACAGGTCGACAGACAAAGCGCGTGCCACATGCAAACAATGCCTTTACAAGATAAAATTCTCAGGTAACAGGACAAAGCTGGCTGGGCATGTCACTCCGCTAAAGCCGAGCACACCCAAAACAGAATTTTCAAATCTTAACCAATGTTGAAAATATGAGAGACCCCACATATAATGATAAACTGAACATTAATAACACGATCCAATGTTGAAAGAACAGAGTGTATTCACTGTGCAGCAGTGAGCAGTGACAGAAACCATCAGGAAATGTTTCTGCTTTCGAGCTCAATGGCTGAAGAAAAGAAATCTTAACTACCTAACAAGTTTACCAAAAAAGAAAAAAAAGGGCAGCAGGGGCCAACGAGTGGGAACGATGCAAGACAGACCAACCGACTAGGGCAAAACACTGGTGTGTCAGGGCAAGAGACACTATTAACATTGACACCTCGCTCACCACGCTGTCACGAGCACGAGCCTCACGTCCACAAGTAGTTCACACTTCCGTCTGCATGGTGATACAGTTGGTGGGTGTAGTTCGGCAGACAGAAAATAGCTCCTACATGAAAGTGCTCACAACAAGGTCTGTGTAACCAGGTCATGATTTCTGGAACGAAACATTGCTGTTGAGTTTTTCAAATGTAATTTTTGGCACTTTAAACACCACAAGCAAAGTGACACCTAGTTCCATTACTTTGGAGAGAAGGCAGACATCTCTACGGCTGATATCTACAACACTTCATCTCACACCACAACTATCTAGACTGATAAACGGCACTTTAGGTTGGAGGAAAAATACGTATTTTTGATTTGGGGGTGAACTGTCCCTTTAAATTCTTCATAAAGAGCAACTAAAATCTTGTTTCCCTAACTTTGCCTTTGACTGCTGAACATTTTGTAATGAATATTTAATGTTGAAGAGAAATCACGTCTGTTTGTTTTTAACTGAAATGCTGTTATTCCTAGCAGTCACACAACAGTATAAAGTGTTACTGTCATCCACACTCGGTGCAGGGTATCTAAGGAGAGCTTTACTGCACGTAAGATACAACATTAAGCTAAGTAAAAGGAATATCCTACAGTGGTTGCAAACAAGATGTTTCTTTAGCCAAACGCCTGCTGACCAGATGCAACATCAAGTACAAAGTAACGCCCCCCATAGCTGAATAACAACAGTGTTTGAAACCAAAGTGTGGACAGACGAACGGAAAGCAAGATGCAAAAACAGGAGTCACAGAAGGTATAATCCCTATACTGTAGGAATGGTGGATTAGCGGATTTCTGGATTCCTCACAGTCTCTGCCATATGCTGCTGCAGCTACACCTTTCCAGTCTCACTCAGCAAAGATGCTTAAATCCTTCAATAAACTAAACCTCATCAAAGGTCCTCAACAAAACCTTGTTCAATTAAGGACACTTGGTGAGCTGTTATCAACACAAATATCAAATGAAACTTGTCCCAGAACACGGTGAATTGGGACACTTGTGTTTCCTTAAGTGTTCTCTTTAAAAAACTTTTGTCAATTTAATATTCTGTGACAGCAAACGGAGATATTTCCCACTTAAGCGAGCCTGAGATTTCCAAACCTTTTCATACAACAGGTATTGAGCTGTTATTTTAATGTTGAACACAGCTTATCCTCTACTGCTACAATGAGCACTGCACATCTATCCTCTCATTCAAACTTCTATTGGGTTTTGGCTTGGGGACATAATCCCTTCCCCGGCTCGCTCACTGGCAAAGCCACATAGAATCAACTCATCAATAACACTTTGTTTACTGAATACAGATGACTTTGCTCAAGAATCCCCTTAGCACAGCATGGGATAGAAAGGCATGAATGAATGTAAGCTCTTGACAATTTCATCGGAGCGTTTTTTAAATACTTGAGCTACCATTTAAGCAATTGCAGCAGACAGAGATTTCGCTTTGCAATTGTGTCCAAATGATTTGGGCTGACAAAAAGCCAGGGTGCTTTAGCCCTTTGTCTTGACTTACAGGTATTGCTTCAATTGTAGACTCTTTTTTTTTCTCAGGAAAAAAGGCCCAGTGGGTTGGCAGCCACAGCGCCGTTTCCTTCACCCTCTCTATATTCTGCAGCGCCGGGCTGCAGGACCACAGATACATAACAATGAGGAGCTTTAGGTCCATAACTTCATCATGTCACACTGAGCCAGGGTTTCCTCATACTCTCTTTAACACTCACAATACCAGTGGCTAAGCTCACTATAAGGTTCTCAGACTCTGAGGGAGACAGTTATTACAAAGCCAACAAAGAGCTCGCCATTGATTACAAGCTGATAATCTACATTTTGGGGTTATAGAAGACAGTGGCGTTTTTTTGTTTGATTTCCTGTTTTATCTCTCAACTAGGCCCGTCACAATAACTACTTTTGTTGGATGATATATTGTCCCAAAAATAACTGCAATAAACAATATTATTTTCATTTTGAGAACATTTATGCCATTGATTTAATGATAAAATAACAGCATAATAATGCGCATCTACACTCTTTCAAAGAGCAACTAACTGTCAATCTTAAAAAATATTCAGATCTTGGAGTTGAATGTGAAAAAATATTCAAAATGTATTCTTTTAAAATTAAATAACAACTGTTAATATTTACAAGAAATAATTTATAAAATTGCATTACATTAGGAGTGGCTTGAAATTACTCACACAAAATCTGGCCAACAAAAACAACATCAAGTGATGCCTCTTGCGACTAACAGACAAACCTAGCGAACTCCGGGGACATCACAGTTACCTCCATAATTTGCCTGGTGTGCTGCAGCCGGCTCCCGGGAATGGACGACCTGGGAGTCGGGCTGTTTGCTTATAGATTTCCGAAGTGGAGGATGAAGCTGTTGGGGGGTTAAACTATAAACGACAGACTTTCTGGCTTGTTGTCAGGGGCTGGAAAGCTACCGATTATCAGGACTCGTCTCTTCCACTACAAAAGTGCAGCTGCATGCTACCAGAAAGCTACGCTGTGTCGTCTTTGAGGTGTTAACCCTTGTCTTTGGGTAGTTTTCTACCCTGGGTACAGGGTAACCAATTACTGTTGTTGCGTAACTTCCACTGTGGATGTGGGCGACATGCCTACCTCATTTGTTAAAATCCCATTCTTGCCCCCAACATTTATTGTTTGAAGTTTATTATCTTACTCTAAACATTGTTCTCTGACTGTTGAGCTGCCAAACACTCAGACGAGAGAAGAGAGGGGGTTGATAAAAATGTGGATATACTCATCTCAGTTGCCTTCACTTACCTACCAGTAATGCTTGATTTATAGAACTGGTCAGATATGTACTAAAACGCAGGTGCACAAGACGTCCAACACAATGCAACACCTACCTACTTCCGGTATAGACAGGAAGTTCAAAGAGAGGATAACAGAGCGGCAGCACACAATTGTTGCTGAAACTCAGAAGGTCAGTAAGATGCATTTGTACTGTAAACAATGTGATTTGATTATTTAGATCCCCACCAGAGAACATCACAGAGAGATTTCCCCCCACAGCAGATGAGGACTTGAGCTCAGGGATTTCTTACAGATCGCTCTGGCAAACATGTTACAGCACAGATGTGTGTGTTTTTTTTAAAGTTGAAACATTCTTGAAAGGCCTTGGTAGAAGAACAGAAAAATACAGGCGATTGTGTAAATCTAAAAACTGGACACATTTGGACTTCCATGATTCATCCATGGATCACTTCTTAAAATAAATCAGATCTTTGTCTGGCTCCTGAAGAAAAACAAAGTGCTGAAATCCTGCTTGGCCAGAAGCATCTGTGCAGCATCAGTGGGGCTGGGTTAAATGTTTTGGTGCCCAGTTGTTTGGACACTTATTTAATCTTTCACTTCTTCACTGCTCACACTGCAGCGCTATGACCCTTGGCGACACCCAAAGAAGATTAATTGAAAAGCAAAGTTAAACTAGTTGTTTTTGGAGGGCTTTATCCTTAATTGACTGATAGCTATTGCTGTTTATGTGCTCTTACTGCTTAAAACTAAATCCAAACCCGCTCACTGGTCCATTTAAAAATCCAGCCAGGGTATCTATGTCAGCCCTCTTAATCACTCTGGGGTTGTCTTAATCTTTCAGTCGTGAGCACGTCTTATTTACTTGTTTTCTGCTCCTCACTTTCCTTGCAGAAAGTGATCGCAGCTCAACCTAATGTCATCTTGTGCTCCAGTTTCTCATTGAAAGCTGCAGTAATTGTTGAAGAACAGTCCTTCATCCTCAGTGTGTAAACATGTGGCTTGATAGCAAGCATCAAATATATCTGCAGAGCTGTGAACAAAGGGTACAATTGCTCTATCATATGCCAGTTCAATACACCATTATTTTCCATTGCATTGTTAAGGCGTGTGGCCTCGCTCAGGCAACAGAGCAGCATTGAGTCAATGAAATAGATTCATGCTCGCAGTGTTTGCATTCTAAATATGCACTCTGCTACTAAGAGTGTCCCTCTTTACCTCTGCTAAAAATTTACTGACAATAACTGAGATATAAAAAATAAGGCTGTACAACTGTCATGTGAAAACAAATTGAATCAATCTGAAGAATTAAACTGCACTGGTTTTATTTTGCTTTTTATCCTCTTTCAGGTCTACATTTAGTCAAAATCAGGTACAGAAGTCATAAAAAAAAAACCCTCATAATTTCTCCAAACTAAATATCTGAAAGTAAGTGGTTTTACAGTTAGAAACTATTTTGGAAATAAAATGCAGGGGAATATTTGTTCTGTATGACTGTTTTGCATGCAATACCATAAAAAGAACAAAGGTTAATATCAAAGAAATATTCATCTTTTTCCAAAAACAAAATGCAAGCCACCAGCAGAAGCAGCGTATTTAACAATATTTTTGCACATTTTGTTGAACATATGGGTGTTTGGAACAAACTGTGCATACAGATGGAAAAGTGAAGGAGTGGATTATGTTACAGGAGCTGTTTGTTTCTAGACTTTTTTTTATAGTTAAAATCCATTGTTAAAACTATGAGGAAAATGCAACTGACCCAAGGCCAGTGAGGAAATCTGGACCAGAAACCACGGTAATGTCTCTTTTTTTTTCTTTCAGTTATTTGGATTTTTCAATATTTCTTATTTCTTTCTTAATATTATTAAACGTTTCAGTTATACTTTGGTTACATTTTATTTCATAACCTCAAAGTGCTGTTTAAAGTCTTCTTCACACTACCAGGGATGCTGACTTTAAAGAGGACTTACTGTGCTTTTCCTTATTTTCTGACGTAAATATAATGTTACAATGTCAGATGTTTATATCACAGATACAGTACTTTACAACAAAAGATTATGCATGACAAGCTGCACTGATGGTACATCACAGTATACAGTATACACTTCCCCCGATTTGTCTGTCCATTATGGTGTCAGAATGTTTAGAAGAGTTGGGGCTTGTGGAAAAAGGTTGCCCCTTGTCGGCCCCCATTGTTTTTTTGTTTTCTTTGGCCAATTTAGCATGTTGAATCTGCATCAGTGATGGCAGAGCCCATCAGTGAATGAAATCACTCTGATTGACAGTTCAGCTCAGCACAGAAGAAGAGAAATGGAAGTGAGGAAAGTAAACAAAACAGAGTTAAGAGGGACTGAGATTAAAAAAAAAAAAAAACTTGTTACAGAAAGTAAGATCATTTTTATTTAGCCATTGAGCTCTTTAGCAGCAGCGTTTACAATCTGTTCTTTCAACAATGAATTGTGCTGTTAATGTGTTCACTTGTTAACTGGCTAACTAGCATCAAGACGGTCTTTTGGTTTCCCTTTTTGAGTGACGATTACAGACTACTGCTGTCTGGAGTGTTATTTTCTCTCAGTCAGGCACAGAACGTACGTGCTTGTTGGCCTTCGGCTGTAGTCTTTGTGGTGTGTTCATGTGCAACTGTTTAGCCCACACAAGGCAACGTCAGGCAACGCAGCAGTTCTCTGATGTCAGTTTGGTGTGTCTCGACCTTTACAGAGACAGACGCTTAATAAAGTGTTTTCCCTTTTTACATTTAAGAATATAAAGATATTCTCGTAGAACCCCAAAATATATGTATGAACCTGCAAACATCAAAGAAAAATAAATCAGCCATGTGTTAAAGTGTTCTAATTGTAAAATGTTAAGTTCCCTCAGGTTGCTTTAACTTCAAAAGTCCTTAAAATAGAAAGAAAGAAACATTCCAAAAACTGTTCCCTATGAACAATAAAACATCACAATTACAACAGCCAAATTTCAGGCCTCCAGGAACGAGGGTATTTATACTGAATGCTTGTTTTTGCAAAGATTTAAGAGAGAAACTTCCAAGTCTAACAGGTTCAAGCACAAACAAGTGGGGTTTTTTTCCATTTGTGTGCGTCAAATAAAGTGTCTGGCACATACGGTATCACCCCTTGGTGCCTCTGTTTGTGATATCATCTTTAGGATAGACATCACGAGAAAATAGTTTATTTCAGATGCTATGTAATCTAGCTGCGACCGTTTGGTCATGTCCACCTCGACCGTCATAACTCACTGATTCTTATCCACTAGAGTCGGACCGGGCAGAAACTCTACGGTAATGTGTAGTTTGGGGAAAAGGAAACAAAGTGTGGAAAAAAATGAAAAAGGGAAACAAGGAGAGAAAGATTACCCCTGAGGCATGACTGCACTGTCAGCCTCATTCATCCAGATCTGCCAAATTTAATGTTAATGAGTTGCACAGTCCCATGATAGAAGATGCCACAACAGAGCCGGCCTGTGTCTTTGTTAAGCGGTGCTCATGAATGTAAAACTCTTCAGATCATTCACTGGCATCGTTATTATTGTTTTGGATATATTTTTTCTGGACCGTCCAATCAGGCCACACGTGGGCCATCACTGTGACAGCATTGTGTTACATTTGTAAGAAGCTATAATCACTAAAAGCAGAAGATAGAGTTTGTTTCTGAAGCTGATTCACACCTTTGTTTTTTGGTTGTTGTTCAGTTTATTGGAATATTGGCAAGAGAAGATAAAAGCAAACCATTTGGTGTTTCCATCTTTTTCCAAAACGGGAATCCAAAAGCAAAATTTTACTTATATCATAAAAGGTAGGTTGAATATTTATGACACGTGTCCTGACAATAATCTATCGAGTAAAGAACGGGCTGGCTGATAGGACGCACGCTTTTATAAACACTAACAGGCTCAGTGGACTTTTTTTAGGCTCATTTAAAATCACCAGAAATAACTACAATAAATGCCTTTGCATTTCTGACTCATCCACATTCACGGCATCAAATGCAATGTAACTAGTTCACCTCTTAAAGGACAATGTGTATCATCATCAGTTGGAATGGGACCGGCCATATGGTGCTTCATTCATCAGTAGCCTGCATGCATACAGTCCTCACTGTGTCTTTTCATGATTCATCACATGGGGATATTTTCTGTTTAAGAACTTTGTAAGTGGATATAGTACAGTGTTACAGTCACGATACAGAGAAGAGCTTGTGGAGGGCAACAAAGGGAAAGATTCTGGGCAGACAAAAAGACATTCTGATATTTATGTTTCATTTTCACTGCATGGTTCAACTCGTCTCTACTCGATTCACTTTTCTACCTTTTCTCAATTTTGTTGGTCTGCACCAGAGTTCAAATGAGCATTCACACCACTCCAAATGAACCGAACCGTGGAAGTGGACCAGGGTTCGTTTAAAGTGGACCAAATAGCGCCAGTGTGAATGCGTCCTTAGTGCAGTGATTCCCAACTGGTGGGTCCTGGTCCAAAAGTGGGCTGTGGGCCCATTCTGAATGGATCCCAAGTGAATTGCGAACTTGTGAAGTTTGTAAAACACACACTTCTTTTTAGGCACAGCAAACCTTCAGCACAGAGCTTTTGAGTGAATGACTGAATAATGGACAGCTACTTAACAGAGACAGCAAACTAGCTCGACAACATGGCCAAACGCCAGTATGACACTGATTATATTAAACTGTGTGGACCTTTAACTAAAGACTACGGAGAAATCTGGACCCCATGGCTGGACGAGTTGGGAACCACTGATTTAGTGGGCTGAGTTGAGTGAATTCAAAAATTGTTGTCGGTACTGATTCTAGCTCTGCTACTTAATGATGGCAGGTTTGGGCAGGATGTTGCATGTCGCACTCAAGTGTGGATTGCAGTGGCAGTTTTCTCTATCACTCTCTCTATCAATTGGTTATCATCAACTACTTTGATAACTGATTAATCATGTCCTTCCTCTTTTTTTTTTTTTTTTAAACAAAAAACGTCAAACATTTGTTGGTTATAGTTTCCTAAATGTAAGAATTTGCTGCTTTTCTTTATCATTTATGATTGTACATAAAGAGTGTTTGGGTTTTGGACTGTTGGTTTGACAAAAGATGCATTTTTTGACATTTTATGCACTAAAAGATTTAGCGATTAATCGTGAAAATGATCTGCAGATTACCTGATAATGAAAATAATCTTTAGCTGAGGCCCAAACTGGTACCAGGTACTATCCACCTCTTTTGCTACTGGAAACCCAAAAGAGAAAAGTCCCAAGCGAGTTGAGTCAAACCGTGTCCTGCAGTAAAAATGAAGCTTTAATAGCATCTGCAAATTTTATTATGAAACATGAGGACACTAAAAAGATGCTATAAAAGTTGAGGATTACCTTTCAAAAATATAATTTTTGGACTTCATATGAGCAAATGAGACAATATTTCTGAAGGTATTTTGCAATGTAAGCAAAAACAAACAAACAGATTTGGAGAAGACTCCACAGATTTTTTTTCAGTGCTGAAAGCGGTTTTAACACCAACATGCTGTTGAGATTATCAGGTTGGAAAAGCTGTGAAGAAATTGTAAAGAACACGATGAATCAGGACTTAAATTTATCCTAAAGATGTTTGCCTTACACAGAGTGTGCTGGTGTTGGAATGAAATGCACAGCTATTGAATGAGAGAGAAGACTACATTTCCTAAAAGAGGCCATAATATAATTTCCCTGATAGTCCAGTAAACACTGCAGGATTTTTCCATTTCGATACAGCCCTTATATTCCAAAATGAGTCAAGGAAAGGCGTTTGGCTCGAGCTTTAGTCAAGCCCAACAAAGAGTTAAGTATTTTAAATTCTACAGTGAAGCTAAACTGTTCTTGAAATTCAGCTGGCAGCCAGCCTCGCTAGTCATCCGTCGATTTGATGTGTGCTTCAAGAATCTGGCCCAAACAGACAAACTGTGAGCCAGGAATCCAAACAAACAGTCTGAGAAACCAAGAGCCATCCCTGGCAAGTTAAGTTTATACCATCTATGTGGCTCAAGCATGTACGGTGGTCTCCATCAGTCCACTGCGGTGCTGCTGTGACGCTGTGATGTGGACCTCTGTGTTGTGTGTTTTACTATCTGACCTTAAAATGTGTCTGAGTCACAGTGTCACTACTGTCTGTAACACACTGCATTTAAATCACAACTTAAGGAAGGAAAACAATCAGGTTTTTCTATGAGCAGTCAGGATGCGCATGCTGTATAATTTACTGTATGTACAGACATCACTGTGATGTTTAAGGTTAGTAAGGTTGTGGATAAAATGCATTTAGCTTCATTTTCTAATCGCTCACATTTCTCTTTGCTTCTGCTTAAATGTCTCTTTAGGTTTCTGGAGTAACTAAAGGAACAAATAACTGACTGAATGTTTGAACCTGACTTAATAAACAGCTTTTTTTTTTTCTCCTATTAAATCTAAAACTCTCTTTCAACAACCTCTGAAATGTCCAGAACAGAAAAGGTGAGCTAAAAATTATATCAATATAATCCAAAAAATGTCAGTTGGACATATTAAAATAAACATACACTCATTTAATTCTGAATAACTCTAAGGAAATCATGATATTTAAGAAATTATTAAAACATATAGATGAGAAAAATTGAATAGGCTTGTCTTATTTCAGTGAAAGAGAAACTTGATTTCAGAGGGTGCACAGTTTAATTTTTCTTAGTGTAGAAAGGGAAATACATATGAGAACATTTCCTTTTTTGTCATTTTGTGAGTTTATTTGATTATTTATTAGACTAGAAAAGCAAAGAGTGCAAACACCAGTTGAAGAGCTAATGGTGGCTAATTGGAAAATTGTAACTTTTCGCCCGGCCCTACATTAAATTGTTGGCCTGAATGTACGGAGGGGCACTGGCTTGCGTGGCGTTTTACTGCCAACCGTTTCATTTTGCAGGTGATCTGAAACGACAAATGTCAATGCAGCTGATAAAATCTAAAAATAAGAAATCTGCTGACGGTGCTGTGTCTGCCCTTTATTTCAGGAGGATGTCACAGTGTCGGGACATCAGAGTTCATTGTCGCAATGAGGCACAATGGCTGAAGCCTTGTTACTCAGTTTATTGTTAATTGTTACAGACTTAAAATATATTCGAATAGAACTGCAAAGTGATCTCACACAGTCACTGAAAAGGAGCTGAAGCACGATCACAAAACAACCCTGTGCTCTAATAAACACAGAGTTTTGGACACCAATCAGATCATAAAACACACTCACACTAGGCAAGTGTCTTTTATGGTTTGTGGTGATGTTGGTGGAGAGGGTTGTGTCTAATAATACATAACAAGGCCACAGTTTTGCCAGTTTTTCGCCTGTAAAAAAAAAAAGAAAAAAAAAAGCAGCAGCTCTTTTGTCTGCCCTATATCTCAGGGCACAAGTAAGCTTATTATTACTAGAAGAATAAAAGTGTGTTAATGAAAGCCGTAGTGGGGAGAGGAAGCTTCCTGGACCACCTGTTCAACATTTTCATATTCAGTGAAGAAGAGCTCAGGTTCCCATATGAGCACCTTGCCATCTGTTTCAAAAATATATCAAATTTTGGTATTCAACCACTGTGCACGCTTTGCTAAACACAGACACCTCAGAGCTCACTAATTTCAATGTCTGCATGTACAGTTTGTGCAATATACTGTATTTCCTGCATATTTCGTTTCCCTCTATGTTTGAAGACACATGATGGTGATGATGAGCGCAGTTAATCTAAAGACATACATTAAAGTGACAGGACTAAAAAACAAAACTGGAGTCTATACGTGTCTGTGAATATTGAAAACTCACAAGCATGACTAAAACACTGATGAAACTGTATCTTAAATCAATTACAGCGAGAGCCATTAGTGTTATCAGGACATGCAAACACGATTTTGATCTGGCAGTTAAGGGAGTTCTCAGCAGCTTATCAGAAATAATGCCAACAAAGAGCCGGCTAATCAGGAGGAAAAGACTAAAGATCGCTGTAGGCTTAACTCGTGCACCAAACGCAGACTTAATATGCAGCAATAAGGTCTACAAGCTTTACTTCTTTAGTAATAGGTATTTTCGTTTTAGTTTGCAAACCTAAAGGTGAGTAGTCTCCCAGATTTGAGTTGCTGCTGACAGCACTTGCAATCTTAACACGATCCAGGAGGTGACTGATGACTGTTCAAATCAATTCACAGTGACTATTTGAATCAAATACCAGGTGAATATATACTGTAGTGTATGTAAAATTTAAGCTGTGCACGTAACTCTCAGCTCTAAATGCACTTGGTACAGAAAAAATGTGCATGTTGTTAACAACTTTCACACATTGACCATGAAACTCACACAGTTGACACTTTTCACACGCTCTCATGCCACACGTCTCAAGCAGTAAAAACAAATACAGGAATCATAATATCACGGTGTAAAAAGAGTACACTGACACCGATAGACAAGACAGAGCAGCACCGCATACAACACTGCAGTCAGTCCAGTTGCTGCTTGGATTTTGATGCACGTCTATTTGGGATGTTACAGTACCTGTACTTGGAGCAGCCAACAAGGACGAAGAAAGACTTAAGAAGATCATCAAGAAGTCCTAACATGGAAAATAAAAGACCGTCAACTCAAATTATACTGTAACTAGGGCTGTCAAAGTTGACGCGTTAATAGCGTGTTGACGCAAATTCCTTGTAACGCCACTTATTTGAGGCCCGATTCACGCATGTACCTTCTATGATTCTGACCCTCGGCCCATCCCTTTGGGAAGTGAGGAAGCGATACAGCAGTAATATTATGGATGGAAGGCAGAGACAAACCTCTGTGAGCAGAAATGGATGAAGCAAGGCGTCCTTTGAATGGCAAGTTCAGCTTCAAAGCCCTGCCACATGGCTCTCTCAACAAGACCAAAGTTATTTGCATTTACTGTCAATGTGAGCTGAGTTCACCTTTACAAGTGTAAAGTTGGACACCACATTGTGTGAAAGCATATTTGTCCACTCCCATGTTGATAAGAGTTTAAAAAACTTTAAAAAATAATTTAGTACAGATAAAAAAAAAAGTGCAATTAATCAGTGATCAATTGTAATTAAATGTAAATATAATAATATTATTAAATATATGAATATTTTCGCTTGACAGCCCTAGTTGTAACACATAATGTAATATTTTTTTTACCCTCAAGAGGTTTGCTGAAATTTTGGTGCCATGCAAGGACCAGATGGTGCAGTAAAAAAAATGGTGCATGTAATTTTAAAAGTTAGATGCACCAGTTCATGGACTCAGAAAAAGAACATTTAAAGGCCTGCAAATGTTGACTAATACGAACATCAAGATCTTTTCTTTCAGTAGGAAGTCATGTTTTTTACATCAAAGCAGAATTTATACTTCCTCGGGTTTTCCTGAAGCCCAAAGCAAAATATCCAAGCTCACTAAATTTCCATAATTGTTTTACAGCCAGCCTCTGTGGACCACAAGGCGTCACATGACCTGTATTTTCGACTCTGGCCGCTACGCCAAATCACCACAGGGAGCCTGATGATGTACCGCACATCCATCAAGTCTTGACGCCATGACAGTCAATGAGTTAAGACATCCACAAAGTAATCAATCAATTCTTGTGCCGGAGGGAACTTCAGCGGGTCCGTGGGAACACTTTGCTGTAGAACTGTGACTGACGTCTATCTGAGGACTAAACATCAAAGCGGACAAAGCTTTATTTGATCGAGAGAGGTGCAGCTTGTATCACACAATTACTGTCTGAAACACGTGGCTTGTTTTTCCTCATAACCAGGGCTAATTAAATAAATTGTGAATGTATCACGGGAGCACTTAGTGTACGTCACCACGGCAACCTCCAGCCCCTAAGCCAACTTTCTATGACGCAAATGCATTGACAAGGCAGGGGGATTTGAACCGTCAATAACTAATATGGATGGAAAATGTTTGATGGATTGGACAGCTACATGTTGAATTTCCCTTTTGTTATATGTATAGAATAAAAAAACTAATCATACTAAATTATATAAAGTAATTACATGAATTAGGAGGTGAAATACAAATACATTTTTGCCTCTGTGCTGACAGAGGTGAATAAAGGTTTTCGTATTTAAATATCATAACTCTAGTTAGACAGTTTTGTATAACGTACTTGTAGTATAACTTCCACAGCACATATGTGCATTTTAAATTCAGGGCAAATTTCCTGTTCAGTACATCAAAATGTTTGAGCCGGACAATAACACCTCGAGCCGTGTTGAAATGGTTTTAAAAAAAAATATGTCTGAATCAGAACAATATTTCCATTCATGTTAAGAAAACTGTGGGACAAAATTATTCGGCTCTGGTTAAATGTCTGCGAGATGCTTTGCTCTTATGACCATCACTGATGTTATATACACTAATGTGTTTGGCAGGCATGACAAACCACGCAGTCACACAGAAACAACAGAGTCAAAGCAATACATTTAAGTTGCACTTCATGGCTAATTTTCCAATTTGTTTACCTAAAAGGGATAAAAACATATATATTATTTTCCCTGCAATGTTAAAAAAAATATATGTATTTTTTTTTAGCATTTTGTTTCTCAAGAAAGCTGAAGAAAAATGTAGGAGAGGTGGGATGGTAAAAATCTTTGGTGATATAAAATGATGTACAAGACTACAAAATGCATTTCCTGCAGACAATGCACGTGAACTGCACTGCTGAAAAACTTGGAAACTGTATTTAGAAACTGGCAGGGTTGGAAGCTGAACCTGAAGCAGCTAAGAGCTGAAAAGCTGAAAGCTAAACTGGAATACTGTCAAAGGTGGAAGTTGAAATTCACTAAAAGGCTGAAAGAAGAAGTGCTTTGTACTTTATAAAGCATAAAATAAAAAACAGTTCAATACAAGCATAAATGTCCTTAAAGAACTTAACTTTTTAAAATTTGAATGGTTTCTATAGCTGAGAGTATGCAGGAGTCATCAATCAATGAATGCACAGAAGTATAATGGCTTTGTGACCTGTTAAAAGCTTAAATGACGTGTAGATCAAAGTATAGAGTCATAATAAAGAACTGGATCAGTATTCACACATTTAGTTACTCAACCAAATGTGAAAGATGTGCATGAGAAATGGCCCCCAAAAAAGATATATGTGACTGTACGTGTGAAGACATTTCTTAATTGTTACCACTTCATCTGCAGCGCTTCTTTTATTCGGGAAAATACGCATTAATGTCGTCTACAGGGAAACAATGTAAAGTAAATAGCATGAGTGCTCATTGTCTGTGAATATATTGTACTGTTGTGGGAAGGAGGGAGAAATTAGGTCGAGTACTCACCCAAATTTTAACACTAAGCGATGGTGGGGACGACAGGATCAGACACCTGAAAAGAAACACGACATAATTATACGGCTCTGAAATGTAAAATGAGTTTCACAAAGAAAGAAACATTTAGGGCAGAATGGATCCACATCGGTTCATTTAAACTGTCCGACGTTCGGTTGCAGACGCTGCTCATCTCCGTGCCTTTTATTCAACTGTTTACTTTAAGAAAGTTAGCATTAAAGTGCAGCTCTAACTCCTAAAGTGAAAGCCTAACTTTTGACTGCAGGGGATACATTCAAAAATGATAATTGTGAGTGAAATTTCTATTTCTGGTGTTGTGAATGTCCTACATTCTGTTTAGATACAGGTAAGGGTGGGGGTGGAATGATTTTTGTCTCCAGGGCCCAAAGATGTGTATTCCTCTTGCTGAGGAATTCTTTTGTTCTGATAAATTGACATTGTCAGTTTCCCACATTGCCACAGTGTGGCATATACTATAGGGAGCAGTGGTGGGAACACAGATGCTACATACGACTGGCGTCAGTCAATGTGACAGTTCTTGTTTTTTCTTTTCTTTTGAGGGAGGGGGGTCTATTTTTCTAAATCTGAACTTCCAAGTCGAGGAAGCAGGAAGGAATAGGAATTAATACACCTACATTCCCCTTCTCCCTTTAGAATGGCAAAAATCTCTTTGTACCCACATCATAATTACTGGTGGGCGCCAGTTTGGGATTGTTATCCATGCCTCCTTCACACTTTTTTTTTTTGCAAGCGCAATGTTTTGAGAACATGCAACTGACAACTAAGTCTTTTCTCAACTTCACTTCAGTTTCTTTACGCCGTGCTAATGTTAAGGAACAAGTATTGCTTGAAGTGGCATTCCTTGTTGTAGCATATGCTCCCTATTTTCAGAGGCGCTGTATTTTCCACAAGCACAGCGAGTAGCCGGGCGCGGAGGAAAAGTAACCAGCAGCCGGGGTGCTGGGGACATGTCCCTCCAGGGAGATGATGCTGATGAACGAGCTCTATTTTGGTGTCGTTTCAAGCAGTCTGACACTCTAGTCAATCTGCAGTCTCAATTACTGAGTCATTTTAATGTGTTTACCTCTCAAACTGATTTACTTTCCACTTTTAATTAGCAGTTTTAGCGTTGAGCACCGAGCACCACTGTTTACTTTACATTACCACAGAAAAAGAATCATTTTATTACTGTCAGTTAAATGTGGAAATGTGTGCACTTATTATTAAAACTTTACAAAATAGGACATAAAATAAATTGATGAAGAGTAAATAATTATTCAAACCCACTTGTGCAACAATGTGAACAATTAATTATGTAAGTACATAAGAAACTCAGCTATCAGGTGTGTCATAGGTTGTAAATGCTATTGTTTAATACATTTATTATTTTAATCTAGATAAAATGATAGTAAACATATATTTTAAATACTGTTTAGTGTCTGGGTTCCTATTTCACACATCTCCATTATGTCTTATGAATTGTACTTGTATTTTGTTTTGTTTTTTTTGTGAATAAATTGAACTGATCTGAAACAACAAATGGAGAATTAATATCCCACAATTTTGATGACTGATTAACCAAATATTTCTGTTTTTAGCTTTAACAATGTGACGATCTGCTGCTTATACCCATTTTTTCACCATTAATTGAATAACTTTGGTTAAGTAAATCAAGGTATTTGCCGTTTTTTGACGTTGGCTTGAATAATCAATCAATAAAATTAAGTACAAAGTCAATACATAAATCAACAATAAAAAGGTAATTGTTAGCTCTAGCCCTGAAATAACTAAAATGCATTAAAATAGAAGAAATTCAACAAAAACATATTTGTCATGTTTTGCAAATAGCTCTGGTTTTATCTGCTGACGTGTTGACATATCTGCCATTACACTTCTGCTGTCGCCCCCGATACAAGGGAAGGAAACGGAATTTAATTTGTTGTTCACAAAGCATTGAAAATTCACTTTAGGGATCTCTACAGCAAAGTGCCTTCAGACACTATGTCCTGTTTATTCAGAATACTGTCAACACTCTTTGTTGGGACTCATTTCTTACAATAGGTACAGATTTATTACATTTATTTATCAGATTTTCAGTGCAAACATGCTTAAAAAATAAAGATAACACATATAAAAGTGAGAAAACAAAACGAGAATACCCAGCAAACACATCCAGTAAACATCCCAAGTATTTCATGTCTGAAAAGGAGTTGGAAGAACTGAATAAATGTCAAGTCCTGCCCCTTTATTATATTTAATCAATTAACTAGAACTACAGTTTAACTATAACTAATATCCTACTTTCCACCCAAGTGTTCGCCACACTTTGATCAAATCAACCAACCACAAATTAAACAAATCAATCAGAAACAATCCTGTTTCCTATCTCTGATCATCCATCTCATTTCCATTCAATATGTTCTTTTTCCTTTACTTGTTATAATGCTCTACATCAGGCCTGTTCAATACATACATCTGATACACCAGTATGACAAAATGTCGACTACATATAGTGTCTCAAAGTATGCTCAAAAGTGAGATATCTCTTTATCTTTTTTAATCTTCTCTGCTGAGTTACACATGCGCACAGCCGATCGTGCAGGACGTACGGATCAATATGGAGCCACCATTAATCATATCTTCCAAAAGTCAGTGTTTTCTCATGTGACACGGCTCCAACCACGCTTTGGAGCTTTTCAAAGAAATCTGGGCTGCAGTCAAATAGTTAAAAGAAATTTCATATGTCTTTTCCTGAACACTTTTCCTTGACCTCGATGGAAAACGTTATGGGAGACATACCCCGTTACCACCAAAATTAGCGTGTGTATGTGTTTTTTTTTCCAACACCCATAACCCGTTACAAATGGGCTACAGACTCCTTTCTCATTGCCAGTACACCAGAGCTGTCTGTTACATTCGATGTCACAGACAGGCTGGAAAAAAGGTTAGTAAACAGTAGAAAGCAGCATACGGGCCTGTGAAAACATATATCTCTTCCTTATTCCGTCTCTCTTCTAAACTCGGTGCAGGCATCGCTGCATCTCGCCGGTAAAGGGGCTTAAATTAACGCGGTCTTGTGTTTCCAGAAGTGCCGATCAGAGCCGAAGCTGGTAAATGTTCGTGACTACTGTTGAGTCATTCAACCCCGGTGTGAATGCCAATTACAACCTCTCCCATTTCATTAAAAAGCCAGATGTAAGCAGGTGTTAGTGGGTTTTGTGCAGGGAAATGGGGCTATAGATGACAGAGGAGGTAGATACTGGTGGAGAGAGACAAAGAGCTCTTTTTTATTCTTTTTCTGTATTTTGTCATGTGCCTGGGTCAGTTATGTGACTGTGAATATTCTTCATTTAAAAAGATTTTCATTTGGGTCAATGCCAAAATCTTAAAAGAGGTCTTGAATAGACATCTGAAAACATCTTGCCCTTCTACATTTTGTGATTTTAAAACCTGGCCCGACTGAATCTGAAACTGAAAAGCCCTGTTCTACACGTTTTCATTTCCACACCGCAGGTGTTATATAAATCAACCAATCTGACTGTAATACACTGACACATAGTATTATTCCTCACAAATTGTTTCTAGGACATACAAATTCCTCTAAAATTCAGTTAAATTTCTCTCATTTAAAAACAACTTTTGGATACTATCAGGTACAGAACAGTGAAAACAGTCGACTCTGTACAGCCACCATCAAGGCCAAGCTTCTGCGGTTTACATACACCATAACAATTGTGCCATCTACCCCCACAAAGTGCACTGAGAAAGTACAGTAACAGCTAGCTGGGGACCTTATTAAGTGTTAAGGAAATATGCCTCACTTCCTGTTTGCTTGTCTTGCCATAAGCTTAAATTGAGCACCATTGCTATGCGGTTTGGATATTTTATTTATACCTTTATTTACTCCAGGTAGATTTACTGAGTGCTAATATTATTTTTCAGCAACTCCATGCTTTGCACACGCAGTAACACATCCTCACTCCTGGAACCTTCCTAATACAAACAGTCAGCGAGTTTAACAGCCAAGCAGATGTAATTATTAAAACCAGTACTCACAGCTAAGAAATCTGAGTGGAAATGAGTTACGAAACCAAGACATGACTTAATATACAGTAGCATTAATATGTAACCAACTGCTTTGATTTTTTTCCCAGAGAGGTGGAGGACTTGAAACACATCCACTAAATGTGATTGATCTTCGACTTGCAGTCTCTGAGCTGCAGATCCAAATACAAACAAAAGGGTTTCAGCACATTCTGTGCTAAAACATCTGGGGACGCAGCCAGCAGAGAAGGAGTTGTGTAATTGGTGATCTGGCCAGAAATGGTGGAAAACGCAGGTCAGATGGGCTCAAGGGTTTGAGTTTGTCTCTCAGCTGACAACTGCAGCCAACCCAGGAAGTTTAAAGCAGAATTGTAATGTTGCTAATGCTGGTACAAGCATAGTGCAAACAAATCATACAGATGATCATTTACATGATTTTACATAAATATAGTAGATAACAATGTTGATGCAAGAACTTCTAGACTATCTAAGCATTTCAACACATTCTCACTCTGACCTTGTCACAAAACAACGCTTGGTCATGGACCTTCCACATCCAGATAAGACATGCAAGGTACTCTTGGCGCATTGGTTGTTGACGTTCTGCGATGCCGTGTCGAATTCTGCATGCGTTGTTGTTTATTTTCAAAATTCACTTCAGTTTTCACGGGAAATTTAACATTAACATACCGTCTCTTTCAAAATAAATGCACTACGTCAGTACAACACCGCAAATTTACATTTTTTTCCTTCAAAAACAAACACAAATGGTTGGGTTAAGGCAACAAACACACATGGTTGGGTTTAGGAAAAACAACAGAGTTTAGCTTTATAATCTTTAGTGATCCAAACACCGCTCTCCCGGGTCAAGGTTGGGGTTGTTTGTTGGAACCATCCACCACCTCTCTCACCAGCCCTACTCCAACTTTCGGCAGCTTAACTTCGGGTCTTGTCCCGATTCCCCCGACGCTGCCAATGGCAGCCCCACGTATCATGCTAATGTTGCTGTTGGTGTCTGATGCTGCCCAAGCGCTGGATTTCGACGGCTTCAGAGTGAGACAGCTGAGCATTCATTCAGCCACTGAGCCTCATTCTGTGCTGTGCTATTTGAACAGCACTTGGTCCTGAAATAAAGTCAGATAAACATACCCAATTAATAACACAAATGCTTAATGTAATTTCCTTTAGGGCTGCCCCCTAACAGTCGAACGTTAGCCAACCAGAAAGGTTATTAGTCGGCAAGAATTAAATGGTCGCGTAGTCGCACAAAAAAACAAGCAAAATAATCAAAACCTGTAAGACTGGACCATGTGGGACTTTAATTTGAAAGGACAGACACAAAAAGTTGTTCATTTTAATGCAGGGCTACCCAGAGCTTTACATCTGTCCCGCGGACAATAGGCCTCCACACATTCAGATAGAGTTGTTAAGGTTGCTTAACAACCTAAGACGCAAGCTGCCGCCAGCTCTTGAAAACTGGCACAAAAAATGCACAAGAATAGCATCAAGCACCCGACCTTACTTTTTCCAGTTGGTAAAAGACGCAGCATTTGTACGGCTGCCCAATTTCCAGGGCTGGTACCTGCGGTTATTCCATCGGCTAATTATTAACATATCATGCAGGAAATCCAAAGTGTGGGATCATTTTGAGAAGGTGAAGGACAAACCCAAGGTGATATGTAAACTCTGCAGGCAAACATTTACCTTCGAACTCAAACCACTGTGTTGCTCCACCCAAAATATATAATTAAATAATCACATTAATATCATAAACATGTGAGCAACTAGTCGACTAATGGCCCTAAATAACAACTGTTGGTCGACTAGGAAAGTCTTAGTCAGTAGCAGCCCTAATTTCCTTCATTTCAATGAAACAAATACCCGTTATTATAGCTGTTTTTTAATGCACCTCACTTCAGAAACACTGATATGTATTTGAAATGTACAAATGCAACATATCCTTGGTTTGCAGAGACATACAATGCTGACATTTTCTTTTGGTGACTGAGCTGCTTATCATGGAGTCCCACCACCATCTAACCTGAGCTACACTGCTATTGTGAGATGTGACCTTACATAACTGTATCTAATTAACCATGCATTTCCTGCAGACAGGGCATGTATTTACATTAGATTAAGCCCAGTTAAATAGGTTATTCATACAGATTTGCTGTCACACCACCGACCCTCAGAGTGTTCAGGCATATTTTTTTAATCGTCACATAAAATGAACCAATTTCACTCAATGCCAAATCCATTATGATAACTTAGGTTAAACTATTTTCAGCCTTGTAGACCGAGTCAAAAAACACAATGAGCTAAATACTCAAATTATCAGAGCCATTAAACATTCAGATAGAGCAATTTGCTATCAAACACAAGTGATCATCCAAGTACATGAGACCATTAACACATTTCTAAAGACCCACAATCTGTCAAAGAAATGCAATTTAGGCCCTGAAAAGGTCTTTATTTATCAGGTTATGATGGACAGGCTTGAAAGAGACTAAAAACAAGTGTACGAGCGTCACACCCTTCTTCTAACCTTCATCTCCGTCTTCATGCTTCACTCAGGATCATTCTTCTATTTTTATAGGCTTTATGTGATGTGTTTGAATACTCATGATGCCTTTTTTCTCTTTTTTTTTTTTACAAGAGCTGACCCAAACATTATTCTCATACAGAGCTACCAAAGCTGAAGAGCAGTGGGTCCATTTCCTCTGTGGACACATGCTTTCTAAGTGCTCCTACAATGGACGGTTTGATTGGGCCTTAATGTTTACAGCCTGAAAAGGTAGACCAAACCAATGAAAAATACATATCCCTGAAAACACCTTGGCCTTTTCCCTGGGCTTTATGGTGTATTTATAACCACTTCTTCACAGCATCGCAGCAAAGTGAAAAGCATGTTCAAATTAAATTAGTGCACGTTACCTTTTCTGAACTAGGTACAGTACAGCACCACTGGGCTTACAGGAATCTGCCTGAGGGCAGACCAGAGTGCAGGAAATACCCTTGACAGAAAACAAGTGGCTCCTCTGATTTATACCTGACCTGCAAACCATTCATGAGAGCTTCACCTGGGCCGAGAATACAGCCGGTTCTCACTTAGAGGTGAGCGGGCTGAATGCTGCAGAGTATCTTTCAAAGCCTGAGTTTGAATTTTTGATAATACCTCTTGTACATGAAAATACACATAGTTTCATGAGAGCTAGAGATTTCTAAAAAAAATCCTTCTAAAATCCTTCTGATTTCCATCTCCTACTGCTAGAATTCAAGCAGCACATCCTGTGTTACAATGTGAGGTAGGGATGCTGCGATCCGGATCGCGGATCGAAAATATGCTACTATCCAGCCAAAAAACGTGGATCAGATCGGATCGCACTGCAGGGGAAAAGTGCGATACTAGCACTCCAGTCCACAAATCCGCTCCAGCTTTTCCATCCAGCACTTCATTGTAACACACGAAGATCGTTAAAAGTAAAATGGTAATATGGAGTGAGGAAAAACACATCCAGAACCAGCGTGCACTTTAGTGAGCACAATGTTGTCATTACAAAACCGAAGAACCCAAGTGCTTCCTTTAAACATGTTCAGTATCTGAAGTATTTCACTTGCACTACTTTTCTACTGAGTCTCAGCTGCGCAGATATCTATTTTACTTTTAACTTTAAACAACATTAAAAATGGAGAGACAGCCTCTGTATGAGATTCATTGCACATTTGTTTGTACATGCAAAGTTCTGTTCCAGTCAGACGTCGATTCAGATTTTGGTCCTACCAATACACAAACCCTGTACTTGTACATTATGTTCCTGCTCCTTCTTCAGCTTCAGACAGACGCAGTGTCTGAGTGTCTCCCTCCCTTATCTCGCTGTGTTTTCTGGATTTTTTTTTTTTTTTTTTTGACAGTATGTCATTCCTCACCTGGCCACAGGTTGCCTCCACTGAGTTGCACCTGGCTCAGTCACCTACCTACCAGGCCTGTACTGTCTTGCTGCTGTGGCGGTGCAGCCTTTCCGGTGTGCCTGCTCCTCTCACCCTGTCTGTGTTGTTTGACTGATGATTTTCCAGTATGTAAGCATGAACACCGACCAATATACATGACCTGTTCTGTGTCTGCATTTGAGTCCCCCTTACTGTTTGCCACTTGCCCCATGACCCAGTCCCAAAGTCCACCGTCACAGATCCTCAGACTTTGACATTCATTTCTAATGAAGTCTGTGAGGGTTACCAACTGTCCAATTGTGAACATGTCAAGTCCCTGAGGGCTCTCTTACAGACTTTTTGAGGCAATATGTCCACTCTCTACAAGTCTGAAGTGCTTGAGATGGGATAATAATAGCCACAAAAAGCATCTGAACAGGTAACAACCAATTCAGCACTGTCCCATATCTCATACAGTATTTTGGAGCCACTGCACCCTCCTGCACTCAAGCACTTGCACTGGTGGGGAAGATGATGACATTTGTACTGATCCTATCAAACTCAAATGTAACTTTAATGCATCATTAGATTGTACCTCAATACCAAAATCATTATTTGATTTTGTCTGCATGTGCAGTATCCATGTTACAGAGAGCACATGCAGAGAGACTGGTATCCATACCACAGAGGGTCGGCACCGAGCTCTGTGCTCCTGTCAAAACCATTAGAATCTGCAGAGGCTTCCAGTGGTGCTGCATTATTATGATTGGTTAATGGTTACTATGATGGCTTAGCTGTCACTGACAACAGTGTCACAGAACGGAGATTTTGCGAGCTGTAAAACTGCCATGCTTCAACCACATTTACCTTAAAAAGCTTGACGGAGAAGCAGATCTCACCATGAATACAGAGAATGCAGCATTATATAAAACATTAATTTACTTAAAAACCATGTAATATAAAATACTTTTTCCAGGTTGTAATCCAGAAATCTTGTGTTGATAGTTCTATGTATATCAATTTATGTTTAAAAAATGATATCTAGACTAGAATCCCTCTCTTTTCTCTTCCTGTAACACAAAATATTTTGATGACTTTAGATTGTGTAATGTACATGTATCCAATGAAATGTGATTTTATCATATCAGAAGGCGTGTGTTTGGATTTTAGCAGGCCAAAACTTTGCTTACATCTCCGGAGAATGTGGCAGACGCATGAATGTAATATAGGAGCTGACTACCTGACAAAATGACGCCCATTCCCTTGACTGCCAGGCACACAGGAGAAATTTTTCTTGTTGGCTTTCTCCCAGAAAGCCCTTTATGACAGAAATCAATTTATTAAGCCCAAAGTGTGACTTTTTCCTTATCTTAATCAAGAAATCCTGTTCTGTCAGAAAGCCATCTAGGAAAACTTCCTCCACCTGCATTTTCTTGCACATCAGATCGGATCACCTGATAACTCATGACTCAAACTTCACAAACTGCTACAGCAGGTGAAAAAACAAACAAAAAGTGTTCATGGATCGGCAAAACCCTTTTGAATTTAGAGAGGGAACACAGAAGTTTGTCGATTATCTCTGTTTAAACCATTCATGAATTATTTGAATCACAAGTAATTTCTCTTGAAACAGATTAACTGAAAATATCTTTATCTTTGGAACTGATGCTCTTTTGTTTAGAAGAGAAAATCATGATGTGTGATTGTAAAGAAAACATCACTTTCTCCACCAATGCAACAAAACAAACAGTGAGACATACAAAAGCAGCGCACAGCAGAACAACTAGCCCCCTTCTTCACAAAAGCCTTCCTGCAAACGAACAGTGTTGTCTCATAATGACATTAATAGAAACAAAAACTCTACAATAACTGATTTTCATTGAGACAAAGTTACTAAGTGTAGGAGACAAAATGCCCGAGGCTTACTTCTCGATGCTTTTATCATTAGCAGGAAACATCAGCACAGAGGAGAGCTCTTCGATAACAAGTGCAATCCCTGAAAGGTGGCAAAACAAATCTAGGGCATTGCTTTGGATATTTCTTCCTAATTTAATGCTTCTACAACAAATGAAAGTTGGGACAGAGGAGGGATTTAAGAGATTAATGCATCTAATGTACTGGATCTGTCTGATATTAACACAAGTGACCTCAAACCTGACACGTAAGGTCCCTCTCACCCTCAGCTTAAACCCTACAGTATGCCTAAAAAAAAAAAAAAACATGCAGGGAGCTCACAAAACATTCAAGCCATGTAAAGAGCACAGGCTGTGTGTGAATGCTGAGAGTGGCTATGGTCTTTATCCACAATGCACGCTACACCATATACAATTAGATAATCCATTAATGAAGCACATTCTGGGGCAGACCACAACCCTTAGACTCTTATGTATTTAGACATGACATGAGAACAGTGCAAGTAAATGCACATGTGGAGACACAAAGAGGCTTTTCTCTTTATGCTGTGACAAACCAACGGTATGTGGAAGTCCCCTCCACCTCTTCCCATACACTTGTAATAGCATTAGTAGTGCTTTAAAGTCTAAATCTTGCTGCATTAGTGCTCTCAACAGCAGCAGAAATAAATGGCCTCCATTTAGTTAAGCTTTGGATTTTTACTATTGTGTGTTTGTTTGTTTCATATCGTGCTTGGAATCCAATTTTAGGTTAATCAGTGTGAGCAAATGATACCATAAACAACAACATATATAAGGCAAACATTGTAAAGAGTTCATCAATTATTTGATCAACACAATTAATTGTTTGAGTCATTTTCATGCAAAAATGCCAAAATGAGATATTTCCAGGTTCTGTGAGGATGTGCTGCTTTTCTTGGTTTTGCATTGGAGTAATTTAATATTTTGGAGCTGTGTTGCTTGGACAAAATAAGACATTTGATGAAGTCACTTATGGATCTGGGGTATTTTAACTGGCTTTTCTTACTGTTTTCTAATGTTAAACAATTAATCAGTTACTCAAAAAAATGATCGACTGATCAAAACTGGAACAAAGAGAATTGCTAGTTGCCACAACAAAAATCACCTACTGACCCTACGTGAACAAGTTGGTGTACAACCAGTGACTCCGTCGAAAAATTAGCAGTATATGGGAATTATTAAATTAGAATTCTTTTTGAAACACTTTAATTTTCGTTAATTATTGTTGTGGGCCTTCAGTGATTCTTACATTCTTTAACTTTAAAAGTGTGCAGCCCATACAACAAATAAAAAAATATATGGACATTTTGTGAACTTAAGTGTGCGCTATACCTCTATGGCCTGGCGCCTTTACATCTAAATTTTGCCAAACCTTAATAGTGGTAGCTAGTTTGAGTCTCCCTGACTAGGCTAGCAGTGGATTCCAAATTCAACAAAGGAAACGTCTCAGAGGAAAAAAGAGAATTTAATAGTGTACGGACAGGTTTGTTTGCTTTCACCCCCAATGCTGCAAAGTTAAAGTAGTACATAATCATAAATAGCCCACTTTAGACCTATTAATAATGTTGATAAGCTGCTTTAGTTACCTTCACTATAAGGCTTTTTTTCTGCAAACCCCAGAGTATGTTCAATGTTGGGGTTTTATTTTTTTATTCAATGCCAATGTGTTTAATTTCTCCTTTTCAAAAAATCTGTGCATGGCAGCTATAGCATGGTTGAGGTTAGGAAAAAACTGTGTTGTGGCAAGAACACAATGGTTAAGGTTTGGTTAGGCTTAGTCAGCCACAACGCTTGATTAAAGGAGAAGTGTGGCCATTTTACACATCAAAGTCAGGCGCTGGAGAGCACTACTACATGGATGAAAAAATAATAGAGTTTTATAGTGCGAAGTCTGAATATCCCGGACACCTATTTGAAATTTCAACTTTAAAAACCCACAGGAACCTCCCCAACCCTGACCTCAAAATCCAATATGGCTCCACTTTGCCTCGAAAGTAGTGAAAGTTGTGATCAAGTATACTGTTCACAGCACTTCTGTGTGATCTGTGTCTCATTTAAACAGCCGTACACACAGTGCTGTCCAACTTCTATCTGTGGACATGTTACTCCAGTGTATGAACTGGTATTGCTAACAATGGCTAACTCGGCTAGAACTGGTATTGTTATGGTTGGTGACTTGTACCGGAACGCGGTTAACTCGGGTCTGACCTCAATCCCAGCTCCAACCTCCCACTTCAGAGGTAAATAGAAATTAGCACGTGTGTCCAGAGGGAGTTATGTGAGTTATGAATTTGATAAATGACCCCGGTCTCACTCCAAAGTCGTCTAAATCTAGCGCAGTGAATTGCAGAGTCAGAAACTGACAAAAAAAACCTGTCCTTTAACGTCAGCATGATACATAGCCGGTCGCTGTTATTGTTTAGCGGGTGGCGCAAGTCCAAGTGGGGGATGGGTAGGGTGTTGGATGGGTCCAACAAACACGGACTTTCACCCAGGAGAGCAGTGTGCGTGTCCTTTAAGTTTATAAAGCCAAACCCTGTTCTTTTTTTCTTAACCTAAGAATGGACAAATTCTGTTAGTCATGGAAGTCCCCATGTTACAAGTACTTGTACCTCAGAGCCTCAAATCTCTCTCATAACTGACGTATCAAAGCAATAGACTTAAAATGTTTATGCTTGGTTCTTAAATGGACAAAAAGCTTTCCTTACTTTAAATGAGCAGCTTGGATAAAGGACGCCTCGCTATAAACAGATATGTCCTAAATTAATACTACAGAGGATACCACACTGGCACGGATCAGGAGGTGAAATCAGAAGGTCACTGGGTATCTTTAATTCCTGAACATTACACACCAACATAAAAATCATAGACTGCCCTGATGTAAGGATGCATGGAGGGGTGAGTGTGAGGTTAAGTGAAGACTCAGTCCCAGGTGTAACTCTGCCAGAACAGAGACAGCGACTTCCAGCCAAGAGGATGATTTGGGTCAGTAGGTAATTGCATTCCTGGACCACAGGGGACTCGTTGGCAATTAATCCTGCCAATGAGCCACGTGAAATATGCACATGTACAGTGTGCCAGTAGACTGATAAATGCAGCTCTGTTAACATGGCTCTTTCAAAGAGTGATGGGGTAAAATTTCTGCTGCTGACACCAGCGACTCACGATACAATGACACAATACGACTGTGGCAGAACAAAAGGTGTTGTGCCTGATGTCGCACAAAAGCAGAAATCTCCCTACTCAGTTAAGCACTGCCTTAATGTCTCAAACACTAGAACAAAGCTCTACATTACCAGCTTCTGTTATTTGAAACGAGGGATATCAATGGTTAAGGGGTTAACCACCGAGAATAATTTTGCCCAGTTGCATATGTCAGTCTATAGGTTAAATTTGCTACTCTTCAATTTACTGCACTGCGCTCTACCCAGGTCAGGTGGGAGCTAGCTAGTGTTAGCACTGCTGCATCCAGCCACTACCGCTATCACTGTCCCGACCCAACAGCGTTGCTGGGGAAATATTGCGCCCGCCATCTCGTCTCCGCCAGCTAGCCAGGTGAGTAAGCAGCTCAGTTTTTTAGCCATAAAACCCCTTTAGCATTGTTGACTGTATTACCAGTGTTAGCTCTGTAACCACCGTTAGCAATGTCAGCATGGCTAGTGGTGCTAACATTGTAGCTAGCCTGGTCTTTTTGCGTTCTAGTGTGGACGGAGATATTTTGTACAACAAAGGTTGTGTGGGCAGATTTTTTTTTCTGTAATTGGGTGGGAAAACACACACACACACACACACACACACACATATTATAATATATAATTATTATTATTTTGTTTTTGTTGTTATTTATTCAAGATTACATTCAAAGCGTCATGACAAAGTTAGAAAGTTCGAAAGACCCAATGCTCATTTTTTACCACATAGTACTTGAATGCATCACAATGTAACCCAGTTTTTTGTAACTCGGACTCTGTTCATCACGAACACGTTTGTGTCCTTGGAAGGACGGGATGCTGGCTGCTATTCGCCATCTCATAACAAAACAATGAGAGTCCATTTGCCAAAAGGTTGCTGTATTCTTCTTGTACCTGTTCGTTAATTTAAGTTTGCGGCCATTAGTCTGAAGCCCTGCTTTTTACCCTGCGCAAAATTAATGTGACCCTACAGAAAAACATTGGCCACTGCCATCCGTGAACATCATCGAATCTGCCAATAGGCTAATGGCAGTCAACAAGGCAAATATCAGCCGATACCAGTGTTCAGCTAATAAATCCTTATTTTTTCTTAATCAAGATCAAGAGAAACTACAGCTTGGTTAAGAATAACATTCAAAATGGATGAAGAGTTACTCAAGAACGCTTACAGCACCAGCTTTAAACTTCTTTTTGACCCCTTACGCATCCCTGGTTCTAGCTGATTTTTCATTATGGCTTAGGAAAAGTAATTTACTGTCTCACTTTCTGTCGAGTGTTTTTTAATGTGAACACTTCTATTTTGCTTAAATTCAATTGAAGAAGCTTTTTTTGGAATTTCCAGTAATTTACAGTGTTAGTGATATTTAATGACCTTGTTCATTACTTGGTTTCACTTCATGTTTTTGACATTCAAAAATCAAACAATGTTTTAAGTTGTAACACTGACCATGTCCACTGACATCACTCATATTTTCGTCATTCTAATCTGATTCAGTTTATATGTTTTGGCACATCAATAACGGCTCTGTGTTTTGCCAACAAGATGCTTCAGTAATTTGACCATCTTTAGAGGCTGGCATCTGTCACTGCATGCAGAGCAAGTGTATCAGTCACATTGTGTTAAGTGTCCCATTAGCCTTGAGCATCTGACTAATCTGAGATTAATCAGTTAGTGGTGATCCTAACTGATAGGGGCGCAGAGAAAATGTCACTTTTGGCACACAATCACTCCACTGTCATCGTGACAATGTTGAAGATTACTGTTGTTTACTGGCAAGTGTTGATGAACAGAAAGCAGAAATTCTCAACAACCATATGTAAAACGTGATGGCCGTTGGGATCAGATCACCAACGCTCACCACAAACAGGAACTTCCTGGGAATCTGGTGTTTTTTGTCATTGATAGTGAAACTTCAACATCATTTCAACAGAAAGATAAAAGTTTCAGTGTTCGTTTGCCGTGGTTTATACCCCTCAAAATGTCCCTGCTCCTAAGTCTTCGGATGTCCCAGACACTGATAAAGAGTTTATTATTAGCAGCAATATTAGGACAAGAGATGGGAATTTTGGGAGAAAGGTAAGATGTTACAGACAGAAGGAGCAAGCAAGAAAGAAAAAAAAAAACTTTCTTTGTGACTTAATGAAGCTCCATAGCCTACAAAAACAGACAAAACATCCACAAAATACCCCAAAAGTTTCACAGGATCATCACAACTTGAGAAACTGACCTTTTTTCTTTCAGCTTGTCTGCTCATCACACAAATAAACAAGATGACCAATTCTACAAAGTTGTTGATGTTTAAGAGTTACCTGACTTTATCAAGTATGTTGGAAAAAGCCATTGTTAACTCAGCTTTTCCTAAATCAGTAATCAGCAATGAGGCCACGTATACAAGTTAAATATGTAATATGGTTGGCACTATCATAGTAACCTGATGCACCAGATGGTTTGTTGCACAGAACCATCTGAGAAGCTGTCATTGGAAACTGTTTGGAAAAGGGCAGGGACTTTCAAAAACTACTTGGCAGGTGATTGGACGAACCATCTGTCTGTTACCATCTATTACGGAAGCTGAAGCCAGTCTGGAGCAGAGCAAAAACTTTCCATCAAGAGAAGCCTTCAGTGCCCTTCTTTGAGAGAAGAAACACTCTCCAGCTCTGATATAACTGATGCTACTGCAGCGTCTACTCTAATAGGTGTAGAGGGGGAGGTTAGTTAAGGGGACACGTCTCCCTTAATATTTAAAACATGTGCACTTGTACCCCCGACAAAAACAGGAAAGTAGCAGAAGACTTTTACAACTGGTGCATTGAAATTCCCTAGAATGCAGAAAATCAAGAGTTTGATACTGAACATTTTCTGGTGGAGGACCCAAAACCTACACACTTGTCTACACTGCCATTGTTTTGAATGAACAGTCACCTCACCCTGTCATCACCCACTTAAACTACACCTGTAGCTGCCAGAAGCTCCTTACAAGACGCTTATTGGTCAGAACCACCATGGTTCAGTCACAAACGCAGCCTGACAAGATAGATTCACTGGATTACTTGTGATCTCGTGATATTCCGAACATCTAGCTAGTGGCTAAGAGTAAATCTAGCAACGTCTACCTGTTTTTGTATAAGGAGGAAATGTGTCTCATTCTGTCTTTATAGGATTTCAAATGGATTAATAATGACACGAAGCTGAAATATTTCAAGACTGTGGGTCTGTTTACTCCTGGTATTAACCTGTGTCTTTGGTGATCTGATCAAAATTCAAGATGCATTTTGATCCAATTACTTAAACCAATTGGTGGTCTGGAAGCATTTGACCATATGCCTTATGTAGTGTAAACGCTAATGTGTCCTCATGCATCCCCAACAAGGACTACTTCATGAATGATGAATAAAAGGTTGTTTTGGTGACCGCTCGTCGCTCGAGCTGCACCGACACAACCACTAACGTGTCTAGCAGGTCTGCTAGCCGGCAGTTTGTGAAAGTATGGATGTAATAACTGCGTAGGACCCTCTGACCTTCTAGCTTATGTGATGCAGACACTAATGAAATCTGAAAACAAGTGGTCAGCTAGAGATGAATGATAGACACAGGTGTGAACGGCAATGTCTTTTGGCTGTCCACATGGGTTTAGATCACCGAAATACATGTTAATACCAGATGTAAACAGGCTCTGTACGTCCATACTCGACTATATCTTAGTGACACTAATAAAATAATTTAATGTACTTTAATGCACACTGTAAATGTCCATACAGGTGCTTTGAAACTCTGAATTCTTTAACACAAAACATTTAGATTTGAGGCTAATTTAAGTTTGTACTATGTTCAAGATCAGGCTATCTGATGAGACAAAAAGAGAAAAAGTGGAATATTTTTTAAAAAATCCTTGAATTGCAGAGATCTTAACACAACAAATGGCCACAGGCTTCACTGGCAGCAATATGAGGCTTTTCCAGAGGGAAATCTGGGCTCTACAAAAAGATGGAAACTTTCCTGAAGAAAGAAAAGTACAAAAAAGTACATGAAGGAACAGGGTGCATTTAGCGAAATACTTTTGAAATAAAAACAGAATTCTTCAGACATTACATAAATGTCTGGCGGAGGCTGCTGACATCTCATCACATATCTTCCAGCATCCAGCTATGAAGGTTCAGGACGTCATGCAGTGGATGTGGGAGTGCCGAAAACCTTTAACTGAGGTGATGAATTATGTTCAAACACACACTGGCCACCAACATGCAGCCAAATGGACATTAAAATCAGGGGCTCGGCCATAAAAAACAGCAACCTATTGAAAATAATGTGTCAGAGATTGTTGTTTATCGACTCTCACCATCCAGGTTGATTGGGAAAAAGAAAAACGTCAACTTAGATCAGGAGAAAATCCCAAAATCCAGAATTTCCAAACAGATACTGACATAAAAAAAGAGTATCAGAGTTATCATTGCCAAATATGCTATCAGAGTATATTACGATACACTGGAAAATTATACTTCTGCTTTTCAATTCCAATTAACCAGCAATAATTCCACTTCTATCATTGTTGGTGCCACAACAAAAAAACAGATGCTACACTGCACATGTTCACATACAATCTCAGTGCTCAATCTGCACTCTAACACTCTCAACGGTACCGAAAAAATAGCTGTTTAGAAGGCATCATTAGTTAAAGAGTAATCAAGAGTTAAAGACAAAAACAGAAAGTAATCAAACCCTTAAAGTGATTCTCCTTAATAAGAGAGATAATCTTCTCCACTTTGGCTCGATTCTCCTCAGCTCAGTTGGATCCTCAGTGTAATTGCTCTTGTTAATCATGTCTTAATTTGTTGACGAGATTCATTTGGAGGACTCATCCTGAAAACATGCAATCTCTCCCAATCTGGGGATGCCAACGTCTTAAAATTAAGGACCGCAAAGTAGAGTGAGACCAGATTAAGTCATTTTAAGAGCGTTGGAGACGTCGCCAGAGACCGATGTAACCAACGATGAGCGTCTGTCACTGCTTATTAAACTAGTAGAGCCAATGAACTATCTCAAAACACTCTTGTTGAGAGTGTATTTGTTAATGATCACTATCATTTACAATCACTCTTGATACTGTGATCGTAAATAAAACTGGCACTGAACCACAATAATTCTAATGAATTTCTGTGGTAATAGTTCAATATTTATGCTGGATAATTGTGGATCTTACAAAGCTGATCTTTAAATACACAAAGTCTCTAACAGGGTGTGTAAAAATCAGCTACAGCATGATTAACTTTGATGGCTACTCAAAAGTAATTAGGCCATCAAAGCACTCTAGATGTTTTCCCATAGTTTTTTATTATGACAATCAATTCTGACTCCTCCTGACTAACTCTCCTCAATAAAGCTACTGTCATCTTCTTTGCCTTGGTGCACACAGCTGTCTGTCACAGTGCTTTAAAGTGAGACTATGTTAATTTTGCTGAGCAACTGTGGGATAATGGTAAATGCTAAAACATAATGTGACAGTAGCACGAGTAGAGAAGACTTATAAAGTCAGAGAACTGAACTAATTCAGTCATACAGCATCTCAATATCTCACCTTTGCTAACATTTAGCTGCCAACACTTTGTCATACCTCTCAGCACCTGATAGCAATGCAGAGGCCACCCTTTGGCGTATATTTGTGTACATGACAACCTTTCTAAAATTACCTTTTGTTATTTTTTACCAACAGTAAATTTTGGTCTCACACAGGACACAGAGCTGAAGACTCCCAGGTGAAAGTCTTGTTTTGTTTGACCAATCAACATAGCCTTCCCTCCCACCTGAAGCAGACTTTCGCACTCTTTAAACAACATTGGTTGCTCTCAGCGTCAATTATTGTCACAGATGGGTTTACACTGTAGTTAGCTGAAAGCCCTGTGCATTGATATCAAGTGTTGGGAGTTGTGAAAAAGCGTCTGTAGCCACCATATGCTAACGGTCGCACCAGACCAAGAAAGACTGCTGCAGAAAAGTAGAGTGCGCTGAACTAAGAAACATTTTGTTGCTTATGAAATCCACTTTTTGAATTTTAAGAAGAAAAAATGTTGTATTTCTACTTCACGTTATACAGTTTCTCTTTAAGTCAAATGGTTGTCAACATTTCACCCCAACAGCACCAAAAGTCTGAGGCACATCAGATAAAATTAGACCATAACCTTATTTCCACTGGATGGTAAACACAGCTTGACTCACTGTGAATTGTTCTTTGTTGGGTTTCCATTGGCAAAAGTAGTGGATAGTACCTGCTCCTTTTTTGGCACCATCGGTCGGGGTTCCAAATGGAATGACCTGATACCAGAGTTAAACGACTACTGACTGGTCAGAGTGAATCTTTACACGGCAACACAGGATATCCCGCACAAACCCAACCATGGTACTGTCAATAGTGACCACCAGTTTTGCAGGTATTTGGTCAGGAACCAAAGTATTGGACACACTGAAACTTTGATCTGATGATGATGATGATGATGAACTGAAAGCAAAGGGATCACCAACGTTTCTGCAATTTAGGGGACATGTACCAAAATGATAGCTGTCAATCCAATAGTAGAGCTGCAACAATTAACCGTCTAATCGATGCCTAATCTGTTTGAGTCATTTTTCACAGAAAAGTAATATAAAAGTACCCCAAAATACTCTTATTGCAGGTTCTTACGTTCAAATATTGGCAGCTATACACACTCTCCCATGACGGTGAACTAAACCCTCAGGCGTGAGTAAGAAACAAGACATTAGATGACATAATTTTGGGGTTTGGGAGAGACAGACTGACATTTTTCAACACAATTTTTCGCTAAAATGATTAGTCGACTAATCGAAGAAATAATCGACAGATTAGTCAACAATGAAAATAATCGTTAGTTGCAGCCGTATCCAATAGTAGTCGAGACTCAAAACCACAAATGGTTAGCTTCAACTGGTAGAGACTGCTGCAGCTCGTATGACATATTTTCCCAGTTCTCGCCTCCCTTCACTGGTGGCCAGTTGACTTCAGAAATTTTAAGATTCTTCTAATAATTTTTAAGCTCAGCATGGTTTAGCCCCCAGTTATATAGCTGAGCTTGTGACTAGTGACGCTCTTAGTCATGACCTGAGATCCTCCAGTCTACCCTGACTTGTCATCGCTAGATCAAGGCTCGTAACTAAAGATGACCGGGCTTCTGCCATCAAGGCCCCGAGGCTCTGAAATTCACTGCCTGAGGAGATTTGGCTGGCTCGCACATTACCTGTTTTTTAATCATTGCTTAAAACATATTTTTTTAGGAAAGATTTGAACTTTTGTGATATGTAATTTTTGTGTTTTATTTCCTTTTGCCTCTGTGCACGCCATTCTTTTTTAAATGTTGTATTCTTATTTTCATGCACATTTTGAAGCACTTTGTGATAAGTGTAGATAAGTGTGTTACAAATAAAATTATCATGGCATTATTATTAGTGTCTGCAATCTAGAACCAACAAATTAGTTATATGGCTAACTTGCTCAGCAGTTGCTGTCCAAAAACAATATGGTCATTACTCAATGCAGAGTACACATAAATACATATATCTAAAAAAAAAAAAGACATGCAATGGGTGTATGTCTAAAGTGCATATTGGCTTTCGTGGACTGTACAAGAGAGCCATGTTCCCAGAAAAGCAACACATACACAAACATACAGTATATATAGCACAATATGAAAGCAAGCTATAAGTTTTGGTTTAGGGCTTGGTTCAAACTGGTCAGCACTATGAAAACTGTGGGAAACAAAGGGACAAGCATGGCTAAAAATATGCTTAAGTGTTGTTTCATAGACAGATAAATGGCTTCTAGTGGCTTATATTCAGTCATAAACGTGCGAGCATACAGATCCATCATTAAGTAAAATGATATGGAAAAAAAGAAACAATTGACATATGCACACAAACAGGGTTACTAGCTCTAAGGCTGAACGCTGATACAGTCCGAGCGAATTTTAAGATAAAAGTGAGAGATAATCACACCAGACCATCACTGAAGTCAGCAGCACCAGCGCTTAAAGCTAAGTAAAATCATTTACTACTACTGCCAGGCACCTGCCACTGAATGTTTGAAGTGTGAAAGTAAGAGCCAGGAGGAAGGTCAGACCTGTTAAGGTGTAGATATCAGTTAGAGTGGATGTTTGCAAAACCAGGATTCTAATGACCCGAGCTGCCCCCAACTCTATCTCACACACACACTTACTAACACACTCACACACACACTCACACATACAAACACAACCAGAAGCCATCTGCAGGAAAAACATACTGGGCTATTTAACAGTTTCTATCCTACAATATGTATTCAATTCGGCCAGACACAACAGATTTGTGCGCTTTTCACCTTCATCTCTAACCTCCTCATATTACTGACAAGACAGTTTGTATACAAGGTCAGTCTCGCGGACAAAAATGTTCTCACTGCAAAGTTAGTCCGAACTTTTACAAAAAAAAAAACTTTCCCAAAATATCTGGTGAGCTCAGTCGATATCAAGTCCCTGTCTTTTCCATACTTGCAGAGATGCACGGGAACATTATGTGTCTGAAATGTGTCTGATGCGAGGAAATAGCATCATCTTTACACTTACAATCTAGCAGTGACATAAAGGTGCACAAGTTCCCCACAAGCAGCAAATATATAATATATATATATATGGTTATCAAAAAAGGCAAAAGAGTATGGACCAATTAATGATTTTAGCTTCCTCTAAATCATTATATCATATTATGTAAGGCAACTGAAACAATAACACATAGCATTCTCTCACTGTGCACACACATGCTGCCATAAAATTAAAATATTGAAACAGAAATTAAGCACAGAATGATACTCACAGCTTCTCTTTAGATCATTGAAGCACAGAAAAATGCTAGCTTCACTAAATGGCAGTCACTTGGAAGGCTCCTCTCACCCCTAGAAAGCCTTATGCAGCTGAAATGACTCACATCCCCTCTCCCAACCTCTGTCAACCATCATGAGGAGGTAAACATTTCCAAATATGGAGAAAATATGAAGACAGTATTGAGGGCAATATCAGTTTGGTTTGCTTTTAACTTGGAATGCCATACTCCGTGAGCCAGAGTCACTCAGCACAGCCAGTTCTGTGGTGCATACCTTTCACTAGGAATAATAAAGATGATTGTAGAGGAACTTTTCACAATCGCTTTGGGTTCAGTCTGACCTAAGATGGGTAACACTGTGAGCCTGCCCCACAAGCTTCATTTCTTAAAGGGAAGGCAGTCGAAATGTGGAGAGGAGAAGATTAGATAGCTTAAAACCACAAACAGGAAACTTAATAAATTTGAAAAAAAGCAGGAAAACATAATCATAATTTACTTTTTTGTTAATCAGGCGACGGGGGCCAGAGAAGACGTTAAGGACAGCACATTTACTGTGAGAAGCTGTCTTGTCACACAGATTGTCTTCAAGTGATTAAGAAGGTGTAATTAAAGTCTGATTACATCCCATGAGTGCTGTGGGTCAGCGGAGATCACGGTAATATTAACAGCTGCTAAGAGAGAACATTACACCTCCCTGCATGGACTGGAACGGTTTTGAAGAGCAACTTGGCTTAAGAGTGCTTGTTTCCTCAAACAGAACAACCCACTTCATGCAAATCCCAAGGGACAGGCCGCATTCAGACAACTGAAATTATTACATGTTCATAAATTCTTTAAAATATATTTGCATTTAAAGTATAGTCTCTGTTTTTTTAAATAACCTTCTGTGAATGCCAAAGTCCTAAATCTGGTGCAGATCTGATCCAAAGCCAAGTCGGTCTGAACAGACATATGAGTATATATGTAACTTTTAAATGACGCTAATGCAACATTTGTCTGGCACTTGAGCAGAGATGAGAAAAGCCTGTTGCGATGGAGGTGGTCTGTGGGAGAAGAGTGAGGTGCTACAATTTTTTGGAATGTTGTCTTAATGAAAGCCAAACTCTGAAAGACAAAATCTGGCATGTTCGAAAGAGACGGCCAAACAGGGTCACGCCAGAATGTGGCTGCAATGTCCACGCAGAGCTTTTAAAATAACATCAAAGAAAACTTAAATAAAAGAGGTGGCCATGGCTTCATAATGTGTGCTCTTAACAATGAGCTAAACCACGATGAATGCAATCAACCTCGGCCAGCTGAGATTAGGGATGTCACAAGAACTGATATTTGGTACCAAGTGGACGCCAAAATTCTGAAAACGTGACGGGACTAATTTTTCTCCATTACCGTAGTCACCAGGGATGCAATTCTTCCAGACCTGAGGGGGCAGCATGTACGCCTACAGGTGTGCTAGTCTGCCATTAAATGCCAAAATAAGAAGAAGACGAACGCCTACCAGCACATCTGAACAAAAACACATGGAAGACGGTGACAAGTGCAGCTGCAGCGCCAGCTCTACCTTGACTCGTTGAAAAGGAAAGAGTTTTCTTGAGGTGTCTCCTATTTACACTCTGCTACAAACTCCAGCAGCTTGACAAGGTACCAAGTATCTATTCTATGCTGAGTGACACACGTTTAGTGTGTTTTGGGGTTTTTTTTGGTTTACAAAGTTGAAAAATGTTCAATATTGGGTAAAACACCGCACGTGTCACTGTCACTTCCAATCACAGTGGGAGAGGGTGGGACAAACAACCTCCCACAAAGACAACCGTCATATTTTAACATGTACAAGTGCTCTTCTGCATGAGCACTCAGGTGTGAAGCCCAGCTCAGACCAAACATTCACAACGAGACAAAACCGCTTTAGAACGTTGCAGAGAAAAGTTTCGGCTGTGTAAAGCGGCCGGTCTGAGCTCGACTCAAGCCGGCTGATGCTGACACCTGCAACTCCGCTGGTCAAATCACGGGCAGCTGATTTTAAAACGTAAAGCACACCACCTGTTTCTACAGCCAGTCGGTTTGTAGTGAAGTCCGCTGGTCAAGTCAGAATGACTGCAGACGGTGTGTTCGAGCCCTCTTTTTCCCAGAAATAACCCTGAAAAGCTGGAAATCAGAACGGAAGTACAGAGCATTGTTGCATAGAGGTGATACACCATCTCATCTAGTTGCATTGGTGTGAACCAGCAGATTTTTAGAACGTTGCAGAGCAGCATATCGCAAGTAGTTGCCTGTTTCAACTCATCTTGTCGCAAATCATTGGTCTGAACTGGGGTTAATATCCTTGGTATTGTAGCAAGTCAGTTCAGAGCAACTTCTTGAGATTGGTTTTAGACTTATGTCACTTTACAAAACACAGAGTGAGCAGTCTAACAAATTAAACAGGCCCTAAGCATTAAAACAGGCCTCCAGCTATTAGTAAACCACCTTTAAAATTATCTTTTTTTATTCCACACATTTTTTTCTTACCCTTGTTAAAATTTGGCGCCTGCCTCACCCACAAAACAACTCGACAGCCAACAGTTCGTTTAGAGATCTGGGTGATGCTAGCAGCAGCTAAAGTAGCCTTGAGACTCGAGCAGAGATGAAGAGCTACAGAGGTCTGGTAAACCCACTTCTGTCTAACTCCACACCAACAGACTCTTTTCACTTTCAAACTTGCAGTCTTCAGCCGCAACCATCGCTGACTCAAACGACATCACTTGAGGACCTTTATAAGATAACCCGAAGCTCCCTCTGAAACCACAAAAGGCTTCATAAAACTTTTGTTTGCATACACAGTAGCAACCTTCTTTCACTTTAAGGCCTGAAGCTAGGCCCTGAAACAGAGAAGACACTACACCTGAAGCTGTAAAGCTCACAGAGATATTACATCAAGGAGAAATTAAGAGCAATACTCATTTTAAGAAGCACCATTTAACACAATGATTTACTAACAAATACTGACACGGGGAGACAAACAATCGTATTTTGCTTTACTGTGTTCACCACTGAGCTACTTTAAGTTCCCAAATCATCCTCATGGGCAAATTTATGTTACTTTTTGAGAATAACTTGACCCTGAATTGCTAAATTATGTCCATATTTTTTAGAGTGCAACGCACGACCTTTCAAACATAAGTTCTACTACCATCCAACGTGAAAGCACAAAAGCAGGACAAAAACAAGACCAGCACACAGTAAATAAAGAAGCAAAACACAGTAAAATCTATCTTACCTTTTCTCCTCTCTGGATGTACGGGATTCCTTGAAAACTGTTGAAGTGATGCCCTTTGCTGTATGTTGAAATCTGTTGAGATTGAGAAACAGAGACAACTCTGTATTACTCAGACGGATTACATAACTATAATTGTGCTGTGCAGGTCCCCACCAAGATGGTGAGTGGGTCCTGTCAACTCAAGGATATTTCCTTCCACGAGTGTGTCGTTTATCAGTGGAAAGATAAGTCATGGACGGGCTCCTATAAATCCTGCACGAACCCAAGTGTAAGTTGTCCATTTAAATTTTAGTCTGTCACTTCTCACCAGGCACCTGTCACAGCCTGTTGGAGTAATATTTCACTGCAAAGATACAGTACAGGGAAAACAATGTTGACACGTGGCACTACAGAGGATATTTCACCACACTGTAACAATTACTTAGTGATGACAACTCAGATGAGGGTACCTCTGTCAGGAAAGGGACAAATTTTTTTACAGCAGCATGTTGTTTGCTTAGTGGTATTTAAATGTACAACAATTATTTTGATTTGTCAGATTTAAAGGCCAAGCCATACAAGTTTTGTAAATAATCCTGGCTGATTAGTCAGGTTGAAGTATGGTAGAGCTACGCTGGGAGTGGCATGATGTCACCAAACTCTAAGGGCACATTCACACCATGATAGTCCGGGGGAATTGGTTTGATTGGGCAAGGATTACCGAAAAATGTTACGCATTCATTTGGTCGGTTCACTTTCACACTGCACTTCTTAAATTGGACCAAACCACCTGGACAACATCGCGCAGTTACTGCCCGAAATGAACACTGACCAGGCAGAAAAAAAGCATGAGGAAGAAGAAAACCCGGCTCATCGATTGGCCAGGACCAAAAACAGAAATCCATCCCCTTCCACTTTCCCTTTTTTTCTACCCAAAATACACTGCACTCTACGCCACTTACTCTCTTTGGTTCACTGGATAGTCAGTTTGCATTTCCCACTATAAGTGAACCACACCAGACCCCCAGTTTTCAAGCGGATCAGGGTTCGCTCATTTGGTACGCACCAGAGTTCGAATGAGCGTTCACACCACTCCAAACGGACCGAACTATCTTTGGAAGCGGACCAGGGTTCGTTTAAAGCGGACAAATAGCATCAAGACTGATGACAGTGTCAGTTGTCCCACCCCCGCAGCAGGTGAATCAAAACTAAGACAAGAGTAAGGGAGATGTCAATCAAGCAGAGTCCTCGCAGTCCTGAGAAAAGGTCAAAGACGCCAAACCCAATTGCCAGAATAAGGGCACGATCACGCAAAATAACACTATTTAATATCTAATAACACTGACAAAGATTTGCCTCCTGTTCTGTTCCATTCAATCCAAACAAGAGATAAATATAACACTCACTTCCAGTGGCAAAGCAAACTGGAAGTTCATCCAAATAAAAAAGATGTGTCTGTTCATCAAAAGTATCAAACCACTGGAATAGCGCCCATGATTAAGTGCTGCTGAGCACTGCAGTCAGGGTTAAGTGCATAAAAACATATTTACTGCACCTGAAACAAAGGGACATTTAAACCCGTTGCTCAGTTCAGAGGGGAAACAGATAATTCACATTTTTTTGCTCTCTTATGATTGAATACACAAGGTTAATCTGTGCGGTTAAAGTCGATTTTCGTCCATTCATCCATTGATGCTTTTGATTACTGCTATAAAATGTAAAATAATGCCTGTCACAAGTGCCGCACATCATGTCTTCACTGCTCATTTTGTCATATAGAGTGAAGCTGTAACATGCAATTGTCACTTGATAATAATTTAACTGACGAGCTCAGGGTGTCTACAGGTATTAGACACTTAAATTTAATGCTTTTAAGACCTTATTCACAATAATTTTTGACCAAATTTAAGACAGATTTTTGGACGAATCATCATTTTCTCATTCAAGCATTGCAGGCGAGTGTAAAGGTAAGTAGCGTATATGAGTTCAGGTGCAGAGGTAGATGTTATGGAGGAATACGGTAAGTTAATGTATATTTTGCCGCCAGCCCAGTGCAAGTAAAAAGACAATATTAGCTTCGGTAGTAGATTTAAAGATTTGTGACATCAAAAATGTGGATTTTCATGCAGAAAAACTTGACTCGTTTTGACAAAACAAAATTAAAATATGAATAAATGAAATTAGGTAAAATGTTTGTGGCAAATAAAATTCAAATTTAAGAAGACTAATTTTAGGGACTAACATTTATAAAATTGAATTTAAGACATTTTAAGCCTTTTAACAAGCTGTAGACACCCTGCTAGCTGTTTTAGTTAGGTTTAGTTTCGCAGTTTTTGACTTTATTATACCTGATTAACTTGTCAGTTTAACCTATCGCCTTGTTGACAAATCGTTTTACACAGTGACTTGCATCACTCGCAACAGGATAGGAAGCACTGTTGGGATGGTAAAAGCACAGGACATGAGTATACCTTGCATTTCGTCTTTATCCTGAATGCAGTTTTAGATGTTGGAGATATGCAGGTATTGTGTCAATGAAATGTCCTGCTGGACTTTTCAGTGATCTTTGATGATTTAAGATAAAGACAAACAACAGCGGTGTTGTGCAAACCAGGCACTACATGTCACACCCTACCTGAGAGCACAGCAGACATTTTCAGCGGGCACTGACATGTCCATGCTATGCTCTGTATGTTGTCTCAGAAGTCTGGTGTCATTATCTGTTCAAAGGAATATACACCTTTTTTTTTCTTCTAATGTGATTTATATGACGTTTTTCTGTCGTATTTGCGTATTCAGGTGGAGGTTAATTATTATTTCAGTTTATTTCATAGGGACAGTGCACCACTAATCACTAATAGAAGTTCAGGAGTCTCGGGTTTGAGAGTCCCCAGACTTACATTAACGGATGGTAGCTAGCCTCAGTTCATACTTATGTTTTATCATTACATTCTGCGTTCTTTTCCAGAGTTTTCAAATGGAAACACTTACTCAGCGGTTAGCAAAAAGCAGTGACATAGGTTAGAGCAGTGATAATATTTATATTAATATTTATCTCTGATGGGGAACTGAAGCCTTTACGTAGCTCTCTTCAAAGTCACAAGAATCCTTTGACAAAAAAAACAAAACAATTTTACCTCGCAGAACACAGGAGTTGCTTGTCTAACGCTGCCTTGATCAGTTAGTTTGTGTTATCGTGTGACTTCTGGACCCAAACTAATGTGGTGTCCACGGCGATAAGAAAAAACAAAAAATGATAACAATAATTATCGCAATATTACTGCGAAAATTGCTAACAAATGTTCAGTAAATCCTCCATATAATTAAACCGACCACGCGCTCGTAGAGTTGTGCACCTTCAATGGTAAGTTAGCACATTAGCATGACTGACTAACCAGCTATTCAATTAGATTGATATGATATAACGTGACTAAACGTAACATGAACGAAAACCTGAGTCACAAAAAGGCACGTTAGGATGGTAAGCAACATGTGAAGCAACATGGAAAAGGAACACTACTGGGAAGCCACAAAATGATAGAGATACCTAAAATAAATAATAATAATAATGATAATAATAAAAAACCTGCCCTTAAACAACACTTAATGCTGTTCTAGAGGTGATTCCAGATTCCTCAGAGCATCTTCTAACCATCTATTCAAATATATTCTCTTTATTGCACAAGAAAATGGATTTGAACCCATTTATCTAGCTGCAACTGCATCACCTAATCCAGGTAGATGGAAACGACATGTCCTGTTTTTTTTGTAAATCACAAGCAAAATATTAACACATTATTATTGTGAAAATATTGAATACTGGAAAGAAGCATCAATTTGTACCAATATAATTTAAATTAGATAAATAAAGCAAGACGAAATATCCACTCCAGCTTCTATCATTCAGTAAAAGAGCTGCAACTTGGGAAATAGGTTAAAAATATTTCTTATCACGGAGCATCCAGATGATTAGACGAATCTTTTGAGGATTCTGGAAATACCTTAAGTGATGTTAAATGGCAAAGACTGACAGTAATCTGCAGATCAAATGTAAGAGCACAAAATACAAAAAACTCCGATACCAACAGGCCACATTCGCCACGGCTCACAGAGAGATGCACACTGGTTCCTGACTATGGTAACACTCACAAAGGCAACACTTTCTGAAAGCTCACTGTCTTGACATCACACTCAACTCTAAAACTGTTCATTTTGAGTCAGGGAAACTGCGGCTGCTCCTTCCAGAAAAGGGACATCCTCATTAAAGTAACACAAACAGTAGAATAACTTGACTAAGCCTACCAGGGGGGCCCGGGCTCAAAGGCAGTTGAGGCACTCATCTTTTAACTTTAACATCATCAACGCTGTCAAACGAGTCCTTTTTAACCAAAGATTTTAAAGACAGTTCCGTTTAATGTTGCCTGAGTCAAAAGTGTGTCGGAGCGACGCAGATGTATTCGGTTTGATGGCAGCACTCTCCAGAGACCTTGGTGTTATTGATTTGAAATCCAACATCTAAGTCAAAGTTTGAATTCAGTCTTTTAAAGAAGAAAGTGAGACTTATTTTTCAGGTTAGCAACATTTTATAGCACAACAATGTCTATTGTCTGGACCAAGGTTCCTTTTCACAAAAGATGGAGACATTTTTGACATTGTTAAAGCTACATTTAGGAGGTATTCAGTGAGTTATCTGTGACCCACATAAAGCTTTAGGAGAAATCTTGAAGTGTTAAAGGTTCAGTGTGTAGGATTAAGGGGGATATATCTGAAGAAACGGTATATAATAAGCATGTTTTCTTCAGTGTATAATCACCTGAAAATAAAATGTGTTTTCGCTGTCTTAGAATGATCTGTTTATATCTTCATAGGGTTCAGGTCCGCGTCCACTAAGATCGCCATGTTGCACCCTCATGTTTCTACAGTAGCCCAGAACAGACAAACCAAACACTGGCTCTAGATGGGGCACACGTCAGCCACCTACTTAGCAGACCCTCTAATAGTTTCATTTGGGGGTCTCATTTGTAAAACAATGTGTAGGATCCACACTAAAAATGTATGTACGGACAAAGGCCAAAAATGTCATGGGCCAAAAAAACATAAGACAATTTCTACAATCGGGCCTCCACCTCACCATCTGCACTGCCAAAGTCCTGTCTCCAAAATGTTTGTAGGCACGGGTCAAAGTTTCTCCCACCAAGTCCATTTTTATAGATAACAAATTTTGTGTGGGAAGTGCCGTACGCCTCTTTCAGGCCTCATTGTGTGCGTACACATTGTCTATAAATGAGACCCCAGGTCCTTTTGTTTCAGAGAGGAAGAGACCGCTGTGAATAATTCAGCTTTCGGTAAAAACCAATGTCTCAATCTTAAATTGTCCGAGAAAAAAGGCGAGCACACATTCACAGGTGCTGGGCTAGCGTCCCATCTCCAACATGCCGAACACTTATTTGTAACATGACATTGCTTTATTGTTTTAGTATTTTAAGTAGTTTAATCAACCGCTAAAAACATCCTGAACCCTCACCTGTATGCCACCTCAAACTGTTTGTTAAAGTACAACATCTGATTACTTCTTCCACCATTGCCTATGAATACTTTGGCATAAGAGCCAACCTGTAGAACTAAGAACAACGAATGAAACAATAAACGTCGAGCTGCAAAAGCTCTGAGGCTGAAAAATACCAAATTCTGCTGAAACTGTCAGACATTCAAAACCAAAATGACTTGATCAGTTGGGGGAAACTGAACAGGTATTATCTTCATTTTGATTCCTTAAAACTGTCATGTCTGGGAGGAGTTTAGCTGGTTGCAACATGCAATCCTCACCACACTGGATGAAATGAATGGCATTTGTTTGGTTTTTGTCCTTTAAGAAAAATGACAGCCTTGAACACAAAGGATGTAATCAGCAGTGAAGACAACAGGCTTAGAGGGTTTCCTTTTCTTAGACATTAAAGTGGATAACATTTAACTTCTTATCTAAAGGAGGAAGAAAGTCATTCAAAACTGTCTTTCCTTGAGGAAGTGTGAAGACACAGTACCTGACATGTGTCTCCTGAAGTGAATGAGGGGTTTAGGTGGAGCCAGGTGTGTCCTGTTTGTGTATTTGTATGTCACAAATCAAGACAGTGATGCTTTTCTGTCTTGTCTTTTGATTTAAACCTGGATTAAAAGTATATTGCAGGCCTGCACTGTAATGTTAGACATCTCAAGTCATATCTACAGACCAGATGCCACAGTTTTCTTTAAGTTAACAGTAAAAGACAATGTGATGAATGTAAGCTGTCGTAAACAAGTCAGTTCATATGTTATGGGGGTTAATTTAATTAACGACAACCCTAAAGCTAGCTAACACTAACTTATCTGACAGTTGTTCCAGTAACGGGACACTTTAGTAAACTGACGCCAAGTTATGAGTCTGCTAAAGTGAAATTCAGCGACATATTTGTCAGCAGACAGTCAGTGTCTCTCTCGTGTTTCTCCGGTGACAATAGCCATGTTTCCATCAGCCTGTTTAGATGCGCAACTAGAAGTATCGCATCGGAAAATTATGATGGAAACGCCAAAATTCGAATTAAAATCCCCTGATTCGCACAAACTAAAATACGCTCGCTTTAGCCGGGATTTGGTTGATTCGAAGAAATGTTGATTCGCAAAATGGGGGATGGAAATAGTTATGTTCGAATTAAGTCTGACGTAGCGCACCTCTCTCCATGGTGGAAGGCGGTAATGCATTTACAAGCTGGTTGCCAACCAACAGAAAACGTAGAAGAAGAAGAATGCAAGACTTGTTTTGTTTCTGGTTCTGCGGAAGTTCGTACATTTAATGGAAACACACAGGATTCGTATTTCTTTTAATGCGCATTTCCCAATGATTCAAATCACTTTTGGATGGAAACATAGCTAGTGTGTCTTCTGCAGTGTCATACTGAGTCCTTAAAGCTGTCATGTCTGGGAGAAGTTTAGCTGGTTGCAACCTGCAATCCTCACCACGCTGGACCTTTAAGCAAGGCACACAAATGCAAACAAAACTTGATAATACATGTAATGCACGGGGTGACATTTTAAACATGGAACACTGCCTCATACCAAGAAATGAATGGGATTTGTTTGGTTTTTGTCCTTTAAGGAAAACTGAGCCAAAGGAGGAACAAAGTCATTGAGAGCTGTCTTTCCCTGGTGAAGTGTAAAGACACATACCTGACATGTGTCTATTGAAGTGAACGGGGAGTTTAAGTGGAGCCAGGTGTGTCCCGTTGGTGCATTTGTATGTCACAAATCAAGTCAGTGATGCTTTTCTGCCTTGTCTTTTGATTTAAACCTGGATTAAAAGTATACTGCAGGCCTGCACTGTCACGTTAGACCTCTCCTATATGACTTTATGGGCCTCAGCAAACATATTTCTGAATTATACTGTCATTTATGAAGCATAATGGGTGCAAAAGTCCAAACAACTGACTCGAAATTAAAGTTTTGTTTGAGTTAATGATACAATAGCGTGATGAAAACTGCTTAAACAACGTGGCGAATCTCAGCTGTCGTAAACATAACGTTATGGAGGTTACTTTAATTAACGACGACGCTAAAGCTAGCTAACATTAACTTAGCTGACAGTTGTTTCTGTGTCGGGACAGTTTGTGAGTTGTGACTCTGCTAAAAGTTAAATTCAGCGACATATTTGTCAGCAGACAGTCGGGGTCTCTCTCTCATGTCTCTCCGGTGACAGTGTGTCTTCCGCATTGCTCAGCAGCAGACCACTTGGCTAAAAACAGACACACAGCAGAGACGCCCAGAAAACTTGACGGTTCACAATGTCTGATATTTTCGCCGCCTGACTGAGCCAAGCTGGGCACAAGCCACCGACAAGTTCGCTTTGTTAGTATCCTCATGTAACATTAGCAGCAGCCAAGGCTACATGCGAGTCCACGCCCTCATTGTGAACTCAGTCCGAGCTACAGTAAAATCCATATCACAGCCCAACAAGGCCGAGCAAACTGGAGACGAGCCGCAGCTCCAACACCGGGTTTACCGGGCATACCTTCACTCACAGCGGGTCAAACGCAGCCGATAGTCGCAGGTATCCCTGGAGCGCCGGGAGAGTCTCGGTAGTTTCGCTTACCTCGCTTTCTAGGAAACCCAGCAGAGGTTCAAATCCCACCAAAAAAAGTGAAACTTCTTGATCCAAATTCTGGGAGAGTTGTAGGCAGTGACGTCACGCTCTGAAATTCCAGCCGTGTGAGGGAGTTGAGAGGTTTGCCCATGTAAGGCAGCAGGCCAGCGGTGACACCGAGCGCCCGGACGGCCTGCTGCTGCCTGCTGCTGCCTGCTCACACGGGATGCATGTATGCAACACGCTAAATGCAGTTTCCCCTTTTCTTTTCTCAGCATTCACTTTACCAGTAAATTATATTTGTCATGGTGTAAATACTCACTGATCTTTACTACGTTGATATCATCACTACATATATGATCATGTCCACCCACTTAATGCGTATTAAAAACTGTTATATTAATCAGCCCAGCAGTAAATATATACTTATATCTGTACATAGAAGTCAAGTGTTTATGTTTACCTTGTCCAGTTTTGTTGTCCTTGCTTTAGTCTGTTTGTGACATGTATGTATATTGACATGGATGGACGGACAGACAGACAGATACTTTTTATATATATTTCTATATATCTGTACATTGAAGTCAAATTCAGTTTATGTTTACCTTGTCCTTCCTTGTTGTTGTCTATTTATGACGTGTGTGTGTATGTGTGTGTATATATATATATAAATATACACACACATACACACACACACACACACACACACACACACATATATATATATGTATGTATGTGTGTGTCATATATTCATATGTCAGCTGTGATAGGCCTCAGCCTCCTGTGAACCCCAGCAGGATGAGCAAGACAGACAGACAGATAGATATAGATAGATAGAGAGACATGTATATTTTTCACACACACACACACACACACACACACACATATATATATATATAGATATAGATATATATAAATAAATGTATATATGTACATATATATATATAAGTGTATATATATATATATATATAGAGAGAGAGAGAGAGAGAGAGAAAGAAAGGAGACTATATGGATAATTTTTAGTGTATATTCATATATGACTTGGGTTGCTGGTTTCGCACTTGAGCAAACTAAAACAACATATCCAGATACATGTATGCCAATGTATGTCATAAAGAGACTTAAATGGGGAAAAACATGAACATCTAACTATTAAATATGTACGCATACACACACACACATATAAATATATATATGCATATGTATAAAAACACTGATCAGCCAAAACATTAAAACCGGTGGTGGGTGAAGTGAATAACATCTCAACTTGTTACAGAGCAATGTTCTGCTGGGAAACCTTTGGTTCTGGCATTCATGTAAATGCTACTTGACGTCCTCCCCCCACCCAAACACCATTGCAGACAAAATAAACCCCCTCATGGTAACAACACCTGTCGATGGCAGTGGCCCCCCACAAAAACTGCTCAGGAAATGACCTGAGGAACGTGACAGAAAGCGCAAGGTGTAAACCTGACCGCCAAATACCCCAGATCCCAACCTGATTGAATATTTGTGGGGCGTGCCGGTACCCCAGAGGTACCCTGATACATGGTGGGTCCTCCTTGTACCGGAATTGGCTCTGACCTGTCAAGGCATGGATCCAGGACCTCTGCAGGGTGTCCTTTGGTGCCGGGCGTTACCATCAGATCTTCTGAGTCCTGTGGGTTGTGAGGTGGAGTAACAACACGTCCCAAAGTTGTTTGATCAGATCGGGATCCAGGGAATATGGAGAACAGGCCGACACCTTGAGCACTTTGCCACGTTCTTCAGGTGAGGAGTGCCATTGCCGTGAGGGGGGTATATGGTCTGCACTGGTGTTTAGGTGGGTGGAGTGTGTCAGGTGGCATCCACATGAATGTCAGAGCCCAAGGTTTCCCAATAGAACACTGCATTGCAAAAAAGATGATCAATGTTGTTCACTTCACCTGTCAGTGGTTTTAATGTTTTGGCTGATCGACCTATATATTTAGTAGTTAGATGTTCATGTTTTTCCCCATTTAAGTATCTGGATATGTTGTTGTAGTTAGCTCAAGTGGGAAGCCAGCAACCCAGTTTAATACATCTATAGAACGTCTACAAAAATGAATTGCTCGGCAACAAGCTCAGGTATCTAATTAAGACAGGCCTTTATTTGTGAAAATGTGTAGCAACACAGGGCAATTGTAGAGTTGTTTGTGTAACATCAACATCACATAACATCAAGCAAACACTTTACAAGTAAATTACATATGTTATAGTCTGCTCACTGCTTTCTTTAACATGTTAATATAATTTCTATCAATATAAAAGTACTGTATATACTGTCATATCCACCTACCTCGTTTATATAAAGCAACCTGTCACACTTATTATCCCAGCACCCTTTGCACTTCACAATTTCATTGTGTTGTTTAAAGACAGCTGGATGGATAGATAGCTGGATAGTACTATTTAGTGTCTTTATTGCACTTTATCACTTTACACTTGTTCACATTTATTCACTCTACCTCCCAGGTAGCCAAAAAGACCTGGCCCAATATCGGCCCACACGCGGGCACGCTGAAAGCAACACCTCGTCCACGTCTGGTCGCCGACTCAGCTGAGACTCAGCATGAAACATGCCCCAGAATTGTGCCAAATGAAGTGTCCCAATTCCAGCTGCAACTCTGCCATCACTGTGCCATTTTCAAAAATGACCTGGCCCAGCACTGGCCCAAACTCGGCACACTGGAGGAAATAAGTCGGGCCACGTCCGGTTGCCGACTCTGCAGAGCCCCAGAATGAATGATGCCCCAGAATCTAGCCAGATAAGCTGGCCCAGTTCTGTGGATGTAGTCATCATGGGATACACAACTTGTATTTATATTTTTCTACTATTGCACTACATGTCTGTGATTACACAATATTTTCATACCTTATCTTGAATCTTGTTCTGTACTTGTTTTTGTATCTTGTTGTTTGCACCTTTTGTTTTGCACCACAACCAGGAAAACAGAATATTGTTCCTCTATATACTGCACTGCCCTGTATATAGATGGATGACAATAAAGTCTCTCTTATCTCATAATTATGCCCACCTGCAAAATGCCAATTTAATAACCATGCAGTGAATAGCCTACAGGTGAGTAAAATATTGTACAGAAATAAAACAGAAACACCTCACAATACATCAACTCAAGCTACAGACTCACAAGTCACAGTAGAACTTAATCAACACTTCTCTGACTGTGTCAGTGCTGAAGCATTATACTGTAAGACTGCACCACGATATTCAATATATAAAAAGTGTTAATGATGTATGTGTCAGTGTCCAAGAAAAGACTCATATAGCGAAGACACACTGAACCACTGAACGCCATTTAATGCAGATTTGAGCTCATATATTATAGACAGGGGAGACGATTTTTTTTGAGTCTTATACTGTATGTGTTTGACTTGTGTCATAAACTTCAGTATTACAGGGCTTTTTTAATGATGTTCTGCTAAACCAGCACATGATAATTGGACACAGATCTCGGAAATTGAAAAGTGCTGACTGAGAAAAAAAACAACAGCGCAGCAAGTGTTTCAGTACTTAACGGAGCACTCATCCAATGAGGTGTGAACTTACACTTGCTGTAATTTAAACCAATTCAAATTTAAAACACTACGTGCTGTCATGCACTGTCTGTCTTCTGTAACCGTGAGAAAGTCCGTGCTTGTTACTGTCTCCACTTCAACTCAGCAGTGTCCCTCCTTTAGTTGCTATAATCTGAGTTTACGGGCTGGTTTGCTGGATAGCTCTGTTCAAATATTACTTGCCACATATTCAAGTATTGAATTAAAGGATGGCAGCGCGGGTGGTTTAAATGTTGGAATCACACAATCATGCAAGAAACAGGCTGTTCATGACAAGTACTGTGTAGACGATATGTCCATCAAACAGCAAAAAAAGGATGTGATTCATTTATTCCATGGTTTGTTTGTTTTATTGGTTTCACTTGGTTTTTTCCCCCTCGAGTTATGGTTTGCATGCACACTGCAAATGTGAACAAGGCCTCACTGCTTGTGCTGTTGTCGTCACATAGTCAATCATTTGAGCCACATTTCAATACATTATGGTTTCTGTGTTAAAGGTTCACAAAATCATTCATTCATTCATCTTCTAACCGCTTCATCCTCTTGGGGGTGGCGGGGGGGCTGGAGCTTATCCCAGCTGACATTGAGCACCCTGGACAGGTCGCCAGACTATCGCAGGGCTGACACATAGAGACAGACAACCATTCACGCTCACATTCACACCTACGGACAATTTAGAGTTATCAATTAACCATGTTGGACCAATGGGCAGGTCCCACAGCTCAGCCGATGAGGGCACCATCAATGGGCCTTGCGTCCGTGAGTAGTTCACACTTCCCTCTGTGCTGCGATACAGTTGGCCGTAGGCATATTTAGAGACAATAGGCCCCAGGGCACGGATTTGCAAAAGACTCCACCACCTCTCCTACACAGAAGCGAGATCTTATCGTAGTTTAGCCTCTGTTTTTCTGGTTGGGTTAGTGTTAGAAGTAGTTTTGTAGCATTTATGCATCTTTTTGTTGTGTTTTGTCTCGTCCTGGTCATTTCGTGAGTGGTCATTTACCCCAGTCTGTACTTTTCCTCTCTTTTGATCATTTTAGCCCCATTTCCACCAAACACTTTCAGCATGGTACCTTTGAAACCAAAAGTAACCCTTTAACGTTTCCAGCACAACAGTAGCCTTAAATGTGGGCGGGGTAGTTGTCACTCACTGCTCCGTCCAGCACTCGCTGTATTTCCTCATCAGCAGTGACACAGATGGAAGCCTGCACCTCGTTTATCGTCCACAGAACGAGGCTGCACGACGACATTTTCAGAACAAAATAGAACAGGCTGCAGTGAGAGTCTCTCTCACTTTAAAAGTCGCCGGCAGTTGGCCCAATGTTAAATATTTTTTTTACTTTTCTACAGCTGCTGTGAGAGGCAGCAAAACATCCTTTCTTTTTATAGTTACAGTTTACTAATGTATGTCAAACTTGTCAGGTTATGAACAGAGGTTACATAAAACCAGCCACAACTCAGCCCTGAGCAGAGTGACTGTCCCCTATTGACCAATCAACAGACTGCAGTGTTCACAGCTCCACCTTTTAGTACCAGATCTGTGTGCCAGGTACCCCAACAGAGGCGGGACCAAAAATGGGGACAGTACAGAACGGTTCTATTGGTACCATCCACAACTTTTCACAGTGGAAGCAGAAAAAAATGTGTACTGAACTATCTGAATCAAACTGCTTGGTGGAAACAAGGCTTTTGAGTCTTCCTGGTCCCGACCTTGACACTCAGGGCCATGTGGTTGGTGGGTCTAGTTTGTCACCGGGTCATGATTTCTGGAAAGAGACATTGCTGTGGAGTTTTTCAAGTGTATTTTTTTTTTTTGGCACTTTGAGCACCACAAGCTGAGTGCCATCTAGTTCCATTATACTGGAGAGAAGGCAGACATCTCTACAGCTGATACACTCTGCAACTCGCACCAAAATGATCTAGACTGATAAAGACCTTGAAAAATATGTATTTTTGATTTTGGGGGTGATGTTTTCCTTTAAACTGATGGAAGAGCAAAGTATTTCTATGGATCTGAATAGTATGAGCTGAAAGGGCCTCCACAGTCTGCATACTGACTTTTTCATTACACTTATTTTTGAGAATGTAGCGCGAACATTCTCAAAACCTTAATCTTAATAATTACACCTGTGCCTCTCCTGTTATGACATGTCCAGATATCTGCTGTGAAAAAGCTGTGAAAGCACCTTTAATCAATATGTTTTTTACAAAAGACATCTCACATTTTTGGTGAAATGTTCTCCTGATAAAAATGTATTTGAACAATACCTAAAAATGCCCTAATGGCTGAGCTCCTGTGTTCACTCGTTATCCTCAACTTCACTTGAATTCAGAGTTGTTCTGCCGCTTCTCGTTCGTCAAAGCTGTGAAACGTTTCTGATGTTTGCAGCCACTATCAGATGTCCGACGGAGCTCTTGCTTCATGTGGGCTTTACCTGACCTCAGTGCTCTTTGCCATGCAAAGCAGACAATTAGAATGCCTGCTTGTGATTGCATGCAAATACGATAACTGCTTTTTCACCTCTGATTCTCCTCTCATGGTTGTATCACAGCGTTGTCATTCAGAACACTGGCATTGTGTGTGTCATGTGTGCTCATGCAAATACATTCAGATATTGTTGCTTTTATCTCTGGGACGAATGATATAATTACAGATTAGTTGCTATGACTTTAATGAAAATATTTACAACAAATTAAAGATTTGTCATTCTTTTTAAAGGCCAAATGTAAAAAAAAAAAAAAAAAAAAGAATAATTCACTCTGAGCCCTATCTTTTAACCGATAATTCGTACTTTACTGCAACTGATTACATTGTGCTCCAAGCTGTGAATATACTTTTTTTTCACCGTGCATGAGGAAAGCATAAACAGCGTTTGCAGATCGAGCACGCTGATAAAAACCAAACGATTTGAGCTATTTTTGTGTCTTACCCGTGCATCCCCTCGTCTCCAAGTTCCAGGGGCACACTGAAAAAAGGTAATCTCATTTGTAATGTGTGACAGCTTATTTGCAAGTATGTACACTGGCAATTTTTTTCTTAATGGGCCCGCCAGTGATTCTTCTTCCACTGATTTCAAAAAGACACCCTGGAACAGTTTAGACGACACATGCCATCGCCTGTGAACTCAAGTTATCAATCAAGCACCAATTAACATGCTCGGTTAGAGGAAATCAAGGGCTCTTTGATGTTCGGCAGTTAGGCAGTGTAGCTACGCATGTCATTGATATGATGGGTTTCAATTTTATCCTCACTGTACCAAAACATGTGAAAAGAAACGTGCTCACAGGGTCCACCACAACAGATAATTCACACTGGAGATATGTTTGATGTTTGATCTAACTTTGTTGTATTCAACTTCACTCATTTAAATTACAGACGGCCAACATATATATATATATATATATATATATATACGTACGTATATATATATACGTACATATATATAACACTGAAAAATAAAGTCGGAGAAAACAACCTTGCGTGTCATATTTTAGTGTTTCAATTGTTCCAGCATCGGATATCCTGTTTTATTTGCTGGTTGTAACACTGTCTTCTCCCCCACACCACTTCCTCTGAAGTAGGTAAACCTCAAACACTATTCTCAGCAGCTGCACAGTACACATGTGTACTTCCTCATAAAAGTGTTGAGTGAAAGCATGTGTGTGTTTGCACCGACATGCTGATTGAGAAACCCATTGTCTTCTAAATGCAGCTCTTCTTAGTTTCAAAAGGGACCAGTTTTTAGGAATCGATGGCTGACTGTGTCGACATCGTGCAGGTGACCTGAGATGTGAAAGGTTGAGGTTAAAGGGATAGTTCGGATTTTTTCTAAGTGGGGCTGTATGGAGTACTTATACATAGTCAGTGTATTGCCCACAGTAGATGTCAGTCAGCACGCCCTCAGTTCGGAGAAACAGGCTGCTACGCCCCAACCCTGCCCGTTATGAAAAGCAAAGCGCCCCGCCCAGCCCACAAACATCTTAATCAGTGACTCGAAACCGACCCGTTAGCCTGCAAACCAGACCTAAAAGTTTCTACTGATGACCATCGCTAATGACAACCTACTTGCTGTTGGTTCTCTTGTATGTCCTTTCCAGCAATTATCACAATATAAAATGTATGTACACACATAGGAAGACAGCAAGTACTCAGCAATCTTTATTTGCACACCAAGAGCAAAAGCTGCAAAGGCAACCGATTCAATTCATTTTCAATGACCACAGCTGCAAAAGCTGCAAAGTGTCCGTGTTTTGGCGACTAGAGCGTCAGATGAAAGTTGTGAGTCGTGAACTTTATGCAAATTAGCTATGACGCATTTTGGCTGCAAATGACCAGCCACCATTTGGAAAGTAGATGTCCATCGCTTCTGTGGAACCCAGAGAACATCCTCGGAAATTTGAGTTCCTACCACACATTCGTTCCTGAGAAACAAGCTAATAATTGGTATGGCTGAACACCGAGTCCTTTACGATTCGAGCCTGTTTATATATAGGGACAAAAATCAAAAGAAGCAAGTGTGGGTAGCCGTGTCCCGAGTAGTTGGTGAGTTGATATTGAGAAAGAATTTTTTTAACTCGGGGCAAATACATCCATGCTAATATAATGCCTAGCATGCTAATCTCCCTTGTTTCATGTGAATGTGACGATTTCTTTACTCTCGTAGCCTAGCTTTTGGGGCCGGACAGCCGGCAAAGGCACTGTGCTCCAGCCAGTAACCTGCTTTGCGGCTCCTTTAAATTGACAAGTACGATCGAACGTTCAAATGTATGACGTCATGAGCAACTTGAGCTGCCAAAAATATTTTGGACAGCGGTGCTGCTTGGACGGCCTCGGCTGCTTTGCAGCTTTTGCAACCCTTTGTTGTGCACGTACAGGCAGTGATTACATCTTAAGTACGATCTTGAGCACACAGCAGATATCCTTTGTGGTTTGTTTCCATGAGCGCACGTTACAGAAATGCATATTTAGTGTGGACAGAGAGACACTTGCTTGCTGTCAGGACAAAAACAAAATCGGGGAGTGCAGCAAAATGCTGCCTGCCTAGTTTTGTTTATACAGAATGCGCCTTTTTCGGGGCAATGGGGGGCGTGAGCAAGTAACAAAACATGTATCTCAGCGTGTGACGTAAACAGTGGCGTACAATACGTGCCGCGGCTGGTTAGTCCTTCGGTGATGCTCTCATAAGTCGGCCAGTCCTTCACTGTTCCCATCATCTGATGGTTAATGGCCTCTTTGTTTGCGAGGGCAAGGAGGGCGCGCAATTCCTTGTCTCCCCAGTTGCTCATCTTTACAGTGTCTGTCAGGTTTGCATTTCCCTCTTATTACTAGCTGCTCATTCCTGCTATCAGCTGTTTCCTGGGTGCCTCAAACAAAAAACGGTTCAGCCAATATAACTACCCTACGAGGCGGAAAATTGGGCACCTTGGATGAACTCACGAATCCGGCTCTGTGTGTCTAAACACTCGCACCTTGCCTGCAAAACAACCCAACATTCTCCAAAAATCTGGCAGTGTAAAAGGGGCTAGTGTTTGCTATATTAAGACTATTTGTACCTCTTCCTGTCAGACAGCCATTAACAGCGTCAGTTCCCCATCCATGCGTTCGTCAAAGCCACCAGACTCCATTGACAAAAACAGTAATTTTGGCTGACTGAACAAAGGAGCTGCTGGTCTACCGCTGCCTCCATCAGTTAGTTGGTTTGTGTTATTGAGTAACTTTCATGAATCCAAACTAACCCTTTTAAACAGCAAAGTCACACAATAACACAAACAAATACACTGAGCGAAGCAGCAGTAGACCAGCAGCTCCTGTGTATAGCAATATTAAATCAATGTTTTTTTCAATGTAGTCTGGCTTTGAAGAGAGCGATATAACTGCCTCTTTTTCCAGTTATAAATCACTGTCTGACCCTGAAGTGAAGCAGTGAAAATATTCTAAATACAGCATACACTCAAAGAGATACTGATTTTTTTAGGTGGCTAAAATATGTTTTGCTGCCGCCCTTCTCTACAGCAGTACATTGCTTGGCTTCCATGTTGGACTCCAGCCTGCTTTAAACTGGGGACGTGCTGACTGACTGTATTTAATATACTGTCTTTGTGTAAGTAGCCTACCTCAACCCCCATCAAAAAATCTGAACCATCCTTTTAAAGTCATCTGGTGTCTTCCTCTAATCACTGTCAGTAAGCAGGCGAGTCCAGGTGCTTTGCACAAAAACAACACAGAGATCTTTGCAGGGGAAAAAAAACAAAAACAACAAATGTGTGAACCATGTATGCTCTGTTAATTAGAGCTGAGATAGCAGAGATTAGTCTTCAAGCACAACCATATTACAGAGAGTCATGCCAAATAAGGAAAAACAAAAGTAGGAGAGAGGCAGACTCACTACAAAAACAATGTCCCAAAGCTACTAATCAAACAACTCCCAATCTAGATCTAGACCTCAGATTACACTAATGAATTCTAATTCTTATGTTTTAGCATGTAAATATGTATTAAAATGGTAGACAGAGACAATCCCTGCCTACAGCAAAGGTTTAAGCAGAAATCATCTGTACTTGTGAGCTTCACGCTGCACCTTTGAAGCGTTTTTAAAGCAGCAGGATTTTGTCATTGTCGTATCCCAAAATCAGTTTTTTTTGGGAGGCTGCCATTTAACATGGCATTTATTTTTTTTTCAATGAACATTATCAACTTTCTTACCTCTGAGGAAAATGGATTCAGCTGCCTCTGTTCCTCAGCAACAACGGAGTATTGAAACACTTTGTCTGGTTGATGTTATCGACTGAAAAACCTGGACAACACATGCAGCCATCAGGACGCTGTGGTTTCAGTAACAATATAAAGCAAATACCAAAATGAATCTCTGAAGTGTTGATCTTTTCTGAGCCAAAATGGCTAAATGAACCCAACACCTCAAATAATTAAAATTTAAAATGTTTGATTCTTCTGTTAGGTTACTGTATGAAGTGCTGCCTGCAGGCTGAACGGGAAAAATATTTCCGAGTGCTGGATGCAGAGGAGGTCAGTGACATTTCTTGAAATAAAAATCAATTACTTTGCAGTGGCGTTTAATCTCTTTTAACTAGGTATTGTGAGACCATTTAAAGATTTAAAGCTGAGCGAGTTTCTGCTGAACAGTGGCTGCTGCTGACACAAGTGTTCATTTCAGGATAATGAAAAAATGCTGAAATGTAGTGTAACAATAAAGGCAGTATCACGTAAAGACTAAGTCAGTAAACTGGCTCAGGAATGTCAGTTAGACAGCAATAAAGTTGGCTAATGTCAGCTAGCATGAGCCACCGCAAGTGTATTTAAAAGAGCTCTATATATTGTAAACATTGATATAGCAGCAAACAACTATTTGCTATCTAAAGATATAGTGGCGTCGTCAGCAGAGAATGAAGCCACGCTACCTCTCTGTGTGTAAACTGATTGTCTCTGTTTGTTGCTGTGGTCGACAGTCCGGCCATCCATCTATGTTAGTGCGTGTGTGTGTGTGTGTGTGTGTGTGTGTGTGTGTGTGTGTGTGTATCCCACTGGCTAGCTAACTGCCGCTACTCTGCACTGTGTGGACACTGGAGGAAAGCCAGCAGACCCAGCCGACGTCGCTCTGGCCCTGCCCTCCAGATGGACAGACTTGTTAGGGCCGTTTCGTAGTCGACACATGCAACGCGAGCAACGCACTTCCTTTCATAGCCAACATATTGAACGCAAGTGACGCAGGCAACACTTGAAATGCAATACATCGCTCGCGCAATAGGGGGTAGCAAAGTCACCGGTACATTACGACTACCTAGTACTGCTGTAGCTAGCTAATACTGCTATTTTATTAGAGTGCAGGGCACTACAGTAGAACTGTCACATAAATGGGGGTGTGCAGTACGAGTTCGCAAAGTTATTCTTCCTCGCCCCGCATATCTCATACGTGCTTCTTCTGTGAATAACAAAAAGTGGTTAATTTCAAGTACGTCGCTTGCACGTTGCTGCATCGCATATCAAAAAAATGAACACATTTTGAGACGTCTTCAGGCCTTTGCATCAACTATGAAACGTCCCTTACTCTAGGTCATCTATTTTAGCATTAATCCAAGTCAAATTATCAACAGACGGCAGTGTTTTTAATCAATGTTTTAAAGTGGAAATGGACAACCTTTCCGTTTCGGTGGCAGCCAGAAACAAAAATCTGTGATCCATTGTCCATTTGATAATTTAGACAAACACCACGAAACTGTAGTGAAAGTTGCTAAATTCTGTAATGGTTCATGATTAGGTTTGAAAGCAGACAGCGTTAGCTAGCGAGTTAGTGCGCTAGCTAATGGAAAAGTTGTAATACCTCCACTTTAAACAAGCTAAAGTTATCTTAACAACAACGATCTAAATTATAGATTTGTACAACATATAACAGCTGCTCTAAAACACATACATGCGCACGTCTAAAACGGTGGCTCTGAAACTCTGCAGGGGGTTTCTCACTGGCTCAGCTACGTCCACGATGAGAGCCGTGTACAAACAATCTAGACTCAGGTTCAGAATCACAGATATACTCTGTATGCAACCCAATCGCCAGAAAAAATATTAGCATTGTACTTCTCTGTAAATCACACATTCATGTTATTATTATTATTATTGTTATTATTATGAATTTAACTATTTATTTATGAGAGTAAAAATTACATTGCTACTTTCAAAAGTTACACAGTGACGCTTTTTAGACAAGAACATCATGTAAATTACTGATCATTTTCTTCTATGAAACAAATCAATAATCAGTCGGTCAGTCAGTAACTTTATTTTTTTTCTCAATATCTCTCTTGTCCAGGTCCAGAATATTTTGTAATATCTGCTGTCCAAGGTCCCGAAACACTGTTGAAAATTTTCTCTTTTGTTATGTTAGAAAGAAAAAGTTTTGATCCCTGGACTGGCCTCGTCAGAGATAGAGGTATCCTCTGTATGTAGTGCAAAAATGCACACAGAAAAAAAAGACAAAGAGACTGAGAGGAGAGCGTTGCACAGCCTGGACAAGTCAAACAACAAGTTGCTCAACACATTCAAGAAACAATTCCCAGTAGGTTCATCTTCTCCAGCCCAAACTAAAGCTTTGAACTCCCTGTATAAGTTCCTGAAGGTTTGTTTTTCTGCCTAGGAAGCAGAGATCCTAACTGTTTTCTTGTCTGTTCCCATATGAGGGAAAGACGAGTGGACCAGCATCTTCGGACCATAAACTATGCTGACATTCCTGTGCTGCGGAGCTACAAACACACTGTACAGGGGAAACATTCCTAAAATCTGAGGGCTGTATTCTACCTGCAAAGACAGAGGCGATGAATCCCTGCAAAACAGCTTGTAACAATGAATAAAAAATAAAGTGGAAGTTCAGCCTCACTAAAAGATTGTCATCACTTACCTTAAAAGGACAAACTGAAGTTAATTTACCAAAGTATTTTAACAAGATGTCACTGTTTGTTTATCATGTTTTGGTTAGAAAGCCTGCGAAATTTGATAGTTTCCTCCCAGCAACAAACATCATTAATTATTCATACACTGTTTGTCTACAGTGAAAGAACGGCAGAGCTGGAAGTATGCAAAATCAAGTAATTTGCAAAGAATTGATATGACTATACAAAATCAGAAGCAGCGTGTACATTTTTTTAAAAGGCTCGAGTGTAAATGATCATTTCTGAGGAACTAAAGTTGGATAAACAACACATCATTTTACAGACACGAGTTTTTAAATATCTTTTACAAACAGTGCGTTACTTTTGGAGCCAAAATCTGCATTTTAGGTTTCTGTGTAAAAGGTAGCTCATGCTAAGACAGACTTAGTCAAATGGAGAGACAGATACAGCAGCTTGAAGAGAGTTTCAGGAGATTTTTTTTTTTTTACATATAAGGAATATTTGAACCAATGCAATGTAGGAAGTGGCGACCAGGTGGGGCAAAATGGATGTACAGAAGCCAGGGTGTGATGATGTGAGGGTCTGGAAAGGTTTTGGCAGACGGTACCATGCAAGTGTTCCAGTAGCCCAAATTTCCAAAGCCCTGTTATTCCAGAAAATGTCCCACTGGGCCAATTGTCAACTGTCCCAAAAATACCAGGATGTTCTCATGTGCTGCTTCTATGATTTCCTACAAAAAGTAATGCACCGAAATTTCTACATACCCCACGTAATGATGAGCCAGTAATTCATGCATAACTCGTGTATTTTCCAGAGCTTTGAGTAATTTTAAGGTACGTCCTTAGCATGTTTTCCTAAACCTAACCACAGCAACTTTACTTGTTCTTTACTTTACATCAATTACGTAACTTCACATTAAAGATGTAATGTTATTCGTGGGGCGCTAATTTGTAGAACAGTTGCATAAGGAGGTTTTTGTGCCTTAACCTAACCACACATGAACCACAGTGGTGTGGTTTACAGAGACGCACAATGCAAACATTTTTGTTCTGGGATCGGGTTGTCTGACTGCATGTAGTGTGTATTTTCAGAGATAAAGGAGTGAAGCAGTAGGTGTTTGCTTTTGGGAAAGCTGGCTGTTGGGCTTTTAGTCCAATGGGACATTTCAGACTCGAGGGGCTTCGGAAGAATGGGTAGTCCATCTGGCAGACTGAGACATCGACCATTACTGCATCCACAACTTTCAGCTAGTGTGAAAAGTGACAACTCTCACGGCACTTTCAGCAAACGACAGAAGTTCACGGAGTTCCGGAGCTTCACCAGTTTGGACCTCTATCTGGGTCCACACCACCGGAGGCTGTGATTTGCCCTGTAGCCACTGAGGGCCACTGATCTCTTGACACTGCATTACATGATGGCAGCATGTAACGTGTTAAAATGACATGCTGGTGTTACACTGAATTCTGTAACCTGGGATGATTTGTCGTGGCGGTCACACAAATTCCATGGTTCAACATGTTACGCAATTGGCGTGGTGGTTAATGCTACGACCCCACAGGTAGTATAAAGAGCAACAAAGTCAGCAGACGGAGATGGGATGTTGGACAGGTCAAACAAACACAGGACTTTCAGCTAGGAGACTGTGTTTCATGTCCATGTGAGACCACAAGTCATTGTTGACTTGTTTTAATTTTACATCCTTTACATACTTATGCCACGTAATGCGACGTACTGACATAATGTATTATAGTATATATACTTTAATATGTAAGTATATATTTTGATATTAGCTTTATGACAATTTTGGTTATAATATGTTTGGAAGGAATGGGTTAGTTTCTGCTTTTTCTTTCGTGACTGCTAAATAGTCTTGGCTCTTATGTCATGGCTGAGAAGTGGTCAGAGAATTAGACTTACATGACCTTTAAACTCCAAGGAGACGCACACAAGCAAGTTTAGAGCAAAAATTTTGTGGGAAAATCACCTGTATTAATTAAATAGGGCAACAAAAATCTATGTAATCATGTGAATGGTGCCAAAAAGTAAAATATGTTGAGTATTTTTGTGTGAGTGACCGAAGTCCCTTTACTGTCTTCTTCCTGTAGCTGAAATAGTCTGTCGGATCTGAGGTGGATAATCTGGTGAAGTAGAAAAACAAAAACAGTGTAACATGAAATGTGAATTTGATTTTTCTTTGAGTATTTGTTCTTGGAGATATCAACTCTGCAATTGATGATCAGTGTACCAGAATACTGACACAATGAAAAATTGCACCTGAAAACCTCAAAGGCTTTTTATTTCTGATGCTGAAGATCAAACTCTGTGAACACACACAGACTTTATAGTGCGTTTGCTGAAGAAAGACAATCCTAGAACGTCTATGACAAAGCTGCCACTTTGAATCATCTGTTATATGTCTCTCCCAGAAGTATATTTTCTCTTCACTCTATAAATGCCAGCTAATGCAAAGCACGAGATTAGGCACTTGTGACCTTTATTAGAGCTGATAGCAGCCGCCATGGATACCGGGGAGCTCCATGTTGGCACAACAAAGGCTAGTAGTGGAGCTAGATTACAGATCTCCGTGATAGCAGGTAAGTGAAAATGACAAGCAAACATTATCCTTTTCTGATGTGATAATTACCTGCAGTCGACTGCCTCAGAAAGGTTATCATATGCACAACGGACCTGGAAACGCTCCAGGAAACTGCACCAACACAATACAGCAGGTTGTTTATCACTCACTGAGGGCTACGTTTTAATTAAATGTTTTTCTTGGAAAAGAAAGTAGGTGTTTAATTCCTCTGCAGACAGTGCAGGGTCACTGTTTTCAACTTCCGAGTTATTTTTCAGACCCTGTTGATATGAATTACTCACTGCAAGGCATGCTGTAGAGTGAATCGTTGATCTTATATTTCCAAGGGAAAGGCCAAGCCAGAAATATGAAGTCTGTCTGGGCTTTAAAGTGAAAATAAACACTTCATGAAATCAAGTTTGCATCTAGAAGGTTGCAACAAAATAAAAAATAAAAAAGGTCCCTTTTAAAGAATTTGGTTTATCCCTCTTTTGTTAATTTGATGCGGGCCGAAATTACATCAGATGACAGCATAATCCGACATCATTATCAACATCAAAATGTGTTTGGCGCTGTTTGGCCCGGGGCCGACGGCAGCCTCTGTAACGGGATGATATGGATTACACTTTGCAAACCGACCTTGCCCCCCTCTCATTTTTTATGCCTGCCAGTCAAACGCAGTGATGACCGCCGTTGCCGAATAAACCCCAAATATCCCTCTGATGATTAAGGTCACTCATACACTGCTCTACAGAAGCCATCCTCTTATAAGCCCCACAGAGCAGGAGAGAGGAGGGTCGATGACTTGGACTCCAGTCAGTCCTGATGTCTTTATTGTCATTCCCCCTCAGCGCTGCCCAGGTTCTCTGTGCCTCGCTGTGGCTGCTGGTGACAGTAAGAGGACAATACAGTAATCAAAGTTTTCCTCTGAGGCGCTGTGACCTGTTGTTGGCTTTCATTTGTGTGTCAGTTCAGAGGTTTAAGCTCCTTCATGAGGAGTTTATCCCTGGATCACAGGGATCTGAGGGCTCACCGGTCATTTGCCGTCACTATCCCAAGAGCTCAGATTGTTAGGGCTGCTTTATTCTGAAATATGATGGAAATGTGTTGGACTAATTTGGCTTTAGCAGGATTGGCTGAATATTAGTCCACTCATCCAATGGATTATCCCATGGCTGCAATGAACATACTGTACAGATCTGTCAAAGGCCCATATAGTATATCTCATTTCCCTCTCGTGTTTGGTTCTTCTTGTGTAAGTGCACATTCTGATGTCTCTTTATTTTCCCGCCATGATGGCAGCGCTCGTCACAGAGCCTGATGCTGACACAGTAAAGCTGTGCAGCATGTAACGCTGTTAATAGCGGGAGCTTTTGGAGTTCTTACCCGCTGAGGTGAGCTTATCTGCACGGACAGCATGTGTATTCATTTAATCTGAGTTCAACATCAGGTGTCGAGAGCGATTACACACTGATACTCTTTTACATTTAAGGTCCAGTGTGTCGGCTTTACAGGGATATAGGGCAGAAATGGAAAATAATATAATAAGCATGTTTTCTTTAGTGTAACGTCACTGGAGAATAAGAATTGTTGTGTTTTGTAACCTTAAAATGAGCCGTGTATATCTACACAGGCAGCGGGTCCTTCGCTACAGAGATCGCCATGTTGCAATGTTTCTACAGTAGCCCAGAACGGACAAACTAAACACTGGCTCTAGATAGAGTCATCCGTATTTAGCATTCCCTTCGCTACAAGCAGTGTCAGGAAAACAGTGATTTAGTCTATGTTTTCACTGGTTTAATTAACCAGATTCTGGTTCTGGACTTTTTACGTCAGCTGCTGTAATCAGCAGTGCCTCTGCGACGAGCCAAACAGCTTTTGAAGAACACTGATTTTTAACATGAAGCTGCTTTATTTAGTGTTTTTAGCAGTTTAAATCACCAAGTTTGTTTTTTTTGGAGAGGAGGAGACCTCTGCAGATAATTCGGCACCTGGTAAAAACCTCCTGAATGTCTGGACCTTAGTTTTCAGAGAGAAGACACAAGCACAGATTAGCAGATGCTAATGGACTATCTCTGACATGCCAAATAGAGTTGGAGAAACACTGATTTTTCACATGAAGCTGCTTTATTCAGTGTTTTTAGCGGTTTAAATCACCAAGTTAATTTCTTTAGGAGAGGAGGATGATTCGGCTCCTGGTAAAAACCTCCTGAACGTCTGGATCTTAAATTATCAGAGAAAAACCATAAGCACAGATTAGCAGGTGCTTTGCTAACAGACTGTCTTTGACAAGGCAGACAGCGTTGGAGAAACATATTTATCACATGAAACTGCTTTATTAAGTGTTTTTACAGGTTTGTCTGCTTGTTTTGGAGAGTAAGAGACCTTTGGGGATAATTCAGCTCCCAGTAAACACTTCTGAACAATGAACACTGAATTCTAACTGGGAGAACACAACACTAGAGTCAACCAAATCCTCCTAAATGTAATATTGTTCCTTGCAGAAAAGTGCATTATCACTGGTGTTTTGTGACCAAAATAATAAAAAAAAATCACATGCATGTACTCTAATTATTTGATATTGCAACAAAGGATTAAAAAATTAATGCAACATTGATATTAGCAGTTTTTCCCCAAATGTTGCTTGACTGTTTTCAGGATTTTCCTCCCTAATTTTCCCTCCAGCAGCCACACTGCTGACCTTCCTATTGGCTGTGCCAGGTTGAAGTGACAGCTGGTGTGATGTAATAACACCCCCTCCACTAGACAAGTTATAAAGAGCAATATCTAGTTCCATGGATTGAGATAAGCTTAGGTAGATTAATGCTCCAGGACACTGAAATGTTTGTTGTATAAAAGCTCTGTTTATAAAACAATGTGTCATTGCCGTATATGAAAAACTCTAATCTGGCAGATGGCCTGAGCTCCAAGAGTTCCTCCACGTTAAAGGCACTGCTAGTCTGCGGTTTGTGCTCCTGTGGCTTAATGGGATTTTAGACTCTTCATTCAAATGAATTATATATAGGAAAACTGGGATTATTTTACAGGCTGTTTAATCTCTTCTTTTTTTTTTCCAAAACTGAGCCTGCCCCACGGTTTTAGCATTCGTGGAAAAGTGGAGCGACTGAGTGCTACAATCAATGAACGCTAGAGTGCAGGCGGCCTATCAGCTCAGAGAGCCAGAGATGCCCTGTGGACCGTTTCACTAACATGAAGCGTGCTCAGTCGACTTGACTCACTTCAGCCCGGCTGCCGTGCCCGCCTTTCCAGAAGCGTTCCCATCCTGCTGAACACTGACAGACATGAGGCTTCACCAGAGCTGCTCCGCCACCGCGAGACACAGACTCGGTGCCCTTTTGCACTGAAGACAGCTTCATCCCTCCAGCTTTAGCTGCCACTCAGGGGGGCGGGGAGGCTCGGGCACCAGTCAGACTCTGCATCCTGGAACATCTAGCTACTTGCCAGAAAAATAAAACTCTGGTGAAAAGAGTAAGGCGGGTTGTGTTGTGCTGTGCTCGGGATCTCACCATAGTCAGGTAGAAAAGTTGATTGATCTCAGTGACTGGCGCAGCTGAAAAGACTTTTGGAACTGCAGAAGAGGCCCCATTGCATCCTGAACTGGGCTTTGAAGTCAAGGCACCTGCACTTCCTCCTGATTCCCACTACAGATCCCATCATGCCTCACTCCTTCCAGCAGAAAAAAGGTGAGACTTCTTTATTCTGTTTCTCAAACTGGCACAACTTACAATGAAAATATTTCAGTGTTGACTAGATAAATGAATGTGAAGAGTAATAACAAATCCTTGAATTAAAAAAATGTTTAAATAAATTAAAAAAAATTGCAGAAGCTTGACATACCAAAGTAGAATGTAATCTTGCAATGCTATATTACCAGTGCTTGTCTTAAATTCTCACAGGGTCACAAGACTTTTTCCAGATAATAAAATGCATTATGAAATGATATTAAAAACTGTGTACAAATATCAAGTTTGCCTTATAAATATATAATTTAAACACATGCAGCACTGCAGTATATTTTGTCCGTATCATGGGACTGGTCATAACATTGTTCACATTCTTTTGTCTTAGAGCAAACTGTGTCCACAGGATGAGTGACAGCAAAAAACATTTATCCACGGACAAAGACCAGAGACACTGACTCGCTAACCCCTGCATTGAAATGACTGATAAATTTCCATACCGCCTTCATGATGCTGCAGCTAATCTCAGAGATCAGATCAATATACTGCTCAATCGCTTGCTCAGTTGCATCATTAACAAGGGCAAGCATGCAAAGTAACATCAACAGGGGTCACGATAAAACAACTGACATCTGATAAGCAAATGGGAGTACCGAGCGCAATAATGTCCTCACAGGTTTATCTACAGGATGTAAAAACATGTAAAGCAGACATTCAGCGTGAGCCAAGAGAGGATCTGAATGATTTCAGAGACATTTCTGAGTCACTTTTGATCTTTGAAGTTGTAACCTTCGAAAAATCTTTTTGCACAGAAGACAAAAACAAAGATAAGTGGTTTAGGTTATGATGTCAAAAATACTTTTTCAAAAGTCTCCAAAAACCTAGAAACAGATGCACAATCTACACCACGGATGCTGAAATTTCGTTGGGTTGATTTTGCACATGTGATCATATCAAGAAGTGCTTGTGGTCTTGTGCACACAGAGTACAAAATATTTCAGCGGATATCAAGAGTGTCTGCATGTGTGTGATGTAGAACAGATAACAATTATGTGTCGAGCACAGGAGGTGTCACTCTGCTTTCTTGCATCAGCACTTCCACCTGGCATTTCCTGGGCGTCACATTTAACTTTTAATGAAAGCACTGAGGGATACAGTAGCTGTTAGCTGTGATACATTAGGAGGAATAAATTGCAATCAAAAGAAACACTTTTCTTTGTTTCAAATGTGCATAAATGCAGATTAATGAGGCCTGATGTTAATATGAGTTGATTTGTTTCTAGCAAACACAAAGAGTGGGAGGTTTTCCAGAATTTAGGAGGAGAGAGTTTCATGTATCAGCTGAAATAAGGGCGTAGGCGCTGACAAGACAAAGAAAATTTATTTAAAAAATTATAGATTTTGAGCGAATCTAACAGAGATTTAGAAGTTAGATTCTAAAAGGAAACATAAAGACATGTTTTTTTTCTGATAAGTGTTCTTTGTCTGCACATTAACAATTTAAATGTACACGAGCATTTAATACATTATGCATATATTTTCCTTGATATTTCACAAAAATACTGGAATTATCTCGTTTTGAATCCATGTCCGTACCCAGAGTTTGAGGGTTGTTTTTTTTTTTTGTGGTAAAGCAGTTGACTTCTGGGTCTTGGTAGGATTGCTTTCATCCTCGCCAATCCCATGTTTCCATGTTGGATTTAAATCCATTTACTGCTTTGGCTGCAGGAAGCCAAAAAAAAAAAAAGCTGACATGAAAATACACCTATATCTAATGGAGTCTGTGAACGTTTGCTGCAGATGGAATCTCGGCTGAAACACACCAAGGGCTAATGCCAGATTTGTAATGAAATTAAAAAAGCTCATCTAGAGTCTGTTTTTGCATTTCTGAAAACAGATTTATAAAGAAACGGCAGTGGCGTCAACCCTGTCGTGTTTGCATGCAGGGAAATAAATAATAAGAACTATAACAATGCTTTACTCAGGATTGCGTTCATATTTTAGGATGTTTCTAACAGAAGCAGCAGAGGCAGAGAGCTGAGGTGGTGGATGTGCTAAGTGCGGCGCCGCTGCTGCTGCTGCTGCTTTGTGCCTGGTTCTTGTTGAACCGTGGCCTGGAGCTAGGTGTGTGTAGTTCCTGTTTAACCAGCCCTGTAGACCAGTATCAGCAGTTGGCATTAGATGCAGGCAGCTACTTTGACCTGGCAGTGGGAGCGATGTAACACAGGAGAATTTGATATTGAAAGCAAAATTGGGCCGGAGTGCAGGGGCGAAAGACAGAGAGAAGCAGAGAGAAAGCGGAGAGCTGCAACAGTTAACTGAGAGAATGACATGAGAGCTGCAGTAACAAAACACTGGCTGCGACTGTGACTATGAGCAGTGACTTTCTACAAACTCTGATCATGTTTTTGCTACAGTGATTCCAGTCAGCATCAGTCCACATGCCAGATTCAATACACAGTGCTTGTGTACAATCTGTCCAGTATATACAATCAGGGCTGGGCGACGTGGAGAAAATTAAATAGTATTCAAACGTGCTCAAAATGTCCCCCACAATGTGCTGATAAAAGGATGCTATGACAGGAAACCACACACTGCCGTCCGAAATCATCAGCAAATGTGGTCATCACAGATAATTTTAACAAATTGACATTTTTGTTTTTAACCAGTTCTTCTGCAGTTCTTTGTGTGGTTTGTGCAATTGACGTTGCGCTCACCAGCAGAAGCAGCTGCTCAACTGCTGTCAAACACTGTACTGTCTCTCTATTTCATTACTTTCAAATGTTTTTAAAAGTGGAAAACTAGAATGTAATTTAAGTGTTAAGTGGGATATAAAATATCTATTGTCAGTGTTTTTGTTAAGTAATTTCTGAGACTTTTCCTGTTCAGCCCTCAATCATTTGGTGGCTCCATGAAATGACACTCAGTCATCAAAACTTTGCGAACTCCTGATCTAAGATTTTTGTTTCCAAATGCTTTAAAATGGTCAGTTTAGCTGTTAAATCTCCAAAAAATTCCCACCATATCCCCATTGAGGGTTGGGTGGCAGAACATGTAGATTGAAAATGGTCCTCTCCAATGTTAAAAAGGTGATTACAGCCCTGGATCATAAACCTCGACATCAATATTGCAACAATATTATAATTTTTATTTGGTTTTCATTGACCTTTATTTAATGTTTCCATAAACACATTACATGTGTATTAAAAGAAATAGTTCCCAGGAAAAACTGTTTTTCATTACAGTCCATGAATCATTATATAGGTCACCTTATCTTGTGGTCTCATTTGGAAAAGTAATGTGGATACGTGTCCTCATATGACGAAGTAGCTCCCCATGAATGGTGTCGTCACATACTTCATGTTAAGTTTCATAGGTTAGGTTTAGGAAATATAGTTTCATAGGTTAGGTTTAGGAAATAAAGTTTCGTAAGTTAGGTTAAGGAAATTAAAGTTTCGTATGTTAGGTTAAGGAAATTTTAGTTTCGTAGGTTAGGTTTAGGAAAATATGGTTTCGTAAGTTAGGTTTAGGAAATTAAAGATACATAAGTCAGGTTTAGGAAATTAAAGTTTTGTAAATTAGGTTTAGGAAATTATGGTTACGTAAGTTACGGTTAGGAAATTAAAGTTACATAGGTTAGGTTTAAGAAATTTAAGTTTCGTAAGTTAGGTTTAGGAAATGAAAGATACATAAGTCAGGTTTAGGAAATTAAAGTTTCGTAAATTGGGTTTAGGAAATTATGGTTTCGTAAGTTAGGGTTAGGAAAAGAAACATGGTGGACGTCGCTCCTTAAACTAACTCAAAGTTCAGTTGGTTTTAACACGGGACACAAACACCCGTCTCGTGGGGGAAAGTCATATCTTTGTTTTACCCATCCATCACACCAATCTGCCTCTTTATGCGGACTTTCGTCCGTTCTTCTTCCTTCTTTACTCCCATTAGCAAACTAGTCAGATAATCACAGCCTTCCTGAGTACGTGGGTTTTGGTACATTTTCGTAGGTATACATACAAACAGTTCATGACAACAGCTTGAAAGCAGATATAATGACTAAACTGAGTGAGGACAAGGGCTGGCACGATATCAGATTTTCACAACACGACCATTGTGGTCAAGCAAGTTCACGATGACAATTCAATATTTGGAAAAAAAGAAGAAGCTATAAGTCAAATCCATATTTAACTTTATTTATTGTACATGCTGTGTCTTGTTTGCCACATTAATTACACTCAAAAAACAACTCATTCAATATTTAAACACTTATTGAATATTGATCATTTACATGACATTATCTATGTATATTATTAACATTATATCAGTACCGATATATCACGACACCCCTCGTAAATGCAGATAATAGAGCAGATAAAACAGTCTGATAAACTCAGAAATGACATCACTTTACTGTAACACTGTACCCACTATCACACACAAACACACTATCCAAAATCCAAGCGATACCTCGTCTCATATCACAATATCGATATAATATAGATGTCCTGCCCTGCATTAACAGTAATGCAAACCAAAGAATTCAAACTGGTCTGGTGGCCTCTACAGTTAACATCACCATAAACATGTTGACATTGGAAGCTTCTGACAGCACAATGGAAATTCAGGAGAAATGTTACCTGTATTGCCTAAACAGTGCAAACGGCACGCTTGAAGTGAAATCTTCACGTGCTGCGTTCTGCACAGAGTTGTGTTTATGTGTGTCACTCCTGCAGCGGATCATCTGAGACCCTGAAGAATCACTGGATGCCGCTTGTAGAGAAAGTGTGACTGTGTTTTCTTGCTTTGTCACCAAAGTGCTGGACAGGGTCCCAATTATGTTCAACCACAGTGTGAAATTATTATGCTGAAACTGTCTGTTGAAGCAGGCATATTTCATAATGCAGATACAACTTATAGGAATGTGACCTTTTGTTATCTGACGCGCTCCAACATGCAGCAGATGAACTTAAACACACCTTAATCATTTTCCTTTTTTTAATATCACTTGATTTTAAAGTGGATGTAGAGCAACACTACAGGACTGTCATAATATATTTTTTAAAGGGATAGTCCTGATTTTTTTGAAGTGGTGTTATATGAGATACTTATCTATAGTCAGTGTATTACCTACAGTAGATGGCAGTCGGCACGCCCCCCAGTTTGGAGAAGCAGGCAGGAGTACCGACATGGAGGCTAAGCAATGTACTGCAGTGGATGGGGGCAGCAGTAAAATGTATCTTAGCTGCCTCAAAAAAAGTTCCAACTAAAAAAATGAATCAGTTTAAGTGTACGCTATGTTTAGAGTATTTCCACTGCTTTACCTTACCATCAGACAGCGACTTGAGACGGGGAACTGAAGCCGTTACATTGCTGTCTTCAAAGCCAGACTCCATTAAGAAAAACAGTAATTTTACATCACTGAACACAGGAGCTGCTGGTCTACCGCTGTCGCGATAATTTAGTTTATTTGTGTTATTGAGTGACTTTTGTGTTTTAAAGGGTTAGCTTTAGCAGCAAAGTTGCATAATAACACAAACTAACTAGCTGATCCAGGCAGGGGTAGACCAGCAGCTCCTGTGTTCAGTGACGTAAAATTACTGTTTTTCTTAATGGAGTCTGGTGGAACTGAAACTTATAAATATAGCTTATGCTTCAACTGATATTGAATTTTTTGTGTAGCTAAATACATCGCAGCATACATACAGTACAGCAGCACATTGTTTAGCTTCCGTGTCGGCACTAAAGCCTGCTTCTCCAAAGTACAGTAGGGGTGTGCCGATGTCACTGGTTAGTACTCTTGCGTTGTGCAGACTAAATGATCACCGACTCTCAGTCACTGTTTGGCTTAAATCCGCATTTATTTCGGCACTAGTGAATATAAGCCTCCACAGCCAGCTACCATTAACAGTGCAGCTCAACATGTACTGAAACAAAATGAAAAAAAAGAAAAGAACATTCGAGGCTTGCCGGATTAGCTGCTAACAAGCTAATAAAGTTACCCACACGGTAACTAACCATAAAAAGCAATTTTGGCAGAGCTGAGCTGAAGTCAGCCTACCACGAGACCAGAGTCAGCAGAGAACTGGGGCGCCTCCGTGAAATCTGCAGTGGTGTTCAAGTACACACACAAACACACACAAAAAGAAATCTCTGTGGTAACTAATACATCACAACAAACAAAATAAGACAGTAAATAACACAATAATGAAACAGGTAAGCTTGTAACAATAAATTAAAATCAGTGCACCTTCCATAATGACACTGACAGCCTGTAATGGTAATTGGAATCACGACTTATTAACTCTGTTACACCGACAGACATGTACGTCACGTCATAATGCGTCATACAACCCAACTTAATTCAATTTGAACTCTCCTGTTGATGCAGTTCAATTGTCAGTGTTTAGGTCAGTTTGCATCCTACTACTGTTTCTCTTTTGCTTTTATATTTCGCCATTAATTGCTTGTGCATCACCTTAAATAACCATTTCAACAGTTAATTCGTCACTTTTAAACCCATTATTTCAAATGTTTATTCTCTCTCGGCTTTATTTAAACTATGTATCTATTATTTTCAGCCAACTATTTTGACTTTCTGTTTGCTCGCTCAGTAAGTACCCTGCGGGCGATCACTCTGGCACAGTATAGGTACATTTGTAAGCAGGAGAATGCACGTTCCTACTGTCTATGAAAAAACAAACAAAAAAACCACCGTGATGTGATGAAGCTGCCTCACAACGCTTCCAACACACACCAGATCTCCTTAGCTTGATACTGACTAATAGGTGTTGTGACAGCAGTGCAGGAAAGGGGGTTGATTCAGACAGATGATTCTTATTGGATCATTATTGAGGGTGGTGCAAAGAAATAAGACCCACTTGTTTACCGTTTGAATCTCTGCACTGAAGCTCCCTATCACTGCGAGTGGATACCTCTGTTAAAATGCCAAGCTGAATCCATGCGGAGACACACAACAAGGCTTTGAAACTAATCTGTGCAGAAGTTGTCCCAAATTTAACAACTCCTCCTCATGTGCTCTTGGAACTCCTGCATTTTGCAGCCCTGGGCATGTGAGAGAAAAGAAGGAAGACAAGAGCAAACAGTCAGATTGTGAAGATTTTGTGAGGATGGTGGTTATTACAGCGCGCTTGTGCTACATATCCTTCGTGTTTTGTGGCAGTAACTGACCCATCATCCAGCAGATGGCACACTGGCAAGGGACTGTTTCTGGTATGCGTGGAAAATTCCATCAAGTTCGACTCTGCAGGCTGCATTCCTGGCTCCTCTCAGCTGGCCTTGAGAAAGTCCTGAATCTACATGCTTTGATTTGACAAAATTGGAATTCTAGCCCACTAACACGCCTCTGCTCTGACTATAACCTTAGCATGTAGCTTGCACAGGCAAGCTGGTGAACTCAAGGTTATCCACACAGGCACTCTGCAGAAACTTACTCCAAAGTTTTTTGGTGTGCGTGTGTGTATTTTCTTTTTGAAATAACTGATAAAGCAGAATAAAAACAGCGTTAAACAAAGCTTTCACGTGTCCAGGGAGTCTCGTTATTGACCACTGGAGCTAAAACACTTGTTCTGCTGTTGCTGTTTTACAATACGTGCATAACTTTGAGCAAAGGGAAACAGTCTTAAATACAGAGCACTGCCAAAATGTTCATACTTACAATTATATTAAGAGCAGCACATAAAATCAAGGGACTCCTTTTAGATAAATGCAAACCTCTCTGAGCTTCTCTATTATTCTCCACTGCTGATAATCTTGTGTGTGTTTAACCTTGTCAAGTGGGATGAAAGCCATCTTTCAACCTGGAGTGTGTAAGTGCAGAGACACGCAGCGGCATTGTTGCAAACAGACACGATTTCACGTCAGAATATAACTTGCCAGTTTGTCTGTTAATTAAAAAAAAAGGCAAGGCAAGCTTCCAAGTAAAGTGCGCTCATCATTACCTGCACATAAAATCTTTTGAAGTGGCATCAATGATTCACTGCATCTATTTATTGCACGTCGTGTTCTTTAACTGACGTTATAAATTATGCATGTCGTTTGTTTCCGATGATCTGCACAAACAGACGATCAAGGAAAAACGTATAAATACATACAATGAGACGAGAGGAACAAATCTTTTTATAGGCGCACTGCAGCCGTGTCACAATTCAGACCTGCAGTAGGAATGGTGTTTGACAAAGGGCGACTTTGTTGTGGACAAAAGAAGGGAAAAAATGCTTCTGGGATGCATGGAGTTAAAAAAGTGAAACTTAACAATATAAAAAGAAATTCTTTTAAAGAAAGGAACTAAAAAGACCTCTGTAGCTAACAGCATTATCTGTTTGGTGTTACAGCTTGGTTGCATCATGCCTCTCAGAACAAAACTCCACACTCACATCTTTGCTGACAATGAACACTGAAGTTGGCAGAAATTTGCTGTGAAACGAGACAAAAGTGTGCAGTTTATGAAAAAAAAAAGTGAGGCAACCTCCGGGCCTCGGGCTTTTGTCAGTGGGCATTTCTATTCAATGACCTATCATGCACCAAGTGTAGGCAATGATACGGCTTAGAGATGTTTCACACTGTGTCAGAAGTGTACAAGCTTTTTTTTTTTTTTTTTTTTTAATGTGCAGCTGTTACTGGCCGGGCAGACTTGAATCACTGTCACAACCTGCTTCGGCTGGGATTGTTTCTGAGCAGCGTGCCGCCTGCACAAAGAGACCAAGACCCAAACGTCATGACCCGTTGTTTAATTATGCAGCCTGAATGGAGATCAAGGATTAACCGATACACTGTTCATAATGTGACAATGTGCCCCGTGTGTCGTTCCTATCAGTTTAGACAGACTGATATCGATCAGCTACCGTCACTCTTTCTCTGTCCTCTGTAAGTGGGTCATTTATTTTTGCTAGGAATTGGTTGAGTAAAAGTTTGCCAAGGATTTGCAGTAATTATCCCATCCTTCTATAGCTGGGCACAGCATGGGGCCTCGGTAAATTACACATCTCTCTCCTAACTCCTGGATGGTTTATGGCCGTGCATTATGCATAACTGCGCTGGAGCGCCTTAAACATCCCCCAAGTGGATTGAAATAAAGTTGACGCTGCTCTTTGTTTGGAGCTCAAGATAGTCTTTATTTGGCAGTGCTGAATCGGAGGTTGCTGTGAACGCGTGCGTCTTAATTATTTTGGAGACTTTTTTTTTTCCTCCCCACCCCCAATGGTTTGTAAACACCTGGAGTGTTTTTAGTAGGTTGCCGGATCCAGATGGGCGGATGCTCGGGCAATCCACAGGGAGATGTGGGTTGCATTAGAGTGGAGGGTGACGTCACGTGAAGGGTTAAAAACAAAACAAAAGAAAGGCATCTGAATCATCAGCAGCCTGACTGATAAGGTAACTCACTGGTGTTAATTAAACCAGGGGTGTAGATTTAGGGTTGAGGGGGGCATGTGCCCTGCAATATTTAGAGCATATGCTTTTATTTTTGACAAGATTAAAGCTTTTCACACCAGAAATTGATGCAGTAAAATTCTCGAGAATGCAGAAAAATGCTCCAAATGTTCTGACAGAGGGCCCCCAAATACCCTGATTGATGTGTGTGTGTGTGTGTGTGTGTGTGTGTGTGTGTGTGTGTGTGTGTGTGTGTGTCCAATATTTAAAAGAAGCCTACGCCCTTGAATTAAACCTCATGTTATCATTATTGTGCAACAACAGGACACAGTTTAAATCTCTCTCAAAACTGTGACTTGTGTAAAATCACAGAAACATCCTCATGTTCATCAAAAGTAAATTAGTTTCACATTAAATCAAGGTAATCTAACTTTAAAATATACTTCACACTTCTCCGTTTGTCAGAGATTCACAATATATTCCTCAATTCCTTGCTCACATGTGTAACGATCAGTAGGTGTAGACATTAAAAGCCTAAATGTGGACGGTTTATCAAAATAAAACTCCAATACAGATTACAAGGCTGTCTGTTCGAACATGGGATGTGTTACTGATTCTTATCATTATTAAAACTGACTACAGCTCACGCTTTAATCTGTGTTTGCCCACTCGTCACAGTGACACGAGTATCAGCTTAATTATTCTAATATTTATCTGATCAGTGCCACAAAAGCATTTAATTCAAACCAGGGGTCTTGTGTTTTATTTCTAATGCTGAAGATATATTTAGAAATGTACACTTTGGTCTAATTAATTGTACAAACTTGTCTTTGTCGTGCTCTATCAGCTCAACAAATGCTGCTTCTGTGCCAAGGGGTGAACGGGATGAGAAAAGACGGGGAAGCCGTGGTTTGGAGTCACCACAAACAAAGTTTCCAAGGTGAGTCACTGACAGTAAACGCTTGCCCACAACTCCTAAAATTAATGCAACTTTTCAGACGCTGTCATAACACCCCCCCCCCACCGAACCAGCCATCACACACCACCTATATGTTAAACTCACACCAGTTCTCATTTCACATCACACAGCTCCCGTCTCCCGCGCCATCGTCTTAAACAAAAAGCCTGACTGTTGCAAACTAAAAGAGCGTGAAGTAAAAACACTAGTGAGCTGAAAAGTACAGAAAAAAAGAGAATAAAGAAAGACTGCGTTTATTCTCACCCAACTCTGAGAAATGATGCAACAGGGAGTACACATGCCTTAAATTAAATGGTAGAGGGGGAGAAAAATCACAGCAATGCATTCAATTAATTTTCCAGGAAACTTTCACTTTGCATTTCAATGAGCAATGTTTGTAAGTGTGCACATCACCTGACGTGGACGGTTTCACAAGCACCCTGACCTTGTTATTAAACCACTAGAAAAGGTGGAAACATTTTAAAAAGAAAATACATGAGAAGAAGTGTGTGTAAAGTGTCTTTTGGAGGATGATAGAGCCTGCTGAGGAGTTACAAAAACACAACATTACAGCAGCAAAGCAGGCATTAAATTGAATGTCTGTAAGAGGCATTTTAAACCACAACACCCTACACATGCTGAATTATAACCAATTAAAGCTTGGTTGCATTTCACTGCGTTACACTTTCATGCAACAAGTTTTCTGTGTTAAGTTAACTACAATTAAATCTGCCACCCGCTGTCTGCAAAAGAAAACCAGCCGCTTTAACACAACACGAGTGTATTAAACCGTTATATGCGCGTATGAGAGTATTAAAAACTCCGGACCATGCACCGACACCAGCTGCAACAATCACATCCACACCACACACCGACTCTGCCTATAGACGTGTGAATAATAAATCTATTAAAGCTTTCCTTTTGCAACAAACCCCCGATGGTGACTTGCAGCATTCTCCATCTATGAAGTCAGCGGACCTGCAGGAAATCTGGCTAGAAAAATACAAAAGAAATGAGAGTGTGTCTCATCGACCTGTCCGTATGGGCCTAATTAAGCTGTCGGTCTGTGTGCTGTACATGTAGGGTCTGTGTGTTAAATGCGACGGACGGCAGCGACACGACACTTCGCCTAAATCATGGAATATAAATTAGTTCTGAGAATTTCGGGGGTTGGGTTTAAGGAACTGGTGACGTGCTGTGACTGCGGACTCAACCAAAAGCAGGGGGGGGTCGCAGCGATATTAAACAATTCCCCGCGTTATTTCGCGAAATAATTCACTTGGCAGAACATCGCATTCGCGCGCTGCTGGCCGTTAAAGTGATTATGTGCGTTACCTGCTAGAATAAGCGCCGTGGAAGTAAGTTGTCGTCGGCACAGAGGGGGGAAACGTCACTCCCCTGCCGCGGCGGAGTGGTACGGTCCCGGGCTCAAATTCCGAGAATTGAGCTCGTCTGATTCTTAGAACTGAGGTTCTTAGAAGTGGTGATGCAAGAAGTTTCTAGGAAAGCGCTACCAGGTGATTTTTTAAATTCCTTTTTTCCTCTAATTTGGCGCGAAGTTGTTATCTACTGTGTGTTGCTGATGTTTTACACTGAGCTATTTGTGCTGTTTTTGACTGTTTTTTGGAGGGGAGACTGTGTATGTGTGTGTGAGTGTGAGTGTGTGTGTGTGTGTGTGTGTGTGTGTGAGGGGCTGCTGGCAGTTTGAACAGTGCAGAGTCGAAACTCTGAAGTGGCTTGTGCAGTGACAGGCAGGCAGGCAGGCAGGCAGCGCGCGGCTCCCTCTCTGACAGATCATCTGCCGCTGCGCTGCGCTGCGCTGCGCTGCGATGGCTGGTTGAAGCCAGCGGGACAGACAGAGAGACAGACAGACAGACAGATAGAGAGAGAGGCAGACAGCGGGCTGACATGCCGCGCTGACACCGAGTCATGTTGTAAAGCTGTAATAACGCTCATGTGCAGATGAAGGGCGAATTACGGTGTTTGTGAGAGCGGTGTGAAGGCGACCTGAAGCCCCGGCTGTGGTGCGCTGTTCCCGGGGAGGACAGTTGGCTGCTCGGCTCTTAAACGCGCTCTGATTTAATAGCCACAGTGTCAACACACAGCCTGTCACACTAACTTTGCTGGCAGCATGGCACCTAGGCTTCAGTTTTTTTTCTAACTTCCGACGGTAATTTGCTCCAATGGAGCGCAAAAGGCTGCGCCGAACAAGCCCTTCTGTTACCGTAATATTGTAGCGGAAACATTAGTGTTGATGGGTGTGTGTGTGTGAGAGAGAGAGAGCGAGAGAGAGTGAGTGAGTGTGTGTGTGTGTGGTTTTTTTTCCACGGTAGACAGAGGCTACAAGAAGACACGTCGTCGCACCAAGTTGTGTTTCCACTGTGACACCGAGATAGCCCTCGTAACAAGTTGGTTTGAAGAGATGCGCTCACAGTTGGCTTCCCTGCAAAGTGTTGCCTCATTTCTGAGTTTCGCTCAGACCGTGTTTGTGCTCAGGGGCAGCTGCAGTCACTCTGCTGAGGCTCATCACATACAGAAAAAAATAAGCGGGATATCTGGGCTGACAAAAATGAGCGTGCTTAGTAAAGTTTTTAAATTCCCTGACAACACTCCTGCTTGTTTGCCAGCGCCGTCAGATCAGAAGATATCAGTCTATTTAGGCTGCATTCTGTCCTGCTTCTATTTTCGGACGTGTCCAGTTACAGACTTCAGTCCTTCACATTCAGTTAAAGATACTGTCGCAAATCCGCGTGCGTGTTATGACAAAGCCAATCTGCCTTGTCTTGATTAAATTGGAGTTTTGAACTGACCCAGAAATGCGCTGCTATATTGGCAGAGCAAAGAGAAAGAAAACACAAAGCGCTGCTGGGCTGTCACAGGTTGGATGAGAGCAAACAGGGGAAAGTGTTACTTGTGTAACCTTGTCAGCTGCACCGGCTTATATTGAAGATTCAATCATGGCGAGGACATCTTGCGGTTGTAATTAAAATGTAGTTTGGGTGTTATTGAGTGACAATAAAAAGTTTGTAGTGATAAGTGAGCTGGAAACTGTTCAGGATTGTTCAGGGTGAAAATCCGACACCGGCGCGCTGAAGGCAGAGACACAAACTTTTCTCTGTGAGACTGAATTCAATAAGAGCGAGCTGATGCTTATTTTAATTTGTAAATAATAAAACCGCTAACTTATCTAAAAAAAAAATAAAAAATAATAATAATAATATTCAAGGCAAGCCATTATTTGAATTGTATTTTACTATTTTTAATATATTAATCAATCAGTGTGAAACAATGTCATTAGTTTTATATTTCCGGAAAAAAATATATTTTTTAAAACCGTTATTACAGACTCATGGATATTTCTGTCCGCCCCAGTCTGTTATATTGTGCTAATTTTTTCCTCTGCCTCATTTGTTATATTAACTTGTCAACCAGTGGTTTCGACAGAGAGAAAGTGAGGGAGAGAGAAATGATTGCAAAGGTAGAAATTTAAATGTCTAGACGGTGTTTATTTAATAAATGGCGCCGCCTTCTGGAGGAACGGCTGCACCTGTTTCTGCCTCAGTGATAAAGACCTTGTGCGGATCATAAATAATTTCAGCCCAATCAATTCATTTAAAGATCACCTGAGCTCCAGTGCTGAAACAGAGGGGTGAATTGTGGCACTGACTCAGCGGGACATTTATTTTTTTTTGGTGTAATAATTTTTATTTTTTATTCTTGCAGAACTTGACAAAATGGCTTGCGCAGCAGACAGCTGCATACAGTTCACACGCCATGCAAGTGATGTCCTGCTCAACCTGAACCGGCTGCGCAGCAGAGACATCCTCACAGATGTCACTATCTTGGTTAACAGACAGCAGTTTCGTGCACACAAGACTGTTCTCATGGCTTGCAGGTGTGTGTTATTCAGGCCAAGTTTTATGAGCCAGTACTCTCCTGCTGTTTGACGGTGAAATGACTGATCTTTGTATGCTCTGTCTGTATCTCTTTCTCTGTTACGTGGCTGCAGTGGGCTGTTTTACACCATCTTTACCGACTCCCACAAGTGCAACCTTAATGCAATCAGTCTGGACCCAAAGGTGGATCCAGAGGGCTTCGCCATCCTGCTGGAGTTTATGTACACGTCCCGTCTCACACTAAAGGAGAGTCTTATTATGGCGATCATGAACACAGCCATCTACCTGCAGATGGACCATGTTGTGGACACCTGCCACAGATTCATCAAATCCAGGTTGGCAGAATAAGGTTCCATTACGTCGGTCAAATTCATCATCATGAGCATCTGTCTCGTTTTTTACCTTCTCATTCTTTCCACAGTGATCCGACTGCCAAGCTGCCCAGAGATGAGTTTTTGGTCAGTCCCTTGGTTTTACCTCAGGATGTCCACGCGTACCGGCCCCATGATGTTGTTGACAGTTTGCACAGCCGTGTAGGTCCGTTCAGGGATGGGAGGCCCTACGGCTCAAACATGTTCAACGGGGTCAGCACCCCCAGCAACTACCATCTCTACGGGCAGTTTCCCATGCCAGGATTCCCTTTCCCTCTCTGCAAGCTGACTGATGCCAAAAACGCTTTTGCTGACCTCTCTAAGAGTGGCATCCACCACAAGCATTGTTCTCCGCATGACAGCGCCAACATCATCAGGGCAGAATACACCAGGGCGGTTGGCACCAGCTCCTCCAGCATTATTCACTCCACCACCTACGCTTCCAGGGAGGTAGGGAGAGACGATGAGATGCGGAAGGAGAGCCACGAGGGGGTCAGCCAGTCTATCGCGCTCGGCACAAGGAAGCGTGCGTTTCCTGTGCTGAACCTCGAGCACCAGAGAGACTCGGGAAAAGATCACGCTCCTCAGGCGGAGGAAGACCTGATCCATCAGCACTACCCCCTGGGAATCTCCTCCGCTGGACGCAAGAGCCTCATGAGCAGCCCGCAGAGCCCCCTCAAATCGGACTGCCAGCCCAACTCCCCAACAGAGTCCAGCAGTAGCAAGAACGCCGGCCTCTCCCAAGCCGCCACAGTGCAAGCTCCGCAAGGGACGCAGGACCCCAAATCTCGCAACTGGAAGAAGTACAAGTTCATCGTGCTGAATCAGAGCGCTAAGGAGGACGAGGTGGGGCTGCGGGATCCCGGGCTTCGGTCACCTCAGCGCCTTGGCCTGCAACCCTACCTCCACCCCAGCGACTCGGAGAACCTGGACCCACAAACCACGAGCAAGAGCAACGATCACAGTGAGGACCTACCTGTGCCCCAGGCGAGTCGTCTCAACAACATCATTAACAGGTGAGGTTTCTGTCACATGCACAGCTGACATGTGAAGCAATTTGCATGACGTCCTGAGAGGATGTGTGGCAGTGTAGGAGGTTAGAGGAATTCATGGCCATGTTTTTATGCTTTTGTCAATCCAGTTTGATGTTCTAGATTTTCAACACTCACCATGATCATTTTTCAAATTAAAAATTTTCAAATATATTTGATTTAAAGTACTTTTTTTTACAACTGATTTGAAGTGTTTGTCTGCGTCTGACTTGGAAGTATTTGTTTTGTGTCTGTAGCGCACTGGAGGGGTCACTGAGGAACGGCGACAGCCACCCTCCGCACTACTTGAGCCGCCTCAACTGCTCATCTTGTGGCACACCGTCCCCACAGCACTCAGAAGTGTGTCCCAACTCCTCCAGGTCCCGTCTATCAGAGGACATGGCAGAGCTGCACTCAGAATACTCCGACTCCAGTTGTGGTGAGTTTACGACTCGTATTCAAGTGTCGGTGACAAATCAAAAAAAAAATTATTTAGGACTAACGGCTCACTAAAATTTCTCCCCTCACAGAAAACGGCACATTCTTCTGTAACGAATGTGACTCCAAGTTTGCCGAGGATGAAGCGCTGAAACAACACATGCTTCAAGTGCACAGCGACAAGCCATACAAGTGTGACCGCTGCCAAGCGGCTTTCCGCTACAAGGGCAACCTCGCCAGCCACAAGACTGTCCACACAGGTACATCAAAGAGACTCGTCTATTGTCTGTCAGATCCTTTGTTGCTCGATTCGCTGCTCGAGTCTAACTTTTTTGATCCCTCTGATTTTGCTTTAATCAGGAGAGAAGCCGTATCGCTGTAATATCTGTGGTGCTCAGTTTAACAGACCAGCTAACCTCAAGACTCACACTCGCATCCACTCAGGAGAGAAGCCATACAAATGTGAGACGTGTGGAGCTCGTTTTGTACAGGTAAGAACACCCTGACATACAATATTTTCTCTCTCTATTGTATATTGGCTAATAGCACTAATACTCAACTCTGAACTGTAACTATGGGCGGGAGTGGTAATTTTCAGCTTAACAGACGTACACATAATTACAGTGAGGAACATCCTCAGGGGTGTTTAGGCTTTTTACGATGAGTGCTAATATGTGTGCTGTCTGAAATGTCTCATTAAAGTGTGTCTGTGGAAAATAACTCATTCCTGGAAGATAGCTTGAAGTTTTTTTTGTCAGTCGGATAATTTGATTTTGGTGCTGATTTTATTTATGTTTTCACGTTTCAGGTTGCTCATCTCCGCGCTCACGTGTTGATCCACACGGGTGAGAAGCCATATCCATGTGAGATCTGTGGAACACGCTTCCGTCACCTGCAGACGCTGAAGAGCCACCTGCGCATACACACGGGAGAAAAGCCCTACCATGTAGGTTCACAAACTGTATTTCACTTCTCAAGGAAAAAAAACAACCATACATTTGCATAACCTTCATAAAATTGCCCGAATTAATTTTGCTTTCTCTTCCAGTGTGAGAAATGCAACTTGCACTTCCGCCACAAGAGTCAGCTGCGGCTGCATCTTCGACAGAAGCACGGCGCCATCACTAACACAAAGATCCAGTACCGTATGTCGACGGCGGACATGCCCACTGACTTGACGAAGGCGTGCTGAGCTGGAAGAAGGGAACAGTTTTAATGGAGGCAATCTTGACCTTGGCATTTAAAGACCCCAACTTGTACAATCATCCAAAATTGTAGTGCCACACTGTGTTCATTAGACAAATAAATTGGCTGCGTACGCCATTCTAAACGGGTTTCCACTACATGTGAACGTAGAGCCACTTATGGCATCTTAGTCACTTTATTGTTTCTATATAGATATGAATATATATATATATATATGTATGTTGGGAGTGTTTCTAAGCTTTGAAGGTACGTATATAAAGCTTTATTTTGTTGAGAAGGATGGAATGTAAACAATCTGTTTTTTGAAAATACAGTATTTTATATCAGAGAACTTACTTTTCTGAAAGTGTTGAAATTTTGATTGACGGGTGGTACATATATTTTAAGATTACGAGATTTGCGGCTGTATAGAGTTGTCTATACATTTTTATGTAGATGTACGTACATGTTGCACCATGTCAAGTTGCCATATTCATGTGAGGTGGGAGGGGAAAAAAAAATGACATAGTAATTGGATTCAGTCAAAACATATCAGATGACTGCTGCTGCTGTCTGATGAGGTTATGCATGAGGTACTCTGCCAGTTGTCAGCGCACATGAAGTGGGCAACTGCATAAATATTGTGACATATTGTGTAATTATATCTGTGGGATTGCTCTCTGCTGGCAGAGCCAATCTTAAGTGTTGAGATGCATTTCAAGGTACTGCTTTGTTATGACCAAGAAAATATTTTGCTTCAAATGTATTTGTATAGATGTGACTTTTGTTTTTGTTCATTTGTTTTCCATAAGTGAAGGTTTACAGTTTTTGGTCATTGTTCTAGCTCCTACAGTAAAGTTGTGTAAGTGTCAAGGTTTTTTGTTTGTACATACACTGTGTATTCAATGTGCCTTTCTCTATGGTGTCTGAATTCCTCTCCATTCAGCCCAGCTCCATCAAGGTACAACTCAAGGACAACACCTGTCCTAACCCCCCCTGTGTGTATGCGAGTGTGTGTGTGTGAGTGAGCGTGTGTATATATTTTTAAATGCTCGTCACCAACCTTAAAACATGCAAATTCATCATTGTAAATCTTCAGGACTTGTTTTTGGATTGGGCTTTTTTAACTGCATTAAAATTATTGTACAATGTTATAGATGTATGAATGTAAAATAAAGGTATTGGATTTCTATGTATTAACACCGGCCTGAGTTTGTTATATTGAGATAAATGACACCGAATACTGGGTGTCCTCTACCAGAAAAAATTTAATCCCATTTCCTGCATATCGACACACATTTAGGGACCTCAGCTACCAAATAAAAATTCAAGAAATAATTAAGTTCACGCTAAATTCTGCCAGAATAAAACTAAATATGCTGCTCATCTGTGGCATTGTGTGGAGTGTGTCAGAGCAAAATCAGCATCTTACTTCACAATCTCAGCCAGGATCCAACAGCTGTCTAACAGAAGCATATTAAACATGATTTTTTTGGTTTAAAAAAAAAAGGTTTTGAAAATGCAGAGGGACAGAAACGGGATATTAGTCCCCACTGGAAATTACACCTCAGCATGGCCATGATAAAACCGAGAGGACATAACTTTTAGATCAAAGACAGCACAATATATAAACTCTTCTCTAAGTGTAAAACCAGTCTGACCAGATCAGAGGATCATAATTTTATTTTTAGTTTTATAAAACTGAATCCACAAAGTACGCTTTACTGTACTTTACTGTAAATAGCAACTAAAAAAAGAGATTCTGCATGATTTCTGCAGCTGTTGACCAAAACTGAATCCAAGAAAAGAGCAGCATCCCGCAACCTTTCATAATCCACATTTGACACACACGCATCTCTTCGCTTTTAGAAAGTGCTGTAAATACTGCAGTAACAGGAAGAAACTACACACAGGGTATCTACAGCTCAGGGCAAATTGGCTTTTGGACTTTTTAAGACTGCTTTATTTGCTTGGAATGAAGCTTGAGACCAATTTAACAACCAAATTTGAAGAGAAAAAAACATGAACTGACTGAATTTTGCACAAATAATTTTTGTAACATAAAACAATGTTTTTGTCTCATGGCAGAGTTATACACCGATCAGCCACAACATTAAACCACTGACAGGTGAAGTGAATAACTTTGATTATTTTGTTCCAATGCATTGTTCTGCTGCGAAACCTTTGGTTCTGGCATTCATGTGGATACCACCTGACATGTTCCACACACTCGAACACCGTTACAGACCAAGTGCCCCCCTCATGGCAACATTGCTCCTCAATGGCAGAAAAAAGCAGAATGCCACACTAGAAAAACTGTTTAGAAATGGCCTGTGGAGCGTGACAAAATGCTCAAGGTGTCGACCTGGCTTCTAAATTTCCCAGGTCCCAATCTGCTCAAGGATTCTTGTGATGTACCCCAGATGTGCCCTAATCCAAGGTGGGGCCTCCTTGGATGGGACTTGGCTCTGACCTGTGGAGGCATGGACATGGATACTGCTCAACTTTACTGTTAACACTGAGGAAATATGGCATTTTAGTTTCATCTCTTATGAGCTGCACTAACAGTCCACAAAGCTGCTTACAAGCCTTACTGCTCACCAACAAGCCATTCACCGCACCACCTTCACTCATTCTGTCACATAAACATTAAAGCAAGCCTACGTAACTTCAGCTGAATAACAGACACTGTGGCCACAAGTGCCACTTCAAGGTTAATGGTAAACAGGAGCACAAGAAGAGAAGCTCAGAGAGTCTGAGAACTGAGTCAGTAGACACACAGCAGTATCTAGCAGAGCTGTACTGAATAGATCGAAGCTTCATTCATAACGCTGACATTCAAATACTACATCAATATTGAAATGCTGCACAGCCTTTTTTTCTCATGTCTAATCATTATGTTTAAACCTGTAATCTCTACAGATCAGGCAACACTAATGTTATATCATTTGTAAAATTAGATTCCAGCGGTGGCTGCTTAGGACTGTTTTGAGAGGCTGATATTTCCAATAGCTCCAGATCAATGTAAAGTCAAATTGTCAAAAAACGTTTTTACTAAACCAAATATTCTGATTCAATCCATATTTGCTGGCATTTAGCCATTTGGCCAGTATTAACAGGGAGGTCTGACGGCAGTTCAGCAGCACCATAAAATACATTGGTTCATTATTGAAGTTGATTAAAAAGACAAACTAATTTCTAAGTCCAGTGTTTAGCACTTACAGGCATCTATTGACCGAAATGGTTAAAAACATTCATAACTGTGTTTTGTGATTGTTGTGTTTTCCTTAGAATGAGCTGTTTATATCTACATACTGAGTGGGTCTCTTCCACAGAGTCCGCCATCTTGTTCTACAGGAGCCCAGACGGACAAAACAACCACTGGCTCCAGATGGGGACATTTGCATTTCTGCGTCAGCCACTGTAGTTCTCCTCCATGCTTGGCACACGGGAAAAGGTTCAGTTGGTTGCTACCTGCAACTAAGGGTGCACGATATTGGAATTTTTGCCGATGTGTAACAACTCATTTGACTGATAAACCCACTTTTTTCCCCACTTAATTTTATGTACCAGGTGGACTCTCATATTTTCTGCAATATGAAGAGGCTCAGTCTGTGAATATCTTTGGAGGCGATCTGTGTTTGTTCCTGACAGCTTGAGGTAAAAACAAAATCCTCCATCAATTACGACCATGTGAACTCGAGCCCCTACACGAATGAAGTGACACAGGAATATGCTTCTATATTATACAACAGGTCTAGGCTGAAAAATATAACGTAGCTTAACAGCGCTAAAACACACAGAGCAATGTCTCTTACCTTTATCATGACGTACAACAGCAAAAGAGGAGAGATAAAGTGGGAGACACCCCTTTACAGGTGGGGTGCCCCCAAAGGTGAACGTAGGGGTACAGAAACTGAGTATCAAACGTTCCACATATTGACTATGGAGGCCTGAGTGTGTCAGGTAATAACAACTGAAACTAATTTTGTGTAATCATAACACTTGATATCTGACTTTGTTACACATATTCCTGCAGTATAATTGACCCTGTTACATTAAGTGATCACCAAATCTCTTCTGAGGTGGATTCATGTTATGCTGCATACTCTTATAGTGACGGCCCACCAGCAGATGGAGACATGAAATACAATGCTTTTCAATGCATGTAATATTCATTCATTGAGCAAAATATGAAAAAGCATGTTGGTCGATTCTGAATTAAAGCAGTTTAAAGCTGATTCAGCTGATTCAGATGCTGTGTCGATACCATCATGCATCCCTATCGCAACCTTACCACTAGATGCCACTAAGTCCTACACAGTAAATCACTTCAAATACAAGATTTAGGATTTTTAAAAGATATTTTGGGTGTTGACATCAAATGCTTCATTCTTTATGAGAAGCTTTAAAAAGAAGACTTTCAGTACAGCCCTAATATCTATCTTTTTTTTAAAAAAAATTCGCCTCTTATTAAACCATTTCAGGGTCCAGTCAGACAACTTTCCAGGCCTTCCATAGGACATTACACCAGAAAACAACATAAAAGTGTGTTCAGTTTGTAATATGGAAGCCAAAATGGACCAATAAAGTACCTGTAAATATAGGTATAAAATTATGGGTAATTAATAAGAAGAATTAAACAATTCTACAGCACATCCAGAGGACACTTTATGGTGCATCATGTCTTCACTATCATCCTCACATATTTTAAGTTATGCTGGTATTCTGATTTTGAACTCGCACAATGAGGCCACAGGGCTTTCATTTTTATTTCCCATGAATTCTGTCATATACAAAATAACTTTCTTCAATATTTTAAAGGCCAAAACTAAAATATTTAAACATTTTTCACGGGTAAAACTACATAAACATCCCTGTAAATGACAATGACATGATCAATATGTAAATAAAATATCTTTTTATTTTGAAATGACATAAAAAAAAAAAAAGAAGTCATAATTTCTTTTAAAGATAAGCAACAGTGCTTGTATTATGCAACAGAAACACTACAACAGATCTTTAACTCTACTGGGCTCAAACGTGAATTTAGGTCTATTTCTTTTAAAACAAAACATAACACAGTATCAAATGAGGCCTCCTGTGCAGCCTGTGAGGTGACGGTCATTTCCAATAATTACCATTTGGAAAATTATTCATCACTAATGTCAGGAATGCAATTAAGCTCTCTGTGAAAGCACAGGAAAATGACCAATACTGCTCAATTACAAGAGCTGCACAAACTGTATCATCTTTAACTCAAAACTACTTATTAACCATCACAAAAAATTCCCCCGCCACCCACTGCCCGCCCCAGTAAACCCCCCCGTCCATCACTGCTTCTGCTGTATTGCTTCTTTTCGCGCAGCGTCTTGCAGGAGCTGAGTGTCCACTTCATCCGCAGGTAGCTGAACGTACCGGACCACAGATCCACGGATGAAACAGTTTTTCACAGACAGCTGAAGCAAATTAAAACAAGACATTGCGGAGTTTGAAGATAAATCGTCATTCAAAGTGTCGGAGACGCTGAAAGAATCAGCTTAAAGAATCTGTCTGATAATTTTTCATCAGATTGCTGATAGTGGAGTTTTTGTGATTCTTTTTTCCTCCCAAAGTGTCTCATTACATGCAACTCTCAATTTATTAACAGCATACAAGTTTCATGGGTGTTTTGTTGACACTGGCTTTACTCTTATTTATTTCGGTCTTGACATCATTAAAACCAAAGATGTATTTAAGCACTTAAGTGGTAACCCTTGTCACAAACTCAGCTTGTAAAGAAAATGATCGTAAAAGTTGTGTTTACAACAAATAAGGACGTATTTCAAGTTTCATGTATAACAGACCTCTGTGTCTGCACCTGAGAGTCTTTAAGTTTCCATGGATCCTCGCATGCACCCGTGTAGGGACTCGCAACACACACATATGTGTATGTGTGTTTATATATACACTTATTTGGGATGTGAGAGAATCCATCATCTTTAGGAGTAATGCTTTCTTGTCTGTAACATCCTCACTTCAAAATCATGACTATAAGCAAATCCCGTAACATTTAGATGAGTCATGAAGTATCAATGTGATAAAACAATATTAAGTTTGTTTTTTGAGCTGTTGAATGGGGCCGGACATTTGTAGATCTCAAACAGAACATCAGGGTTAAGATGGCTGAAATGAAACTAAGTGACAGGTGTGAACTCACCATGTGTGGATATTTCTCTGGATCAGTGACGCTGATGTCTGTGAGCTTGATGTTCAGGTACTAAAAACACAAACAGAGAAGAAGAAGAAGAAGAAGAAGAAGTCACAACTGGGCAGTCGGGTAGGAAATGTAACAGCTGAATGGCTTTGTTTCAAAATAAGGAAATAATAAATCAGGGTTTCCAACCTGGTCGACAGAATGAAGTGTCCCGCAGATGCTGAAAAGAGAAATGTTAACATTAAAATCATCACAGGCACTTATGGACATCCCATCCTTACATCTCATACAAGGAATTTAACCTGTCTTTGCTCTCAGTGTAGAAAGAAACAGGCACACAGCGAAAAACTGAACATAAAGATTTGACTAGCATGTAGAGACGTAAATATAAAAAGTGAGAATAAAAATGTTGACAATAGCACAATGGTGCAAAGTGGTCATGGTGCTGGAATAAATTTCAAAGCTGCTTTACATACATGAGGTATTGGGATGTGACAGGATACTCCGATTAGCAAAACATAAAAACCACTGCAGGGAAGTTCTGCTGGGAAACATTTGGTCCTGGCTTTCATGTGAAGACGCCACCTGACACGCTGCACCCACCCAGTCACCATTACAGACCACCTACATGGCAATGGCACTCTCGTGACAGTGGCCCCCTCAGCAGCCACAAAAACTGCTCAGGAATGGCGCGAGGAGAGTGACCAAGAGCTTAAGGTGTTTATCTTGCCTCCAAATCCCCCAGATCCCAATCTAATCGAGGATTTGTGGGAGATGCTGGCACCCCCGATCCACAGTAGGGCCTCACTGGATCAAACTTAGCTCAGACCTGTGGCTGTCCTGTGGTCTGGCACTGTGTACCAGCTGATGCTCGATCCGATTGGGATCTGGGGAATTTGGAGGCCAGGTCAATATCATTCCTGAGCAGTTTTTGCAGCGTGGCATGGTCCACTGCCATCAGAAGTTTCGTTGCCATGAGGGTGGGTAATTGACCTGCAACAGTGTTTTAGCGAGGTGGAGTGGGTCAAGTGGCAGCCACATGAATCCTGCACTGTTACAAGACGATGGATGTTATTCTTTTTATCCGCCAGTAGTTTCAAAGTTTAGGTTTATATTTATATATCTGACTGATATTTACATGTTTACAGAGTGTAATCATGTAAAAATATATAGTTTACTGGTAAAGTGGAGACTAAAGTGAAGCTGAATGAACCTCTGCTCTAACAATTACACAAGCTGCAACCAAAGGATACCATGTAATGTACAAAACACTGTCATAAATGGCGCTTATATTGTTCAGTTGAGTCTGCAGGTCATTTAATTCTGTTGCAAGTTTGAGCCTGTAATCTACAGCATGTAATTGTGGGTCATCTCTATTAAGTTTGACGTGCTGTAACGTTAAACCACAGCTAAAGTTGGCGCATGTATTGTACAGCTGCCATCATTCACATTCTCCCTCCGCTGCTCCACACACACAGTCTTGTGACTGACTGGATAATGGCGGTTAAATCAAACAGTGTTACACAGTTACCCGGTTTGACAGGCCAGAAGACTCACCTCAGGTCGTTCTTGAGCTCCACCACCACATCCTTCCCCACCAGCGACTTGAAAAACGAGTAGAAAAGCTGGAGAACACAACGACATGTTAACGCTGATGTTAGCATCGAGCTAACTGTGGAGCACGACACAGACAGGGCGCACGTAACCGTCAGTGTGGCGGACATAACGCGGCACAGTGCGCTGTGAGGACTTTGGTACTGAGTCCTCGGATAAAACATCTAATGAAAACCTGAAACAACCTGATACGTTTAAATGTTCAGTTTCTTACCATTGTTGCTGCTGGTCGCTTGTGGTTGTGCGTCGGGTGTTGACGTCGTAGCACAGTGCGTCATATTAGTGCGACGGACGAAGCAGGGTGCAGTAACTCATCAGTTCCACATGAGGGAGCCAGAGGGAGCCATGTGTTTTCACCAGTCACTCAAGAGAGACACGAGGAAAATAATAATAATAATAATAATAATAATAATAATAATAATATATGATGATGATGATGATGGCATGGAGAATGAAAAATGGTGTATAAATAAATAAATAAACATGAAAATAAATAAATAAATCTCCGAGGGGAAATTCAATTTTTCACTCTGTTTGTCAACTGAAAAATTGAATTTCCCTTCCCTTAAAATTAAAAATAAAATAAAATACAGGAATCAATCAAAAAACAAATTAATAAAGGTTGATAAATAAATAAATGTTGAAATGAATATGGAAAAGTAGATTCATGCGTAAATAAATAAATACACAAATACAAATTCACACTTAAACAGGAGAGTAATAAATAAATATCTTAATTTTCTTATTCCTACCTTTTTGCACAACTATATTTATTTCTATATGTATTTCTATGTCTGTGTGTTATAATATAATGTAATAATAATGTCAATTTACAATTATACTGTCACTTATACTTATCAAGGACAAAAATGTACTTAAGAATCAATACTATAAATGAATAAATAAATAAATACAGAGATCAGCACAGGAATAAATAAATGACAAAAGAAAAAATAAATACATAAATAAATACCTCTTTCTTATTTTATGCATTGCTTATTTCAATGTTCCTTTATTCTTTTATTTCTTTATTTTTTATTAAGACTTTTTTTTTGTCCTTCATGTATAATCTCACTATAATTAAATTGTCACTTTACCTTTAAATACTTTACTTATTGTTTAAGAAACTGTTTACACCTCTGTATATACATATTTTTTATTTACCACATTCCTCTTTACACTCAGTTTATTTAACTGTAACACTGTCTACACAATTTATACAAGTTCATTTAAATTTCCTTTATTATGATATTTTTAGAATGAGAATCTGAATTCAGTTTAATCCCAAGAAGGTTTTTACTGACAGTGAATCTGCCTCAGTGTTTGGTGCATATAGTAAACATACTGAGCGGAAATAAAAATAGAATAAAGGCAAAGTACTCCAAAAGTGAAGACCATGAATATAGGGTAGAAATGTGACAATTAATAAAAGGTTTATAACAAATATGTGCAATATTTAGAATAAGAGAGCTGAACAGTTTGGTGCAGGATGTGTGATATATTTAAATTTGCACTATTTTATGTCTTATTTTGTTGGAGGGAGAATGAGACTTTCTTCTCTTCTTGTAAGTGTTGCACATTTAATAAATAAAGAATTTCATCATTACGTGTTTCTCAGACCTGCTGTGCATGTCAGCAAGTTTCTTGATTTGCTGAGTGTAATATTGGAAAACAGCAGGACACTGGATCCTGAGGCACAGGATCAAAAACTAAAGAGGCCCAAAAGGCCTTTGCACCATTTATTATTTACTAGACTTCTGTTTCCCAACCTTCTTTTGGCTTGTGACCCCTTAAAATGAAGCAAAGTCTACTTGCAACCACTGGAGAACTCAGGGGCCCCTCTGCGGTGCCCTTTAAGTGGAAAAAATGCATGCAGTACCATACAGGCTACTCGGCATGCGAGGAAACTTCCTGTGTGCTGGAGCCCTATCGCATGCAGCTGGTGTCCTTTAATCTTTGTCATCCTTGCCCCACAGACAGTCTGAGTGCACCACTGCTTGCAACCCATCATCAGTAGTTACATATGGCTTTAGCTTAGAACAACACGTAACTTTTTATAGGTCTTGACAAGTTAAACCATTGGGTAATTTGTAGGACAAACAGCAAAGCTTGGAGGGACGTCTAAGAAAGATTGATGAAATTTTGTGTAGCAAATGTAAATCTTGATTCCTGTCACTTATCTTTCGGCCCCTCCAAGGGTCCTGACGTTGGGAACCGCTGTACTCGATGATATCTCTGAGAACAGAACTGCTCACGTGCCCAGAATAACCTCCTCAGCCCCTCGGAGGTGTGGTGACTGGGTTACCAATGATCAGGGGGAAACTTTCAAAGTCATTTGATTTAAAGAAGGAAAAAATGTAAATTCAGGAAATATTATGTAGGGAATTCTCTTTAAGAGGTGTTTCTGACTGAACAAAATGAAGAAACACTGGAGTTGACTGTTGTGTATATTTCCAGTACTATCAAGTAGGCCGTCCTCCCGTCCTCTGTGATCTTGTGTCACTGTGCATGCAGTTCTTTCAGGCAACAGCAGATGGAGGCAGATGACTGGAGTGTTGCAGCACTACAGTGGCTACTGCTGCAGACTTTAAAGTGGAAATAGACAAGTTTTTGCATTAACGTAGGGACTGTTTGTTATCTATGAGGAGGAGGTATGTCAAATCATTTTCTAAGCGCTGGGTAGGGACATATTTATGTTGGCAAACTTGGTGGCTGGTTGTATTTTGCATTTATTTTTGCAGCTACTGTAAATGGTAAATGGACTGCACTTGTATAACACTTTTCTTCTGACCACTAACAGCACTTTTACACTACATGACACATCCACCCATTCACACATACACACTCACGTTCATACACTTTTCACTTTATTTACACTTTCACAGACCGTAATCGTGACACATTATGCTGATATTTGAATTTATTTGAGCATTTATTGTACATCTCTTCATGGCAAATATGTTACCGTCTGTGCAACATAATACTGTGCGGTAAACATTCATCAGCTACTGTATGTATAGTGTGAAACTCTACGTGGAAAGTAACAGTTATTTATAAGCAGAGTTTAACTTCAAACCTTCTTTTTAATGCGAGCTTAGCGGTAGTCTGAAAATGTGTTACTAATGTTTTTATCACCTTAAAATAAGAGTTTGACATTTTGGAAAGTGCCCCTTTTTGCTTTGAAGTACATGTGATCGATGCCATGCACGTGTTGGTACTTTTAATGTAGGACTACAACCAGGAGACGTTAGTTTAGTTTAGCATTAAGACAAATGTGATAAACATGTTAATAAATGAGCTTTATGGGTGCTGGTTGCCAGACTTTTGTTCCCTCTGCGCAGAGCCAGGCTAGCTAAGCTAAGCTAACTGGCTGTAGCGTCATATTTGGCATAGAGACGTGAAAGTGGTGTCGCACTTCACCTTTTACTCTCAGTGAGCAAGTGCACAGGCACATTCACCAAAATGTAGAACTCTTCGTTACAAATGAACAGTCCGTCATAAGTGATGCATATTGCAGGGGGAGTGATCGGCTGAGGCTTTTACTGTATTTAAAGTTTCCAAAGATGCAGAGCAGGAAGCTGTACAGTCGTGCTGCAGCCCGGTCTCACTTCACAGAACGGCCCATCTTGGGAACTTCAGGATGCACTAAGGGAAGACAAAGAGTTTACATCATCATATGTTTTATATTTGTTAGATAATATGTTTGTTAGAGGAATGATGTGAACGATAAACGAAAATAGCTGTGAGGCTTTTCCAAACGCACCTCCTTTCTGATGACCAGAGGTCACTTTATCCAGATATTTTCTGTCACTGACTGACTGACCGTCACTGAAGACGATTTACTGTCACTTTAAGTAATTCACACCCCTGTCCAGTTGTTGGCTGTTCATATTGATTAGCTACAGCCTAGTCTTTGATCTCACGGGCCTGACCTCGTTGTCTTGCTGCCTTTACCCATCACGTTGTTTGGTGATATCACTTCATACCGTTGCAAAATGTAACGGCAGCTGAGCGTCTGAAGATTCTTGAACACAACCAATAATAAACACAACCTTGAAATAAATGACAATGAAATGCTATTAAATATGTCTTATTATCATTCTAAAATCAGAATTAAAATGACGGTTAGATAGACTGTGACAAATGTTTACAACCCTGTCAGTCAAAATCACGGACAACAAGAAAGTCGGAGGACCCTGATGCTCTGAGCCGACGGACAGCCGTCAACGGTCAATGTTAGCAGGCTGTTGACGAGCGTCTGTTGTCCTAGTTTTTACAGTGCGTCCTGCACCGTAGTTGGCATGCAGAAGAGAAACGTTCTTTCAGCATAGGGTTGTGCTTTTAAGGTGATAACTAGCTAACTAGCATCTTGAAGAATACACACTACCTCTGCCTGCTGGTATGGAAAGTTAGGCACAGAATGCACATGCAAGTTGGCCCTTGGCTTTCTTTTTTGCAGTTTGTTCAAGTGCAACTTCTTGCCTTAGAAACAGGCAACATGAGGGGATGCAACCCTGGCTTTGGCGCCACTAGTTCTTTGATGTCGGTTTGGTGTGTCTGGACCTTGACAGAACTTCTGTCAATGTCACTGCATGAAAGACGGAAAGCTGTGTGTATTCTGTCTTGTCTCTTGGCCGAGTCATGGCAAAATGTTACAACTCTAAAATCGCCTAATCTGACAGTGACAGAAATGTTATGCAGTCTGAAACAGGCATGAGACTAATGAGTGAGAGTTCTCCTTACTGTCTTTGTGAGGCAGTGGCTGGCCAGGTCTCGCTGGCGGTCTGAGTTTGCAGGGGAGTTCGGAGCTGTCTCTGTAGTCTCTGGGGATCTGGGGCTCCGGCACGCCAGGCCGAGCCTTGCAAGGCAAAGGAGGCCGGTTGTGTGGGGCGCCCCCTTCAGAACGTGAGGGCACCACTGGTTTCTTGTGCGGCAAGGGAAGCAAAGTGATGGGGGCTTGAGGCTGAGGTTTGGTGTCAGAGCAGGTGAAGGAGCGGTTGCGTGGGGTGGGCAGCGGGGGGCGATCAAGGTCTCCGTCTGTTGGTGTGAGGTGGTCCTTCTGCTGGTGCTCTTGGTCCTTGCCCCGTGATTTTCCCATTGAACCGTATAATGGATTGTCGAACATCTCTGACACCTTTTCATCCTCACCCCTAGGAAACAGGAGATTACATTCAGCTTCACGTTCTCTTCAGTCATATCAGCTATGAATGTGTGATGTTTTTCCTTACGTAGCATTTAAGGGTTTTCCTGTGGGACTACGTGTGCCCACATCATAGCCACCCTTCTTGATGTCTTTACAACCTTGTCCGGCGAGTGGAAGATTTTTGGGTGGCATGCTGTAACTCCAACCTTTATCTATCACATTGCCACCTCTGAAGGATACGCCCATGTAACTGGGGTTAGAAATATCATGCGCTTGGGTCATGGAGCCCCTGTCAGCCAGAAGACAGGAAATATCACACCTGGGTGTCATGTTTGAGATATTTTTGAAGTAAGCGAAAGTGAAATTGAAGTGAAAAAAAAAGTCTTACTTGGTCGGGTCACCGCCTTTGACTTTTGAGGTGACAGTGTCATCCCTTTCAACTTTGATGAAATCTGAAAGCAGAGAAAAAGAGGACTTGATGCTACATCAACTGAAACAGAAAGCCTTTAAACCTTATCAGTGCTCTCTTTATAGCCAGACTCCATTGACAAAAACGCTAATTTGACCTCACTCACCACAGAAGCTGCAGGTCTGCCACTGCCTCGTTCAGTCAGGTTGTTTCTGTTTTTGTGTGGCTTTGGTGTTCTAAAGGTTTAGTTTGGATTCACTAAAGCTCTTGTGTGCAGCAAGGTAAAATTAATGTTTTTATCAGTGGGGTCTGGCTTTGAAGAGAACATAGATAAATTCCACTTTTAGTTAATTTCCTCGTCAGAGAGGGCTGCCTGTTTGGGAACCACTGAGCATATTACTGGATAATTCTTACTGCGTGGAGGAGTGGGTCAACATCATAAAGTAGATAGAGACTTAAAGACTTAGTTGATTTACAGACACTGTTGTTATGTTTAGAGCAAAATGCAGTGTTACCAGAACATTTACAAAAGTTGTTATTTGAAAAGAAAAATTCACTTTAAGCACCAGTTTGCACGGACTACATTGTGTATTTCAGTCATGGGCATTAAACTGTGGAATTCTTTACAGAATGATTTAAAGGGTTGTGTAAATATTTTTCAGTTTAGGAAAATGTATAAAGAAAAATGGGACGGTATGGAGTTGTCGTGTAGAGGTTGTTCCCTTGTTGAAGGGGACACTGTGTGTAACTGTAGGTGTTGGTATTAACTGTAAGGGGCTGGTAAAATAATTTTCTTCTCCCTGCTCCTGTTCAGTCATCGAAAGTGTATTAGAAATGTTTTTATGTCTTGTGACTTTGATTGCTGTGTATGGACATGAGTGGAGAAAATAAAATGAAATAAAAGACACTTGGAATATATTGCACAAGCTGTGGGAAAGTTTGTAAATGGATGTTTTGATATAGTTTTGCCATTGTTAAATGCAGACCCCTGTGACTTAAGTTCATCAAAAATTGTCTCAGTTATGGATTCTTCATTCAGCGTGGAGGCATGGAAGAAAAAGTGTTTTTTTTTTTCAATTGAATTCAACGTAACACAGGGTGAGTGAGGGGCTCATTTATGCTCAACGTCTGTACTCTGCCTTCTTTTCATTTGTTTTTCTTCATGTTTTCTGAAAGCTTACTGATACGGATGTGAGCAGTACCAGCGGAAAACGTGGAGGCAGTGTAGTTCAATCCAGATACAACATTTTAAGACAGACATTTTAATAAATGGCCAAACGGAACTTATCAGTCTTCACAAAAATTCTGTCATGGCTTTATTAATACAATGATGTTTATCATCCAGTAGGGCTCTGCCAAACTTTTACTTTTATATTCCACCCTATGCACATATTACATTATATACATAATATGTCAATGTCTGTAGAACAAATTTTGCACCTGTACTTTATCTGTGTGAATATAATGTGGAGTGGACAGTTATTACTATTATTTTTCATTCCTTTTTTTAAATTTTGCTTTTCCTAACCAATGGGTTAAGACATCAGAGTGGATGTCTGCGCTGTTTTCTTTAAATGTTTAGGTCATTTCTGAATATGATATGTATAAATGTACAAATGTTACATCTGGGAAAAAAGGAAATGTATACACTGTGTTGTTGTTGATGAAAACGAAATAAAAATTAGGTTCTTTAAAAAAAAGGTTCATTATGACCTCTTCTACTGTCGCCTCGTTTGTTGTTATGTGAAACTTGTGACTCTGCCCTCTAGCGCCATCTACTGGCTGTATCTATGCCAACATGGAAGTAGAAGGGCAATGATGTTTACAACGAACGCATCTATTTTCATATATATATATATATATATATATGTCATTTGGAGGTGATTTATTCCTTTGAGGTCCCGAGTTTATCTCCAGACTCACCGTATAACTTCTCCGTGGGTTTGCCCTCAGACGTGTGTAACTGGATGCCACCTGTCAAAGTGCCCGTCTTCTCTCCATGGTGAGTCAACGAGATCTGAAACTCTGTGTAGCAGAACTGTGCAGCTCGCAGCGCAACACAACCCTCCCCTTTAGGAAGAAGACACCAGCAAACTGTCAACACTGTTCAGCTAAATACATCCGCATAACATACTGTGTGTAAGTTCGTTACCATACGACTCGTCGCAGTCCGTCGCCTTCACACAGATGAGGATGTGCTGATCCAGAAGGTACTCGGGGTCAGAGATGATCGGGGTGAGCTGCAAAGACAGGAAACACAACGAATGACAACTGGGTCTCAGAACGAGTCATCCTCCATATTGAAAGCTTCGTCCTAACTTTACCTCAACTTGGTTGCCAAACCAAACTTTTATTGACCCATCTGAGTGCTCCCTGTTGTCTCCCTCTGAAGTCTTCACTGTTTCTGTAACATTTGGAGAAATATCTGTTTTGATCATCTCCTAATTTTAAAGCAGAATCCAATGTGATAAATCACACAGACAAAACGTACTCTCCAAGCAGCTGGAATGGTATTCAATGAAGAACTTGGTCTTCGATTTTGTCAACAAGGTGGCCACACAGTTCATGATCTGTATCCCACCCTGAGGTGCACTGCTTGGATCTGAAAATTAAAAAAAAAGATACAGTCCTATTTTAGAGTGTATAACATGAAGTCATCTGCAGTGAGCCGTAGATGGTGATCATACCTTGCTTGGAGACAAATTGTGAGGCGACTCCGACTTCAAATGAGGCGAATAATGGTGAGTGGTCACTCGTCATGATGTCATTGGTGCACCCTGCAAGATGTAAAGTTTGGCTGAATGAATCTGTTCATTGTTCTGAGTTCAGAGGTGTGCCCTCTAGTGGAATCCTCCAGTAACATGAGTGGCAACAATGGCAGCTGTCCGTGCAAACACTTAAAAAGCAAGTATATATCTGGCCTTCCTGGGGAACCAAAGGAAACTAAAAGGGCATTTGGAGTGCGCAGACCTTCACCAAGGCCGAATGTATGGGGTGCCGTTTGTAAAGTGGCTCGCACTGAAATTAACAGCAACATTTTGCCACATTTAGCTTCAAACAATGTTTAAAAAAGTGGTGTGAATTTTTTAAAGTCACTTTTACACATTTACAGCAATATTTGAAATATGTTAAATATAATCTCACAGTTAAATCTAAATATTAAATGGTAAGCCTAAATGTTAAATCTAAGTCTAAATGTTGAATGTTAAACCTAAATGTTAAATCTAACCCTAACCCTAAATCTAAATGTTAAATGTAAATCTAACTGTTAAATCTAAATGTCAAATGTTAAATCTAAATGTTAAATGTAAATCTAACTGTTAAATCTAAATCTAAATATTCAATGTTAAATCTAAATGTTAAATGTTAAACCTTAATGTTAAATCTAACCCTAACCCTAAATCTAAATGTTAAATGTAAATCTAAATCTAAATGTTAAATTTTAAATCTAAATATTAAATCTAAATCTAAATGTCAAATGTTAATCTAACTGTTAAATCTAAATCTAAATCTAAATGTCAAATGTTAAATCTAAATGTTAAATCTAACCGTTAAATCTAAATCTAAATATTAAATGTTAAATCTGAATGTGCTTGGTGAGACTAAATATTTAGCTAATATGCAAATGCACACGGCTGGTAAATGAAACTATCAAAATAAAAGCCCAGGTGGTCAGACTGTGTTTATAGCATCAAATAAGACATTATAACCAAACTAATCTGATAAAATCACTTGAACATACATCAGCGTGATAAGAACTACCTAAAATGACAGAAACCATGTTTGGGGAAATTTTATTTGAGGTTTTGTCTTATCTCACAATAATAACAAAAATAAAAACTGATTTGTTCCACCCTCCCAATAAGTTTCATGAAAATCAGTTCAGCAATTTTCCCATAATCCTGCTGACAAACAAATAAACTGAACTGAAAACATAACCTCCTCAGTGTAGATTTTTATTCAGACATTATCGGGTCTTGTAAAAGCAACCACTACTATAAGTGCTCATTTTGAATTACTCACCGTACGCTTGGCAGACGACATGAACCAGAGGGTATGACTTCCGCAGGACACGATCACACCATGAGGGCAAATTGTATTTTGTCTGTGGAGTTAAAGTCATATATAAATACTGAAACCAACAGGCAGGATTTTAACAGCAATTTAAGCATTAAAATCAGGGGGGAGGTTATTTGTGTAGGTCATGTAATTTCTGACAGAAACATGATCAAACATTCTTGCTGGTATGGATCAATACAGACATCAACATTCACGAGGCTCTTGGTCTCTGTAGATGGGTTGTATCGTACATTTTCTATGAGCCACAGCACATCTTGGACTTTCTGACCTACATCGCTTAAAGCAAAACTCATGTTCCGTGTCAACTGAGAGTTGTGTTTCTGCACCGTGGGGCCCCACAGGAGCCAAACAGGGGAAAGACATCTGACTAAATATAAACGTACCCCCGTGGCCTTGGCCTTTGTGTAGGCATACTTCTCTCTGGTGTCTCTTTCAAAGCGATACGTGGGTGCAAACGTGATTTCCTCTTCATCTACAATCAAAAAAAAATCAAAAATAAAAAGACATGTTTTTATTTTTAAGCATGTTGACAATAAATGAATGCATCAGGTTGAAAAAATCACATGCAGCACAGACTGTAGGACACACACACACACGTTGCTGTGTGTCTGTACTCATCAATATTCTCACCGAAATGCAAGAAGACCCTTCCATCTTTCCTCTCCATGTTGAGCTGGTCTTTAGTGAGGAGCTCCTGGTACTGCTGCTGTTTGATCTTTGTCACAATGTGCTCAGCTTCCTGTGAAGGGAAACAGTGCAGAGAGGTGACTTTTCCTGCCTGAAAGTGTTCGCCGCTGAGAGCTCAGACACCTGACAACCAGCACGCTGTTTGATGCACCGCTCACTGAGTCACAGCTGGATCTGCCAGGTGAATGTCATGACGAGACACTTTTCATAAAAGCAGACACAGATCATATGTTTGTGAATCTGCGTGTTGATTTATAACAAGAGAAGCTCGAAGAATTTGGTCCAAAGTACAAACAGTATGTTGCATTTGCTTGTTCTTGTTTCTATAGCGCAAACTGCATTTAACAACAACTTACTGTAGAAGGGAGTTCAACACGGTAGTTCAAATCACCAAGCCAGAAGAGGTGGGTGAACCGATGCGTGATGTCAAATGGATTGAGCTTCTTATCTCCCAGATTCAGAAATCGCAGGATGTTGGTGTAGTTTTGATTGCGTCTGCAAATACAGCCAAAATTGTAAGACAGGTGCTATATAAACAAAGTTAATTATTATTATTAATATTATCTGACTTTGCAACATCCATGATGACCTCATTATCTTTGTTTCTTAAATAAATGGAGTTCATCAAAATGACACTGTAAAGGTGTTGGGGACAAAAATGTGATTTTCAAAAGTGAAATTTTGGTCGAAACTACACCCTTGGTTATATCCATATATAATGGTATATAATGCATGAATTAATTAATTCCTCCTTATGTATGAAAAAAAAATCTGAATTTGAAGCTGTTGTTGTTTTAACGTGTATTTTTAAGGAGTTTTCCAACATGTCCACTCAGGTAGACAGCCTACGTTAAGAAATAGAAACCAATTTTGAAAACTGATACATTATGTGAAACTATAAAATGATGTTTTTATGTTTTATGAGCTGTTAAACTTGTGTGTGCACATATTTTAACATATTCTAATACTGTTTAATGCAATTCAAAAGTTGCACATGAGTGACATCATGATGAGTGACCTTTTTTGATAGAAAGCCCTCAAGGATTTTCTTCCCTTTCTACTTCCTCCTCCCTCATTCATCTCGTGGCTCTTGATTCTGCAGGGCCGCCCCCTACACTTCCCCCTGTTGAACTGTGCATTTTTTCAATGAACATTTTCTACAAAAACATTGTCAAAATTATTTCAATTGTCTAATCAACCCAGAAAGTCACTGCAGATTAAGTATTTTCAAAACCAACGACGCTGCAGTTTGTAGTTAAAATATTGATGTCCGGTTTAGTGGACAGATGAATAATTGAACGTAAATCAATACTTGTAAATTCTAACAACTGTATTACTCCTTGGATGTTACATGTTTCTTGCAGGGGTCTTCTATTATAAAGGGATTGGCAAGATATTCCTGAGCTGCACATTTGTTGCACTCCATCGGCCATCTTGGTTTTGAGACATTTGTGTTGCCCTTACAACAGCTGGCCAGTGGGTGGCAGTGTGTGTCATGGCACACTAGGGTCCACTGTGGTGGTTTACGTGTGACTGTAACATCGAAACCAGTGCATTAAGAAAATGGGTGTGTGGTAAGCTTGGCTTTGAAAGAGGAATCTGTTGCTCACCTGAGCTTCTTCTCACTTCCAGAGGTCAGGTGACTGTTGACGAAGCCAAATGATGTACCGTTGAACATAAAGGACACTCCCACGGCTCCCTTGTTTCCTAAGACACACACCACAGTGATGTGTTATTGTTCAGTGAACTTTCATGACAGGTCATTAAATGACTTGTGGAGAAGTGGAAGTGCTTACCCAGAGTGTTGGCGATCCCCGTCTTCACACTGTCTGAAAAAACGTGTGAGATCCTGTTTTCATGCTCAGGTTTAGCCAAAACCACAATGCGAATGTTCCACAGAGTGTGGATCGCCACCTGGGTGTTAGAGGATGATGTGATGCGTCACTGCTCGGCACCTGCAGTCAGTTGCAACTGTATGACTTTGAGTCACTCACTTGTTTAAAGCTGATGTTTGTAATTTTCCTCAGGATGCCTTTCACCGTGTCGGCCCACTCCCTTTCACCCAAAGGATCCTCCTGAGTCCCAATGACATAGAAATCGTGCGGGATGTGATCCGCGGTGTCATCTCGTGTTTTCCCTTGGCCCTTACACTGAAACCAGGAGTCGATGTTGTGGGGAGGGCCGGCATTTCCTAAAGGTTTATGGAGAAGTATTTTACTGTAACAGTGCATTATGAGTCATAAATTGATGTTTACTGAGAAGTTATTATTGTTACCCATGTTCCAGGTGCCAACAAACACTGTGATCATGTCAGGCTCTGGCTTTTCAGAGTGTTTGTTCTTCATTTGTTGAAGAAGCTGGCAAAAGCCCTCTCTTTTCTGGTGAGACAATCAGAATTTATCAAACATTTGTATTAAACCATGTTGACAATAGTTTGTTTGAGATTAACAAAACCAATGCTAAGTTTTTCAGAAAAATTAGGACCAAGCCAGTTGATCAGATGTTTGTTACCTTTGTGTCATCGAAGACGAACTCTTTACGCAAAATCTTCTCTTTCTCCGACTCGGCCACAATGACAAGTTTGGCGTGCATTTTCTGGGATTTCACCAACTGCAGGACTGAAAAATGATCACAGTACTTTTATTAAAATGCGACTGCATTGAGAGTTTACAGCAGTTGCTAAAAGAGATGACAGCACTGTCAGTAACTGTATCGATAACAGTGCATGTGTCGTTTTAAAATCGCTCTAACTCAAGAAGACGGTATAGTCCACACAACAACTGCAACAACATCAGTGGCAAATGTTGAGATCATCTTCAGAGTGATTTGATGAGCAATAGAAATACCGACAGCCAACCAAAATCCATCCAAATTTACAGGATGTCACACTCAACATGGCAGATAGACTTACACTGTGAACGAGATGTCTGTAAATCAGTGGATAAATTATTGTGAGCATTAAAATGACTCACTTCACCAGCAGGACTTCATCCAATTGGTCTGATAGCACTTTTTAAGTCTAGAGGACCGGCACGATTTAATGATTTTCACCCCACTCAAGTTAGCAGAGCGCCTGACCGGAAAGTCACTTGAACTGCTGTGGAGAGGGGCACACTGAACAAACTGAAAGCTAAAACAGACAACAGCAGACACCCCCTCCGCAGCCTCATGGAATAGCTGCAGCAGTGGTTTCAGGAGATCCTTCGTCCCCACGGCAAAAAGACAAATGTTTAACACCTCCTGAATCCAGTCACACACACACTCACACACTTCACATTAGCCACAACTAGACTGGACTGTGAAATGGGCAATTTTATTTTGATTTAATTTTAGAGGTGAGGTCACACTTTTAAAATAGCAGTTTTAAAACTACTATTTTAATGGACCCAGGCCCAGCCATTTGCTTTCGCTAAGGATCAAACAAAATGAAAAATTCTCAAATATAACTATAGCTCTCCAAATGGAATATTAACGGAAAATCTTAACCTCCCCTCCTTAACTCAGGAGGAGGCAACCCAATTGGAAGCCCCTTTTACTCTAAATGAGCCTAAAAATGTTATTCTCAGCATTAAAAGAGGGAAATCACCTGGATGGGATGGTATTCCTCCAGAATTTTACACTACATTTTGGGAAGATCTTGGCCAGTATATTTTAGATATGATATTGGCTTCGGTTGAAAACGATTCTTTTCTTAGTGATGTTAATATGGCTCTGGTTGCTGTCCTTCCTAAATCTAAGAAAGACCCTTTATTCTGCAATAAATATAGGCCCTTGAGTATGTTGTGTGCCGAAGTGAAAGCATATGCCAAAGTGTCAAGAATTGAGCCCCATTTAAACAAGCTAGTACATCAGGACCTGATATCGGATCTTTATTGCTATGTATTGGCATTGTCCAGGAGTTGTAATTTTTTGGAAAATGATATCGTCTACATTGTCAGAGCTTCTTGATGTTGAAATTCCTTATTGTTCTAAATTGTTTTTACTGAATGACACCTCTGCCTTAACTCTATCTAGTTGTCACAAGCCTGTTTTATTTGCTGCTCTGACAGCTGCCAAAAAGATGCTAGCACTTCGCTGGCAACTGCCTCACCTTCTCTCTCAGATTCATTGAGTGAATTCTTTATTAGACATTGCTTACATGGAACTGTCAGTAACAAAGATGCACAATGCCAAGCAAGCCATTATCTTTTTCTATAGAGAGAATCAAGATCATCTTGTGTGCGCAAAATGGTTTCTAGAGCTCTTTGCATTTTTATTTTTATTCATCTATTGATTTTATTTATTTATTTTTTGGTATGTGTGCACCTGCACCCGTTGACTAACTGATAATTATATTTGGTAACTATCATGAGATGATTGCAACCTCACAATGTCTTAAACCTGTCTGTATGTGTTACATCTTTAGCCGCTTGAGGGCGGGTGGGGGATGGGGGGAGGGCTGTCTGTTTTGTTTTGTTTTTTCATTTGTGCATTTGTTTTATGTATTTGAATTGAAACTTCAACAAAAAAAAAGAAAAGAAAAAAGGTGTGAGGTGAGGTGAGCTCACACTTTTCTGGCTCCTTGTGCCACTGAGTAGATTTTATGGCAATGAATGGAGCCCCACCTCAAACTCGGCATCTAGTTCTCTTTGCACATCGGTACCTTGAACTTGATGCTACCGTCAGCATGCCAAAGTGCTCACAATAAGTTAGAACATGATGATGGTGCAAAATGATTTGAAAATGAAGGGATAATCAAAGTTATTACAACTTTTCCTCAGGAAGTTATAAATGTCTGTACCAAATTTTACATCAATCCATCCAAAAGTAACCAAAAATGTTAAAAGTCAAATTCATCCTCTGGGGACCATTAATGACCAACAACAACATTTCTTGGCAGTCTATCCAATAATTGTTGGGATATTTGATTTCTTACTTTTGTTGTGAACAAAGAATTTGTCATCAGGGCCATCCACTGACTTCTTTAAGAAGAGCTTTCCACTTTCAACATCCACTTTCAGGAACATCTTTGTGGAAATACCCAAAGATTCTTGCTTGACCTGCAAGTGAAAGAGGAAACAGGTCAAATAAAACAACAAAGCTCCAGACATTTTACATCATTTCATCTTCCTGCGTTGTAATACAGCAACTAATTTAGAGAAGCACCTCAAACGTAACGAGCGGTATAAGAGATTTCCTGTGACCTCCTTCATATCCAACAGACTCAAGCAGAGAGCTTTTTGCCTGGAAGAAAAGGAAAAAGAGAAGACTTGTATCATCTGTAAATGACTTCAACTGTTAGTCAATAACCCAGATTGTTCACGGTCAGCCAGTAAAATGAGTCACTTTACCTTATCTTCTATTGCGTAGAGCAGCTTTGTCAGCTGCTCAAGCCTGTTAGATACACACTGACCTGAATCACCAGACATCTGAAAGTAAAGGAAATAATACACAGTGAGAAGGGCTTTTTGTGTGAGTTTATATTGCTGCAAAGGATCAAGGGTGCCACCCACTTGCTTTGGATATTGTCCAAGCCCTGGGGAGAGCTGTTGGTCCAACGCTCTGTGAAAGACCTCGAGAACCGGCAGGACGCGGGAAATTTCACTGTCTCACAAAAAAGGTCAGAGCATGGTTATATAAGCCCTCCACACTGTGGTCTGTAGAATATATTCTGGTAACTATACCTGTTTAGATTCTTGCAGATTGCCATCGTTAGCTTCTTCAGCCCGGGGAGGTGAGGGTAACCGTACTGTACTTGCTCAGCATCCGAGCAGATTGTGGTCCTGAAGTATTCTTGGAGAGCCATTTGATGGTCCTCTGGTATTCTGGAAACATGAAAGACAGCAGCAAATTGTTGTCTCATTACTCATTCATGAGTACATGTATTACAAATAAATTCTGTAAAATCTTTTTGCTGACTTATGAGAACTGCGTGGTGTTTTTCCCCTGTGGATGTCATTATTTTTGCCCCTTAAGAATCATCTTAAACATGAAGCCATTTGTAGGGTTCGGGTTTTTTTTTTCCATTTCCAGTTTCTTTCACCCATTTGGGGTGGGTCGCCGTGGGAGCAGGATGACCAAGTCATTCCAGACGCCAATCTCCCCAGTGTTTTCCAGCTCCTCCTGGGGATCCCAAGGCATTACAAGGCCAGATACATAATCCCTCCTACGTATTCTGGTTCTGCCCCATAAACTGCAAAAAAATATAGGATGTAGCTACCCTGACATCATTCGCTGATTTAAGGAATCCTGTTCGGAAGACTTGAGGTCGGCATTTTGGCCGTCGCCTATCTTGGTTTTTGGAGATAGAAGTGACCATATTTGGGTAAGAGGCTGGCTCAGTGCAACCTGTCACTCAAAGTGACCTGTCCTTAATTATGTATAACTTTAGGCTTTAAGAAACTGTAAATGGGTGAGTTAGATAACAATTAACCCCCCTCAGTTATCATGAACGGGTAAATGAATTATGGGGACCAAAACCACTTTTTACACCAAGCTGTGAACATGTTGATTTCAGTTGTAAAGTTGGGCATTTTAACATAAAGTTCTATGGGGATTGACTGACTGATTGACTGGCTGGAGTCAGCCTCAAGAGGTTGATCAAAGAACTGCAGTTTTTGGCTTCATTTTTCAGGCCTGGAGGCTGCTGCTTGTTCTAACCTGGAGCCTCCTACCAGTTGGATGCACCCAGAAAACGGGAGATGATCAGGAGGCATCCTGATTAGACGCCTGAACCACCTCAGCTGGCCCCTTTCAGTGCAAGGGAGCAGCAGTTCAACTCCGAGCTCCTCGCCCTATGTCTCGGGCTGAGCCCAGCCAGCCTATGGAGTAACTCATTTCGGAGGCTTGTATCCACAATCTCATTCTTTCACTTACTACCCAAAGCTCATGACTATAGCTGGGGATCGGAACGTAGATGGACCAATAAGCTGCCTCTTCACCAACATGGTCCGATCTAGCACCCACAACACTACTGATGGTGCACCAACCCTCCTTTCCATCTCATGCTCCATTTTACCCTCACTCGTGATCAAAATACAGTATTTGATCGACGTTATGCCAAATGTCAGGAGTCTAATATTATCAGAATCTGAGATATAGCAAGTATGGCAAGCCAAGGCTGCAGTTTGTTGCCATTTGAAATACCAAACTGAAGGGGTGTAGATTTCAGGGGCGATGCAGGGGACATATTCCCCTTAATATTTAGAACATGTGCAATAGTTCCTGCCAGGAAAATGATGAAAGTGACAGAGGACTTTTTTCTGACAAAATTAAAGACATTTACACCATATGTTGATACAGAGAATGCACAAATTGGTGCATTAAATATCACCAGAATGGCCCATGTCAAGCTAAGCACATCACTGTGTCAAATCACTGCCCATAATGGCAGGAATTATCACATTGAACATCACTGCCAGTCTGATATCAGAAACTTTGCATGATGAATGATCTGACTGTGTTGCATCAGTGCAAATTTGACAAATGTGAGCATACGTGGACAAGTCCATATACTGCAGTCTCATCAGGTAGATGTCCGATAAGGACTTGCAGGCCTGTTCAGAAGACTGTCTTTGAGGCTCGCTGTCTTTCACATCATTGCCCATGAAGTTTCTGGGCGGAAGCTGCGGAGGGAGATTATTGGATTCTGCAGGACAGAGATGTTCAGGTTGTTTAGGAATTTAAAAAAAAATCTTTAACAGGCACATTTTTACATTATAGCCACTAGTCATATGAAGTGAAGCTGTCTGACCTGGCTCTTCGTCCACCTCCTCCTCCCTCTGGACGGGGTACTGCAGATGTGTGACAAGACCCATGTTGGGGTTGTAGTACGCCTCCACCAGCTCCGGCAGCATGGAGAAGAACCTGATAGGAACTCCTTCAGATGCCTGAAGAGCAGATTACAGCAGACACATCATTGTCCTTTAGCAGTACTGAGTTCTGTGGTGTTGTTTTCTTGAAGACCTTTGTTTTCTTGTTACCCAACCAGGTGACATAATCTTTCGGCCTTACTTCCCCTGTGATGTCAGACACGTCTACTTGTACCGTCTGTGGCTTCCTCCATCAGACTACAGCTGCATTCATATCATCAGCTAAGTTCCCTCAGCAGCTGTGTCTGGCCATTTTAAGAGTTTCAAAAGATTTAACTGTTTTGTTTTTTTTTTTTAAAAATTGTAGTTCCTTTATTTAGTTTTTCTCATGAGCTTGCTGATCTTTGGCTTTTATATTGCTTCAAACACAAGTGTTAGACCCATTTTATGGCAAACCAGCTCTGATCTCATGCCTGTTTTAAAATTTTATAATGAGTTGCAGCTATTACAAATTAAGTGATCCAGCTACTATCTCGCAAATATAACTGTTGTTGTCACTGTACTTACTTTAACTCTGCATCGTACTTAGCTCCTGCTTGTGTTGGAATAATAAAGTACAAATACTTTAAACCTGCCTGCATAGCACGCACATGCATGTGGAGAGATTTATTAGTTTGAGGATACAAATGACAAATATTTACTTCTAAATACCCTCTGGAGGCACAATCAGAAGTCTGCAGAAACTTGACCGCATGTTACAGCTTAAACAGCTGTATATTTCTGCCTGTACTTGCACCTCCTGTGAGCAGGAAACAGACCTATTTTGCCTGACATTTACAATAAGTCATGAATATATCATGAGGACCTGCATTTGACTTAAAGTGAAAGCGCAGATTTATTATTAGACGAACAAAAATCTAGCACGCTTGTACTTCATACCAAGCCCTGGTACTCACACATTTACCATGTGCTTGTCCATTTTCTAAAACCGAGCTTCACAAAATATGCAGGCCCCTTTTTATGGTAAATGTACATTTTCCCATATGATACACTTTATTTATCTTCAACTCTACGCTGACGATACTCAGTAATATCTGCATATATTAACTCACAAGCACCAGCTTTCACTTCCTCCCGGTGAATATATGGTAATCATGTTTTAATTATTTTCCAAAGGTAACAACGGACAGATCTCAAGGCAATAAAGCCTCTCCTGATCTGCAGACTAAAGTCCCCTTTGCTTTTATTGTTCCCAAAAACATTACTGCCATTTTCTTTAATTCCTGCCTCAGTCAAAAGTCGTCCTCGTGCCTCGTGGAGTCACTCCTTAGCAGTCACTAATCGCTTATAAAACACGGCTACAATGACTCATAGCTGCTAGATCTTCCCTGGCTCTTCAGTCTGAATGCAAAAACACGATTAGGCATTTAACAGAACAGCTAAAAAAAAAAATACACACACATGGAATCTGTATTTTAGAAAATTATTAATGCCAAGTTCTTACACATTGTGAGGTTTAGCTTTTCTCATGGAATTTACTGAAGTGTCATCAACATAATAAGATCATACTACAGACACTATAATTCAATGCTTAATGTTCAGATCTGTTTTACTGTGACCAATTCAAGCTTCTGATTCAACAGTAAAGCTCAGTCTGCCTCTGATTGGCTTACCCTGACATTCTTACTCTAATCATAACCAATCCCATTCCTCTTGTCTAAACTTAATCAACCCAACCAACGAAGGCAAGGAGTACTAGCCAGTCAGAGTAAGAGTAGGGCAGGTCATGCCTTTGGTATCCTAGGAAACACAAATATGCCTGACACACTACTTTAAGCTAAATGCTAAGGTCAATGACCGTGTTACGATGCTGACGCTAAGCAGGTTAATATATGTTTTACCATGTTAAATTAGCTAGGCTTCCCGTTGGCTCTGGATTAAGAGGGGTGATGAGTGGCGACATGAGCTACCTGGACACAAGTCGGGGCCTGATCATCCCTGGCTGGGTTGCCCAGGTGAGGGTGTCTGATGTGAAGACCCGAAACACCTGATGACCCCAGGTTCACCACTGATAGCTAATGTTAGCATGCTAATATTTGGGAATTAGATTTAAACACAGCTGATGATGATGGAAATGGCATTAGTTTAAGTATTTGGTCCTAAACCAAATTGTGGAACAAAGTTAAATTCTGATCTGATGATGGTGCTCGATGAGAGGTAGAGGGTCACCTAAAAACTGCAATTCATCCTCTGGGGCCGTGAAATTCTGTTGACAATTTCATACAATCCTTTCAATCCTTAGCTCATTTAAATTTGAATAAAAGTGGCAAACTCACTGAGTGAATAACGTAGTTAAAGGTGTTGCTACAAGCCAATAAACGGCTGGTACAAATATACGCGTGAATATACAGCGTGTTTTAAATTAAGTCACAGCTGCATTTAAGAACAGCTGCGTACCAGCAGTTAGTTTTTTATATTCTATAGCACGCATATTCTATTCTATATTACAGTGGTAACAAGGGCAAACATGGTACAATGGCCGAAAACATTTCAGTTTGGAGAAAAGTGCTGCAGCCTCAGACACAATGCCTATTCCAAAAAATCCAAAGCAAATACAACAATGAAATTGGCTGCAAATTTGAAAAAAAAAAAAAAAAAAACTTGCCGCAGAAAGCCAAAACAAATACATTAACAGCAAACACACTGCTTGCTTTTACTTTTTACTGCTCATGATCAATCACTCAGGTGCAATATCAGTATTGTTAAACTGTGCAATATCTATACTTCCATCAGTTAACCATGTAAAGCCAGCCACGAGTCTGTCTCTTTATTATATCCTGCTTCTTCCTGCTGCTTCCTTATTATATTGCTTTGTGTTTTTATACTGTTTGCTTATTTTGCATAGGTTGTATATACTGCTGTGTACTTTATTATTTATTAGTTTATTATTATTTATTAGCCAGCTTGATTGTCGACCTGAGAGAGGGAGACCAGATGAGTTTGTGTTTGAAGCGGGAAAAAAAGGGGAGTAAAGAAGCAAAATACGAAGGTTTGCCTTCTTTTTTACATTTAGCCTCATGGTCTGTTTCACAGGAGCATTTTTAGATGTGATCGAGGGGTCATTCCCAGCTAATTCTTGATGGGCAAGTCACTTTCATTCATGGTCTGTTGGCCCCCGGATTTACAATCAGACCAACAGGGCTATTCATTTGGAAACTCTCTCTTATATTACAAAAATAGATCACCATAATGTGTTTCTGTAAACATCTGAAGCGAGACATAAGCATGCAGTTGCTGAATCTGTTTTCATTTTCAGTTGAAGATGGATAGTTCAAAAGTTTTTAACAGTTTCCAGAGGCGTCGAGTCGTGCTGGACGCCCCTGATTTGCATAAAGTAGCCGGACCTTAACGTCATGCAAATGTGGAGCGAACGAACTGTCTCAAAATGTCACACTGAACTACCAGAATGCATTGCAAATGTGAAAATGACGGTTCCTGTGGACACCTACTATCAACTCGTTACTCAAAGGTTACATTGTTAGGTTGTGTTGACTACGCTGTGTTTTTCTGTTACATTTGTTTTCAGGGTTTGTTTGTTTTTGACTTTGCATCGTTTCCATATGTGCAGCATGTTTCTTCAAATGGAAATAACTTGGGCCAACGCAGTGTGTTGGCCTTGTTGGCCACTTATGCTGCAAACACACCAACAATTCGACAACCATAATAATAAAACATCTGACTTCAAACCAAAATAAAGATGGCATGTGTCAAACTGTCAACCCACCTGGACAGAGAGCTTCTTGTCCTCACTTGGCAGGATTCTGTATGTGTACACACAGTTCTGGTATCTGCGGTAATAACAATAAAATGTCACTGTGGTATGACATGTACAGTATGTAGGTAAAGAAACATGCTGGCTGGTGTATTCAGTGTGTTCATCATGCACTCAGAACAGTTCAGGCAGTACTTTTAAATGAAGGTTCCCTTGAAAAATGATATGAGTTGCAGAGGGCAAAGGGTGTTGCTTTGTGGTAGCGCAGTATGCAAATAAAGGGGAACTAGTCTTGCATTGCAGTGCGTATGTGCAAACTGGTACATAGAAATGCAGCAGGGGAATTTGACTTTAATCATGTTTAGTGATTTTGTTCTTAAACATGATGCCAAAATCAGTCAGTACAACAGCCAAGTCATGTTTTTCTTTTAGTTTTAAGGTTCATACACATCTCATACTGCAGGATGTGAAGGTTTTTTTGAACAAGGAAAAAGAATCACTCTATGAAAATGCATCAAAACAAACTGTCAATAGTTGTGCAATAGTTAGAAATAAATAATGTCAACTTACAGAACACAGAGGGCATACGCTCCCTGTATGGACTCACTGGCCCGGATAAGGAAGCTTCCATCTCTTGCTGCTTTGGAAAGAAGATCCTCAGCTTTGGATCGAGTTATAGTACCATGGAACCAAGGTTGATAACTTGGCATCCTGTTTCTAACCCAGGGGTCTGAGCTCAAGAGTTTTGCATCTGCTCCTAAAATATATTCCAGCAAACCAAAAGTAGACTCAGTTTTTCTCTCTGGCTATTCTCATCTTTTCATGGTGCGCACCTTTAAGTCCTTTCTTTCACTTGTTCATCCTCTGCCTCCGAAAGCTGTAAAAGGAAGCTGCTACTAGCTCGGCTATGAACTTCCTCATTTGTGAAGTTAAGGAGGAGGGCCCTGGTGCCTCTGCGCTGCCTGCTACATGTCAGATCCACAGAGCTGTAAATGGAAATACAGACTTTCGCTTGTTGAGTAGAAATCATTATCACATTACTTTAATCATTAACCAGCATTCCTGCTTTCAGTTTCCGTGCACCTGTTTGTTAATGTGCAGAAAAAGGTGAAGCTGTTTGTAAAAGTTCAAAGTGAAAGAAGTGAAAAAGGGGAAGTAAGAAAAAAATGATCAAATATTATGAGTCTTACTTTTCACAGTTATAAAAAAAATCCGCTAGGGAATAAACTGAAATTATAAGAAGCCTCATTTGGTTCCTAGATGCACTTTTCTAAAGCTCACCTTTGACCTAGGATTAAACAAGCGCTCAAATTCGCCCAGAAGACCCAACCTGAGTGCAATTACAAACCATTTGATCGTCTCATCAGGAGCTAGGGGGTTTTCTAAAATACATACATCCAGGAAATACAAGTTTAGAATGGCTTGCCACGTTCATGTGATGGACAGGAAGTCTTGCAGAAATAAGAGAGAGAAAAAAGCTGCTCACAAACCACAACACAGGTCACATGACACAAAAAGAGAACTACACAGTGACAAGTCACTGCAGCCTCGGAGGTTTCTGTCCTTCGCTCGAAATAGGTTTCACACTTTCACAGTGTGCAGCTCAAAGTCGTAGATGGAGCAATGGCAGCGTAGAGAGCACACATCTCATGCACATGAAACCAAATGTTTACTGAGTTATTATTTATAGCTTACACGTTACAAAGGATTTATAACTCACATCCTATTGATCTGTGTGAATCATGTCTTTCAGTCTCAAACATCACTTTTTCTGCAGATGACGTCAGGCCAAACTGACTCACAGTGACACAGGGTTAATAGTTTGCCATGCAGCAGTGCAACATAATACATACGTGGACAAAACAATAAATGCATTGCATAGGAAAGTTAAGGACATGGATAATTAAGAATGTATGTACAGTACAATGAGGATTTGTCGAGCACAAGCAAAGTAAACATGTTCTGGTGTCTTCCAGCAATTTTAAAAAAACATCGCATTTGTAAGTAAAAACACACATTACATTACAGTAAAAAAAGACTTAGAGTCAACAGCAACGCTAACTGCTCTGAGAGGCTGCACACTGGTGAGCTAAATGCTAACCATGTATGTCTAAAGAGAACTGGGTACAGCATTGGAGGCGGGGCCCCATTCATTCCTTTGAAAGTTGCTCAGTGGTGCATGAAGCCAAAGAAGTTCAACTTCTTGAGTGTAAAACTACCTGAATCTTCTGCACCCATAGAGCAAGCGCACAAGACTTTGCTGGCTGAGGGGCCTATTGTCTATGGGACAGATGTAAAGCTCTGGCAGCTCTGCACCAAAATGATCGAGTGTTCGATATTTATCACAGACTGATGTTTACGGAAGAAGCTAATCTGCCGGCTGTGACTGGTTGTTCCTTGTCACATGACATGCAGTGAGCGCTGCTGCGTTCCAAAAGCTGAAATTGAGGGTGCAGCAGTCACGCCCTGAAAAATAGGCACTCGAGGACGCGTGTGCACGGTGGTCGCTCTGGCGTTTGAGCACGCCTGCCATGCGACTACACTGGAAACAATGAGTTTGAGGGCGTAAAAAAAAAAAAATTGATTCAATTGTGCATCTTTTTTAGACTTTTAAAATGTTATCAGACTGAATAAACCAAATCTTTATAGAGAAATAAGTCATTTCGTGGGGGGTTGTAAGATTTAAAAAAAAATGTATCCACTGATTTAGAGACGTCTCTTTCCTAATATAAGTCTATGGGAAGAAGTCTTTTTGGGCCTCATGGCATCACGTAACGAACGAGGTTTAGCCACTATGTCGAACTGGCTTCAAAGTCCAGCGCACTTCCTGGAGGCCTGATGCTGACAAGCTTAGTTGTTGGCATGCTACCGTTTGCTAACTAGCAGTAAAAGCAAAGTGGAGGTCACTGGTTCTGCAGGTACTGGTGAAACAACTTCAACTCATTGAGGGAAACATGAATGTCGGTACCAAAAAATATTTTAGTCTGGACCAAAGTGGACCAAACCGCCTTTTATAGAGTTTGGCTAAAAGCAATGTATCATTACAGTAAGAGCATTGGCCAAGTGATGGACCAACTGACCGACATTACACCATTCGCCAGGGAAAAAGTTGGCATTTTATGTTTCTGCAAACCACAGATATGTTAAGTGGTACATTATAATGTGGCAGATTTGTTCAGACGTTATGCTCCAGCAACACTGTGGTTAATGTGTGGTTACGATTAGGAAAAGATCATGTTTGGGGGCAAAATCCAGGCTGGAAAAGCAGCAATGTCTCTGCTGTTTGTCCCTGAAAAGCCGCTTGAAACACAGCAACTGCTCGCTATGAAACACCAAAGCCTGGTCACTTAAAAGCAGCTGAAAACACAGCAATGACTCGCTAAATCACAAGTTTTGGTGTTTTTTGGTCTTGAATAGTCGTCTGCAGCCTGGCAGATGTCTTGCCTAGGTGTCACACCATCCATCACCATCGCCTCCACCTTACATTGACAAAGTCAGTTCATACACTATGTCACTACAGAAATGTTGATATGTGTTCAAGGTCTGCAGAAACACACAATGCCAACATTTTCTTCTGTTGAATGGGCTGGACATTATCACAATGCTAGCATAGTTTAAAAAACCTTCAATTTAAAAAGAAAGATATTAAAAGATAACAAGTATTTATCACATTTGGTTGAGAATACAAAACAATAAACAATAAACAATAACATACATTAAAAGTTGACTATGTACACAATTGCTCATTTGGTGTTTGACACAAAAATCAGAAGCTTATGAAAACAGCAATAACTTCATCATGTTGAGGTCACATGCAGCTGGAGCCTCAGAGTCTCACAGACTTTGACGGTGAGGACGAATGCGTCAGAGTTCCCTGGTTGACTTCATGCACACTTTCGGTGAGTAGGCGTACCTGCAGACTTTGATCGTCAACGATGACGACAATGGAATCTCGGACGTTTAAAAAGGAAACATAAGCAAAACATGGAAGAAGTTGGAAGGAAAGAATATAAAACTAAGCCTTTATATGCCTTGAGATGGCGTGATAATGACTTCAAGATATGTTGATGTGGTCAAAAAGTACAATTTCATTACATCACATATAGAACATGAGTCGAACACATTACTGGACACAGGATGTCCATGTCTGGGTGATGTTATATCACAAGTGCTTTCCAAATCTTCATATGGCATTTAGAGTCCTCACACCCTCCTACACTCAAATGGGTGATGTTTAAAGTCTGCGAGGGTAAATAATAGGGCGTAGGGTGGACGATGGAACTGGGCCTCAAAGGTATACTATGCAGGACTGTCAGATACTGTTTGCAAACACACTAGCCAGTGAAAGTGAAAAAACAAGTATCGATTCACTCATTTGACATTTTGCCTCGCTATATTTGCATAGGCAGTTCGGCGCTGTCTCTTGAATGCCTGCTGCTTGTGCTCTGACAGCGAGTCACTACCTTTTTTACACTCCAGTCCAAAAACTAAGAAGAAAATATAGTTAGAGAGCAGAGTCTCTGCAGAAAAAAACACCACCACACACTTCTAGTGGGTCATAAGTGATGATTAAAAAGGATTATATCTCTTTACATTGCTTTTCAGTAAAATCCTGCATAGCATATCTTTAGATTCAAGCTTTGGGGGCAACAGCGGCACATCAGTCACACTGTGGAAGCCTCCAGTCAGTCCAAGGCAACAGTCAGTGAATAGTTAAAGCAATTTTTGTTTGTGTTGGAAATACATCACTCCCAAAGAGCTCTGGATCGAGATCAAATTTCTCTCCCTCAAAACTCAGACTTGGCACTCACAGAGCTCTCGTGTGTTCCCTTTAACTCTCCGCTGGTGGCTCCTGACACTCCTGCCTGATCTTTGCAAAACAACCTCATTAGAGTGCCGCGGAACTTCTCCGCCCCAAACAGGTAGATCAGCGGGTCCATGGCCCCGTTCAGGCAGGTGAGGGAAGACGTGAGGCGGTTGGCCAGGCTCAGGCCTCTGCGTGTCTGGCAGGTGACGTCAGGATGGCTGTAGCCCAGGATGAAAGTGGCCCTGCTCATGTGATAAGGCAGGAAACACACTACATAGATGAGCATGACCAGACCGATAGTGCGCAGCGCTCTCATCTTGAGCTCCGGCTCTAACCTGGAGCCCCGATGCAGGCTGTGAATGATGAGCAGGTAACAGCACAGGGTGGTGAGGAAAGGTGGGGTGAAGGCCACAGCGAGGGAGATCAGAGCATTACGAGAGGCCTTCTCCCTGTACAGCTGCGAACACACCGTCACACCGTCCACCTCTGCAGTCTGGTGGGTGATGAGCAGTGGCGCCATGGAGACTGTAACCAGCGCCCATAGAGAGAAGCTGATGATGTGAGCGTAGCGAGCACGACGGATCTTTAGCGACCTCACAGCGTGAACAACAGCCAGGTAGCGATCCCCCGCCACACAGGCCAGGAAGTACAGGCTGGCGTACATGTTGACATAAAACAAGAAGCCTGCCAGTCTGCAGGGCACCTCGCCAAAGGGCCAGTGGCCTCCGGTGAGGTGGTAGGTGGCCCTCAGTGGGAGGATGATCACGTAGGATAAGTCTGCCACAGCCAGATGAATCAAGAAGACGTTAGCCGGGGAGGAAGCGCCACGCTGGTGGGAAAAGATCCAGAGAGCCAGGCTGTTGCCGTTTAGCGCCAGGAAGAAAACCAGGATGTAGAAGCATCCAAACAGTGTGTTCTCAACTGTCATATCCACCGCCGCACAGCTCTCCGATGACCCGTTGGGTGGCAGGGAGGTTAGCTCCACTGTAGAGGTGTCCATTGTGGTGGCTGAGGAGACAAAAAGGTGTTATGAGTTTATCCTAAAAGCAACTTTCAGGCACAAGCAGAAACATTTTTGGATGCTTTTTATTTTGATAAATCAACACAATATTGCAGGAAAATAAAAAATAAATCATGTCAGTTACACATCAGATCTGACCATCCGAGGCATGATGTTTCTGAACATGTGCTTTTGATTTCTAAAATAGTTCATTGTTAGTATTCCGACAGCAAACCACCCCAGTGACAGGAAACCCAACCCTTGTCCACTCCCACACACACACACACACACACACACACACACACACACCCTGACAATAGGCAGGGAGAATATTTGTCACAGTGCCAGTCTCACACGGTAACAATAGATGTCAGTGTCCCTGGCTAATGTACGCATGCCCTCAGGGCGGATAATGACTGCATTCTGACCACTACAAGCATCAGACTTCCTCTGCACACTATTAACTTCAGGAAGTCATTGGATCTTCACTCTTCTTTTTAACGTTCTATCTCGTCATACAAGAAGAGGTGTTACATGAAACTTTAGCTGTTCAAAATAAAACTTTCAAGCCTACTCTGTAACGCTAGTTTAGCACAGGGGTCAGCAACCTGGTGGCTCCCAATATTAATTATATGGAAATTAATAATGGTTGTGTTTTTTAACATTTTACTTTTTAAATATCAGTGTTGTGGGTCAAAGGAAGTTCTTACATTCTCTAACTGTAAAAATGTGAAGCCTCGATACTGACTAAAAAAATGTTACAATGTGCATGATACGTCTTCTGGCTGGCACCTTCACCAGGTAAATGGTGCTGTCCAGGATCCAGCCGTGATGTAGTTTGGTAGACAGAAAATAGTTCCTACATTAAAAAATTTTAAATGTATTATTTTGAGCACCACAAGCCAAGTGCCATCTAGTTCCATTATATTGGAAAGAAGGCAGACATCTCTACGGACGATATCTCCAACACTCAGCAACTCACACCAAAACAATCCGGCTTGGTAAATAGCACTACAGGTGAGACAGAAAATATGTCCTTTTAAAGGAATAAGCTCAACAGATTGACACCACTCTCATATTCATTCATTCATTTTCCGGAAACGCTTATCTTGTTCGGGGTCCTAGGGGGACTATCCCAGCTGACACTGGGCGAGAGGCGGGACACACCAGACTATCACAGCGCTGATACATAGAGACAGACAGCCATTCACGCCTACCAGGACCTTGTATCTTACACTTTACACTCCTTTGTTTAATCTGTACAGAACCTGAAGTATTAAGATGACAAGTTGTGCTTTTACAGGTGGTTATCACCCTTGGACAGAGCCACGTTAACTGTTTTACTGTTTCCAGTCTTGTGCTAAGCTAACCGCTAACTCAAACTTCATATAAACTCATGTCACATCTATCTCGTCTATTCCTGTTTGTTATTTTCTTTTCCCAATTTGTCAAAATATTCTTCAAGGTTTACAGCTGCATATATGAGACAAAAATCGTTGCCCAAGTAAAAAATAATTAAAAAAAAAAAAAAAAATCTATCTGCAAATTTCTAGTCATCTTTAAACTATGTCCACGAAATTGACTTATATGATCTAATAACATTCCTCAAAGGATTGCACATTTCTTAGAGAAATATTCAGACACACCTCAAAAGTCAATCCGCCCTCTCCTCTGGCCTTCCGGCGAGCTCCAACTGTCCACTCCTCTCAGTTTGTTTGTTTTTTTCCTCTGCTTTTGCCTGCACATCTACACACATGTCTCCGGGGCATGAACGGCAATGATTAATCTAAAGCCTCACCCGAACTTTCACTTCGACGTTTGTGGAGGATCCAAGAACAGCATCTAAACATGTGCAGCAGGGATGATCTTGTCATCCCACAGATGTTTCCAAAGCTGAAGGGAGGCTCCCAAATATACAACAGCTCACCAAACAGTGAAATGTGATTAAATAATGCTGCACCATAGCAGGGCTCACTAACAGAAAGGGAAAGGGATTGTGTCTCTTTATCTTACTGGGCTGAAAATCTGTTTCACCAGCTCTCTGTCTGGACTTTTGGCCCATTAGGAACCAGCCAGATGTAGCAGCGTGTCTCAGTGTGTGGAGCTGTGAGACCCACAACAGAGGGTATTTCTCAGCCAGGGCTCAGCCTCAGCGCATTCAGAAGCCCCAAAGAAAAGGGTTGCAGTCCCAGCAGGGATAACAAACCCAGAGCAACACAGCTGAAAGGAAAAGCTCCCATAAATACGGATCCCCGAGGGATAATCCTAAAGAGAGGCAATCCTGAAATATGCCTCGTCACAATGATCTGGGTGAGCAGATCTGTGCAGGAGCGCTGGCAGAGAGGAGACTGAGCATCCTGGCGTTGGTCCTTTTCAGAGATTAGTCGGTGACAATTTGTTGTGAGAAAAATGCGACAGCTGTAATGTGCACAATCTTCTATTGTTGAAGCCAGTCACAGTTAAACCCCAGCAGAATAAAGTAACTGTGAAATTTGGTTATTGGATTAAAAATGCGAGTGCACATTCTTCCAGTCTTAAAAAGCAGATTGTCAACAATGCATGCTTAAAAAAAATGATTCAAATGCTGATCTGTTTTGGGATTTACATGACAAAAGTTGCACATTTACAGAATAAATTTTCACTACTATTGCACAGTGAGATTTGTAGATCTAGTATCATGGTTTCAATTTGTAAAGTTAAATACAAAGTATACATCTCAAACAGAAGGAATCCCTCATGTGGAGTCACTTGTAATAAAGTTATTAAAGCTAAAAAGAATAAATGCATCTCTATTGCTTTATTTAAGATAAAATAAAAAGACTTACCTGAGCTTTGCAGAGAGTGAACTTCTTGAAGAAAAGTTTGCTGCTTTACAGTTCAGCTGCTGAACAATCGGTGCAGCAGCAGAGTGAAGACTGAGAGTCCAGCCGGCGAGCTCTGAGGAACTGAAGCCGCGACAAAGAACGCTGTCCTATAACCCCCTTTTCTCTGCCTCAAGATGTTCTTGGGAATGAGACTGTAGCTCTTTTTGTGTCTCAACAAATTTGATAACAGAAAGGGAGTCCCAATGAGAGCCTTTCGTTTGAACCTTGACCCCACCCTTTCTTTCTCCATCCCCTTCTCCTCAGAGAGCCACTTGTGCGCTCCACAATAGCCTGAGTCAGGGTAAGCAGCACATTTTAGCAGCGTGGAGAAGAATGGCATGCCTCAGTCGCAACAAGTTGTCGGGTAAGACTCCATGGAAACCAGGCCTAGCGGTGCACCGAGTGCCTTCACCATGAACTCCCACCCCCCCACTGATAGATAGAAGATGGACTGTGTTGTTAATTGAGAAGTTTTATGACTAAACTCTCAGAGATGATCTTTTGTAGATGGTCTGTTTAGCTCGACAGAGGGCCCCATTCCCTATAGGAGAGCAAGTGAAAAACAAGAGTGGGGAGGAGGGGGATGCTTTGAGGAAACAGAGGCCCTTGTTGGTCTCCTGCCTCCTGGGGGCATCCTGAATTGGAATGCCCAAAATAATCAGTCACATAGCCATCGGACAGATGTGGAGAGAGTACCCGCTGGCTGGAGGGGGATAATATTTCTTTCATACAAGGAGATCACAGCTGTGTGTCACACACATCGGCCCTTTCTCTTCTCTGTATCATCGATATGCAAATGGTATTCTGTAGACTTGAATGAAGCCACTATCTGTGTGCAAGACTGGGGAGAAGCTTTGACACCACTATCCTGTTAATCTACTGCCAACTGCTAATTGGGACGGCCTCCGCTTTTGTTCTGCTTCTCGGCTCTGTCTGTTGTGTGTCTCGTAACCCTGAAGCGAAAACATTGCCCTGCGTAAGTGCTTCACTATCATAAATATATCATTCTTCTTACTCGCTGTGAGGGAGCGGCTCCCGGCTGCTGACACAAGATAAGATGCTCTCAATGTCTTTTAACAGTTACCAACAGGCTTTCACTTTAAGAACGTTTTATTTCACAATTTTAGCAGAAAAAAGCAGTTTCTCAACAATAAATGCTTAATTTAATTTGTTTTTACATGAGCAGAATCATTTTGAGCAAATTAAAATATTTTCTATACATGGATTTATTGAAAGGGAACCTATTACGATTTTTCTTTTTACCTTTATTATAACGTCGGATGTTCATATGAAATGTGGCCAAAGTTTCAAACATTTTTTTATTACCTAATGTAAAGTAATCCATGTGAGCAAAACCTCAGGCTTTAAACCGTTCTGAATACTCTGTTTCCAACGTGTTTTGTACTTTTGCGACAAACTGATGTCAGTGTGATGGATTTCTTTATATGGTCATCTGCTCCAGGCACATTACATACACTGCTACATGTAGCTATATGCTAACATCAGGGAAACATGTGATCTTGATGGCAGATAATTTTTCCCCCCGATTTTAAATTTGGTTGTGCTTTAATTAGTGATTTTTTTTTACAGTAGAAAGTGCCTCTATTTTTCATTACAGTCCTTCCCAGGTTGCAAGTACACCACTACATGTAGCTACAGGCTAATATCAGGGAAACACGTAATCTTGGTCGCCAGTGTTGTCAATTTTTTCCACAATTTCAAATCATATTCCAGCTGGAACATGTCTGGTTTTGTTTAGAAGCTTTAATTTTTAGTAGCTTTTATTAGGGTTTCTTTTTAGAGCAGAAAGTGCCTCTAGTCTTTGCTGCAATGTTTAGCAGGTTGCAAGTACACAGCTACATGTAGCTACATGCTAACATCAGGGATACACGCAATCTTGGTTGCAGATGTTGTTAATTTCTCCCTAATTTCGGATCATTTTTTTGTTGGATAATGTCGGTTGTGTTTATAAGCTTTTATTGGGGAGTTAGCACAGTAAGAGGTGCTGCTATTCTCCGTTGCAGTTATTCCCTGGCTAAGAAACGCCAAGATGCAGAAGATCCAGAAACGCTGACCAATCAGAGCTGATCGGGCTTTTTCAAACAAGTTTCGGTGAGAGTAAACACAGGTGTTTCAGAACAGACAGTATGAAGGAAATACAGTGTTTTTTGAACATTAAAACATGTAAACATGTTCCTGTTGAAATTCAAAATGCAAGTATGAACCTAAAAATCAGTATAATAGGTCCCCTTTAAAGTTACCCTGTGGAGTTTTGACAACTATTAGCACTACTGAGCAATGTTTTGTCAAGTGGATCCCTGGTTTGTTTGTATTGCGAGCACAAGGCTGCACATGTACACACACACGTATTTGGGTCACACAATTCACATCTTGTCGTCAGTTTCACCCACCAGTTGGTATCGATAACACACAAAGAAGCATAGCAACGTGCTAAGTATGCCAAGCAAACAAACATGGCCAATTTTGCATTTTTCAATTTTTTAAAGGCTTTTCAAGTGTTTTATAACCACCACAACCATAACTTTTGTTTGTTCTCGAGAAAACACCACAGGGCACCTTTTAATGCTTTTAAGGCAGGCAGATTAATATGGAGAGAAATTAGTCTCAATAGTAGTGACTACAAATACAGACGTGGTTTACAAATGTGTAGCATGTTTTGTAAATAAATTATGATGTTCCTGAGTGAATTTTCATAAACACAAACAAGTACCACCAAACTTAACAGAAAAAAAGAAATATGCAAAACAAAGTTTCCTGTGCACGTTAATGTCTAAAAGATCTGATGTAACTGTTTCACCAGATGCAGATTAAACTACTACTACTAGAAAGTGAAGTTGGAAATATGTAGAATATTGGCATTTATTGAATCTGAGTTGTATTTGTTTGTACATTTCTTGTATTTATGGACAGGCAGAAGGGAAATTTGGGCATTTGGGGAAACAATTACTCACAATGTGTAAAACACATTTGTAAATCTAAGAAAATGTGTGCACAGTATCAGTATTAGAACGTGTGTACACTCCTCTGGATTATGTTACTGAATACATGTCAAAGAAACATTAGCTTTAAATAAAATGTGAGGAATCTACAACAACTTTCTATCATGCAATAAATCAGCGTCTTCCCACCAAGCTGAAATGAAGTTGATTGCAGTTTAAAAAACAGAACTGCTCCTGCTCTGCCTACGTGTGTGTGTATGAACAACATGTCAAGTGTGTGGGTTTAACTCTGCAGCTACAGGCACAAGTTGCATCACACTCGTGCTGCTGAGGCTCAAATGTTGAAGCGCTGGTTCCTGGTTTGCGCTGCCCTTCTCTCTCTGGAGTACATGCTGACATAGGAGGATATAAGGTCATCCATCTTGTAACCCTTTTTAAAGGAAGACACAGAGGTGAAGAGAGGAAATTAAAAGGACAAACTTTTACTCACAGTCAATAAAGCTCATGTATCTGATGATGGATCTTACCAGTGAGGTTTCACACAGAAATTTGCTCCCCTTGACTAAGCTGCCAATAGTCATGTGAAAGTAGGTGCTGCCACTGCACCAGTTAGCGATGCGGTTGTAGGGGTGATTTGCCAGCACATCCTTCACAAGAGAAAAGAATTGTTGATGGTAAAAAGTGGGGGCAGGGTGTTAAATATAATGCTGCATGATTTTTTATTTACTTCTCACCTTGGTTTTAGGGTGGATGATGGTGAGGCCTTGCTTGCTGATGGCTATTCTCACAATATCTGGGAAGTTTGGTTCTGATGTTTGCTGAGGAGAAAGTTATAAAGGCAAATGACAACTTTTCTTCGTCGTAATCACGACTGCTTTCTGCAGACGTGCAGTTAGTGTGCTGTGGTGACAAATGGTGTGAGGGACTGAGACAGACAGCATCAGATAAACAAGCCGCCCACCCGACCAAATGGACGACAGATAGCAAGATAAAGCAGAGTTTGTGCTGCATTTGCTGCAGCTCTTACCTTCACTTCAAAGAACGCACAGCCAAACGTCGGCCAGCGGTAGACCACCTTCAGAAACGCCAGCCTAGCTTCATCGACAGTCATGCCAGCTTGTTTGTTGTAATAGGCGCCAATACTCTAAAAAAGAAATACATATATAGACATCACAGTATGAAACAACACTCTGTTCTGTTGAAGTATTTGCACTGCTTTCAATGAGGTTAATGATTTTCCAACAGCCCCACAGCCCTCAGGCAATATTCTCAGAGAGCAGAGAAGCATCACACATGACATAATGGTGATATTGTTCATATGAGCAATTTAAAGAAGTCGTCTGTTGATATTCGATGTGAGCGTCTGTGTATTAAAGCCTGATGTATGGTATTCCTCTGAGCCATAGAGCTCTAACTGTTTAAGACACATCCGTGAGTCAAACTGTTGTTCCTTCGTTATCGTGAATACACACACTGTAGTTTATTTTGACTCAATCCCGGACACACCTTCCGGCTCCTGTGAACACTTGTCAACACACAGAATGTGCCTTAATCTGCAGCTAAAAATAGTCCCGAACAAATCCAGTGTTTACTTTAACTTGAGTAATGTTTGCTAAAATCGGCAGTGTCCAGCAGTTCCAGGAAATAACTTCACATTATCTAAAAGTTAAACTATATATTTGAGGAATGTTTTAGCCATATCAGCTGTGATCTGTCAATGGTTAATATCTTAGCAACTACAGGACAACAATGGTTCCCAGCTGGTCCAGATTTCTCCTTCGTCATTAGTTCAAGGTCCACGCAGTTTAATATATTCAGTATCATACTTGCGTTTGGTCATGTCATTGAGCTAGTTTGCCGTCTTTGTCATGTAGCTGTCTGTTAGTCACTCATGCTACAGCACTCACTTTTGGACTGCGACCCACCAGTTGGGCACCACTGACTGGACAGAATGCCGTGAAACTTTGTACATTCAAGGTCACCAGAGGATGAATCCTGATGACTTAGGTGACCCCCCAGCTGTATTTAATCTAGCACCTGCTTCAGATCAAAATGTCTCTTTATCCAATTCTTTTGGTTCTTTACATTTAGCACTAATTGGCAAACGTTATCATGTTAAATTGTTATACTAAGACGGTGAAGCTGGTGAACTTTAAAGGAAATGGCCACTTTAGAATGAAAATACAGACAGTACTTACTGACCCTCATGCCGACAAGAAATCCAGTGTAGTTTTTTAATCCACAAAATTTGTTCGGGCAATTGGAGGATAACAGCTGGCCAGAATAACAGCTACACTTGAAGTGCATGGAGCCCACATTTTGACAATGAAATGAAATTAAGTTGTGGCTTCAGGGCACTTGGATTACGACGGACGAGCCGTTTTTGAAATGCATTAGCGGAGTTTTATTACATTTTCAAAATGTGGGTTCCATGCACTTCAAGTGTAGCTGTTATTCCTGCTAGCTGTTATCCTCCGATACCCTGAACGAGTTTCGTGGATTAAAAAACTACACTGGACTTCGTGTCGGCATGAGGGTCAGTAAGTACCGTCTGTATTTTCATTTTAAAGTGGCCATTTCCTTTAAGCCCATAGCAATGATTCACAATGAGACAAAACTGTTTTAGAACTTTGCAGAGAAAAGCTGCAGCAGTGTGAACTGGCCGGTCTGAACTCCACAAAATTGCTGGCGGCTAGTTTTAGAACATAAAACACGTCACCTGTTACTACAGCCAGTCAGCTTGTAGTGATGTCCGCTGGTCAAGTTAAAATGATTCATTCACTCATTCATATTTTAAGAAGCTACAAATTATATTCAGCCACAAAATCAGCCTGAAAAGCTGCAAATCAGAGCAGAAGTACAGAGAGTTGTTGCATAGAGGTGATACACAGTTGCATTGGTGTGAACCAGCAAGTTTTTAGAACGTTGCACAACAGTGCACTGAAAGTAGTTGCCTCTTTTTCGACTCTGGGCTTTAGTAGCTAAAGATCAGCACATTATTGTTGTCATTGTGTGAGCATGCTCATGTTAGCCTTTTCCTCAAGGCACGTATTGGTAACGAACAGCCTCACTGAGCCGACTGTATAGATTCCTGTTAAAGATTTACTTCTTCAAGAGGAAGTTTAAAAGTATTGAAAGACAGGCTTTTGCATTGTGGGATTATTATTAGTTTAGTATCAGTGATTAGTTCATTATTAAATCCTTGAGTTGGATATTGTTGGTTAATTTTTGTTATATAATTTCCTTCTTTTTATGGAAACACGTCTCTGACCTCCTGTGTGACCTCATAGTTCAAAGCATTCACAATAATTTCCTTGGGTGAAATTCCCAACGTGGCACTGTCGCAGCAAAGTGCCTTTAAGATATACAGTTGATGAAGTGACTCTTGAGATTAGTTAAAGCAAAGTACCTTCTTCCACTCATTTTCAGACATGGCCTTCAGTTGGTCCCCGGGCACCAGCTCCTTCAGCAGCTTGGGAATCATGACTAGCTGGCTCTTGTCACTGCCAATTTTAATTCTGAGGAGCAGAGCCGCGATGTTGACCATTTCCTCTTTGGTGCAAACATGATAGCCTCTCAGGTACTTCGGTAGCTCCTGAAAGACAGAGGAGAGTCTTATAAGGTCTGCTATTGTGGCAACAACAGATTTGATCCCAAGTTTACTGACCACATTGTTCATTGAGAGATAACCTTTTCATCTGTCTCTATCTAAAGTTCCTGCTGTCATGATGAAACCAGAGGGAGCAGTCTGGTGCTCGTGTTGATACTATCACATCTATAAGTCAGGTGACATTACGTTCATGGAAGGATTTGGCTTTAATATCTGGTGGAAAAACTAATCAGCCTGGAAAATGTGATGGTGGCTGAGCTGCATTCATTCAAATTCACCTGAGGGAAATGGAAGATAAGATCAGCCTCTGTGTCTCTGCCAGGGACCACATTAAACCACAACTTCCTCATGAAGAACACAAGGTAGGGTATGTTGACCGGCCCGCCTGCAAAACACACACATCCACAACACAAAGAGGTTTGTTCAGGTAAATACACACAACTGTCTAAAGTCCGACTGGCGGTCCCGTCAGAAAATGTTTTTACCGTCTTTGATCCTCTTGGCTTTCTTGGACCAGTCTGTGATTTGTCTCAGACTGTCGAAGAAGTAGTCTGTGTCATTCAAACTGAGAACCTGAAATAAACACACTTGAGTGAATGTTCATGAGAGAGGGCCTCAAAACATCATGTTTGAGATTGAAAAATGTCAAGTAAACCTTGTCATGTGTTTTGATGAAAATGCTGAAGCCGTCTGCTGAAGTCAGACTGAGCTTGTTGGTGATGTTCTGGATGAGATCTCTGATCCTGGTGATTGTCCCCACCTCAAAAATCTGCAGAGGGACGAGAGGAATCACTGAATCACTGGTGCTACTGCAGGAATATTTGACCTGGCTTTGTTCTGTAACTTTAAATATGCAAACACAACAGGTCTGTGTTCGCACCTCGTCTGTGTCGTTGGGGAAGTGGATTTTGTGGAGGATCTGGGTGCTGTTCTGTTGGATGGCGTCTACCTCTGTCTGGTGTGGCGGGAGCTTCCTGGGCTCCATCCTACACAAGGGCAGCAAAGGTCAGTTGTCATTTTGAAGCCACAGATTCTGTGCAGATAAAATGCTGAGTGTAACACCAAGCACCCGCTGTGCTGATCAAAAATAACTCTCCGAGAGCCTGTTGTCAAGATGGAAATTAAACTGAATGTCAATCGATCGTGTGAATACAAAGTGTGAGCATGTCACTGTAGAGGTGATGCAACACGTATGTCAATGTGAGCAGTGCTGCAAGTAAGTTCTGCCTTAAACTGCACAACTTGCCCTCAAGTTTTATCTCCAAAATCAAATGACTCAGTTCTACAAGGTTCTACTCGTGAGCCAATCAGCACTCGGGTATAATAAGTCCATATGACTCAGTTATATTAGTTTTTAAAGATCCTTTATCTCATGGGAAACTTAAAACACAAGTTTTCACAGCTTGACATTTCCTTTTCTCACACTGTGGTGTCACATGTGGAGGACGAAAACTGACACTACTATCAATGAATAATAACTAAATGGTTTCTTTTTTGCTTTCCTTTAATTGTGTTTGTTTTTATTTACAACTTTGTTGTGCTGTAGCCTGCAGACAAAGTTAATATTGTTAAAAGTCCTGTTATAAACGTCATGGATGAAAGATTTGTAGCTGTGGGATGTTTCTAAAATGCACTGTGCTGTGCCTGCCCACCTCTTTGTGATGGTCTGACAAGCTGTCGCAGTAAGCATAGAGCCCACACTGTAACTAACTGCACTCCCTGAAAGAATATGATCATATTTTTGGATAAAATAAACCAGTGATGTCAGAGAGCAGCAGATTGAGGGGTCTACAGTCTGTGTTTGGAGGACATATCCAGGATGTCAAACAGACTCAGCAGCAACAACAGGTTAAAAGACAAAGATAGTTAGAAGCTAAAACTGAACTATAGGCTACAGATCACAGTGTAAAAGTGAACCACCACATCACTGCTGATCACCACACAAGACAATGAATATAAAGGGAAACTTTGCTGATATTGAAACAGCTGTGTGGCATCGCAGTGTGTGCAGATGAACAGTGTTTGGCTTCGCACCCGTGATGCTGCCAGCACCCAAACCTCCACTGCTGGATGAGCAGGGATCTCCGGGGGAAGTCAAACAATGTTCATCTACGCATGATGCGAAGACACAGAGCTGGTTGAATATCAGCAAAGTTTCCCTGCTTCCCTTCACTGGTTCCTGTACAGCAGGGTCGGCCTTTGTTTCACTGTTATAATCATTACAAAGCAAAAGCAGCATGTGTATACATTCAGTAGGCTATATCTTCAGTAGCTAGCTAGCTAACCCTACACTTTTCAGGGTTTGATTTTGGAACAGGGAAGAAACGTATATCTTTTTCCAACCTCTCTAGGTAACGAGTATCATTACTACACAACGTGCCCCAGAACAACATTTAGTTTCAGATCCACAAAACCAGCTGGAAAATGAAGGAAATCTCAGCCCGATGGTACGTTATGATTGGTCAGTCTGTGTCCGGGGGTGGGACTTTGCAAAGGGTCAATTGTCCAGAGTGGCTGTGATGAGCCTAGGCGGCCGCTTGACCACCTAGCAGAGATCTGCACTAAGCACGATATGCTTTCCCCTTATTTATAGTTTATTTATTGATACCTGTGTAATTTTTATCCTGAATACATGACACAATGACGTGAGAAAAGAGCAAGCCAAGCTGTGGTGCCTTGTGTTTTTAATCCCTCATGAAGTAAAGGCTCACTAGTCATGTTGTGTCTCGGTGGCTGCTAACCAGAGGTGTTGCAACTGACTTGCACTTTTCTATGTGCAACGTTAGCTGCTCTAGGAATCAACCTGTCATTCTTTGCACACTCTCTGTGGCATCACCCACTCACTGCTCTCAGACACCCTTCTCTGGAACTTGGGGGGGAAACACGTTACCATGTGCCGGTGACGTATTAAACAGCATGCTGGGCTCACCTCAGGGAGCTCTGCAGACGCTGCAGGCAGTCGGAGGCGAGGGGCTCTCTGCGGCGCGACTCCAGGAAACGCTGAGTGTGCCTCAGAAGTGACTGGCTGGGAGGAAACAGGCCGCAGCAGAGCCACAGCAGCTGCCAGCCCTGCTCCATGCTGAACCTGAGCATGGACGAGGCAACAGAGATAAAAACATGTAGGACACTGTGAGGAAACAGTCTTGGGTTGTATTCAAATCAAGTCTTATACAGTGTTTTCAATATTTCCGTTATAAAATTACAGAGCGTCATATACATCCCACGCCACTGACATTTCACTGTCTCGCAGTCGCACACACTTTCAGCACAGTTTCATCTCATATCATATGAAGCAGCCTACTTCATTCATGGTTCGGATGATGTCTTTCGTAATTAACACCCCCGCCTCTTTCATGAACGCACTCGTGGCTGGATAGGAAAACCCAGAGTTGACTGCACTAGTTGATAACCAGCTTTGTAGTGCAGGTTATACAGACAGCCAGTGTATGAGTAACAGTAGTGATGAGCAAATACTCGTCATCATCATACAGATTTCTCGGATGCACATTCAAAGACAATTTTGGAACAAATCCACCCAAAGCTTGAAATCTAAATACGTGAGATAGTGAAATAACATACCTGTTGTTATTGCTGGTCATCTGCTTCATGATCTGACAGTAGATCTCATCCCTGAGCGCCTCGTTTTGAGTGGCAGGGCCAAAGATCTGGTCGGTGAGCTCGAGAGGACTCTGCATCTGCTTGGTGGGGTAATCGCCCATGTACTTCAGGATCGGTACGCAGCAGTCAAGGAGCAACAGCCATAGTGGTTTCAAACTTAACATACACTTTGAAAAAGAAAAGTGCAAGCAGATGTCGTTAGCTCATGATGCTACAGGTGCTTGTTAGGGTAAGGAAGCTGTTCATTAGCTTAGCTAGACCAGCTGTCTACTTAGCAAAGCTATATTGTTTTCATCATTATTTGACTGTAGGAGTGGGGGAAAGTGAGGGAGATATGACACGCAACAAAGGTACAGAGGCTGGAGTGACATGTGCTGTATTCACTGGTTACCACGGCACACCCAAAGGTTGAGCACAGCGTTAGTTCAGGCAGGACACAATGTTAAGCTCAGCTCGCATCCCAGCTACATCAGCTGATCTCAAACAGCCCACTCAACTGATGGAGTCAGCTGATAGATCACATGATTCCTTTCTATGCAACCAACTGGCGAATTTCATCCAGGGCCCCGATTTAAGCTGCTCTGACCTGCCCACTACTGCTGCTTCCCCTGCAAGCTGCTTTGCAAGCCGCCTCCACCCCAGCTCCTCCTTTTCATGCTGTATCTGACTTATCAATGTCATTTCTGTTTGTCATTGATGCTGCTCTGTTCTGTTCCTGGGGGCCTTTGCTGCTGCTCTCCCTGCCTTAGGCTTTCAGTGTAGGCGCGTGGAAGGGCAGTGAGGATTGCCTCTCTGCCTCAGGCCTTCCTCATTTGCACGTGGAAAGGCAGACAGGCGTGCACTCTCCGCCTTATGCTTTCCACGCAGGCGCATGGAAGAGGCTTTCTGCGTAGGCCCGAGGAAAGGCAGAGAGGCCCCAGAACAGAGCCATACCGCGAATATAATACTGCAAATGGAAATAAAGTTTTCTTTGACAAAAGTGTTCTTGACTGAACTATGTTTCTGATGTGTGCATGGCAATGTAAACGTAGTCACTGGCTAATGTGTTTGGTGATGCTGGTTATATTGGCAGTGAAGAGGCATTTTGTTATCCTGATAATGCCAAACCAACTTCCAAATGGGAGTTAATGTGGAACCTTACTGTTCATTTCATTTTTGATCAGCGGCCATAGACCCAAATGCCTCTGGATTCAAGACAGACCTACAACCAATCAGAGCAAAGGAACAAGTGACGCAGTGCTGAGCGACGCACAGCCTACAGCGTGCAGAGATCAGCTGTGATGGTGAAGCATCATTATGTCTGTAAACAAGTGTTTTTGAACAGAATTTGAAAATAGCACTTCAGCAAATAGTTCCACATCAGCTGCAGCCATATTGGAAGTTTCCGAAAATGCCTCAATGGCGCACCTCTTTACTAAGTTAGGTTTATCCATCCATCCAATCTCAAACGCTTATCCGAAGCTGGGATGTGGGGGCAACAGACTGAGTTAAGTATTCCAGGCGTCCCTCTCCCCAGCAACGCTTTCCAGCTCAAGGATATCAGTGAAGGCCAGACAGGCTTTGTGGCTGACCTCTGGATTGCCCACCAGCTTCTTGAGGAGGGGCTGTCTGATTGGCTCTCTTGAGTTCGCCCACAGTCTTTCAGGAGCAGCGTTCCTGGACATCACCTGACGGTTCACATCCTTAATGGGCTGCCTATTGGATCAAGGGAACAAGATGCTGTTAGCACTGTTCCAGTGAGCTTTATCCAGCTAATCAGCTGGTGAAAACAAAATTCAGATACCTGAAATACTCGATGGAGAATTCTTTCAGTGTGGCAAGAGCTAATCTCTGCAGAGTTCCTGTTTCCTTCGGTATGATGTTCTTCCTCTGGTTAGGAGGCAAGTTGAGGAGCCTCTGAAATAAAGAAAAAAAGTTTAATGCTCCACAGATCCCGAGCACAATAACTCACCTGAGGAGGATGTGTCATTGAAATGTCCATACCATGACCTCGTTGGTGGGTTTGCTGAGTGTTGGCAGGATTAAGATGGCCTCCATGGGGACGGCTCCTGTTTTTCTTGTGCTCTCGTTTTGGCCCTTTATCCAGCCGTGCTGCTGAGAAAACTCGTCGTCTTTGATTATTACAATGAGCTCTCCTTTCTTAAAGTTCAGGAGTGTTGGGTCATCTGTGGAGGAATGGAAATCAACTCAGTTGGCAACTCGCAGAGATATGTGAAAAATTACATATGTACGAATAAATAAATACATGTATTAGTAAAAACAGATATAAATAGATAAAGAAGTGAATAAATAAACACAGAAGTAAATGAATACAAAAATAAAGAAATAAATGTAGCAGTGAGGACCTTCAAATTCATTTACATACAGACACAGAAATAAATAAATGTAATGTACATAAATATAATATAATAAATATAGGATTTTATTTTTATTTCTAATTATCAACTTTTATTTATCATTTATGCCTTTATCCATTACTTTCACAATTTATTTAGTCTTTTTATTTATTTATTTATTTATTTATTAATTTCTGTATTTATCATACATTTATTTGCTTATCTATTAACTTATGCATTTATTTGTCTATGCATTTATTTAAACATTTCTTTATTCATTTATATCCGTATTTATTTATTATTTTTATATATTTTTTCCTGTATTTATTTATACATTTATTTGGTTATTTATGCATTTATTTATTTCTGCATTTTTAAAAAAAAAAAATGTATTTATTCATTTATTTGAATATCTGTATTTTGTTTTTACATTATTATATTTATTTGCTTTTTTATGCTTTTTTTTAAATTTAATTAAGCATTTATTTATTAATTTATTTGCAAATTAATTTCTTTCTTTCTTTCTTTATTCATACTCAAGTCATTTTGACATATGACCTTAAAAAAGAAAATTTAAGAAAAATGAAAATCAGGCCTCTGACCTTCACTGTCGGCTTCCTTCAGGGTCACAGCATACTGAGATCTCTCCGTCAGTCCACTGAGGAACATTGTGATCAGCTCGGCCATGTCCTCAGCTGTGCTTCCACTCAGAGTGAAGTCTCCTTTCAGTGTCAGCAGGCTCACCACCTGGCCAGATGCTTTACTGTCCCTGGGTCATAACAAAGTAACACCACACTGTTTTAGTAACTCCTCCTCATTGTAAACTGGCACACACCTCACTGCTTCCTCCTCTGACTCGCCCCACCTGACCATGTTGACTCCGGTGACTTCAGGGAAGGAGAGCTCCAGCAGCCTCTTCTCTCGCTCGTCTAGGAAAGTGATGCCAGTCCAGTTTATGGCCACGATGAACTTGTTCTTTGGCAGTGCAGGACCTTCAAAAGAGCCAATAAATCATGACTCACGAGGGATATGAGGGGGATTTTGAGATATATACTGTACAGCAGTTAAGTGTTGCATTTTTTCTAAATCATTTCAGCCACCCTGAAGAAAAGAGCCTGAGTGCAGGATTAATGTGTGAAGCAGTCAAGGCCCTGCAGCAACCCACAGATATGGGGACTTTCATTTTAGGGCTGCAACTAACAATTACGTTCACCGGTTATTTCTTGGTCACTTTCAGAGCATTTTGATGAGCAATAGAAACACAGATGGGAGATGATATCGCAGAAAGACTCACTATTACTGTTAAAAAAAAACGCATTGTTGCTTGAAAAAACAAATGTGTTATTAAATGTGTTTGTTATTAGTTTTCTGTTATTATAAATAACAGAGATGAAAATTGATATTGAATAAATATTGAATAGCCGCGAGGCAGACACCGTCTCTGCATTTGAGACTAGATTTAAGACTTTCCTTTTTGATAAAGCTTATAGTTAGGGCTGGCTCTTATAGTTAGGGCTGGCTCAGGCTTGCCTTGAACCAGCCCCTAGTTAGGCTGAGATAAGGCCTGTTTCCACCGAAGAAGTTCCTGGTACCATTTGGGAGCCAGGAACTACTACGGAGACGTCATCTCACTCGGCCCTGTCAACCGCTGTGTCTCCACTGAGAGAGCGGAGTAGGAGGAAGGTTCCTGTAAAGTTACCAGGCTCTGGATGTGACGTAATTGTTGCGCGACCATTTTGACCGGGGCGACCATAGACTGTATGGGTGCGACGTGGTGGCGTAGGGACGCTGTTAGCTGTTAGCCGATAGCAGTGTCTGTAATAACTCACTAAACTCACAAAGTGGCCCGTGATTCTATTGATGAATCCTGCTCTCTACAATTACTTCTATCTTGCCGGCACGTTGTCAGTTATGAAATTACAACCAGGAACAAGATAGATTTTACTGAAAATTTGATCTGCAGAGGAAAACACCCAGTGTTACGAGACAGCTCAGATATATCGTTTTGTAAACTGGTTGTTCACAAGCTCAGCAGCAGTGAAACTGAGGGAAGACATGTTCTTCCTGGCCCACTTATTCACTCCTAATCAACTACTTTGCTCGAGTCTTAACCCCAGTGGTATCTATAAATAGCTTTGTATATTCCAGTCTGACATAGATACAATACGCAGCAGCAGCTAATTGCTTCACTGCTGATCATTAAAAGTGTTTGTCTCTGTGTTCCTGAGGAAAGTGTAGAAATGTATTGTTATACTGTTGTACTGGACGTGTTTTGTTCTGCCATGCAACAATATTTTTAAGCGGCTGTATGTGGCATTTCTTCTAAAAGACCTGAACTGGTTATTACTTCAGAGTTAATTTGTCATCATGAATACAGACAATTCTGTGCTGTTACTGCAAACTTCTAATATTTAACATTTGAGGAAGGAAAAATAAAGCTGAATTTTCTGATGCAGAAACACTGATTGCTCTAAATACACTATGTAATTTTTAATGGCCGATATAGCTCATTCATTGCTCGTACGTCGTCCATTCCATCTAAAGTAATGCATTTCTGTAAAAGTAGTAATTAACAAAAGAAACTATAAATTTATTTAGTAGTTATCTCATAATGGAATCTGGATTCTTGGACTATTTATAAAGTCAGATTCAATGTTTTTTAACACCTAAACAAATTTAAAAGGAGGATATACACCGATCAGCCACAACAAATTACAAAAAGTGACTATGATATTAACTATATGTCCTTGATTTTATTTTCAAACTTTTTAGGGGAGCAGCAGACGCTCTGTAGAGCACATGATAACTTCTATCATTTTATCTTTTCAAAATTAATACGAACTAGTCCATACCCATTGAGTACAACATACCATACCATGACTTAGTCATACCAAAAATTAGAAAAAACAACAAAATTGGTCCACAGGGGGAGCCAGAGCAATCGATCGCATTTTAGCCATTTTTAAGCATTTTTCTGTTGTTATAGCGCCACCCAGTTGCCAATTAGAGTTAAATTTCTCCAGTCACCTTGAGGCATCCTGTTCTACATATCTACCAAGTTTAGTAAAAATCCATATGGCGGTTAGGCCTAGATAAGAATTTAGCTCTCTAGCGCCCCCATTTTGTTTGATGGGGTCAATAATGGAGGGGTCCCCTCAGATTATGTGTGGTCATATGCCTACAAAGTTGCGTGGTGATGGGTGAAACCCTTGAGATGTTATACACCTTTATGTGATGAGCCACGCCCTCCGCAATATTCATTGCCTTATAGAAACTCAGTTTTAGAGTAAGTTTTCCAACTTTTGCCAAGAGGGAACTTTAGATATTGGTCCCTAGATTATGTTCACCCCAGTTTCATGCAGATCGCTCAAACTTCCTAGAAAGAGATCGATCTGAAGTGTTTTTCAAAAAAATTCAAAATGGCGGAAAATCTATATAAGCAGAGGTTATGGGTTCTTGAGGCAAATGTGTTCCTCATGAGGAGAGACATCTCTGTGCAAAGTTTCATGTCTGTACGACATACGGGGCATGAGATATGCCCATTCAAAGTTTGACATTTCAATGGGTTGCTATAACGCCCCCTTTGGCCAATTGATGTAATAGTGCTTCATTCACATCCTCCCATGACCCTCTACCACTGTGCCAAATTTCACATGGATTGACCAAGTCAGTGAGGAGAAAAACATGGAGCAGACACACAGACAGAGTTTTCGTCATTATATAGTAAGATCACATAAAAAGCATGCACATCATGACATTGTAATTAAAGTTGCTTTATGAATTTAAATTTCATGTAATTATCTTGATTTGTCAAACATAGAGGCAAGTCAGTCTATGCTGATAGATGCCTACCTGACATTTTGACAACTTCAAAGAACCTCGAGAAGAACATGGGCCACTTCTCCCGGGCGTAGTCGACCATCTCTGCCCTCACTGAATCTGCCTTCTGTTTTGAGCTCAGAAACGAACCCTGGTGTGGTTTGAGGAAAACAGACAGAAACTTTAAATCTACTCTGCCCAGTTCTGTTCTCGCTGCACCTTCTGGTACGTGCTGTGACTGACCTCAGCGTGATCCGTGCTGACCATCTGCACCCATTTAGCCTCTGACTTTGCCTCCAACAGAGAGCTGTTGATGCACTCCTGAACGGCTTCCTTCACATTCTCTGGACTGCAGTCTGGGCCGTGCTGGATGTATAAATGTTTTGCAGCCAGCTGAACAAGATCATCCTCCTGTACATGTGAGATGTGGCGAAAAATATGTCACATTTATATCTACGAATATGACAGGACAAATAAGAGCCAAATATGAGCCCACCTTCTCACTCTGGTACTCTCCAAACTTCAGACCGTGGATGATCTGTCTATAGATGAGGTCTGTGCTGATGTTGTCCTCATTGCAGTCGTGCCAGGGGGTGAAGACCTCCTTGCGGAAGAAGAGACGCCAAGGAGCGTGCTGTTCCTGCCCTCCTCTCCTCTTTACTTCCTGCTCGCACTGGGAGATGGCGTCCATCACGTGCTCCCGGCCGCTCCCCAGAGCCCACACCTTCAGCACATGACAACATGTGAAGTTATGGATATCTAGATATTCTAAAAACATTTTTTGGGAATACATTCATGTAGAAAAAATCATACACACACATATATAATGATTGATCACCTATTGAACTACAGGAACATACATGTACAAAGAGCGGATGTAACTGCATACCTTTTCATACAAGGCGACGTAGACAGAGAAGCCAAAAGTGTCTTTGAGTTTGATTTTGTTCGAGACGAGTTGGCAGATCTCTTTGGAGGTCGATGCAGAGTCGACAGGCAGGTTAATGGAGCGTCCGTCCATCAGCTTCACCGACACAATCATGGGCTTTTTTGTCTTGGTTGCCTGTCACAGTACAGAAGAAGAAGAATCAGAGATACATATTTTTGCTCTGAGGCAGAAGCACAGAGGAAAAAAAAAATCTAGACTGATAAATAGCACCACAGGTAAGAGGATGCGATGTATAGGCTACACATTTTTTATAGAATGCAATAATCACCTTTTAACTATCTGTTTATCAAATTCTGCAGGGACAATGCACATGAAACCATTAATTCATCTCAGTACCTGCAGCTCCAGCCAGGCTGGAGGCTCCCCTCGCACTCCATTTGTCACTGTGCGCCGCAGCCTTTCAGCACAGTAGGAAGCGTAGCCTCCCGGAGCGAAACGGATGAAACTTTGAAGGTACTGCCGAGACAAGAGAGACGAAAGGATGAGCAAAACATCACAGCATGCGGCACACCGGTAATCAGAGTGGAGCAGCCAACACAAGTGTTTGTACTTACCCTGATGAAGCGATCACTGGGAGGGAAGACGCCCAGACAGAGGGACAGCAGGATCCAGCCACGGAAGTAGCTGTTTCGATTGTTGTTATCCTGAAGCTGCTTGCAGATCTGACAGTAAATCTCATCCCTGGACAAACAACACATAAATACTGCATTAGTAGAGAATTTAAAGGATAGTTATGAGTTTTTAAAACAGGGTTGTATGAGGTAGATACTAGGGCTGCGCGATATGTCCTGCAAATTGTATCACGATATTTTTAGGCTCAGAAAAAAACTGTAACATGCTCATGTTTAACCCAAACAATGCGTAATGTGACTGCAGTTGGTTCAGATCGAAGCTGAATCACCACAAACAAACCGCACCAGAGTTCGTTTGTAACCACACCGAGACCACCTCTTCAAGAAGGTCTCGGTCGGGTTGTTTTGGTGCACACCTGAGTGCAATTGCTGTGTTTACACCTACAACGAACCGCACTTATGAGACAAATTAACTTGAGTTCGATTGAACCGAACCAAGGTGCAGGTGTGAAAACACCCTGCAATGTGTGTGATATTTAAATGGAGCTTTTGTTACCTGAGGTCACGTCTGACAATGGCATATCCCACAATAATGTGGAGTTTTTCGAGAGACGTCAGCGGCCGCTCCAGGGTGGGTCCTTCTCCGATCATGACTTCAGTGTCCTCCTTCACAGTCTGCAGGGTGGGAGGCTTGGACACTTCAGTCAGATCCTCGGACTGCAACAAAACACATGGCATTTCCTTCAATACATTAAAAAAATGGTTGAGAATGAGAAGTTCACAGCGACAAATATTTTTTTTACCTCCTCCATGATGATGGAGGGTTTCCTGAGGTTTGAAGCGGATCTTGGTATTCCATTTTCTTGAATGGTCGATGCTTTTCTGTTTCTGGACAGTAGGTCAGTGAACATGGATCCCTTTCTGGCTTGCGGGGCCCCTTCTGGCACAGTGTAAACCTTCGGGTTTGTCTCAGTGGGTACGGCAGAAGCCTTCCTGTTTCTTGTCAGGAGGTCTGTGAAAATGGAGCCCCTTTTGTTTTGCGTTGGCTCCTCGGGTATTGTGGAAGGCTTCCTTTCTTTTTTACTCCTCAGCACCCTCTAAAAAGCCAGAGATTATATTTTAAAATCTATGACAAACTAATGTTAATCAACAACAAAAGCCCTAGCTTTGTAAGGATATTTACCTGATCCAGGCCAACCATGTGGCTGAGACGTCTGTCCTTTCTGGAGATCAGCTCCTGTGGAATAAAGCGTTCCTGTGTGGGGGTTCCCTTAGCCCGGACCTGGTTCTTTGGCTCGGGGAGGTCTCCCATAAACCTCAGGATGATCCACCACACTGTCAGTGAAGCCTGGCGATCACAAAAAGGTAAGTTGATGAAACAACCTCACATAAGAACAACCGAAATGATGAATTAAAGTGGTCTAAGAGAAGCACCAGGATGTCTCCTTCATCTTCGTGGTACAGCAGCGGCTGCCGAAGCCTCTGACGGATGTGGGTGTGGGTGGCCGCACCCTGGAAGTACATGGAGGCAAACTTGGAGAAGGAGTACTCATCCAGGTCATCGTAGTCTTCTTTGGGAAGATCGTCCTCCATCGGGATGTCGTCGATGTCTATCTCCTCGATGACTGTCTTTCTCTCCTCAAGTTTCTGAAAACAGATACAGACGTGTACAGACGGACTCGAAAAGGAAAACAAAATGTGCACAGCTTCCAGTTACCGAACCTCAAATCCCACAGGCGCTTGCCCCTCCCGCCCTCCAACCACAACGGGCAGGAAGTCAAAGATGCTGTCCACCATCTCGTCTTCTGTGATGGACTCCATCTGAGCTTTGGCCTCCATCTCTTTCTTCCGCCTCAGCACTTCCTCCAAGCGTTTCTGTCTCTCCAAAATGGCCCGCTGCTCTTCTTCTTTTTCTTTAGCAGAGAGGTACATCTGACAGAACACGACACAAAAGAAAATCAGGAACAGAGAATTGTCTGCAAAGTGTCTTTTGCTTCCTAATTAAGCTCAAATAATATGAAAAGTAGAAACTATGATTTGATTTTTAAATATACCCACGTTTTTATGAGATGGTACTTTGTAGACGTGGAATTTTCACCAATAATTAGAAGTTGTGTGCAAATGCATGTGTGCAATTTGTCCAAACATCACCAAACTTGATGGATATTATTAATTAAGCTACTGATGCATGACCCCAAAATGTGGAGCGTGGTCCAGACCAGATGTGGTGATAAATTAATTACCATCTGTTCGATTGTCATAAACCCTGTTAGTTATCTTTGATACAGGTGTCGAAAATTGTCGTAGGACTCGCTCCTTCAGAGTTCTCAACTTTAAATGTTCCATGCTGGCTTAAAACCCGGCATCAGCGCTTGCGGCTATATCTTCAAATTGTCATACTGGAATTTTGTGCATTTATCATCACAATCACCACTTGCTACCACCTGCTATAGCTAACTTCTCCCGTTGCAACTGGGAGTGCATTTGTTAGCAAGCTAGCAGGGGAGTCACAATTGTTAGCTAAAAGTAAAAAGCTAAAAGTAATGGATAAACATTTTAAATATGTAGTTAACATCAATGAATGATGAAATAATGACCTAAAATTAATGGGTAAACCAGTGAAATTGTGAGCTAAAATACCCCAAAATAGAAATAGCTGAAAGTAATGGACATCTGGAATATGTTGGGCGGTGTTGATGAAAGGGTTCTTGAGTTCATCTGAACACGTCACCCGAAAAAGGTTGGCAACGTCGACTGTCCGAGATAAAACCAGCAGGGACTTTAACCGTCTTACGCAACTGTCACCCAGAGAAGGTTCTTCGTAGTCCTTTAAGTGGAACTTACATCTGTCTTAATCTTTTTGACCCTCTTTCGTGCCAGCACACCCCTGGTATGCGCCTGCAGGAGGATCACAGCATCTCTCTTGCGCTTCCATTCCTTCTTGGCCAGGTACCCTCTGGTTCGGGCCTGCAGCACGATGGCTGCCTCCCGCTTCCTCTTATACTGGAAGTGAAGCTGGCGAGATCGAACCTGCGCCTGCAGCCTCGCAAAGCCAAGCTGGACCTAAAACGGGAACACAGTTAAAGGGGGTTTATTGCACATCAGGCCTGTATTTTCATTTTGATAAATCTTGTTGAACAGCGACTCACCACTTTGTACAGCTTTCTGCCTTTGTGTCCTCTCCAGTGTTTCTGAATGACAAGAGCGGCTGCCCTTTGCCTCAGGTAGTGTCTCCTTCAGAGGGCATGAATCACACAGACATGAAGTCACACAAGCAAAAATATAAATAAATAAAAAGCCAAGCAGTTCATTTTACAGCTTTTGTCTCATACCTGTATTTGTAGCCTCTCAGGACTTTCTGGATCATAAGTGCCTTTTTATTCAGTTCTTTCATTCGCTCCAGTTCGAGCATGGTGTCATGGAAGTCCTGTGAGGAAACCGTAGATTAAGTGACTTAAGTGATCATGTTCATTAATGTGCACTGTCTCTTTCTAAATAACATGAACTTGAAAAAAAAGAAAAAAAAAAGTACCAAACACAATTTCAGATAAATGATTTTCAAAGTAAATTATTCAAATAGTACAAATTCAGTGGCGTTAGAATTTTAGTGTGCTTCAGCAGTGGTTGAATTTTGCAATTAAGTATTCAGTTGCTGATAATTTATAAATTAGTTTGTCCAGTGTATGCATTCACACATATCCAGCTCTAACAACAGACTGTACATCAAATGTAAGGCGGCACCTTGAGGAAGATCTTCGTCTTGCCAGTCTTCCAGTCGCCTTCTCCTGTGAGCACAGACTCACAGATGCTTTCACAGCATTTCTCTTTGCTTTCCTGTCAGAGCAAAATAATCGTCATAAAATCAAAGTATGACTTAAGTATCAATAAAAAATAAATGTATAAATAAATAAATGCATAACTAACTAACTAAATAAATACATAGATAGATACAGGAATAAAAATAAATCTGTAATATAAATAAATAAAAAAATAAAGGAAAAACATTAAACACAGAAACAAATAAATGTTTTTAAAAATACAGGAATATATAAATAAAATGATAAATAACTGCTGAAATAAATACATAGACAAATCATAAAAAAAATAAATAAACATTAATTATACAAGACATGAATAAAATAATATCCTAAATTTACAATACATTTTTTGTACAGCATACATTTATTAATTAATTAATGAGGAAGGAGGACCTCACCTCTGCATTTGTGTCTTTATTTATTCACTAATTTATTTATTTCAACATTTATTTATTCATTTAATTAGTTTATTTATTTAATTAGTTAAACACTTCTTTTGTTTATTCATTATGTCATTTTTCATCCTCCATAATAAACACAGCAAGAGAAAATGAGAAAAGGTGTGACAACGTCATGATCAGAATGATCACGCTAAAACCTCCCACTTACTATTTTGGGATCACAGATGGACGTTTTCAGGAGGACGCGGTAGCGATTCAGAAACTCCTCGAATGTGTAGCGTACAGGATATCCAGCTTTGCGGATCCTGATGGTCTCCATCATACCGGAGTAGCGGAGCTGACGTATGCACAGGTCTCTGTCAAACAGCTGAGGCACACCAAATTGTTTCATTCATTTTTGGTACAGATGCAAATAAGTTTTATTTTTGACTGAGTGAACGCAGCTTCTCTCCTCACCATGGGCTTCTTGAAGTCATTGGGTTTAATGCAGCGAATGAAGTAGGGCTGACAGGCAGACAGTGTTTTCATCAGAGAATCCAGAGACTGGCGGAACTGGCCGGTCAGAGTTGGCATGCGCTTCTTGTTATCATTCGCTTGCTGTCAGACACAAACCAATGTGACATAGTCGTAACACACAATAATGTTATTCCAAAGGTCCAGTAAGATTTAGGGGGATATAATGGCAGAAATGCAATATTATATAATGATAATAATTAATAATAAACCTTGATTTTTGAATACAAAGCTTTTTTTTCTTAGTTTTTACCAATTTAAATCACTTGGTCTGTTTGTTCTGGAGAGGAGGAGACCTCTGTGGATAATTAGGCTCCCGGTAATAACCTCCTGAACATTTGGACCGGAAATAAGGTGAGCACACATTAGTAGGTGCCCATCTGCAATGTACCAAACATTGTTGGAAACACATTTTATTTCATTCATCTGTCGTGGAAATCCTCCTGAACAATGACCACTTGAGGATTTCTAACCAGGAGAAGCTTCAGCTGGTTGCTATCTGCAGTCCTCGTCACTAGATGCCAATATATCCCCCTTAATCTTATATATTGTTCTTTAATCTGTCTCATGCTGAAGCTAAAGGCTGCACTGACCCTGAGGCTGTTGCTGGCGGCAGTGATGACCATCCTGGGGTTGGCGATGCTCTTGATCGTATTGGAGGACAGCACATCGTGAAACGCCTTCTTGAGGAGTTTGTTGGTGGAGGTCTCCACCAACTGAATCAGATCTGAGCTGAGGGCGTCACGGTTTTTCTCGAGGAAACCTCAAAACGAGACAGACACAGTCAGAACATCACTCAGGATTTGCATAAGAATGCAATGTTGATTTTGAAAGCTTTAGAGGTACCTTTTGAATCGTAGTAGACCTCTCCAGCAAAATGCTTGATTCCAAACTGTGTCTCGTAGTTGTTCTTGGGGGGAATGTAGATGTCCCCTTTGCCATGGACCTGATTCATTTTTTGGAGCAGGGTGGCGTCTGTGCCCTGAACAACAGAAGAAAGTTAAAACCTTTTCTTTTTTTTTGTTCCATTATACTTTTTCGACATACAAGTAGGATACAAACCTTGGGGAAGTTGCTCTCCTCATCAATAAGCGCCAGCATGTTCAGAGGTTTGATGGCCAATACGTCCAGGGTGCCCTGGTTGTCTTTGTATTCAATGTGCTTCCAGACAATGTTTTCACGGGCGTACTCCTCCTGCTCCAGCTTGAAAACATGTCTGACGAAGAACTGCTGCAACTGCTCGTTGGCGTAGTTGATGCACAGCTGCTCAAAGCTGCAACAGGTCAACAAATGCAACAGAGAGATGGATTTTAGTCAACTTTACAATGTGTTCTATGTTTCTAACAAAAATCATCACCAGACCTTTCTCAAGAAAAGAAAGGTCTGGCTGGGCCGACTCTCACTTTGAGATTGGAGGAAAAAAACGCCCCAGCTGCTTGTATTTCTTTCAACCAATCACAATCCTTCTGGGCGGTGCCACAGCAAAAATATTGCCTTGAAACAGGTTTTGGTGTAACACGCCCACAAAAATATCACCTACAGGATGCGAACCAAGGCAGAAAAATGGCTACATCCCCACAAGATCAAACACCGCAAAAGTTTGTAAAGGACGTGTTGAAAACTGCTACACAGCCGGAGGTGGTAGGGCGGGACTTCAGCAGGTGGCTTGTTCCGCCGAATGAGAGGCTGATCTGTGTAATGTAATGTAATGAGAGCAGTTAGAAACACAAACCTGTTCTTGTTGAAGTTCTCAAAGCCAAAGATGTCGAGTAAGCCGATCGACTGCCGGACGTCTTCGGAGTCCTCAGCTGTTTTGTAGACGGCAGTGTTGATTTTGTCCACAACCCAAAGGAAAAGTCTTCCATAAATAGCCTGGACAAATGACACAGAGGGCAGCTTCCTGATTATGCACAGCATGACACAAGACAGCACTAAAGATCTGAATGTCAGAGGTTTTGACACAGACACTCAAGCTATTACGTCAATGCTGTGATAAATGACTGCATTGTTATCTGCATCTGGTCTTAGCCTAGTTTTAGTTTTCTTATTTTAGCTTCAATCAGAGATGATTTATTTGTTGCCAGATCTTGTGTTGTTTTGTTGTTGTCAGGGTTTAAGCTGCTGTCTTGGCCTGGTCTCCCGTTAAAAGAGGTTGCCAACCTTGGAGTCAACGAAGGGGAGCATATTAAAGAATGGCTGCCTCAAAGATAAATCCTGAACACCTTTCATCCACTGCCAGCTGCAGTTCAAAGTTTCCACACGTCCAACATGTCAGAAACAAATAGCTGCATTTATGTTAGCCGTGCTATGCTGTAATGTTACTTTGAGCTAATGCTAAGATAGCAAATCATAACAAAATACATTAGCATGTAACTGTAGCATGGTGACATGATAAAATGCTAAATGTTAAACTGCGCTGGTAAAGTTAACATTCTGAAGCTGTATTAACAACGATCATACCAACATACTGGCTTTAGCATGTAACCAAAGCATGAAGCATGAAATTAACATGATAAAATGCTGAGCGTTAAATTGTGCTGGTAGATTTAACATGTTGTAGATAGGTGATATCAAGGAATCTTTAAGGAAGGAAAGGTTAGCGTTCGAGGAGCCAGACTTTGGTCTCAGCTCTATTGAAGCCAATGGGGCGGGCACAGCAAACCACACTTTTACCCATCATATCTTTGTTGTTCCACCTTCGACTGAAAAATCCATCCACCAGATTACAAAACACAAATTATGTGATGCATACTGATGTTTTTTTCTCTAAATATGTGTATTATTTTTCCTTGTTACTGGTCTCCAAACAGATCATGGCTCTGTCCAGCAGAGACTGGGATGAGCCATGATTCAGTCAAAGTTTGAACAACAAAGATGACGGATTGAAGTGTGATTTGCAGTGTCTGTCCCACTGACTCCAATAGAACTGTTGTTATGACCATTCCTTCTTTTTGATTCCTTGACCTATATTAACTAGTATTATACCAACATACTTGCATTAGCATGTTTCCTGACATGCTAAATGTTAGCATGTTAACATCAGCTACATCAACTATATTTTCCCCTTATGAAACCACCTCAAGACTGCTGTTACCTTGACGAAGGCGTCCCTGCCATCCACAGCCTGGACCGAGGTCAGAGGTTTGGTGACGCTCTCTCTGGCTGTCATGAAGGAACGCTGAGTCAGACTCTTCTCCAGTGCTTTGAGATCCACCTGAGGTGATGTGACAAACAGTCAGACCAAGTCATCTCAGCCTCTTTCATTTGCTTTTGTAAAGAGAAGCACACATACCTCCAAGAGTTGGCTGGCCATGCTGAAATGAGATGATGTGAGGATGTCACAGCCCTCCAGGTTATTTACTATGGTGCCTGGAAATATGCAAGAAAATAAAATTAAATGGCTCAAAAGATGCAGTTATTTAAATATATCTAAAGTACATGAGTGTAATTGTACAGTGCTGTCCTCCTTACCCTTAAAGTCCACGTTCCCGAGGTGAAGGATAGCAGCGAGCAGTTTGGAGATTTCCCAGGAGTCGTTCTCTGTGAACATGAGGATCTTCAGAGCGGAGCGGAAGTGGGCGTATTCCTTCACATCATCACGTCCTTCACAGCTGGTGCAGTTACCCTAACGATTAAATTTAAATTTGAACTACTTATCTTCCAATTAGTAGACGACCCGCTCTACCTCTGAGCCACAGCCACCCCAACATCTATAACATCTAAGTAAAAATATCATGGAGTATCCGTAATGACAGCATTTTATTAACATTTCACTGAGTTATTTCAGTACCATGGTCAGATAGTTGTACTCAGCAGCAGTTCCAAGGGAAAGAATCTTCTTCTGCTCAGCGGGCATCCCCATCAGCATGTAGTAAAAGATGTGGTAGTTTCTTTCCTCAGGCGCCTGCACATGAAAGCACACGCTCTTTTACCACAAGAAAATTTGACTTGTACCATCGTGTTACCGCTCTGTCAGCTAACCAGTCCACCCACCTGGCGACAAACTCTGGACTTCTCCAGCAGGTACTGCTCAATGCGGGCCCCTTCGATGGCCCCGCCCTTGGTGAAGTTGATGTCAATGTACTTCCCGAAACGACTGGAGTTATCGTTACGAATGGTTTTGGCATTACCAAAGGCTGAGAAGAAAACAGTGATGCATAGCAAAGCAGATTAAGCTAAAAAAAAGAGGGGGATTCAGCTCATTATGAAGACTATCTTATAACTTGATGTTTGGCTCATACCCTCCAAGATGGGGTTTGCTTCAAGAATCTGTTGCTCGATCCACGAGTGCTGGCCACTCACTGCAGCCAGGAACTGCAGCATGAGCTTGGTGCTCTCAGTTTTCCCTGCTCCTGACTCTCCACTGATGAAAAGATTTAAAAAAAAAAAAATATTCTTCCTTTATTATTCATTATTCAAATTATTTTCTGCCTTACAAATGTTTTTGACTGTTTCTCACCTAAACCTCTGCTTTAAACCTGTGGAAATGTGGTTTAAAACTTAACATTAAAAAAGGGGTTCCACAAGGATCAATTTTAGGTCCTGTTTTTTTTCCCCACAATCTATGTTGATTCTATTTCTATGCAGATTACAGAAACAATTAAGCACGAATGCCCACTTATGCACACACAAAATTGTTTTAAATATGAAAAGAAGAAGAGTTTCTTGAGAGTCAACTAGCTATTAAGTTTCATATTCCCTAAATGATAAAGAAGCTTAAACTCAAACTTGGCTTCTTGAATAGACACAAAAATCTTCTCCAAAAACAGCTGTAAACATCTAGTTCAATCTATATTTCCTCTTACTGTGGATAATGGTGATGTAGTTTCTGTGTACATCAGCGTTTTTCCCAAGGTCCCTAAATGGCCCACATCACAGCACCATTTGTTTCATTATCATTTCATTATTCACTGCCTCATCATTCATGAACTATTAAATAGTACCTACACATTTATCTAACCCTCTGAAAAAGTAGAATACTGTAAACCCCACATTCACACAGTGCCCTTGGCAAATCAGCTTTCTCTATCTTTGAAGTTTTTATAAAACTCAAGGACTTGTAGTTTCTCAGTTTGTCACCATTATTAAAACAGCACCTCCAGCTTTTTCTGAATGCTTTAAATAATATTTTTTTCCTTGGTATCATTCATTTGTCCTCTGTATCTTTTTTATGGTAACCCGTGACAAGGCTGTAGAGTTATAATGAGTATTTCAATTATTTGGTAATTTATCAATTATTTTTGCTAATAATCAATTAAATGTTTGATCCATACAAAGTCAGCTGATACCCAAGCTGGCATTTCAAAACGTCTAGTTTTGTCCAAAACACAGACATTCAGTTTACTAAGGATGTAAATAAGTAAATACAACAATTAATAGGTACAAAATTTAAAAAATGGATGTATTGGAAAGAAATAATGCTTAAATAAATGCAGAGGTTAGGAGTTCCTACCTTATTAATATACTCACACATACATACTTTATCTATTTGTTTCCACATTTATTTTAACACTATTTTAATTTATTTATTTGTCTTTATTTATCAATTTATTTCAGCATTTATTCTTTCCTGTATCTAATATATTTAGTTATACGTAAATGCATTCCTGTCTTTTTTTGTACATCTATGTATGCATTTTCATAATTCTTAATGCATTCATCTGTATTTATTTGTTTCAGTATTTATATTTTCCTGTATTTATTCATGCATTAATGTATTATTGTATTTATTTGCACATCTATTTATGCATTTCCATACTTTCATCCATTTTTGTGTCAAGGCAGGATGTCCTAACTTTTGCATTTATTATTTTTTTTACATTTATTTCAGCATTCATTTATTCTTTTGATTAATTTCATTAATTAATTTCCATATTTATTCCTGTGTTTATTTATATATTTTTTCCACACTATTTATTGATACAAGTCATTTTTTTTTTATCTCCCACATACTCTCATTGAGTCTCCCTCGTATAAATAAAGGTTTCAATTAATGAATCAGTCACTTGACACAGTCTAAATAACAACTCAGAATCAGCCTCAGACAAACGCAGACCTGATGACGCAGCATTGGTTCTTTCGGCTGCGCCGCATGTTGAAAAAGCAGCTGTCTGCGATGGCGAAGACGTGTGGCGGCTGCTCGCCCAGTCGTCGATCTGTGTACATGTGCACATGGTCGGTGGTGTAGATGGGCAGCAGCTGGTAAGGGTTGACTGCGACCAGAATGGAGCCTGTGTATGTCTTAAAACAGAGAGGGATGTTAACTACCACACAGACACACAGTGGAATGTGTGTGAGCATAAACAAGTTATTGTGGTGTGAGCACATCATCAAGCCAGTGACCCTGATGACCCCCCTGTTTGGTTATGGCTGTGATACTCGTGATGCATGTTATAAATGCTATTCATTGGATCTAAAGATTTCATGGGTGGAATACAATAATGTAAAGCTGTGTTAAACGCTGTGGTTTATGATGTGGGTAGTAAGTGCAACACAAAAGATGATGAGCCTCAGTAAATTTTGCCCCCCAGCATTTAGCAATAGTATTTTTACACAACAAAATGACCCGATTCATAATCAAACACACACTGCTGAGCTTTGACGACACAGAAACACTGGGACGTTCTCTTACAACAGAGGCTCATTCGTCTCTATGGAGACAAACAGCACTGTGATAAACTACAGGGCAAAGTCTGAGATAAAAACGCCATTCACAGCGAGGAAAGACGATGGCGAGTAAGCATTTCCACAGCAGGTTATAGACATCATAAAACTAGGTGGTTCAGAGTGGATCCTGGGAATAGAAACCTACATAGATGGCGCCTTCCTTGTGTCGCACCAGGAGGTTCCTGAGGAGCCCTGCCTCATTGAGATCACCGAGCCTTATCATGTCATCCACGCCCTTTACAGAGGTGGGGTGCATGGGCCGGATGGTGCCCTCCGTCTTCTTGTTGATTTTGTGCACCTGTGTGTAGGTTATGACAGAGGGGATGTTATGTAACAGACTCTCTCATTTTTCTGGACTTGAAAAGAGACAAACTCTTGTGGGGTTTTGTACCTTTCCTTCATCATCAAGCAGCTGAAGCTGTCCGGTGTCTGTCACCTGGACCTCCGCCCCGATCGGCACCCCGACACCGGAGTCCACCCATACAAAATCCCCCTAGGTGGAGAAATCAGAAGTTGTGATATAAAGAAACCATCACCAAAAAAGAAAAACACTTTCAAGATGACTATCTGGGCAGTTTTAGAATTATGTAACTATGTTATAGAATTACACATTCTTACCTTACTCAGGTGCAGCATCACAGAAACTTGAATTAAGTCTGTAAAGAAAATAAAAAACATATTATCATCTTAATCCAGATTAAGCCCAGTTACAGTAATTTTTAATTAAAACACAAGTTTTCTTTCTTGAGTAATTTATTCAAGTACAATTTTGACATTCGCCCTTTTACAACAAAATTAGCGCGTGTTCGCCAGATTCTTTAACACGGGGAAACCCACTAAAAATAGGCTTTAAACTCTTTTCCCATTGCTAGTAGACCAGAGTCGTGTACAGGGCTTTGCAGCAGACAAGCATGACTTTCTGTTTTTGTAACTGGTGTGTCACATTCAACGTCACGGACAGGCTGGAAAACAGGTTAGTAAATAGTGAAGGGCGGCATGGCGGCCAGTGCAAACGCTACAGTGGTTACTTTTTTTATTTATCTTACCTATTTAGTCTCTGTCAGACTCGGTGCTGACTACGTTTCAAATAACGTTCAAGCCCTGTTCGGGCAAAGATATATGGTATTTTGTAAAGGGGCTAAAATTAGAGTGCTCACCAAGGTGTAATTCCATCCCTGCCAATCGGAGCAGGAGCCAATAAATACCTGTGACTACTGCAGTCATTTCACCAGGATGTAAATGTGGATTGTGACATTCCCCATTACACACAAAAGCCAAATGTTAATGGGTGCTATTAGGTTTTGTGCAGCGGGAAAGGGGCTATACTTGGGGCTATACATTAGAGAGAGAGTGAATTCTTACATAACTTGCCTGGTAAATGTTATTAAGGCTTAATGTTAGGCATAATTAGGGTGTGGCCTCCTTGAGTTACAGGTGGGTGCTGCCTGTTGACAAGAAGCTACTACAGGGACAACATTGGTTACATAACATTACCATGGCCTGACCCCAGATTCATAGAGTATAGGTATAGCTATCGCTGTTACTGTTCCAGGGTGTTTTCAGTTCATTAAACTGTAACATTCTGGTCGTCTAAAAAAGTCTTGCTCACCATCTGGAGTTGTTTAGTTTTTCAGTTAAGCACATTTTGTTTTAATGGTTTTAAGCCAACACAAATTAGCATTAGCATGTCAGAGTAAACCACAGCTTGCATTACAGTTCGCTCCAACCTCTCGTCCAAATATGGTCTACTGGCTTTACTGGCTCCAAAAATCCAAGATGGCTCTGGGCTTTACAACAGGAGTGTGCAAATCAGTTGGTGATGTCACGGTGGCTACATCCATTATTTTGAGACACTTGAAGTTACCATTTACATAAAAACAATAATCTAAATTTAGCACCACAACGACCAACTCCAACATTAAAATGCCCTTACATGTATTTGTTAGTGACAGAAACAGGATAATATGTTCTATAATAACATTAAACTTTGATCATTTAAGAACATTTTGCTGATAATACTTAATTGAAATTATGTACTATACTTGTAATGAAGTATTTTAAGAGTGGTATTTCTATTTTTACTTGAAGGATTTGAGTCCTTCTTCCACTGCTGCAAATACCGGATACACCTCAGTAGCCTTTAATAGTATGGACCATGCCTTGATGTATTTATAGCAACATATTGAAGATATCATATATTTTTAATTGCCTTACAAGACTGTGAAGTAATCACAATTAAAAATAAAAAAAAGTTTTGGGGTCCTTGAACATAACAGACTTTTCATTTTGATTGGACACCTTAAACACACTTTAAACAAATCTACATTTAGCATGATATCAATATGACTTTAAATTTCAAGGCACTTCTGTTAATGATTTGACGTAGAATGTCACTATCACACTGAAAAGTCATACTGACGTTAATCCTTTGGAAACAATGAGAAGACACTGGGTGTAATTACAGATTTAAAGACACCATTATGTGTATCGTGTCAACTCTTACCTGAGATTTGTCTTTGGTGGAAGCCCCTGCTGCTGCTGCTGCTGCTGCTGCTTGGGGAACTGTTCCTTGAATGACGGTAAAGCAGGAAGCAGGGAGTTTTCCCAGCAAACACCCCTTTATGGCCCTTTGACTTTGCTCCTGCAAAGGTAGAGCCACCCAGTGTCACCAATCACCAGACTCAAGGCAAATACTTTCACCACAGACCATCATCTTGAATGACTGTTTTCAATATATCACAATAATTTGCTGATAAGTATATGACCTTGATGTTCTTCCCCTTTAAATTAATAGTCTGGCTACTAAATAATCCACACCTGGCTTCACAGTGATTGACAAGTAGAGACAAGGCTATAGTGGTACTGCTATCTACTGTTAAATATGGCAATCAAAATTAACATTATGAAAACAAGACACAATAAAATCTTTGCTTTTTTTCTTCTTAGAAATACTGAATAATGATAAACACTAGACACTGGTCAGCCGGTGCCAAAAATCATGCCAAAAGGAAAGCAGATTACCCAAATGCCGGTAAGTCACTTTTCCTGATACATAAAACAGCCGTCATAGGTCAATTTCTGCCGACACGTTGTGCTGTGCTCCAAGACAATTATGTTGTAAACCGCAGATCATAAAGAGAAATGACTGAGCTCACGTTGGAGATGTGAAAATATGAAACAGAAACAGCTCATCAATCTATACAAGCTGTATGATCTGGGACAATACCGACAGATTAGACTATTTGTGTATACTGTCAAACTGAAGTGATATAATGTAGGTTCCTAATATGTAAAGATGATGAACTGTGACGTGAAGACAAGTGTCTGAGCATGCTCCTTAAGATAACCCATGATAATTGTACTGTAAAGCAGTGATCCAGCAATCTCACTATCTGTCGTCAGGTGTGGTCTGGATATCCAGTTTGGAATGTGGTTTTTATTATGAATTATGAAAGCCCATTTTGGCAAATGTGATTTAAAAAAAAAAGAATCCTTTTAGTCCTTACGAAAAACTTCCTTGAAATAATGACTTAGGATTGCAAAATGATGAAAAGCTTTTTCGAAATAATGACCTCACGTGTTGACAGAATGACTTCATGTCTTTAGGGAATGTGGAACTTTCTCAAAATAATGACATTTCAAAATAATTACTTAGTATCTCAAATATGAAATTTTCTCAAAATGATTGTTTAAAAAGAGACAATTTCTCAAAAATTGACTTAATATCTAAAAATAATTAAACTCTCAAAATAATGACGCTGCATCTAAAAAAAACCGAAACCCCTTTTGAAAAATAATGACTTAGTATTGTGAAATGATGAAAAACATTTTTAAAATATTGACTTATATTTCGACAGAAATACTTTCTGTCTTAAGGGAATTAATTAAAGGAACTTTCTCAAAATACTTACCTTCTTTCCCACAATCATGAAAAACTCAAAATTATGACTTAGCATCTAAAAAAATGAGATAAAATAAAATAATGTCCTAGTACCTCGAAATAATGAGAAACTTTCACAAGATAGACTAAAAAACTAGAAACTTTCAAAATATTGACTTCATATCTCAAAAAATAAGAATCTCTCAAAATAACTTAGTATCTCAGAATGAGAAACCTTCTGAAAATACACTTAGTATCTAAGACGTAACAAACTTTCTCATAATGACTTCGTATCTCAAAATAATGAGAAACTTTCTCAAAATTATGACTTCGTATCACGAAATGAGAAACTTTCTCAAAATGACTTAATATCCCAAAATAATGAGAAACTTCCTCAAAGTGACTTAGTATCTTGAAATAATGAGGAACTTTCTCAAAATAATTACTTAGTCTCTAAAAAATAAGAAACCTTCTCAAAATAAACCTAGTATCTCAAATTAATGAGAAACTTTATCAAAAATGACTTAATATCGCAAATTATATATTTTTTTTCAAAATGACAATGCCTAATGACAAATTTTCTCAAAATATAGACTAAAAAATGAGAAATTCTTGAAATAATGACTAAGTATCTACAAAAAGAGAAACTTTCCTGAAATAATAAATTAGTATCTCAAAATGATATAGTATCAAAAATATTGAGAAACTTTCTTAAAAAAAATATACGACTTAGTTTCTCTAAATAATGCAAAACTTTCAATAATAATTACTCAACATCTCAAAATAATCATAACCTTTACCAAACAGATTTACTATCTGGAAATGTCTTATTAAAACATAATGAGCTTTCTCAAAATGACAACATATATCTCAAGATAATAAGTAATTATCTGGAGATACTGTGTGATCTTTAAGAAGTTTCCCATTATTTTTGAGATACTTAGTCATTATTTTGAGAAAAGTCATTATCTCAAGAGTTTCTCATTATTTTGCAATTTGTCGGTACTTTGAGATTTAAAGTTGTTACTGAGATACAAAGACATGACATTAGCCAAAATGGGTTTCTACAAAAAATAGACATCACAGTGAGAAATTAAAGTGAAAACTGTAAAAAAAATCTTTCAACCAAGTATCAAAAACACACACTAATAGCAAACAGTGATATACAGACTTAACAGTGCATCTGGTATTGTTTAAGTATCTTTACTATAATTACACAGACGAAAACAATGTACAATAGCTGGATGTTTCAGGCTCACTTCATCTCATAACGTTATTATCGTTACACTCTGCAAAATGAAGCAGCAGCACATCACACGGCACAAAATGTTTCATTGAGTACAAAACTTGAAAGAAAAACCAGGTCAATGGAAAAAACCAAAAGCACATTTACAGTGATTTACATGAATTCAATCCACCAGTATGATCACACGAGGGTACTCGCTTCAAGCATTTCACTTCCTGAAACCAAATGAAAATATTGTTTTTACCACCATGACATCCGTTCACTTTGGATTAAGTTGTCGACTCATGGCAGTTTAAATGTAAAGTCATCTTGGCTTTATGCATATGCAGTATGTTCTCGCTTTCAAATCACCATCTAAGGACACTATTCATCCTTTAAGAGCATTGTTGTGGATATTAACTCAGTTCAATTTGCCACATTTAGTTTCTCATCTAGTACTTTTTAAAAAAAAAAAAAAAATCTAAACCCATATAAGTTTCTCATCATCTTTTAGATTACACCTAAATTTGTGGCTGACATTAGGTAACTGTTTACCCATACTGTGATGAAGAAATCAAAACTAGAAAAATGCAGGTGCAGGGTGTTTGGAGAGAAAGGGGAAGCAGTGAAACTGACCTGACACTTTCCTCTGACTGATATTTTAAGAATATTTTGACAGCACGTGGAACTGCGTTCACGTGACCCAGTCCATTTCATGTACACCGACAAAATGAAGGCACAGATTAATGAAAAGAGCACGACTGCGATTAGTCTGTATACACACATCTTACTAAAGGACTCTTTGTCAATGACCATTCAACAACTCTCAGGTGGATCACCTTCACTGAAATACTTTCATCTGTTTTTGCTGCAACTGCATTTAGTGCCGACCATCACAACGTGCCAGTTCCAACATCGTGTTAAAAGAAGAGGCAGAAATTAAGTTAGTAAAAATGGTCTCTGGGGTCTTCAAAAATTAACAAAAAAAGAGTGGGAAACAGTGACAGGGCCGTCCAGTTGGCCACTCTAATGCAACCTACAATGCTCCACGCTCAATATGTGCGTCGGGTCTTTAATGAGAACCTATTCCTGATGGGCTGTCTGTTTCTCAAAGCCCTCCCGTCACTTCTCTCTGTCTGCTCTCAGGCAGATAGGGAGGGTGCGTGCGATTGTATGCAGCAAATCATAGCACCAAATTCTGAGCAGCTCCTTCGCCCCTTCAGGGACGGGCGGCGGTGGTCGTCGACAGAGGAGAGGAGGTTCGAGATTATGCCCGTTCTTTACGTTTCAGTTTGGAGGACTTCTTGACGGTACCGTTCTTGTTGAGCAGCTTCAGCACTTTCTCCTTGTGGTCGAGCACTTTCATCATGGTGTCTCTGGCCTCGGTCACCTGGTCCATCACAAGCTTACAGCGCTGCATGTTACCCTGAGGACAAACGCACAATGATTTGTGAAGAGAGCAGGTTTTGCATTGTAACAGCAGGCATCCTGTCTCTGCGAGCGTTGGGAGTGCACGGTTACTATGGCAATGCCTGCAAATATCTGAGTAGATAACTGTACATTTTAAAGTCTCAGTCTGTAGCAACAATCTTACCTGTATAAGCTCGTTGATTCGGTGAAGGTCGTCGTCGGAGCCTGCTCTCTTCTTAGGGATCAGGCCCTCTTGGAGGGTGGAGAGGCGGCTGTACACGTCATGTTCCAAACTCGACTACAGATCAAGTAACAAACACAGTGTGTTGACAGACGTCCAATCAAAAAATTATTATTTTAATTATTTTCTTTCTGGACAAAAGTAGTAAGCTGTCACCCCTCAGTCGACTGAGATAGCTTCAAGTTGAGCAGTCGCTTTCTTTTGTTGCTAGTTAGTGTGTTGTGCAGTGAACTTCTGGGACGTTAGGAAACAGCCCTCGTAAATTCCTCTCCAGCACTGTCAGAATTCATTTGGGCTAATATGTAAGCTGTCTGTCTGTTTAGCCACAAACCAAATTTAGCCTTCATCTGGAACACTTGGAGAAGACAGTTCAGATAAACAACGCTTCAGAGTTATATTGTTGCAGGTCTGGGGTCAGCACTCACCAACTGCCTGAGCTGTGCAGCACACAGGTGAATCTTCCAGCCCTGTGCTCTGCATGCCACTCCTCTCTGGTTGGCCATATCCTGTAAGCTGCCCTTCTTCTCCTCTGAGAGAAAAAAAAACAGTTGTTGTTAGAATCAACTACAAGTACCGCCTCGCTGTTGTACGCCTCCACCTACCAGTTTAGCTGCGGTTTACACCCTTGTCTGTCCAGACACATATGTTGCCATGACAGTAAACAATACTTTAGATATGGGTGTTGCTGCAGTGAAGCTACAAACTCAGGAGTAGTGTCACCAATTCAGCATCTGACCTAATGTCCCTGTTCCTGAGTTATGGTGTTGAACAATGGCCAGAGAAGAACATTATGATGTCATGGTGGAGGCACATCAAGCTGCCATCCATCATTCTCATTTGCTATTAAAGCATTTCCACCTGAGAGCAGGAAGCTACTGACCTTTGACCCGGATGTCGCTGTACCTCTGGAAATGGTGGTAGGCAGCTTTCCAGGGATTCCTGTAGTGGCGCAGCAGAGTAACAGGTGGTCGAGGCCTGACTGGTACATAACGCACTCCTTCCTCATCTGGAAGGAAAAAACAAGTGTTGAACAAGTGAAGATTACAAACATCATCATCATCATCATCATTGCAATGACAGGTGGCTTTAAATTACACACCAACATATTCCCTTGGTGGAGATTCGCGCCTCTCTGCCCTGCCGGTGATGGGCCTGCCTGGGGCCTTCTCCTCATCTGTGCTGTTGGTCTCCACCATCTCGCTCTCCTCTGTAGAGATAACATGCTGCTGCTTGCGGGGCTTCTTCCTCGGGGAGGCCCCGGGGATCAGATCTCCTGTGGCAGGAGTGTTCAGGGTGGAGGCCTGGGTGGTGAGGGCTGGGGCTGATGACAGGTTCGCATTGGGATCTGAGGGAGAGAAATTAAGACATTGTTTCCTTACGTGCTAGATTCTGTTAGGTTCTTCAGTTTCTCATAATTTAACATTAAGTAATTTCACTCATGATTGATTTGCTCCTCACCTGGCTGGGAGGTGTCCATGGTCTCCACCTCCTGTTTAATTTTCAGATCTGGGCAGGCAGAGCTGGCAGCACAGGCTGCAGTGCTACTGGCCGCAGGCTGAGTGGGGGAGGCCACAGTGTTGGCCATTGACGCAGGAACAGGAGGAGTTACAGCCATGGCTGCTGGAAGGGCTGAGAGGACAGTGGAGGGCTGAGAGGGAGGTACAGGCCCCGGCGTGGCGAGCATGGTGGGGATGGCTTGGGCGAGGTGCTGAGCGTTTGAGGACACAGCCTGCTGCTCTCCTCCCTGAGAAGGCAGTGCTTCTACTGTAGCCATGACAGGAGGGGCCACTGCCATGTGCACCTCGGCTTTGGGTTTCACACTGAGAGAGGAATCGAAAGGCCAGGTCACACACCCATATCATAACACACTGAAAACGGAAGTAAGTGATGTGATCATTGTGACAGCCGCTTACCCTGCAGGTCGGGGAGATCCTGCTCCTCTCACTCCACTGTCGATTCTGCCACCACTGGGCTCACTGGGCTGAGCTGGGATCAGGTTCTTACGAACACAACTGAAACACAGAGACAAGCAGGATGATTTGGTAAAAGGAATAATCGTTTAAACTTCAGCTTCTGTCAAGTTTTATTTGGAGTCACCTTGTAATAAAGAAAGCGTGTGCCACTGAAAAGACAAGTTTAAAGACTATTATGGTCATTTTCAGGTTCATACTTGTATTTTTGGTTTCTACCAAAACATGTTACATGCTTTAATCTCTAAGAAACACTTTACTTTTAGCCTTTTTACTCAGGCTGCCTGTGCTAGAACACCTTTATTCACACTGTCTGACACGCTCCGTTTTAGCGCCTGTCTCTTTAAGCACCCTCCTAAGAAAGCCCAGCCTGGTCTGATTGGTCAGCTTTTCTGGGTCTTGCATATTTCGGCATCTCTGTTCCATCACAGAGTTCTCCAGGGATCTAGTTTTGGTTTCTTTGTCAAAAAGCCTGTGGGATTTTCCATTGCATTCAATTACTGCTGAAATTTTTTGTTCAGCAAGACAATCTTCACCAATAAACACCATTTTCAGGATTATTGAAGCCTAAATGCAATCGCCAGAAGTAATAACGTAATGTTAGGCTATACACAAACTACACTACAGTCAAATGACTTGATGTCACCACCATTTCAGCTGAAGTTTATTTATAATTTTGATGTTTAAAACTTTAAAGTGAACTGCTATCATTTCTGTCGGATTATCCGCAACGTTCAATGTGCCCCACATTTCAGGGGCTAATATTTTGCAAACTGTCTCGTACTTCAGCAGCATTTAAAATCCAACATGCTTGTTGAAGATTGTTATTAAAGGCTTCAAAGGGCACACAATATTTTTTGGGACAATGTTTGAAATACTCAACAATAAATTGTGCTAAATTTTGACTGGTTTCTGAGTGTTTTCCTTTATTTAGACTAGTCGACTAGTCTTAATTAAAATTTTCGTTTAGCCGACAGGGAAATTAGTGGTCAGGAACATCCCTAGTGACCAAACTTCAGCCACCTTTAATATGAACATCCGACATAAGGAAAAGGAAAAGAAAACGGGAAGCATCATAGCTCCCCTTTCAAAAATCCGGTGATTCGTTATTGAATGTACAGAGTAGTCTAAAACCCATTTCTTCAGGTTAGGTCTAAAACTGTTTCAGGGTTAGGGTAACCAAGGTCTGGAATGACTCGGCAAATAAGCAAGCGATACTCTCTAGAATATCTCATTCATCCGGGTGAAACAAGCATATTTAGGACACCTCTGAGCCGTTAGGAGAGTTTACTGAATCTGTCTTGGAGCCCTCGTACAAACAAACCTTACAGAAAAATGTAAGAGAGGATTAGGAGATGAATATGAAACTACTCTTGCACGAGAGCCACAAGCCCCTTTACCCTGCTTGTTCAAGGCGGGAATTTCATGCCGATCGTGGAATGGGGGACAAAGTGGTCTCGCCTTTAATCTGCCACAGAGGATAGTGACAGAACTGAAGTGGTGTCTGTATAAACAGGACAGGATCATGGGCGGCACAGGTGACTTTGACAGCGTGTTATACGTGTAACTAACCATGGGAGATTTAAAAAGTATCAAAGGACCAGATTAGCCGTTATATAACAGGGAGTAAATTATTGTTATTGACATGTAAATGCCATTGTTGTTCATAAAGCACTGTCGACGGGTATGTTAGATGTAACATGAGAAGCTGACACTGTTTGTTACACGTCACGCCTGTCATGCCTCTTTTGATTCTGCAAAGCAGTGATGCAGTGTATAACCACACACTGGATCAGCATGACGCTGCTGTGGTTTTGGAGCCACTGTCTAACATGATGTGCTCATACTCACCCTTCATTAGCAGGCTTCTTGCGGAGGATGCTGGGTCTAGGGGAGGAGACCAGTGTGGGGGCTCCTCCTACTCCTCCCTGCGTGTGTGCCTGCACCATGGTGGCGACTGGCTGGGTGGTGCTGAATGTGCTGCTGATGGGGCTCGCGACAAAACCATCAGCCAAAACAACCCCTGAATGAAATAAAACAAGTGTTACAAACAGCCCACAACACGGCGACACACTCATTTTTAGTAAAAGCCAGTATTTCATAATTACCTGGCTTTGCTTCAGACTGTGCTTGTTGCTGCTGCTGCTGAGTGACTATTGGTGCCTGCTGGAGGCCTTGTGTGCCGATGGGCGCAGACGTGTGCAGGCCCTGCACTCCTATCGGCGCCGGCTGAATGCCCTGTGCAGCGATTGGTGCTGGCTGGATCCCTTGGGTGCTGATTTGTGCAGAGGGGAGACCGATCCGATCAACTGCCATCAGCTGCATGTGGTTGAGATGGACAGTGGTTGCCACGCCAACTCCAGCTTGGGTGGGCAGCGCTGAACTCGGAGCTTGAGGAGTAACTTATTGAGAGGGGGAAGAGAGCTCAAATTAGCTCTGTGTGCCACGAAATGACAGGTTTCACATTTCACAGCACTCACTTTAGCATATTTTGTCAACATTCCCAGACTTTTAAATGTCAAGTCAAATGATAAGTTTACCTGTGACAACCAGTAAAACAACACTGATTAGCAGGACTTACCAGGATACTGTCGGATGGTCGATACAGAGCTGCTGATGGGGGTGTAGGTGTGTGTCAGAGGGTAGGACGAGGAGTACGCCGGCAGGAAATATTGGAACTGCACAGGAACAGAAGGCCTTCAAAAGAAAACATACAAGATTAATCCAACGCCCATCGTCATCTCAGTAACGTATCTGTTCTCCTGAGGTTAAATCATCGTCCTCCTCGACAAACAGAAGGGAGCAGCACTGTATGTTGTTTATTTATAAGGCTCGACTGCAAAAACTGCCCAGTTACCTCTGCTCTCTGGTTACACTTAAATACAGTCCTTACAGGTCACAGGACGTTTGAACATTAGCTGTAAAAGTGGGTTCAGATACTGTGCTGCATACGAATGAAATGAGCTCCAAAAACATATGAAGCTTATTTCACTTCAACTTTCTATACGGTTGTAATTGTGTATTTGCATTTGCACTAGTAAATGCTTTTCTTAATTGTAAATACTTTTAAGGTGTGTCTGTAAATTATCTGTGCTTCCGTCTATGCTCAAACTTTATGTTTAGAAGTTATTTTTGGACACAAGTCTCTTCAGAAAAAAGGACCCCAATGTTAATTAAACAACCAGGTTAAATAAAACATTACAAAATAAAAATAAAAAGTACATCTTAATCACATTTTATTCATTGTGTAACTCCGTCAGCAATGGATGTTAATACAAGATTTTTATGGTCTTCATACTCTCCATATCCACATATTTCTATAGAGGTCATAACTACAAATCAACCCCTCCATTTTTTCCTTTGATGAATGAAATCTGTTAAAAAACAAAAAAAAAAAACCAAACCATAATAATAGCTGGTAAAACAATTTATTCTTCAAGCCAGGAGGATGTGTTTAACCTTTTTTTCATCAACAGATTTATCCCTTGTTTTTTTGGAAAATAAAAAATGACATATGTATCAGTGAATAAATAAATGTATAAATCAATACAGAAATAAGAAAAAAAAAGATTAAATAAATGCTTAGGCCTTTTTCCTTTTTCCGATCAAAATGTGTGATATGCTGATATTATTAAGGTTTTGGTAGCAGTCTTTAGACATGTATACAGCACATTTGGAATATTCGGGCTGGGCGATATAACGACTATGTATGATATGTCGATGCAAGATGTAGATTTAGACAACTCTGCCTATATTAATAAAGGGTCATGCCGCATAAGGCTGTTCTTCCGAAAAGCCATACCAGTGTGAATCTCTCCTCTCTAACTGTCTCTGCATAGCTCCGCCCCACTCACTCACTCACTCAAGTTCTCCAGCAACACTGAGACACACAGAGCTGCTCCTCTGTTTAATCTGTCTGTTAATTTGTCTGCACGTGCTGTGCTGAATCAGTCTGTGGGATGAATGAAATGACTGCAGTAGCACATGTGCAATACAGTGCGGTGCTGCATGTGTGGGAGACAGAGCTGCTCAATTATGTCAGGTGAGCATTTGTGAGCTAGATCACAGCGCATCGCGGCTACGCTGTACAAAAGCCAACTCGCCAACAGTTTGCAACAACAATGGTGCATGCCCAGAAGAAAAGCCCACATTTCTGGTCGTAAGGAGAAACACACTGGCTTTCAAGTCTAGCTTAAGGGCTGGCAAGCAACATGTTTTTTGATATGTGCAAATATTGCAACGCCGACCTTTTCAAGGAGGTGGCTAAAGGACTGAAAGCAAGGCTGTGTTCGCACAGTCCAAAAAGTCTGTCACCACATGAAAACTTGATGCAAAAATGGCACAAACGGTTTAACTTTGCTATAATTTGACGCAATAGACAACATGTTGGGGCATGTTAATCCAAGTATGCACAGCTGCATGTACACATGAATATTAATGGAATATTCATATCTTAGTAGGAATATTGCCTTTTCAGAATAAGTGCAAAAAACTGAATATTTAGTGCATGTAAATGAAGCTGATAAGGGAGGCTCCAACATTGTGTGCTCACCTGTTGTCACTTCTTGCTTCCATGGTGACGGGGTTAGGAGACGACCGATGGCCTGGGATGGGGATGAGGTTGGTTCTCTCTCCGGGGTAGTCGGGCTGCACACGGGATGAAGAGTGGGCGATGGGCTGAGGGACAACTTTCGCTGTAAACAACACAGAGGAATGGTTTAAGGAAAAAAGTGTTAAAACACATCATGATAATGCCTCCTGCTTGTGAAGCACACAACAGTGTTCCTGACAACGTGACAAACTCACCAACAGGGATGGCCGAGGTGGTCACTGCTGTAGCATGAGAGGAGTGCGAGGCCATCGTCATGGTGACAATAGTGTTACTGGTCATTTGGGTATGTGGCACAGAGCCTAAACATGAAGAACACCGGATAATCAATAATGTGAGTAAGAGTGACAATTTGCGGCTTATTTTTTAAGTCAAACGTTTCTGAGATTTGTGCCTCGCTTGAAGAAATGAATGTACAAAAGCTAAGCAGAAGTAAAGTACCTATTGTTGTTGTTGATGGCACAGTGTTAGTGGCAACAATTGGTGCCACAGTTGCTGCAGCTACTGGTGTCACAGGACTGAAGATGGGCTTCTGTGGGGGAACCAAACATTCAGTTCAGTCAAAGTTTAACTGTAAAATTTCATTTTTATAAGCAGCTGTCAAGTAACAGTAACCTGTGTCATGGTGTGCGGAGGCTGAGGTTTTTGAGCCCCAATTGCAGGGTGAGACGGCAGCGTGATCCGTGTGGCGGTGTCACGGGACGTCTGAGACCTCTGAATACTGACGGTGGCCGGAGGGGGGTGAATGGTCAGCCCTGGACGCCTGGAAAAAGAATTACTCCCTCTTTAGTGTGTCAAATCAGGCACAGGCAAGCTTTGAATAAAGTCCAGAGAGAATGAAACATTACACAAAAATTCATTTTTCTTCATGACATTTTCGTGGCATTGTTCTAAGCTGTATACTTGACATTTTCCACATCTTGGGGGTGGTAAAGCACTGTTATTGCTGTGTTTTTGCCATTGTTTTGTTTTTAAAGCTGCGCCAATGTGTATCTTATATGTCACACGAGAAGCCAACACTGTGGTGTTAAACATCACGCCGGCTGCGCCTCTTTTGCTTCCAGAATGCCGGCATGCTGTCTAAAAATCACACACTGGAGAACAATGAGGCTGCCATTGTTTGATTCTGTATATAAATGCAAAGGCGGCTTAAAGAAGGGACTTCATAGCGACTCTTTCATGGCAACATCCCTCTCTGATCAACTAATCTTCACTGACTGTTTTGTTCAACTTCACTATAAAACTTCTTGTCATCAAATTGTTTTTCTAGTACTTACAAATGCAGCATCTCCACCTATGCCTAATCAATACATTCTTAGACTGCTACTTACCCATGTGCCACCTCTGCAGAGTGTGTGACTGTCGGGCTGATAACTGGGGACTGAGTTCTAGTTGCTGAAATGGGGGCCACCACAGTTGGAAGCACAGCTGTCGACGTTGTTACAGCAGGGCGGGACTGTGGAGGATGACACGGTTACACACAATATGTCTACATGTCCAGCTGAAAATAAACACCTTGTTAGATTAAAGTACATCAGAGCACCTGAATCGTCTGGTGGATGATGTGCTGAACTGTGGGCTGGCCGGGGCCTGCGCTTGCTCCAGTGGCAGGCCGCAGGACAGTTTTGGAGCTGGACATAACAGCTGCTGCAGCAGCGCCTGCCGGGAAACAAACAGACCAATGTAGAGAAATGCACTGCCATAACTGAGCAGTAAATGGACTACTGTTTCATCAAGCCACCTGGCATACTGTTCTCATTGCATCATGCATACCTCGGGGTAAATGAGATGTGAAGGTCTGGGGAGGGACCGCAGGAGTCCCGATCTGCAGTGCAGGGGCACTGCCCCGAATGATCTGAATGTTAGCTGGCATCAGGTGGTGTAAGTTGCTGGAGTGACCCTGAAACACAATACAGGCCGCTCACAACTTCAGTCATCAGCAAGAAAGAGACAATAACGTACACTCAGAGACAGCTCACAGCGCACTCACCTGCTGACCACTGATAGTTGCCACAGGTATAGACGGCGTTGGAGCAATGCTGCTCTCTATGGTGACAGTAATGTGACCAGGCACCTTGGGCGGTATGGGGATATGACCCTGGTTGGAAGCTGGTGCTGGGGCAATAAGACGACTTGGCATGGGTGACTTCAGGACAGCCTAAAGAAAAAAACAGACATTACATTTCTGATCTTAAGCTCAGAAGAACGTTAAGAACAATGCTAGAAAAACACTGAAGAAGTATTTCAATGCTGAAAAGATGGTCATACTCTCGAAATGTGACGCAGAGTGTGAAACATGTCATCCAGCAGATTTTCACTGAGAAAATTCAGTGTTTTATATGGTGTTTTCTTTTGTATGGATTTTGTTACCTTTTCACCAAGTAAGTGTAAAGTCAGCCAGTTTGCACATGACCATTGTCCTTATTAGGTTTACAGTAAATTGTATCAGTCACTTTTTGTTATAATATCTTCTTAGTCATTGAGTTGATCCTTCTGAATGAAATTACACAACATGAACTATATGAAACTGAACATTTTGGAAGTTGCACTTGTTATTGTTATAATTTTCATGGTCATTCCATTGTCCCTCCTCTAGAGCTAACTGGCCACAGAGGCTTCTCCGAAGTATGAAGTAAAATGAAACCTGCCCGACTCTGTCTGGAGGGCACGAGGATGGAGAGCAGGCAAACAGTTTCATCGTGAATTGTTTCAAACTTAAAGATAATCATTACAGAGCGTTGGTCCCTTAATAGCCCTGAGTCATCCCAACAATCTGAGCTCCCACCTTCAGAAAGGTTATTTTACAGGAGCCAGCTGTGATTCAATACTTTCTGGATGAGTAAATCAACCTTGGTCAGCGACAATGTGTTGTCCTCTAACCACAGAATGCATTTTATCTTTGCCAATGATATAACTACGTTCACTTCAAACTGAACACAGTGAGGACAACACACCCTTTACTGTTAACATGTATATAAAGCTTTTAAAAGTAACAGACATATATCATCACCTTCATCTGTCCCTCAGTGAGGACTGCAGGCTGGCCCTGTGGGAGGTGGACAGAGGAGGCAGGTACAGTCACAGGTGTGCCGGGCTGAATGGGCACGGTTTGGGGGGTAGCTTGTGGCTGTCCGTGCGTCTGTACTTGTGGGTAAGGTCTGACCACCATCGTCTCTTGCTTGTCATCTCTGAACGCCAAGGTTCCCCCGCCCCCGGCAGGTGGATGATCCTGCTGTCCATGGTCAGCATCCCGACTGCTTTCTGCATCTGTTCCAGCTGAGGAAAAATAAATTTGATTCAACACTTACTTGCTTGCCATGTGTGAAATATCCTGCAACTCACTTCAGTGATGACAGGTTACCTGGTGGATTTGATGGCTGATTGACAGACACCAGGTTTCCAGCAGTGGGGATCTGAGGTGCTCCCCCGCTGGAAGCAGGCAGCCCGTGACGGGGGAATTGCTGGGAGCTCATTTTAACTAATTATGACCTGAAATAATGTCAAGAATGCACAATTATTCCGGCACCACACATACTGAAGATGTTATCTTTGAATCAACGTTGTTTATACAAAAATGGACAATAATTTTAAAGCACTTGTGAGTGACAGAGTCATGTTATAGTAGTGCAGCAGCAAAAACAACTTACAGCACATTGCAACTACAATGAAAACACAACACCAACAGTCAGCTCGGTCATGTTACACATATTACACTAAACATAACCTCACCCTTCAGGTCAGAATATAATTAATATCTAAATTAGGGCTGCAACTAACAATTATTTTCATTGTCGACTAATCTGTCGATTGTTTCTTCAATTAGTCAACTACTCATTTTATCAAAAAAATGTGTTAAAATGTAGAAAAATGTCAGTCTCTCTCTCTCCCAAGTATTTTGGGGTACTTTTATAATACTTTTCTGTGAAAAATGACTCAAACTGAGTAGTCGACTACTAAAATAGTGGCGATTATTTTAATAGGTGATTAGTCATCGATTGGTTGACTAATCGTTGCAGCCCTCATCTAAATACAGGATGTCTACAGGAATCAGACAGTTAAATTGAATGCTTTTTAAGACCTGTTCAAGACGCCATTTTAACCAAATCTCGGAGGGATTTTTAGACAAATCATGTTTTACTTATCTAAGCATCACAGGTGAGCATTGCAGACAAGTTGCAGACAAGTTGTAAAAATGTGGTCTTGCGCAGAGATAAATGTTACGAAGGAAAATGGTTATTAAAGTGAGTTAAGTTAACCTACAATTTGCCAACAGGTTAGTGCAATTCTGAAGTAAAATGACAGTATTATTGCATTAGAAATGTGTACTCTGACAATAAGACACAAAAGAAAAGGATAAATAAAATTAGATAAATTGTTTGTAGTAGTTAAGACCTCACAAATTCAACTTAAAGACTACTTAGAATAAAAGACATATTAAGACTTTTGAAAAAGGACCTGTAGACACCCTAAAATAAGATAAAATGGGGGATAACTGGGAAGGTAATTTAACTGCATGACAAAGAAGGGCCACAATTTTTTTTTAATTTCTTCTAAGAGCCTTACTGTTTAAATCAGATTTTTTTCAAGCTGTAAATAATTAAAAATGCATTTTATCTCCAGAATGTAAGAGGGCGGTGCTGGTGATTTCTATTTCATTAGCAAAGGACGTCTAGGCAAAGATGTTGCAAACACTTCGGACACCTTTAAAACATCAGTTAATAGTTGCAACCCTTATATTAAACATGTACGACAGTGCGACAATAACAAAAGCAAACCAGTTTAAGCATTTACAGGCGACGCGGGGACACTGAGGCTAATGTAGCACTGCGGAGTATTATGGTTACCAGCTAGCAAAGCAGCAACACAAACCAACTGATGCTGCTACAAACTGAAACCTTCCCAAATACATTTCACTGTGATAAACAAGACAACAGTGTGTCTGTGGACCTTTGTTTACCGTTATATGGCCAATATCGTATGACAAAACTGCCCGACAACAACTGTGTCGTTGCTCATCAAATATCAAGTTTACCTGCAGGTACAGAAACGACTTTTCGACTGCCGACAACAAAACAACCAAACGCGACGTCCGCTGTGTGAGAAAACGCTCACTGTTGCTCGGTAATCTTAAAAACTAGAAAGCTACCTTGCTAGCCAGCTATCTTAGCTTAGCAGCATGCTAACGTTAGAATGCTAACCCTGCTGTTGCCGCCTGCTTCCCGTGCTAAACCCTGAACTTTCTACAGAGCACAAAGGCGTAAACTCCGCCGGGCTGAACGGGCGAACATGTTTCTACATGTGTGCGGATGTTACCGTATCGCTGAGGTACAAGGCAAGGGGTCGTTTTGTGGATTACAATTTTTCCATTCGTCTTTTCTTTTTTTCCCCCAACATGTAAGCCGGAAGAACGCTCAAGAAGAACCGGACCTCCCTGTGTCAGGCGACCAATCAGAGAAGAGAGTCCCGGGGCGCTGACCAATCGGAGCTCCGAAAATGTTTTGACCAACCTAGCCTGCAGCGGGGAGGGAGGGGCGAGTCTCGGGGGAACCGCTGCGACGACCCGCAGAGTCACGTGGTCGGCGGAAGGAGCCGAGTTAGCACTGAAGCTAATCTGCTAGCACTCCAGCAGGGGCGTTAATATGAACAGTGCAGTGGGGCCCCTGCAGCGGAGGGGCCCTTGCAAATTATTCAGATTCACCTTGACTATATTCCTGTTTTCAAAGAGGAATAATAAAACAAATGACTAATTTAAAAATATATGTCAACAAAAGGCAAACCCATCCACACCATGTTTCACTCCATTTTCATTTTTTAAATAATCTGTATAATAATAATCTTTTCAAAACAGTTACAAAGAGTTTTGCATGTCAACAATTAAAACAGACAAGACATGACAACAACACCACATTTAAAAAAAACAGATATAAACAAAATGGAGGAATTAAAAAAACAATTTAAATGAACTTAAAACTTAAGTAAAATCCGGAAAGGTTCTCCAATAAAAGTATGTAGTAAGAAGGGACTTAAAGGAGATTGCTGATTCAACTGACCTGATTTCCTTAGACAGATTGTTCCAGAGTTTCTCTACATAAGATATAAATCTATTAAATATATATATATATAAACTGTTCAATTAAATGTCTTCAATATTCAATTGTACTTTATATTTTTGTCAGATGTGCAGTGATGATTGCTGCACGTGCACCATATCGAGCACTAACTTCCTTACGCCACTGATTGTTAAACAATATAATACACATTCGTTTTCTATAGATTACAGTTGGCCAGTGGTAGAAGAAGTTCTCTGATCCTTTATTTAAATATTGCTGCATTCAAAATACTTCTGAAATAGTGGCCTACAGAGTATTGGCAAAATGTGACAAATATTAATATTTAAATGCAGAATGCTTTTCATCATTATAGGTACTGTTGCTTTACCTTCTATTTATCTTTTGTTAGACTATTGTTTTACAACTCTATGCAAATATATTTTTACTACATTCCTAGTCTAATTTGTATTACTTGATTTTATATGCAATTTATGTTACATTACATATCTTATTTCTACTTGCAGTATTCTATGTTTAGATTCATATTTTGCTTTAACTTTAACTTTCATTTTCTTTTTCTTTTTAGTGTAGGCCTGTATATTTAATATGATCATTAAATGAAAGTCTTAGTCTCCCCCATGATAAATAAAGAACTTAAACTTGAAACATATCCTCTGTTATACAATATGATTTGGTTATTATTATTATTACTGATGCACAACATGTAAGGGGCATTTTAATGTTGTAGCTGGGTGATGCATATGCAGTTTCATGTTTGGTAGTTCGGTCTTTAACAGTGCATCATAAACTCTTAATCTATAGATAATCCTCTAGAGTAAAAAGTGCAATATTTGATGATGAAATGCAATAAAGCAGAATCAAAATTAAATAAGGCTTATTGCCAAGTAGGTTTTCACTTGCTGCAAACAATAAGAATTAAAAAAAATAAAGGAAAAGTACTGCAAAGATCAAAAACATAAATATAGAATAGAAAAATTAGGTACAATAAAATATAAACAGATATAAAATACTACAGCAAATATGTAGAATTAACCTGTTAAAGAATGAGAGAGCTGTATAATTTTTAGAAGTAAAGTACAAGTTCCTCAAAGTTCGGCTGTTTCCGTTTGTCACGTGACCCTCGCGGTGCCGGTCTCCCGCTAAATAAGCTGATTGGCTTTTTAACCAACATCTGAGCCCGCCCAGTGCATCAGTGCTGCTGCAATACTTCAACACAACACTAGAGGACAGTAGCCAATCACAGAAATGTCTGAGGCCTCCTCTGCCTGACACACGATGAGATTTTGACCCACAGGTCAAGTGTGTGGAGGAAAATTCTTGAGCTGAGCAGAAGAGAATTTATCCAGAGGCCTTTTCTGGCATGTGATTGAAGGAAAACACAAATATAAACAACGCAATTACTGATGGTTGAAATTCCATGAAGCTGCCTCAGTCTCACGGTCCTGGTATTGTGCATGCTGGCACACTGTCACACCGTCACGGCGTATTACACTTGTATAACAGAGCCATTGTTAATGTTATTAGTAACACATGTGGCCGTGCCTGCCATGATAAGTCAGAGTGGCTTTTTGTAACGTCCATCTCTGCAACGTACTTTAGAAATATCTCTGACACTTTTCTGGGAGCAGTTTGTTCTGGGTTCATGTTCTGTTTCATGTTCTACACACGCCGGGGTCTCATTTATGAACATCGTGTGCGCACAAAACAAGCCCTGAAAGAGGCGCACGCCACGGCCCACGCAAGAAGTTGTAAAAACAAATCTATAAAACTGACTTAATGGGAGAAACTTTGACCCGTGCTTGTGAACATGTTTGAGAAATTGGCGATGCAGATGGTGAGATGGAAGCCTGATTGTAGAAACTGTTGAAGATTTTCTTTTGGCCATTTTTGGCTTTTGTTTGTACATAGATTTTTTACGGCTTTTACCTTTATTATCCACCTTATTCCTGAGGGCACTACTGTAGAAATGATTATGGGCACAACTTCCTGTGAGATAGAGGAGGTAGCATCAAGCTAATTACTCCCATAGACTGACTGTGGTTCGTCCCAGTGGCTACTCTTGGTGGCTAACGGCCAATGCTGATTCTTTTCGTAAGTAATTTTCCATGTTAACTTAGCATTTTCTGAAATATCTTTGCGGGGCTCTGGTGCCTGTTGCACCGTCCATGTCTTTAACGACTAACAAACAGTCTAAGCTAAAATTGTGTCCTCAGCAACCGTGTTGAACATGTGACCAGAGCAAAAATGGAGCAGATGTTACCTTAAGTTAGCGCAGGCCATGTTAAAATTAACAATATTTTAATGTGGCAAGGCGAGCTAATTGCTAGCATGCTCGGTTGCAAAGGGGGAAAAAACAATGGTTTGAGATGGCTGTGAGAGGTGCAGAGGTATGATCACATAATCCTGTCTGAGCTATAACAGGTGGTGTGGTCCACATTTTATTTCCCACTTGTTCTTGGAAAGAAGAATAAAGTACAGCTAACAAACTGTTAGCACTGGAATTTGCCGGAAGTTGCACACATAATTCACGCAAGCTGTCATGGGGCTCCCTGTGTCAGGCGACCAAGCTGGAAGGTGGCAGGAAATGGGGGGTGACACGCGGCAAAGGGTCGCAGGTTGGAATCCAACCGTACATAGTACAGGCCGCTGCCTGCCTGTACTGTTGCACTAGGGCCGTTGAGGTAGGGGGGCAGTAGAGAGAGTGGTTGGACGGCCTGCTCTCTCTAGACCAGAGAATGGGTCCTTGCAGCTGATTCAACTCGCCACCTCAGAAATATGACGAAATTAACTAGTATTAGTGAGGTTGAACCCTTGTGGTTTTTATATGCTCTCTTTTAATTGTAGAATAGCACTGATGACATGTTTTTATCAACACATTCTCGCTCCGACCTTGTCACATATAGACATTTGTTCATGGACCTTTCTACGTCCAGATATGACGTGCAAGGTACCCTGGGTAAACCCTGGCCGACTAACTACACAGAGCCCAAACCCAGTGCAGCACTTCCTATTTTCTCCCCATCATCAATAATTCTTCAATCTACAATTAAATTACACTTTAGATAAAACTATATAAACTACAAATAAACTGTTTAACAAATCCAAGTAATGAATCATTTCTCATTTTATCTGGTACCTTTTTCAGATACAGATTTGCGCTGATGATTGGTAATATGTATGTTGTTGTGGTTGTGTAACATCAATTCTGTATTTGATCATGTGATGATAATATATAAATCATACAGTGGCTGTTTTGATGCAAAATCTGGCACTAGGGCTCATCTTAACTTCCGCCCAACCCTGGCACAGACTACCATGTTGCCATTATCAGTAACACTAGGTTCACATTACTTGTGCAAATCTAAAGACGTTGTGTCTCAGGTCATTGGGTTGTGAGAGGTAAAACAGTGCGTGACGTGCTTTATTAGATTCCCTGTACGGGGATTCCCTGTGTTTCTGGGTATTATTCAGAGATATTATGATGATTATTATCATTATTCAAATGACCGTATCTGTGTCTTCGCATTTAGAGGACACGGCTACATTTCTACACAACATGTCTGCAGCTTGCCTCCACAGAGGGACATTTGAGTGGTTCAAGAGAAGTAAACTCCCAGAGGCCATTTTATTTTGGGGAAAAAAAGGTTAAAAGTGCAAGAGGCAAAATAATTAATGTTTTGACCTTTAACAGAAAAATCGCCTCTGGCTTTAGAGACAAAAGATTCATACATAGAGTTTAGAAAAACTTTACTGAGAAGGTTTTTGTGTTGCCTCTAAGCCGTGCCATAGGAGAGTGAGTAGCTTGACTGCTTAGAAACGACAGATATTAAAGGGACAGTTCACCCCAACATGCAGAGTTTGCATGTTGTCTCCGTGTCAGTGTGGGTTTTCTCAAGGTACTCTGGCTTCCTCCCACAGTCCAAAGACATGCAGGTTAATTGGTGACTCTTGATTGTGAATGGTTGTCTGTCTCTATGTGTCAGCCCTGTGATAGTCTGGTGTTTCACCCAATGTCAGCTGATATAGGCTCCAGCCCCCCGCGACCCCTAACAGGATAAGCCGTTACAGAAAATGAATCAATGAATGATAGATGGCGCTCAAGTTGTGGTGCTCAGCTGTCGCTACAGTGTAGAAAAGAGCGACGATTGCAAGATCCACAGCCCGTACAAGTCAGCCTTTGCATTACGCCTAGTATGGTTTGCTCTTCATATTTTACCCCATATGGCTGTGCAGCTCAGAGATTGGTGAGCTCTGCACACATATACATATATCAGAGGAGATCTGCAGCCCTAATAAAAGCCCTTGCAGCTCTTCTCACTGACTGCTGCTGGCGTTGAATAGCAGTCCACTTCCTTGTTTTGGTGCAGGTGGATTTCACACCTGATGCACACCATAGGTGAGACCATCTTTTCAAGTGGAGTCAGACACGCATCCAAGTTCCGTGTCTAGGTACGGTACATGGTGTTTACGCTAATCAAATAAACTGGACTAAACGCCAAAAGGTCTTGAACTTCACTTGGACTTGGGTGCTTTCACACCTGCCCTGTGTGGTTTGTTTCGATTCAACTCGTGTTTTTTTTTTGCCCCTGATATGTGGTTTGTTTGGGCAGGTGTGAACACAGCAATTGCACTCAGGTGTGCACCAAAACAACCAGACGGTGACCTTTTTGAGGAGGTGGTCTCGGTCTGATTACAAATGAACTCTGGTGCAGTTCGTTTGTGGTGAGAACGTGTTCCGACCTGGATATGAAGCAACTGCAGTCACATGACACATTGTTTGAGTTAAACATGAGCATGTTACAGTCCTGGAGGATTATTAATGTGCACCTCCTCCTGTACTGCCTTAATATGCACATTCAGCACATCCAATGCATCAAAACATTGTTTTCTAGTTGGAGCCGCGCCTCGTTTTCAAACTGTATGGTTTGTCTGAAATGAACAATGACAGCAATATAGTCCACGATGAGCAGCGCTAAAATCAACCTGCGTAGTTGTCCCTCCATTGTGACATTAGAAAGTGTCACATTTATCCTGCAAGTGTTCTCTTCTTCAACGTTTGCTTTACTTCCTGGATTTTTCACACATGGAATTTCTGACCAATCAAGAGCAGCTTTCTCACGCAAGGCATTTGATCTGGTCCGCTTGTAAATGCTGCCGTGAGAACACGAACCAACTCTAGGCAATTATACAACTTAGAGACAAAATGAGTCCCTGGTTCGGACCAAAGCAAACGAACTCTAGGTCTGAAAGCAGCCTTAAATACTTCTTTGCTTCACTTGTAGACCGTGTAACCCTTAACCTGTCTCAGGAATCTAACCTCAACCTGTGTCTGATCTGAAGCCCAGAGGTCAGTGTTCTCCATGAAGCATGCATGAGGCACCACGTTCACCATGGCTATGTGGCTGGAACAGTCTCAAACTGCCAGTGGTTCCCAGTGAATCAGCTGAGCTGCACAACCCAGAAAGACTGATTCACTGTAGGAAAGGAATGAGCGCATGAGTCAAAATATTGTGTGTCTGAAGCAACACAGAGAAACGCGTTGTGGAGGAAGCTCTGCAGGCTAAATGAAGACAATGACACCTGAGTCAGCGGCAGAGATCAGACAGTGTGTGGCCAGGTGCGACCTAGTTACCTGTGAAAAGTTGGTCCTTTTAAGTCTACAGTGCCAGTGAGTAATTAACAATGTAGACAAATGAGTAAATGGAACATTAGTATGTGAAATGGCGGAGACCATAAGATAGAAGATGAGTTAAAGATTGTCTGTGTGAAAATCCCCCATCAGCGGACACGTTAATAGCTGTCACACCGGTTCAGTCTAAGCTTGACTCACTCCACAACTCAAACGCACCACTGTAAACTTGTTGATGACATTTCTCCATATCTGCTTACTTCACTGTGAAAATTAATTCTACTGAATTTCATGTTGACTCGCATCACTTTCCTCAGAGGTAGCATCCAAAGAATGCGTTCATGAGGGTTTTACAAGTTCTCGGCTAAAGCAACATACCAACAGGTGTATGTGAGTGAGTGAGCACAGCTGGGGAATTTAGTGGCCTTGCCTCAACATGCAGGAATGTTTTATACAAGCCTTCACGGCCCAGGTGTATGTAAATGACGATGTACTTGACTAGACCTCTGAGGGACTGTGAGGTGAATAGTGTGCACTTAGGTGAAGGGTCAGCGATCTTAAGATACTCATAAATCACTGAGGTTGGCAGAAGCAGAAGGCAGTCTTGTTCCCCTTTCTTTTTGCATTTGCACACCAGTATTTACATCTTGAACGAAAAACAGCAAGATGTTAAGGGCAGTTCACCCTTAATGAAAATACATATTTGTCCTCTTACTTGTTTTGTGTGAGTTGCAAAGTGTTGGAGATATCAGCTGTTGAGATGTCTGTCTGCTATCTAGTATACTGGCTTGTGGTGCTCAAAGTGCCTCAAAAAATACATTTGAAAACTCAACAGCAATATGTCTTTCCAGAAATCACGACCTGGTTACACAAGATAATGTGCTGACCCTGCATGAATCGGCACAGTTTCTGTCCAAGCAGGACCTGACCCAGGGCAGCAGTTTTGGGCCCGAGCATGATTAAAAAGCCAGTTATATTCTGTATTTTTCTGTATTTCAATGGTCTGTGTTTTCGTGCGTCTCTCAGTGCATGTCGTGTGCACAGTGGTCCATGGCGATGTGGTGCGCAGATGCTGATCACACACATCACTTAAACTGCTGGGGAGGCAGAAGCAAACACTGCCAACCAAGTCACCTTGCAGCCCCACTCTCTCTTTCTCTCGTTTTCCGTCTCTCTCTCCACTCCACTATATTGCTCAGTTGCACCGTCACTTCCCTTCTCTCAGAAACTCCTGCCATTTACGCATGACTGAAGAGAAGGCAGACATCTCCAACACTCGACAACTCACACCAAAAAAATCAAGACTGTCAAACAGCACAACAGATAAGAGGAAAAATATGTAGTTCTGATTTTGTGATGAATTGTTCCTTTAAGTCCTTTGATCCATTCCTAATGGAAAATATTGATCAGAGCCACTTAAATGATCAAGTCCAATCAACAAGGCTCACATTTGACATGATGTGGAGATACAGGTGTGGTGCTCTTGCTGCTGCTCGACCACAGTCACCACCCAAATCGAAACACCGACACACCATTGCCATATCAGCCACACAATGTTGCATCTGCCACGGGCCTAAAAATTAGCTGCAAGTGTCCTAGCTATCTGAGAGGTTTGCTTCATCTCAGTAACAGCCCTAAAATTAGAGGACGGTGCCCTGATTTATGTGGAAAAGTTAAGGGGGTGGGGGCACATTCCATGACTGCTGTAGGCAGGAAGTTTTGGAATCTCCATGGAAATTAAGGCAAAACACAGAGCTCCGCAGCTATTTTTCCAAGTATTTCACACAGGCTTTTAGTGCGAAATGTGCTCAAAAGCCTCCAAAAGGAGACAGATGATTTGTTACCAGTTGTCCCCTCTGTTGCTGCCAGACACATTGATTTACTCACATTATGATACAAACAGTGCATAACTTTAAAAGTGCATTAACTGCAGAGGCAAGGCGAATATAAGCAGAGCACAGACAGCATGTAAAGAACGCACGTTATTTCACGTGACTCCACAGCCCAACAAAACCTTATTATCTCATAACTTTGACATCTGTTCTTGATCCACGGTGACTGATGCTGTGGTCAAGTGAGAACCATTCACAGTTTCTGGGTGGTGAAATCACGGCGATAAATGCATACAGTCCTGAGAACAATCACGGTCATTCCTGTAAGACTCCAGATGTGAGTGGAATGCATATACGTACGTAGGACTGAAATTTCTTCCTTTTAGGTCACTCGAGCGTCCCGAGGAATGATTCACCCCGGGAGAAGCTGCTCAAACTTGGCACGTCATTATAACCTTTCACCTACAGAACCCCCTAACATCTCAGTTTGGTAGGGGATCATGTCTTACATGTTCTGATATCCGTGGCAGGGTGAAATGCCTGAAATATCATCTGTCTTAGCTCGACTGGGACAGAAAAAATAGTGGTCTATCACAGACCCCAAGGTGCTACACGTGTCTCAGCTGAAAAAAAGACTTTCAGCAGATGGAGATTTATTATTGCAGCCGTTCTGAGCTGAGAAAAGTGGCACTTGGCTACAACAAGTAAAGGCAGCAGGAGGAAAATGTGTGGCATCTATGGAATGCCACCGGGGGGAACAAGGAAGGCAAAAATATTTACATTAAAAGTCCACAGAGGAATCTTTGCTTGTAAAGGCTGCATCAACCTTTACTAGAGAGATCATACAAAATAAACTTCCATAAAAGCCATAAAATTAGCAACATTGGTTTCGGACATAAGATTATCAGAAGTTTGTTCTCCAACCTTCATGCACCGACTGACAATACAGATTCTCAGAAATTGCAGAAGAGTTCCTATTGTGAGTCTGAGCAGGTTTGCCAATTATAGATGAGGCGAAACGAGATCTTCTGTTGATGATGACACTGGATGAAATTCCAGGTATTTCCTGATTTGCTAGGGATTTGATGTACGGACCACAAAGTACAGCTCACAGCACAACACCACTGATGTTTGTCTGTCATCAGAGACCTGCTTGCTTGATAAATAATGGAAAACAGATGATGAGGGCCGCATTCTATCAGTTAGGTGACAGGTAAATGTCACAAAGGCATAGTGTTCAAAACAGTGAAGAGTGTATCCAAGGTATTCAGTCAGACAATCTTGGAAAGTTAGTGACAGGACAAAAAGACAGATCTGGATTTGTGGACAGTCCATCCCTCAGAGGAAATACTGTAGTTGGAATTTATGATGTTTTCATCAAAATTGATAGTGTTATCACAAATGGTGCCAAGGTTACGTCAGGCAGCAGGTTCCTCACAAAACTGAGCTTCATACTATCAAATTACTTTCAGCTATCAGCAGGGAAATGACTTTATCAGCCCCTCTGGGATGTTGTGATGTCTTGATTGCAACAATTATTCAATTCAGAATTCAACCAATCCTTGTGAATTGTGCAAAAACTTTTAATTTTGTCCAATCCCTGCAATTTTTCAGCAAATCTGACCGATCATCATAGTTTCCCAAACTTACTTCTTGTTTCTGGCGGTGAAGATGCAAACGTACCACACAAACGTCTCACGTTACCCACAAAAATCACAGCTAAAGACCGTGTAATGCAACTCCCTAAGGATCGAAAAAAGTTGTCGATTGATAAACACATTTGGGCTGCAAAGCACACCGGAGAACGGCTGACACATGTACACAATAGACGAGACAAATCGCCATAACTCTTGCATCTGGAATCAAGGTGAGTTGGATTATATGTGCACGATAAGGGGTAACATTAGTGTAGTATTAATCAGAAACTTAGAACAGTGTTGTTTTGACCGGAAGAATTTGCTCTTGACAAACAAATTTGCAGCTATTTTTGTAATTTTTACTTACTCCCACAATTTCACCGAAAAAAAGTCTTAAAACATTGCAATTTTTTAGACATTGTAGGTCACAACAATGCCCACCAAAAAATTGCAAAATCATGGAAGTACGATTTTATCATCCCGAGTAATGTTGCAGTTATCTGTCTTTCTCATTCATTTATACTATAGCTGTTTTTGAATGTGACTGAAAACAAACTGCCACTCTTGTACAGATAATCATCCAATTACGTGGCTCTATAAGGATAATTACAATCACAGCATACCGTAAATCTTCAACTAAAAGCCTAGTCCTGATTACACGCCTAGTTTCCTTTACTAACCCGATGTATCTACACATTTTGACAAATAAAGGCCTGTCTCAATTACAGGCCTGGTCTGGTTGCCAGGCAATTCATTTCTATAGAAGTTCTTTGGATGTATAAACCAGGTTGTTGGTGACCCAGTTAAGCTAAAGTTAGATAGCTGTATAAATCGCACATACAAATATGAATGTTTAAACTTTTGTCAGTGTAGACATGCTACACATTAGCTACGTTTCCATCCTAAAGGGATTCGAATCAACATTTTTTCGAATCAACCAAAACCCGGCTAAAGTGAGCGTATTTTAGTTTGTGCAAATCAGGAGATTTTAATTGGAATTTTGGCGTTTCCATCATAATTTTCCGATGCGATACTTCTAGATGCACATCTAAACAGGCTGATGGAAATATGGCTATTGTTACCTTGGTTAGATTCTCTACAATTCATTAATTCAGTTCACTTTACCAAAACCACAAGCACCAAAGAATGATTCATTCAGATTTAGACATTCCTCTAAAGCTGTCAGAAAGTCAGAATATGTGTTTAATCCTCAATTACCCAGTAAATTATCTATATTTCCTTAATCCATAAGGGTCCACTGATCAAAAAAAATCAAAAAGGTTTTTCATGAAAATTAATCCAAGTTATTAATATTGTTTTAACAGGATTAAGTGGTGTCTCTATGCCGGGTGACGTAAAACGAGTGTCATAACGTTCACTCTGATGCCCTGTCTCTCAGAGTTAGATCAAATGAATGATACATAACTGATATGTTATCCGAAGCCTAATTTTTGTACAAGTAATGTTCATACTACTTCAAATAATATGTGTATTCTCCCATCTCTGCTGAGCAAGAGTTTTGTGTAAAAGGAATTAAAGCACTGTCGCCTGTCCCAAATATAAGCCTGTTGAGTTCGGTGATTCAAGCAAATAATAGCCTGGGCTACTAATTGGAGTTCTACGGTAGTGTATTTTATTCCCCTGATCCAACTGGTGGCAGCATAACAAGCTGTAAAGACAACATCATCACCTTAACATTGTTGGCATTCATTTAGATTTTCTATTTCTGGCCACCTGGTGAATATATTCACTGACCTTTGAGCTCTGTCTGGGTCTCCACCAATTCCTGAAGGTGATGTATGTCTCTTTAGCTGCAAAATGCTTCACCATGTTAGTCGCTAATATTGCATGTCTGTCATTTGGTGCTGGCCAGACAATCGTAATGGAAGTGCTGAGCAGTGAACCAAAAGGACCGTACCACTCTGTACCAACTGTATATTTAGCCATACTTTGGTGAAGTTACAACACTTTGGAACATACTGAAGCAGTGAGACGCATTGTTCCTCAGGACTGGTTAAAGGACAGTCTCTGGAAACGTTGACACATTTTGTCCTCTGTAAAAACCGCTCATCATGATCACCATTGATTCAAGCTGACCACAGCCTCCATATTCTCCATGAAGGACAGAAATACAACCATGTTACAGCCGCATCTTAAACATGAGGGGAAGATCTTGATCCTCAGAGGAAAAATGAACACACACTGCTATTAAAAAAGAATAAGCTGTAAAACCCACCTTTCTTTAATCCAATACACAATTTGAGTGGGACAGCCTTACTTGGTCTGGAATGACCATAAGCTAAATAGTGGCTAATGTTAGCCAACACTAGCTGACGTTAGACAGCTGTTTAACTTCTTGACTTTGATTATGCCCAAGGTTCACTCATTACTTACATTTAACAGTTGATACATTTTATTTGGGCTTTCAGACCTTTCCCAACTTTCCTCTTTACTCTGTGATGGTGTGACTAGAGTCAACTGACTAAATGCACCAGCTGTGTCTGAAGTACAGATAATACACAGAGCGTGTTGTGAGCAGTTTCATGTAGGGACTATTTACTCTCTACCGAACTACACTGGCCAACCACATCGCTGCGCAGAAGGAACAGTGCATCTACTGCTAGCTCACCTTGCACCAATGAGCTAGCTAACATTGCAGCTCAGCCGAGGAGGACACCATTAATGTTAAGGGTACATCTCGGCTATCACAAGCACAAGCATCTTGTCCATGAGTAGATGCACACTTCCTTCTGCTTGGCAGGTGTGGTGTGGCAGAGGAAAAATAGTCCCTACACAAAACTGCTCACATCAAGGTCTGTGGATTATCTTGAGTAACCGGGTCATGAATTTGGGAAAGAGACATTGCTGTTGAGTTTTTCAAATGCACCACAAGCCGAGTGTCATCTAGTTCCATTACATTGGAGAGAATTCAGACATCTCTACGGCTGATATCTCCAACACGCAATTCACACCAGAACAATCTTGATTGATAAATAGAACTACAGGTAAGAGGTAAAATATGTATTTTGATTTTCGGGTGACGTGTCCCTTCAATATCTGTAGTTTAAAAGAAATCACCTAACACACTCTTCCATGGCACGGCTTGGAGGTAACACAAAAAACGTCTTAGTTACGTTTTTCTAAACTGTATGTATAAATCTTTTGTCTCCAAAGCCAGAGGCAAAGGATTTTTTTTGTTGAAGGTCAACACATTATTTATTTTGCCTCTTGCACTTTTAACCTTTTTCCCGACATTTTTTGTAGGCTGACAGAGAAGTTAGCATCACCCTGGTTCCCTCAACAAAAAGCCAATGGGATTTCTCCAGTGGGTTTTGGATTACTTCAGAAAATAAACTCTGTGACAAACAAAAGTTTATGATACTTGCACGGTTTTTCCGGCAAGATAATCCTCAGAAATGAACACCACTTTTATAATTCTTGAAGCGTACATGCAATTACCAAAAGTATAAAGCTGATGTTAGGTTATAAACAAACACTAAGTTGGATGACTTGACGTCACCATCACTGCGTGATGACGTTCTGTTGTCTCATTTAGCCACCACCTTTTTTAAGACACCTAAAAGTTTACTAATGTATTTCATGTTGTAGAACAAAACATGACAGTCTCTCAAGCTTGTGTTTACCACAGACCTTATTTCAGGCATCTAACTGAAAACTCACTGACTTCAAAATGATGGAAGCAAGAGTTCAAAATGATAACTCATTTCCATGTTTTAGGATTCATTCCTGCATCAGTTTATATATTAAATTTAGAAACGGGCAACTGAAGAGGTTTGTCGACTTGTAGCACATCACTTCTGCGAAGGTCTTGAGTCAAGTTGACAGACGTTACATATTCCATTTATCGGACACCTCAGATGTTCAGTACAGTTTTATAATCATATAAAATGATGCATATACTGTATTAAACCAGTGAAAGGAATCACAACAGAAGCCTTTTATCAGACATATATTAAGAATTTTAATCTATTATAGTGAAATGTTAAGGCATACATACAAATGTTTCCTTTACAAAAGTTCACAGCAACATCACAATGGGTCAACCAGCTGAAGCAAGGCACCATAACAGAACCTTTTGTATTTGTCACGGGTTATAACTTAGAAGACGAGTACATCTTTGGCACCAGAAAACAAAAAGTACATAGATGAAAAAAAACAACAACTACAAAATATATTAACTTCTCTCACTTCAAATAGCCATTCATGTAAACACATTCCAAAAAAAAAAGTGAAGGGCATTAATAAGTCAGGCTGACACACTGCATCGACCAGCAAACGCACTGTGACGGGAAATATGGTGACAAAGCTTGAAGGGGAATACCAGCCAAATGTGAGATTTCACATGCAATTTGTGTAACTACAGACAAAACGCCTGTTGATAATGTTGTAGTGATGATAATTCAGCAATTCTGTACAGTTAGCTATTAGCTTAGCGGCATTTCCTCTGAAGAGGAAAAATCTGAGCTGTGGCACATTCCAGTTAAATAAAAACACAGTCCTGGAGAACAGGAGTCTACATTCAGCAGTGTTCAGTGATCCTACACTATGCAGGGAGAAATAAATAGAGGATTCCATGTTAAAGATGCCGTCCACTCAGAAATGTGAGATACTTGAGCAATGGGGGAAACACAGCCGAATATAACACGGTGATGGGGACAACAAATAGAGTAGCAAGTGTAGGCCAATTATAGTTGACCATTTCTGTGCTCGCAGTAGAACCAGCTACCGCGACTCTGAAGGAATAACCAGCCCCAGGAAGAGAATCATGTGGAGAATGCGTGCCATTTTAACAAGGGCGAGGGGTCAGACTTTAGATAGCCTTTTTCTTTAACGGGAGCATTCCCTCAGCGGGGGAATGTGAGAAGATTAGCTCCAGCATGTCAGAGGAGCGGAGCGAAATGCTGGGCAGTCGCCATCGGAGGCCCCCAACATTAACCCGGGATCTGGAAAATTAGACCCCCTGTGAAACACTGTCAATCCTCGCAGGCTTTTTTAAGAGAGAAGTGAGCAGACATTCTACAAATCCTCTGCTGAGCTGTGAGCAGGGGCCTGAATGTATTTTAGAGAGAGGAGCAACTGTTAATTCAGGCTCTGTTAAACAGAATAATCCCCAAACATGGCATGAGAACATGGAGGATGCTTACATTATAAATATTCCAATGACTTTCAGAGGGCATGGCAATAGGCTCGCTACTGGAAATTCGAAATAAACCAAACAAAAAAAAGAAGGATTACGCGCTTAATCCAGAAACGTGAGTATAAATGTGTATAATTTAAGTGGAGCGCAGCGAGGCGAGCGATCCTTGTTCTTCTCACCTCTCACACATAAAAGTAACAATCACAATATGAGCAGCATTTACAAATATAAATACAATACACAACTCAAAAAGTAACATGCACAACATATGTATATGCACCATCAGCAGCCCAGTTCCTATCACAATGCAGAGTACTGTCCTGGTACCTTGGATATTTCTGTCTCTTGCAGCAAATGTCTGAGTTTGTGCAGCAGACGGAAAGCTCAGCTCTCCTCTGCAAACTGCGCCACATTCTGGACTCTGCATGTCGATGCCGGTGAAACCGCTCAGGTAGGACGATCAGTCTTTCTGTACTTGTGGTCAGACGTAGACGAGGACCTTGGCCAAAAGTCATCGTTGGCTGTCACTGTTCAGCCACATCAGCTGCAGCGAGCGCTCAAATGAGAATTTCAACCACCTCTGCGTCTGAGCTTTTGATGCTCTTGAATGTCTTGAGTGGTTCCTCTGAGGAGTCTACAGTGAAGATAAGAAGAGCAAATTAGAAAAGCACTTGATTGATTTAAAGTTAGGATCAGTCAGTCCTGATCCAGAGTCTGGTTACGTTTTAAATAGTGCTCATAAAGAATAAAGATCAAAGAGCTGACAGTTAAAATGAACAGAGAGTTTGTGTGGTCAAATGCTTGAATGAACAGTAAACCCACCACTTGTAGCTGCTGAGATCACCTCAGACGTCTTTAGCTTCTCAGGCTCTGCTGTGGGCTCAGGCTCCTGCGGGGCCTCGTCACTTTGGGTGCTGGAGTCTCGGCTCGGTCCCCTGGGCCCCATGCGCAGCGCAACAGCAGCAGCAGCAGCACCTGTCTGGTCATCTGAGAGGCTCTTTCCTACAAATGCAGACAAAGAGAGGAGGCTGCTTAATTACCCGCTTGCATCCACATTTACACACTCCAGAACATCTGCCCCGCGGAGTTGTTCCCATGACTATTCTGGATCGGGCTATTCTGGAGTGAGAGATGATATGCATTCCAGTTTAAAAACACGTTGTCCATTTGAGGGGCATGAAAGGGGTTGTCTCCTACTTAATACTTTTTTTTTAGGAAGTGCACATTCTGTCTGGCGACACTGACAAGTCTGCCAGTTGTCGTTCGATAGCATGTGTCGTTAAAGGGTAACGTTGGTATTTTCCAACCTTTACCATGTTGTTGTGTCTAAGTGACTAATGGGAGCAACAATTTTTGAAACTGGTCAAGTATTGAGCGATACCGCAGCAGAGGGACTGACGAAACAGGCTCCAATGTAACCATTTGGTCATTTGTGCACCGTCACATCCACTAAAGTAGTTGTTTTTTTGCCACTGACAGGCTCAGATTGTTATTTTAGGTGTCTGACAACATCATCGAAAGGATCCCGACAGAGATAGACCTCTTTGTTTAAGAGTAAGATCATTTTTGTTGAACCAGAGACCGTCCCAAAATCGCTATCGCCAAACAAAAAGGTCTGTCTCTGTAGGATTCTTTCCATAATGTTGTCAGACACTTATAATCACAGTCTGAGCCTGTCAGTGACAAAAACAAACACCTTTAATGGACGTCCATCGATTGGTTACATTGCAGCCTTTTCCCATTCGTCACTTAGACACTTTAAGATGCATAATTCCCCTCTGTTGCCTGAAGCGCTGGCGCAAACATCTTGTACTCACCTTTACTCTCTGTGCTGCTGGCCACGGTGTTGATGGAGGGGACGGACCTGGCGAGACGAAGCCCCTGTTTCTCCAGCTTGCCCTGCTCCCACCTGGAGCGCTGCTGGATGACTTTAATCACAGCATCCTTCTCAAGGAGCTGAGCGTGAAGTGCGCGGATCCTTAACACATGAAAGAAACCATTAGATCACAACCCCAAACAAGAGAAGTGGGCATAGGCTCGTATGGAGCAAAGACGTGGAGGGATGTTTACCTGTTCTCCATCTCCTGATGTCTGTGACTCGACAAAGGCAGGTCTTCATTAAAACTGTTGTTTGGTGAATGTCGAGGTGAATGTTTGATGATGGTTGTATCTCTGCAAATAAAATAGACTGTTAAAGAATTTCCAGAAACTTAAATAAATTTCTAACTATAGGTTATTTTCATCTTTGATATATGTCTCTATGTTTTGTCGTACCTCTGTGCTGCAGCAGTGGCAGCTGCATCCATTGCAAACTGCCTCATGGTGCTCTCCTCCAGGTACTTCTGCTCCCACTTGGTGATGTCTGCCTCCAGGGCCAGAATACGCTCCTCCTTCTCCCTCAGCTGCTGCTGCAACGTGGACGAGCTCAGTTCTGAAGCCATGGGGTCAGCTGCCTCCTTCTGAGACTGATATCACAAACATAACAAATGAAAATTAGTGACTTTAAAGGTGCTGGTATGCTTCCAGCATTTATACTAAGCTAAGATAATCAACACCTGGCTCTTGCTTTAGACCTGAGTGTGGTATCAGTCTTCTCATCTAACATCTACAAAGAAACACAAGTCTGTTTAATGACTTCCTCTCCTCACCTGTTGTGCCCTGAGGCTTTTCAGCTCCTGCTCCAGTCGTGTGCGCAGTCGCAGTTCGAGTGTCTCCCTCTTCTCGCACGCTGCCTGCAGCTGAGCCAGCGCGCTCTGCAGCCGCTCCACCTTCTCCACGTACGCTCTCTTCCTCTGCAGTTCCTCCTCCAGCTGCCGGTTGCGGGCCTGTGCGGAAACCAGAGCCTGCTCCAGCATCTCCCGTCTCCGCTGGCACTCTTCACCGGAGACGCGCAGGTGCTGTATCTGCCTTTCCAGCTGTTCGCGCTCCCGCTGCTGCTCTTCATCTAAGATACAGATAAGGTGGGAGAAAGTGGTCAATGGTGGTGGAGAGGCAAGTGACGTGATCCTGAAATACATGAAGTTGGTGGGTTATTATCTCTGACCCGATAGCCAATTGCTTAGGGCACATACAACAACTGAGCTGGATGTTATTCCTTTAATCTCTTTCCCTACACTGTCGCCATCAAAAAAGGAATAAAAGGCTCCCCAAAAATCTTCAAAAATAAAAATTAAGATAAAAAATATGCATGGTTAGTGGTAATGTTAGTGTAGGAGAAATCACAAACTCAGAAAATAAAAAGTTTGTATTCTCACTGGAACAAGCTGCCTTCAGTTTCTTTAGGAATTAAACAAACAATTACTATTTTTTGCTAATTTTCACCTGCTACCGCAATTCATTTACCAAGAAACCCCAAAACAAACGACAAATGGCTAAAAATATTGCAAAATGCGTTGTAATTTTTTTAGAAAAGCTGCTGTGAAATCAGGTATTTTAGGCCACAACAATCCCCCAAAAAAACCCTCAAAATCCTGCCGGTACAGAAGGTACAGAGGTCAAATGAATGCCAGAGAAGGATATGCTGTATATGAGGACCATTCAGTGACTACTGATGGGTCAGTGAGGCGCCATGTTTGCCCAGTGAGTTACATTTTGAATGGAATGTGACCCAACCAGAGACATTTACACTCTGCCATCAAGGCATGAGGTTCACTGACAAACCATTTGACACCATGCCTGCTAAAAATGAATCTCAGAGTTACAACTACTTGGCTGTATTGCAGACTTGAAATCAACATAATAAAATCTCATTTACTGATTAAAAACCAGTCCATGTTTTAATAGAAAAAACCTTTTCGAAAGGAAAACCAGTTTATCTGTTGTGCCACTTTAAAAAGGGGGTTGATTACACAACACGAGTGCATGCCTGTGGAGGGAATGCAGACTTCCTCTTATCCACTTACGCACACAGGCATAGCTTTGTACTGGGAAAAGCTCTGGAATGCTTCAAGGGACGTGAAGTAAACAAGCAGCTCAGAATATAACTCAAGTGGTCCTTGTAACAAAGAAAATATACACAACACATCCCACTATTGTGATTTAAATGTGGATTTGCTCCGATAACTGTTTACAGGAAAAGCAGATGGATAAAAGTTCTTGATTTTGCAGCTCAAGAAAATCACATGGTTGTTTAAAATACCCAGGAAGGTGCATTTCATTCCAGCAGGGTAATGTGTAACAGAACAGTATGGCTGATTACGTAACAGCTTCATACTAATCTGTACTGTCAGATTTGTCTACGCATGCTACAAAAATGTATTGACTCGAAAATGGTACTTGGCAAATGCAAAGACAAGCAAGCTGAGGTTAGTTGGGTTTACTCTGCAGCACATCCCTGCACAGAACAGAAAAGGAGTAAAGAAATATTCACAACTGGCCGATCACGATTGAACCATGAGGTAAAGAAATGCCCAAACAAGGAGAGCGCGCAAGCCAGAGGTCATGTTGACTTGGGCCTGGACGCCCTGGAGCCCCAGACTTATTAGTTCCCCTTGAGGAGGGGAAGTCAGCAGTGATGCAAAACTGAGCATGGGGGGAGGAGGTGAGGGGGGAGGACGGCATTCCTAATGCCGAGACGGCCTGAAATACCTATAAAAATTCCTGGAATCCAGGCCACATTTACAACAGCTATGAAAAATAGCTGGCGTCTCAGTGTCAAGAGCAACTCTTAGCATTAGAGATAGAGTCATTTGTGTCCCGACATGTGGGACCGCAGCTTTTATAACACACCACCTCACTGAAGGAGGAAACCAATCCCTGCTGAACTATGTTCCTGCCATTGTTAAGTGCTTCACCCGGCAGAGTGATTTGTCAAATCGGATTTAAAAAGAAAACATCCTCAAGTCTTCCAATTCTTTTCTGTCAGACAGTCTGGCCCAATCCCAGTTATTTTACCCCCAACCCTTGTTTATGAGTCTCTTTGACACAAAGTTACAACGGGTATTGGTTGAAATTTTCCCCAATCTAATGGGACAAGCCTTCAAGTGCCTGCTCGATGGCGTTCACATAAACAGACGTGACAATAGAAATAGCTCAACACTGACAATGTAACTAACTAAAACGACCTAAAATCTCAACCCCAACCCACTATTTGACTTTGTAGAAGACTCGTAGCCTTAACCTCAGGCTAATCACTTTTGTCTTCCTCAAGTAAGCAAATTTTAGCTAGCTAGCATTGTTAATGATTGCTAGGTAGCTAATAACACTAGCAATTTGTACTACAGCACTGTGGCCTATGTACTATCTAACCCTGGGGTGCATCTTCTTCTATCTTACCAGTGGATATCATAATTTCAAAATCTTTCTTAATGGAGAAAATACATCTGTAAATTTCTTTTGTTGCTCATGCAGCCATCTTGCTGAAGATGTCTCATTACACTTGGTTAGAATTGTGCCTCTGAAAAACCTCCGTTCGGAGGGCCATGTAGCCCCAACACTTCACCCTATCCCAACAAGAATCCAGACCCCTAGATGTGAAGATGCCAAACGTAGAGGTGAAGGGCTAAGCTGTAGGGGGAAGGGGGTGTATTGGTATTGAGCCTTTCTCTAATAAAACACTGGTGTAGACATAAACTTACTTTGCTCCAGCAGTTTAACAAAGACGTGTTGTTTCTGGTCTGAACACTCGGCCTCCTTGGCTGCTCGCTGCTTGTTAGCAGAGTCAAGCTGATCTGTATAAAAACAAACATGATGGTTACACACACTGGATTACATTAAAGGCAATCTTTGCATTACCAACACATGAACGGGCACATACCTCTCAGGTCTCTGTTAAAATCGTGCAACCTCTTAATCTCCGCCTCAAGTTTGTTCCTCATTGTTTTCTCCAGCGTTTCCCGCTTGGCAGAGCCTTTCATCAGAGTCTCATAAGCTTCAGATATCCGTTGAATCTCCAACTCCAACTGGGAAAAACATGTGAGAGGATGATCAGTCTCTGGGAGAGGCATCTCCATTCACTGTCTGGGTTGTGGTTTATGTTTCAGTTGTTAATATCGAGAAGGCCAATTAGTCATCTGTACAAATGCATTCTTTCCTCCTTTATTGCTGCCCCCACAGGCAAATGGCTTTTAAATACTATGCGCAACTGAAAAGTGGGAATCAACATTCCTGAGTGAACACTTGTGAGTCCCAGGTGTCAAGGCATTTATCTCCTTTCATGGCAATATGCCAGCATGTTTGAAAGACAATGGGGGTACGATGTGTTGTAGGCATTCCAGAGGCTGGAGGGGGGAGGAAACTCTCAACGCCTAAAGACCCAGACACACCAAACTGACATCAAACAACTACAGTAGTGGTGACGAAGGCTGACTGTTGGGTCGCCTCAAGTCATTTGTGTCTCAGCCAAATAGCTGCACTTGAACACACCACAAAGACCACAGCAAACAGCCAACGAGCACGTACGTCCTGCGCCAGTGCGAGAGGAAACAGTCTGTATTCGTCCTTCAAAAAGGGAAACCGGAGGTACAACTGGACAGATTCAAGGCGCTACTTAGCCAGTTAGCAAACTAATAACAAAACCTGATGCTGGGAGAACAAATGTTTACCGTGCACTAGTAAACAATACCACAAACAATTATGTACCATTTCTGGTAAAGAGCTCAATGGCTTGAAAAATAATCTAACCTAATATGATGAGTTTGTTGTGATTTTACACCCTCTTGAATTTATGGTGTGCTCAATTTGCATTGGGAATTTTGAAGTTGAAATTCCAACTAGAGCGACTCCTGAAGTTGGATTTCCAACTCTGAAAGTCGAGGGAGCCTCATCGACCCTGACCTCAAAATCCAATGTTGTTGCTCTGTGCAGCGACAGCAGTAATATACTGCTTAATAATACTTCTGTCTTCTGTCTGCTTCTTTTTGTACTGGAACATGGTCAACTCAGGTGTGATATCATTCCCAGCTCCAACTTCCGAGGTGAATGGAACTCAGCATTAGTCGTTTGTTTACTTTCCTCACTTTTACTTCTCTTCTCGTGCACTGAGCTGACCTGCCAATGGGAGGGATCTCTCTCACCGATTGGGTTCACTGCTGATTCAATATTCTGAATGGGCTAAAAAGCTGGCTGACTAGTGCCAACAATGCTGTACACACACCACAAAAACAAAGACAGATGCTCACATATGGCTCAACATATGCCGACTGCTGACCGCTGAAGGTGTCGGGGTCGTGACGGGTAGAGAAAGTCACAAACTATTAAATTAAATATGATAAACAATGATTTTGTCTACGTTGCTCCTCCATGAAGCGAACCAGCCACTAGGATCTCTCTCCTCAGCTGCCAGACAGCTTATCACCCTGACATGTACTGGCAAGGAGCTATTGTTTTTTCCGATTTCAAAACCCTCTGTGAGCCAACGGCTCCATTCATCACGCCACCTTCTTCTCTCACCTTCTGCAGCCTGGCGGCCTTCTCGGTGTAGACCTCCAGCTCCTTCCTGAGGCGCTCATTCTCCCGCATCAACACGTCGCTCTGAGCTGAGTTATTGCTGGAGGCTGCGGCGATGCTGTTGTGAGCCGCCTGGGACTGAGCAGACCTGCTGAGGGGAGGCATGAGTAACACATTACAACAGTGCTGAAAACCACCTTGGAAACACTGAGTGAAAATATTGTCTGATGTTTACTTGGCTGCATTTTATCTGACATCCAAACTCAGTGATAATTCCACAGTGTGGTCCATCTGTTACCTGTGATGCTGGGAGTAGAAGGGGGGAGGAGGGTCTCTGTAGTACTGTCCGTGCTCCTGTGAGTGGCTGAGCATGTATCCAGGAAGTCTGGCAAACAGAGGGTAGTCCGGGGGTGGCCCACGCTGTTCCACACACTGTTGGGCCCCTTGCCTGTCAGCTGCCACGGCGTTTGCAACATTATTATACAGCTGTGGATAGCTGTGCGAGGAGCTCATAGCCAGACTCTCTCTTAGTCCGTTCCTGTCCAGAGAAAGCTGCATGAGCCTCTCACTGAGTGAGCGAGCGTGCTCCCTTTTCAAATCCCACTGCCCCTCACTGTGGCTCCCCATTATGTCCATGCTGGGTGCTTCCTGCACTGCCTGCCCCTTCTGGGAGATCAGATACTGGGAGTGGGCCTTTGCCTCCTCGTAGGTGGGCAGCTCCTCTCCATGGAGCTGGTACAGATGGCACACCTGGCTCTCAGAGTGCAAGCAGTCCCCTTGGTGCTCCTGGCCTTGTGGCTCCTGTCGTGTTGACATCTGGATGTACTGCGTCTCCTCCTGAGTCAGGCTCTCCAGAGAGGAGCGAGGGCTGCCGGTGCCCCCGCCGCTGCTGCTGCTGCCTCCGCGCAGGCCTGCTGCTGGATAGCCAGAAGTGTGCGAGTGTCGGTCAGGTTCCCGTAGCGGAGCTGCTCTTGGATGAGACGGTGCAGGACCGTTCCAGATGAGCCTTCAGCGGTTCTCATGTCAGTCAGAGGGAAATGAATGGGAAAAAAGCAGCCTGGAGGTGGCAGCTGGGCTCTTCACAAATCACACGTCTAAACAAAAGACAACAATCTTGATCAGACTCAGCACTTCACAACATATGTCACATTTTATCTCATGAGCTCAGTATTTTTTCACAGCTGTTATCATCAAAACCATCTCTAACAAACGTGTTTCAGCTGTGAGCCACAAGGAGAAGCCAACATTCCTCTCAATTAATTTACTAACCCTTCTATTGCACAATGACTTTAGCTGTGAGTGAGCTGCTGCTGGAAATACCCCTGAAAGTGATGTCAGTGCAGATCCAGTTTTATTGCCAACAAACTTTATAGCATAACTTTCCCAAGCCAGACAGAAGTGTAATGCTGTTACAGTTACTATAAACATCGCAGACTTCCCACAACAAAATTTGACATAAAAACTGATCCTCAGGAAACATACTGAATCATGCAAAAAGCCTCATTAAGAAATCCTGTTCTCTAAAAGCTCCTTATGGGAATTATTATAATAAAATCCTCCTGAGAAGCTTTAAATTGACCAGAAACTCAACTTTGTGAGATTAATTTCATTTTATCTTTTGGGATATCTTTGAAAATCAAGATCCAGCTCAGTAAATGCGGTGCTCTTTACGAGATTAAATGAATAAATTGGAATTTAAACAACTTGAAAACGCTCATAATTAATCCACAATACTGCGCCATGCAAACAATCGGTGCCTGCGAGACTTCTCGCTATCATCCAAACACAAGAGAGATACATCCAGGGAAATAAAATGTAAAACTCACCAAATTAAAGTCTCATCACAGTCGGAACAGTTAAATGTAGTTTAATCTCAGAGTATGCTGCGCTCAGTTCAACAATGTCCACAAGTTTCCTGATCCTCTTCCTGCGGTTTCCTCCATGAACGTGTGCGCACTGACTGGTAGCAGCAGACTGAGCGGACCGAGGCTGAGCTGCACGAATAAATAACTGAGGGCCGATTGTTCGCTGCGGCTGGAATGACTGGAATGTAAAGGCTCCAAGTCCCTGTGGGATCAAAAGCAGAGCACAGGGGAGGAGGAGGAGGAGGAGGAGGTGGAGAGGGTGAGGGGAGGAGGAGGAGGAGGAGGTGGAGGAGAGGGTGAGGGGGGGGGCAAAAACTGGATTGAGAGCAGCAGCACATTACCTCAGATGGCTGCTTGTATCATGCAAAAGAGTTTGTTGTTGTGTTGTAGTTTGAGGAATTTAAAGTCCCTGCTCCTAATGTTATGGAGGTTTAAGTCCTTACAGTCAGAGGTGCAACACAGGGATGTTACTGCAGACTGCAGGAGATTAAAACATCATAAAATGCAGTAAACATTACAACCTAACTGTCATAGAGGTTTTATTAAAGTACTTTAGGCATATATCATCAATAAAAACAGCTAAAAACAGCTTTTACAGTAAATCTGGTGTGTGTCTACTGTCTGTCCTTCTTTTATCAATTTTATTATTTTATTCATACACACTTTGATTTATCTAGTCTTAGCCTATGTTCAATGTTATTGCCGTTTTTATTCTGATGGTGTGTTATTTTGTTTGTCCCATAAAGCACTTTGTAACTGTGTGGTGAAAAGTATGACACAAAAACAGTTTATTATTCTTATCATTAAAATAAAAGTGATATTTGACAAACACTGACACACAGTCTCAATCTCTCATCACAAAAAAAGCCCATGTTAACTGAAAATTTTTTCGTTATTGATTTATTTAGGTTATTTACAGAAGCATTCACTTGGAAAAATCATTTCATGATAAAAAAAAGTTGCTTGTTTGTCATAAATAACTAAAAATTAATCTTGTAAAGATTATTGTCTCAGAATTATGAGGTATGTTTCCATGGAAAAAAATGGCTCTGTTTTTCTAAATCAACAAGATTTTCTCAGAATAATATAATAAAAGTTTGTATGAAAAATAATTGCTATTTTTTAATGAATTAACTGGATTAATAATCTTTACAATTCTCGTTTTCCTGAAAACAAGATTATGATCTTCTTAATTCAGAAAAACAGAGCAGTTTTTTCCTCAGGTGAATGCACTGCACTTCCATATCCATTGAAATATCTTTTAGTCTATAAAATGTCAGAAAATTGTGATAAATACACATGTCAAATTCCCAGAAGCCCCACAGTGATGTATTCAAACTCTTTGTTTTGTCCAACCAAGATTCCCAAAACCCACAGTCTTTTGGAAAACAAACAAAAAACAGCAAATTCTTACATTTGAGAACCTAAATAACAAAACAAAATAACAATTTTGCCGAACAAATGTCCCAAATCATCCCCAGTTTTAAAAAGAATGTTGGTGAATAGTATTCTGCTGAACTAATGGAATATTAAACCGATAATCAACACTATAAATGATGAACAGATATGTTATTGAACAGAGAAGTTATTATAATTTGTGATAATTAAAGCTGATATACCGTGTGTGGTGGATTTTACCTACACAGACTTGGTCAGAGATGTTATTATAACTACAGTGATGACAAAAGTGCCGTAATATAATTGAGACATGGATTTATCATTATTTCTTAAGCAGCCTTTTGTTTGCATGTGCCTGGTAAATATTTAAGCCGTGGCCCGTGCCAGTTAATTGCAGAGTGTGTGTGTCTGTGTGTGGACACGGAGGGAGAGGGGCGGGTGCGAGGCACGCTGCCTGCCAGCTGTCCGTGGACTGAAATCCCCTTCCCCTCCTTTAATAAGAACTCTGAGAGATGCATTGTTCTCCCCCAAAAAGCAGACATGACGGGGGCAGCCCTGCCATCTGCTGTTCTCCCCTCCACCACTAGCTATACGCTTCATTCACACTCACACACGTACGTGGATGGAGACCCTGGGATCAGCTGGCAGTGGGGGTTGGGCGGTAGTATTGGATAGTAATTTCATTGATTGCAGCCTCTTCTTTTTTTTTTGCATGAAAAGGATCATCCTGATGGTGGTGGTGGAGGTTGTTGGGTGTAAACAAGTCTCCTCTTGTTAAGGCGGTGCAGTCCGTCAGCAGAAAAACTACAGGTTCCTTTATCTCTCAGGCAAACATCCACCTGCTGATTTGCATGGCAGTTGAAATACAGCAGTTGCTGAAGAATGCTGATGACCTCAACAACTGATAAGAATCTACAGGTTTTGTCATTTCAGGATTCATCTGAGTCGACACAATAGACAAGAGGTTTATAACACCTTACATTGTGTTGTTGCTTTATGGACCAGGGTTTTATAATGTGCAGCACTGCAGCTTGCTCAAGGATTAGTTGGACAGTTTGCTCATTCGCTTACTTAAGTTTAATAAGAAGCGTGATACTCTTACGGGACAATATTCTGGTATCAGAAGTGTCCTGTTTTTAGTTTGTGGTCCGAGAAGTATTGACTAATCACATTTGAGCAGGCGTGTCTTGAGGTTCTTAATGTCCTAAATCCACGTTTAAATAGATATTAGACCTCAAAAGTCATCCTATAGTCTTAAAATTGAATTTGTGTGGTCTCAATTACCACAAAAAAAAATCCATTGTTTAATTTATTATTTTTATATCTATGTAGCAGCAAGTATCTAGTATCAAGTATTTATATCTATTTTTATTTATTGCATTCACACTGGGATAGTTTGAGGGACTCGGTTCAATTGGGCGGGGAATGAAAAAATTCACGTTCATTTGGTTCGGTTCACTTTCACACTGCACTTTTTAAAGCGGACCAAACCGCCTGGACAACGTCACGCAGTTACAACAGCTGCTCGTTTGGGGGCGGTATTGCCCGAAACGACCACTGACCAGGAAGGAAAAAAGCACGAGGAAGAAGAAAACCTGTCTCATTGATTGGCCAGGACCGAAAATGAAATCCCTCCCCTTCAGCCGGCTTGGTCACCACAAAAGCAATGGAGCAACGTCAATTTTATATGCCTGCACCTCCTCACTACTCCACGTCTGCCCACGAGACATTCTCCAATTTTTTCTTTTTTTACCTCTGCTTCTCCCGGTTCACGCTGTTGGCTCTGTTTTCTTTCTACCCAAAATGCACTGCGCTCTATGTCACTTCCTCTCTTTGGTTCACTTCCTCTCTTTGGTTCACTGGAGAGTCCGTTTCCATTTCCCACTGTAAGCAAACCGCACCAGGGATTTGTAAGTGAACTGAGACCCCCAGTTTTCAAGCGGGCCAGTGTTCACTCGTTTGGTCCTGAGTGTTCACACCACTTCAAACGAACCGAACTATCCGTTGAAGCAGACCAGGGTTTGTTTAAAGAGGACCAAATAGCGCCAGCGTGAATGCGTCCTTAGTCAAAATGAGTCAAGCTCTTCTGTCTGAACGTCCACATTTTTGTATCTTTAAACCTGCATCTGAGCCTAATGATTCAGACTTGCACTTACCTGTTGGTGAGGGAACTGGAAGTGCTAAAATGCTAACTCATCTCCGGGTTTTAGGACTCATTCTTGCACCACTCTATTGCCCCTGGCCAAGAAACAATTCGGCACATAAAGACTGAGACCACAGACTAATCTAATTCTCTCTAACAACAAGAAATTCTGCATAAAACCTGCTGCTGCACAGAATCACATACATACAACTAACCCTTACACTTACCTGCAATTCTTAAATAAGGAAAAGATTTGCTTAAAATCAGCCTTAAATTATCTTGAAAAGATTTTAAAAAGCATGGAATTTAAGCGACTAGTACCTGTAGACACCCTGAATGTAGGTAAATAGAGAGTGTGAAGAGCAAAACTTTCTTACACTTATGTTTTTGTACAGATTTAAAAAAAAAAAAAAGAGACATAAGGTGTTAATTTCATCAACATGTTGACGGAGTCAGGCTAACTCAAGCTAACTGTTTCCCCCTGCTTCCAGTCTTTATGCTAAGCTAAGCTAACCGGCTGTAGCTTTATAACAGATATGACAGTGGTATCAATCTTCTTATCTAATTCTTAGCAATAAATTGAATAAGTGTATTTCCCAAAAGTATTTTTTTAAAGATTTGATCAAGTACAAAATAAAGATACCAGCAACAATGGGCCACATTAATCTCACATAAGCCCTGCGTTATGTCATTCAGTCAAGTTTAATGGACCTCACGAAGCTGTGTCATCTTCAGCCAACATGACTCACACGTGTCATTTACTCTGTGGATAAATTTGCCGTCAATATGTGGGATCGGTTTGGTGTGGATTACCGGCAGGCTGACTAGAAGACTGATGAGCGGGATGTCATTTGTGATCATTTTCTGATACCTAGGGTGTCATGTTCTGTTTATGGGAAAATACAAAATGATCAGAAAAAATGAATCAGTACTAAACTTGCTGCTACATGTTATTACATTATTCTTATTCACGACTTCACTCAGTGCCAGCCGCCAAACACCTGAGTGTGACCGACCGGTTTCATTCCCGGGAAAAGAAATCTGTATTCAGCGAGAACCAGTTTAATATTTCTCAGGTGTGTTCACGCCACCCACACAATGACGTCAATATCAAAAATGTTTCCTGATGTTCTGGGAAAACATTTTACTTCAGAAGTGAAACGAGAAGAAGAAAAAGAAACCGATCCTCTCCTAAAGGAAGAGTTAGTCATTTTGGGGAATATATGGGGTTAGATGCAAAGACTGATAGGCTACTGCTTTAATATTTGTACATTACTATGGAGCTTAAGTCAGGTGTCATTTGCTGCTCCTTTTTTTTGTTTGCATTTTACAAAATAACCATAAATGCACAGACAACTATTACTGAATCACTTAGATACTGGCGCAAACGAGATGATTCTCAGACAACTTCTGGAGACATAAGGAGTGTTGTTTTTCTATGACTTAAGCAGAAAGTGAAACATACATTGATTCGAAGAATACGTGTTTCATTTCGCCGTGTTTAGATTTGTTTAGTCATGATTACAAAAGACAAAGTATGCTGTTTTTCACAAACTGCGGCAATCAGGCAAGGACGCCTTCACACTGGTGCTATTTGGTCCGCTTTAAACGAACCCTGGTCTGCTTCCATGGATAGTCTGGTTCATTTGGAGTGGTGTGAACGCTCATTTGAACTCTTGTGCGGACCAAATGAGCGAACCCTGGTCCGCTTGAAAACTGGGGGTCTCGGTTCACTTGCAAGTGAACCCTGGTGCGGTTCGCTTATAGTGGGAAATGCAAATGGACTATCCAGCGAACCAAAGAGAGGAGTAGACGTGGGAGGAAGTGACGTAGAGCACAGTGCATTTTGATGTTTGGTGTTTTTGTGGTCCGGCTGAAGTGAATGGATTTCCTGTTTCGGTGCTGGCCAGGTTTTCTTCTTCCTCGTGCTTTTTTTCTTCCTGGTCAGTGGTCGTTTCAGGCAATACCGCCCCCAAACAAGCAGCTGTTGTAACTGTGTGACGCTTTAAAAAGTGCAGTGTGAAAGTGAACTGAACCAAATGAAGGTGTGAAATTTCCTCCACACCTCAACTCCCCCGAGTCCTTGGTGAGGAAGCACCTCACTTTCATTCTAGGTCACTGTTTTTTATATACATATAATATATATACAGCACAAACCTTTTGTTACATATATGTTTACATAAAAGCCCTGTATCTTCAATACCTTTATTTTTCCAGCTTTACTGTCCTTGTTCTTCAGCTGTTATGTCTATTTCTTCTAACCACACATCTGTGGCCTGTAAAGCTGATTGTGATTCTGATTTCGGACCTGTTAGTGGTGTGTCCTAGGCTGACTGGGTCAACACAATGCAGACTGTGATCTGGGAGCGGCAGCCTTGTTGTGTGAGGTGGGACAAGCTAGGCGCTTCAGCAGCTCCTTTTGTTTTCCTGCAAAGGAGGAAATGGCCGCATTCCTCACATTACCATGTCCATGGGGTCTGAGCGAGCCTCCAGTCTGCTGCTTTACTGGGGACGACAGGAGGGCAACCAGCAGCCAGTGATGTTTCTGTATAATGAAGGGGGTTTCTAATGAATAATAGTGCCGTCCTAAATCATAAGCACAACTTTTCTCTGTAGACAACAGCTATGAATAACTTATGGAAATAAAGTGAGTTAAATATACAGAGGCAGCCTCATGCGGTTTGTTTTGCTTAAATCTTTTAATTATTAGCAGAGAACAATTTTCTATAAGTCATAAAATCTAAAAACTGACTCAACAGATCTTTGGTGTGATTAATTGTCCCTCCAAAGAGCAGCAGACTTGAAAGAAATGCTATGTTTGCTTATTCTAACAAACTAAAACTTCTCAATCAGCAGCCATTTTTGGAGGCTGTGAAACAACTAGAGTCGAACAACATTTATACAAGTCTGACTTGTTGCAAGTTTGACCAAGAAACGGTCCCTCGCGCCTGGTGACACAAGAAATTCTTCACTTAGCTATAAAAGTAAACAAGTCGCAGTGAACCAGTGAGGTACTCATTACAGGACTACGCCTGTGGTTGCTGTTTACAGATAACACGAGGACACATATTTTCATGATTGTCTCGTGGGCTCGTCGCGTCACTGGTTCCACTCTGTTCCACTTCAGTTCAGTCCAACTAAACTGAACTGGATTTAATTCACTGAATCCAGTACAGCTTGTTTTATATCGACATTATTGTCTTTCATGGTAAAATACAACAATGTAGTGATAATTTAGGATTCAAGTGTGGTCGTATTTTAAACACATTTGTGAAACAACCTACAAATTCATTAGAAATTAATTTAAAGCAGCTACAAGGAGTTTTTAACAGGTATGAGAGCCTCTATTTCATACTGATGCCACTTTATGAGCTACATAAGCAAACAAGACCATCAGTGACATGGCTATTTCTGTATAGTTATTATCAACGCCTGTCCCCAAGTCTAATTCCCTGCAAAATCAGATGAAACAATATGTTAACATTTTCCGGGCAAAGTTACATTGCAGGGAGTTGTACATCAGTGCGGAACAGGAAGCAGGAGGAAATTTTTCTTTAGAGAATTTTATTTTTGAAGTGATATTGAGGCCTATTCTGGAGCAGGATCATAGACTGTATAAAATAATGGACATAGCCATTGCGGTGTCACTCATCATTTGTGGACACCTGTTTTGAAGGCTTGTGTTTGGCATTTTGGCCGTCTCCATCTTGGATTTTTAGAGCAAGAAGTGAACATATTTGGACGAGAGGGTGGTGATAACGCTAACAGTGTGTTCAAGCGGACCAGGGTTTGCATGTTTGGTCCACACCAGAGTTCGAATGAGCGTTCACACCACTCCAAACAAACTGAACTATCTGTGGAAGCGGACCAGGGTTCGTTTAAAGTGGACCAAATAGCACCAGTGTGAATGCGTCCTTAGTTAGCACAACCTTTACCAAAGCTCCCAGACAACATTTGTAAGTGGGATTCATATCCTTGGCAAACCCAGTTGGCATGTGGCAAATATTGAACCCATGGACAATCCCATATAAGATCCATTGTAACGCCCATTTACTTCTCACAAGGGCCCCACATACAAATGTTGGCTGGGCTGTTATGGGCTAATATTTGCCAGTTGCAAAATACTCCAAAAACACTCCAGCAGCCATATATGCACGAGCAAAGCAACACAAAAATTGGCTTCTCATTCGGTTCTTTAGGCACCTCCACTTTGGCTTAATTTTTCAGCCCCAGAGGTTGTTGCTTAATATACGCACACAGCAAAGATAAAAGCAGGAAGTATTTGGAATAAGAGACGAGCGACAGGGTTTCACATCATCAGCACATTTTAAATCATAAGAAAACAGTAACGCCACCTGCTACAGAGCTCTGTAAACCTGAGCAGCTCATCTTGATTCTGATTTCGATGCCAGACATTCAGTAAGTTTACTATTACAGGAATTACAGTTTGAGTTAGAGTCAAGAACAGAACTCAAGCCCACTTTTTGGACTTTCCCTTTTTATTAGCAGTGAAATAGTTTATATACTATGAAGTAGCTCTGAGCAGATACTTTTGAAGTTTTTAGGATGTTAGCAAACAACAATTGATGAAAACTGTTCAGCAGTTAAAACAAAATGTACTGATCTATCTAATGAGTCCAGCACTGACATGTACGGTGTTGCCCAGAGGCTGCTGGCCATTTATTTTAGCCAGGGGTCAAAGAGCAACTGCTGTGGTGATAGTCATCTCTGCAGCTACATCAACATCCTGCCGTCTCATTTGCCTAAACAAATCCGTTTAAGATGCTCCCCTAACGGCCACTCCGACATACATGTAAGGACATGTCACATCTCCAAACTGCTGGTCTACAGCATTACTTCAGAGGTTTCTGTTGAAAAGACGCTGAAACAAGCCAGTTTAGGAACACATTCAACGAGTGATAATAGTTTTAACATGACTTAACCTCCGGCTGACTCACCTTAGAATTAATATGTATATACAGACAGATATGTTTATGTAAAAGATGAAGAGAAGAAGGTCTAATATAATCTCAAAATTTGAAGGATTCCTGATTACCAGTATCTATTAATAAATAAGTGTATAAATAAATACAGGAATAAAAACTAAATGTATGAATAAATACAGGGATAAAGAAATAATGTATGAATAATTACAGAAATAAGAAGTAAAAATCTATAAATAAATACAGCAATAAAGAGATAAATGTATGAAAAATACAGGAACAAAGAAATAAATGTATGAAAAAAACACAGTAATAAGAAATAAAAATGTATAAATAAATAAATGTATGAAAAAAACACAGTAATAAGAAATAAAAATGTATAAATAAATAAATGTATGAAAAAAACACAGTAATAAGAAATAAAAATGTATAAATAAATAAATAATTAATTAATTAAATGAATGGACAAGTAAATAACTGTATAAAATATATGAAAATAAATAAATAAAAGAAGAAAATAAATAAATCTGGAAATAAATCTATATATGAACAAATAGATAAAAGTTCATAATGTTACAGGACTTAAATATCTACATTTTTGTACAATTTATTTTACATATTTCTGTGTTTTTATATTAATGACCTCTGCATTTATTTCTTGAGATATGTTTTCCCCCCGTATTTATAGTGGCATTTATTTATTGCTTTAATGTATTTATTTATTTATTCATTTATCTCTGTATTTATTTATATATTTGATTCTTGTGCCATTTTCTGTCCTCTATACAGGTAAGGTTTTTTTTTTCTTCTGATGCATTAAACACAATGGCAGCTTTGAGAGTGTCACGTCTACACAATGAACAAATACTCACTCAGCTGATGAGGTGTGAACCAAATCACAGGAGAAGACACTGTATTTAGTTAAGTGTTGCAGTAAGAAATTACCTCAAAACTACACAACATACAGTAAAAGTCTTCTAAACCCCAAAAGTGTGGTCCGTGTGGTGAGACTTATCTCTGCTTCAGTGAAACTAAAAGACACCAATATGAAATAAGAGCAGTGTAAACAGTCAGAACAGCTGATGGCCAAACATTCCTTACTGTCACTGTTGCAGAAACCTTTGGAAGGTGTTAAGCTCAATTTAGCCATTTCAGGAAAACAAGCGACCTGTGTTTGGCTCACAACACAGGCCTTGTGTCAACAGACAACATGAGCATTCTTCTGAATGCTTGAGTTGTCTGTTTGAATGGTGCCTAATGTTTATTGAAAAAATAACCGATCTGAAAGGAGGTTTGGGCAACAAGAAGTGGCATAAACACAGTTAAAATCAATGGGGAATCTTACTAAACACAGCAGGCCTGCAAGCCATTATTTTCCCCTGTTAATGTTGTCACAGCAGATGAAGAATACCGCAGAAATAAAAGAGGAAAAAGTGGAAATGGGGAGCGGAGCAGCCCAATCAACAGAGGAAAATGTTGGCAATATAATTAAACATGTTACATCTTCACATTTCATACAATCCATATTAACATTTCTAAAGTAAAAAAGTATATGAGCTGACTTTGTCATCAGATGGTAGAGGGGATGGTGCTTTTCAGCCACCAAACGTCGGCATTTTGCAGCAAACCGTCGCATTGTTTCCAACAGCTTTTTAGGCACAAAAGGTTTTTGTTTTTAACCAAGACATCGCTGCTTGTCCTGCCAGGATTACGCCCCTCAAACCAGGAATTTTAAGCCAAAACCCGATCTTTTCCTAACCATAACCAAGTGGTTTTATATGTCTCAATCTAACCACGCGTTAACCACAGTTGAAACATGAAGCATCTGCAGTTGGATCCCTGCAAGCCTTACTTTGACGTTGCAATTCTGTCTGCCACTGGGTATGATCTCACGGGAAAATGAAGGCAAGATTTACAGCACAAAGGAAGTGTGTCAACAATCGTGCAACCAAAACAGGAAGAGGATAGTGCATTTGTATAGGTTACTAAAGAGAATCAATGTAAGTTCTTTGTAAGAAGCCTCCAGGAAGAACACTGGGCTTTGAAGGTAGTTTCTGTAGTGGCCAAACAGTGGAATTACAACTTCCAGGTCCATCATGCCATTGGGCATAAAAAGAATCAGTGGGTACTTTTTTTTTTTTTGACTCCCACAAAATGACTCGTTTCACTATCAGGATTTAACATTTTTAAAGTCTAGAAGACACACACAGTTAAAACATTTTTATCCCCATTCAAGCTGGCGGAGGGTTAAACCAGAAGTTAGCTGCTTGGCCGGCAGAAGTCTCTTGTGCGCCAGCTCTATGGGCCCCACAATGTGGAGGCGGAGTGGAAGATCTAGGTAATTTTACACATGGAGGTCACACATTTTTGACTTCATGTGCCACTGAGTAAGAGAGTGCCCCAAGAATGGGCCCTAAAACCTGGAAACAAGTTAGCGTTTTAGCGCTCCTGGTTCCCTTGTCTCAAAGTCAATGGATCTGTTGGATGGATTTTTGATTAGATGTGTGAAATAAGGTCTGTGGTTAAGCTTAAGGGAGCATTCAAACCAGGATAGTCCGGGGCACTCGGTTCGATTGGGTAGGGAAAGCCGAACAATTTCACACCTTCATTTCGGTTCACTTTCACACTGCACTTTTTAAAGGGGACCAAACTGCCTGGACAACGTCATGCAGTTACAACAGCTGCTCGTTTGGGGGCGATATTGCCCGAAACGACCACTGACCAGGAAGAAAAAAAGCATGAGGAAGAAGAAAACCCGGCTCGTTGACTGGCCAGGACCGAAAATGGAAATCCATCCCCTTCAGCTGGGTTGGTCACTTTCTCTCTTTGGTTCACTTCCTCTCTTTGGTTCGCTGGATAGTTCGTCTGCATTTCCCACTGTAAAGCAAACAGCACCAGGGTTCACTTGCAAGTGAACCAAGACCCCCAGTTTTCAAGTGGACCAGGGTTCGCTCGTTTGGTCCACACCAGAGTTCGAAAGAGCACTCACACCACTCCAAACGGACCAAATTGTCCGTGGAAGCGGACCAGGGTCGTTTAAAGCAGACCAAATAGCGCCAGTATGAATGCGACCTACGACACTTTCATGTTTTGTTGTATGATAACAAAACGTCACTAAATACCCCACTTGTAAATTAAAAAAAGGCGGTTACTAACAAGCAGCTAAACTACAGAACATCATAACACTGAACATGGCTTTACAGCCTCGTGGTGGGGATATCAAGCCATGCAACAGTGGTGTAGTTTTTTTTAAAGCCTGATGTTAGCTTTTGACTTCTGGTGATTGCATTTAGGCTTCAAAAACCATAGAAGTGGTGCTCATGAGTGAAGATTATCTCACCAAACAAAACGTGTAAGTATCATAAATGTTTGTTTGCAACAGAGCTTATTTTCCACAATAATCCAAAATCCAATGGAGAGATCCTATATGCTGTTTGACAAGGGAACCAGGGCGATGCTAACTTCCACGTTGGCCTACAGAGAAACGTCATCCAGGAGCGCTCTGCCTCTGTGGGAATAAACCCTGTATCCAGTTCTCTTTATACATCCATGCTTTGCAGTTACTGCTGGAGCGCACAGAAATGACACCACTTCTTTCTCCACGTAAGAAAATAGAATAATCGCAGTTCACATAATGTATTTTACATCATTAAAAATATTCTTTAAGCGCGTTAAGATCCAATCATCACTGAAGCATATACAATGGAACAACCAAAACAACAGAGGAAGCTGTGCTAGCTGCTCGACTCTGAGGAAAAGGTAAAGCAATCAGGTTGTCCTTGCAACAGCAGAGGAAACAACTAGACCACTTGGAGACACAAGGGGAGAAAAATGTTGATGGTATTTGGTGGAATATCACGTGGCTTCAGGCTGAAGGGGGCAGATGTTTTGTGGAAACAAAGCACAGCGCAGACTATCTCCTGCCCTCCAGCTTAGAGGCAGATGCACCTGTCAGCCCCCCACCATATGGACCTCTGCCGCAAGAATGCAGTGTGTGCAAAACAAAAAGCAGAGCGAGCGTATAGCCAACAATTCAAAAATACAAAGAGACGACAAATATATAGTTACATTCTACACAAGATAAACCTACCACCTGTTTTCCCGAACAGAGAGGACCTATTCAAGCGTAATCTTCACATTTCTCCGTTCACATTCTCAAAGCCATTATGTGGAGAGCAGGTGGGAGAACCATTTCATGTCACATCAGCTGCACTTCACTTGCAGCTGTGAACAAATGTTCAGACTGTTTAACAGTTGGTGCTCATCTCAAAAAACTGTGCCATTTTAATCCGCGCCATCATTCTCGGATCCAAAATGACAGTCACAACAAGTCTGAACAATGAATCTCAGGTTACACACACGGGCTCGCCGGCCCCCTCCCCATCCACGCAGGCCTGGTGCTGTCCCTGTGGAAGCAGATGGCCGGTAAAGCCATTGCTTCCAGGCCAGATAAAGATGTCTCCTAAGGCCATGCTGAGTGCAGAGCCCCCAATCTGCTCATCAGCTACAGTGCTGAGATGGATGCCTCTGTTGCTGGAAGCCTAGAAACGGCCCTGAGTGGGGCAGAGAGAGCAGGTGGTGGACCTCTGTGACGGAGGCCAATTATCTCAGTGCCCTGATACAAGCAGGCGAGGGTTAAAGGCTGGGATTTCCATATTAAAACAGCCACAAAAGGGGAGGAAACTGACCCAACATGAGACAATAATGGCATGTTTAATAACGTCATGATTTTATTGTTAATTGTTTTTAGTCTTGCAACATTTTATTTGTTGTTAATTAATTTTAAATTAATCAAATCTATTTAAATAATTGTGAATTAATTTATTTTATTTTTCTCGTCTGTGTTGTTTCTTTTTTTTTGCTATTTCAGGCACTTTGGGCTGCGTGTTTGTTTAAAAGGTGCTATAGAAGTAAATGAAGTTGAAGTTAAGATGTATGAGTGAAACACTGCACAGATGTAAGTGTGCAGAAATCTTATCCACTAATAAATTTAAGCATAAAATGAGTTTGTGTGGCAGTTGGATATTGGATCATTTCTTCAATCAGGCTTCCACCTCACCATCTGCATCTCCGATTTCCTGTCTTCAGAATGTTTGAAAGCATGAGTCAAAGTTTCTCCCATCAAGTCTGCTTTTATATATCACAACTTTTCTGTGGGAAGTGGCGTACGCCTCTTTCAGGCCTCGTTTTGTATAATTATACAAAATATAAATTTCTATAATTGAGACCCCAGATGACACAGCATTTCAAGCGTATCCAGTGCTGTGACGTATTTCTGTGTGAAACAGGATCGCCAGGCCGAATATAAAGTTTAGAGGAATTCGATTTGATCACTGAAAAGTGGGCGTGTCATAACAGTGATGCCCTGATAGTGTACAGCTACGAGATAGTACTAGTGTCGGGAGGGTCATATGTATTTTACACCGTGTCCTGAGGACAACTGAGCGTCGCTCTCTGTCTACAATGAATCCGTTAAATACGCACTTCTGTGATGTCATGTAAACAAACCACGTACTAATCAGCTGTGCGCTCAACTGGACTAACCACTTAGAAGACGGCCAGTATTCTATGTTTGTACTTTTTAAACAGAAAACCTGTTTTATATCATGATATTTACGGGGAATGACAGTAGCTTGTTATTAGTGATGGTCACTGAAGAGAAACTTTTAGCTCTCTATCGCTCTCCCTCAGCCAGCTGCCACCTTATTAAGGTTTTTGTGGTGAGATGAGGAGGTGTTGTGTAGACCAGTGGTTCCCAACTGTTCCTGCCACAGGGTTCAGATTTCTCCTTAGTCATTAGCTCAAGGTCCACACAGGTTAATATATTCAGAGTTGTACTTGCGTTTGGCCATATTGTTGAGCTAGTTTGCTGTCTCTTAAGTAGCTGTCACTCATTTTACAGAAGTAAACAGCACTTTAAAATAAATGGTCTGTGCCAAAAATTCTTAAAAAAACAACAACAAACAAACAACAACTTTAAAATAAAGTACATTTTTCACAAACTTTACGTGATCGCAAGTCAGTTGTGGTCCATTCAGAATGGACCCGCAACCCACTTTTGGCCCGTGAGCCACCAGTTGGGAACCACCACTGTAAACAACTCCTCATTTCAACTTTATGAATCAGTTGTTTTTCATCCACTGCAGCACTTTCAAAGCGAGTGACGGCCTGTTCAGACATTCCAATAGGAAACTAAGCAATCAAATTGCTGTGTTGCAGGTTTCTTTGTTTTTAACCTGTAGAACTTCGAGATCTTTTGATGAAAAGGGCATTATAAATAAAATGTATTATTATCATTTATTTTATTATTATTCAGGACATGATGTCACAGCAAATAAAACAAACACAAATAAATGTGTCCCTTCAAGTCATCTGTTTTCAAAGACAATAACTGTGTTCACAGTACCACCAATTTTAACTGCAACTGTAAGGGAATGCAGTCACTCATATTTTGTATCTTAAAGATGTAATGCAGCCCTGATAGCTGGATTCATCATGGAGGGAGAGACAAAGTGTAGTGTGCTCCATGAAGCATTAGTTGCTAAGGCAGTCCACTGTAAATGCCTTGCACATAATCTGAAGCAGTCACAGATGCCACTTTCCTCGGAGTAAATGAAATCTAACCAATGGGACAATGAGACACTATGACATATCATGCTATCGCTAGTTAGCTAAGTTAATCTCAGCGTTTTGTGGCTAAACGTCTGCAGATTGATTAATGAATGAATGTCATGATATAATTGGTTGGTTCTAGTTTACCTAAACACGTCATACTTGGTTTCACAGGAAGAAAACATGATTGGATTTAAATATAAGAATACCTGCAATATATTTCTTTTATTTGTGTCTAAATTCTGAGCAGCAGTGGGTCATTTTTAACCCTGAAAAGATATGTTAAACAGAGAATAATTTTACTCAGCACAAAATAGACCTTTTATTTTCTCAAACTGCATTCTAATAAATTATCTACAATATATAATTGTGCTTGCAAAAATAATTACAGCGGTCAAAATGTACCATCATGTCCTGAACTGTGACTTTAATATCGTTCCATATATAGTATTAATCCACGTATTAATAGACTTACTAATCAATATTTGTGCATCTGTATAACACATTTAACACTGATCGCTGCAGAGCTGATGATGCCAATCCAAACAGTGTCTATTCCCAGAAGATTTCACTACCGAGTTTATCCTCGGCTATATTTATTGTTGAATCTGAGCGTGGTAGAAGAGGTTATTGTCTGAAAGCAGTGCCTGACACAGTTTCCTCTGTCTGCCCCCACCTCTGTCCCAAATGTCTGACTTTGTGTTTCTGGCAATTTGCTCCCATTGTGCAGCACTTCCTGATAGGAGGCACTCTGGAAGACTGGGCTCAGTCAGCTGCAAAGGAATGTGACATTCCTTTCTAAAATTACGGATGTTTCTTTGGATTTCTGGGGCCGATTTCTGCCATTTTCACTGCGCTGTTTGGAGAAAGTGTTTCCGGACGGATATGCAAGTGAACACAAAGCGTATATTCTAAACTTTATTCATGATTGACGGCAACAGACTGTTGGACGCCAACAGAATGTTTATTTTCACTGGTAACACACCATTGCTTGTTGTTATTGTTCTTTTGTCCCCATTTAACAACATTAAATATGTTAGGGTGAGAAAGTGATATACTATTGAATAAATAAATAAATTAATCCCAAAGTAGGACAGACCTTAGCCATCTATAACAGGAATTTTAAATATGCTACATCGCATATTACTCCTGGCAAATTAAACGCAATATTAAAGCTACTGAATGTGAAACAGAGAGTTGCAATGATCATCCCATCAGGGTGACTAAAACAGTGGTTCCCAACCTTTCTGGCTCCTTCAAATTAAGCAACATCTACGTATGTGATCCCTAATTAGAGACTATAAATTAAGTGTGAACACAAGTTGTGAGCAACTAAACCACATAATCATTTTTCCATCTTAGATAGTTTTCTCACAGTCAGAAAACAAGTTTACCAAAATGTTTGCTCCTTTAACCTGCAATAACTTTTGTGGCCACTTGGTGCAGAAACAAGCTGTTTGAGTAACACTAACATATTACCATCGGTAAAGTTGAAGTGGCAAATCTACCTGTTTATGCATTCAGCAGATAAAAGGAAGAAACATCAGCAATCGTTAAGAGTTGTGTTTGTGTCCCTCTGATGAAATTAAGTCCAGTATTTGCTCTCCTTTTAGCTCCGTTTTGGTCTCCACCAACTCCTAAGGGAAGTATTTGGCTCATTAGCTGCTGATTGCTCCACTGTTTGTTGTCCCTACTTGCAAACCTTGAGACTCCAACAATAGTTTTCTAGAATGAAAATAACAATAGAAGTATACTGCAATGCATTTTTGTGTTAGAAACTTTTAATTCTCAAGAGAGAATACAGAATAATCTGCCTCTCCTGTGTGAATCTCTGGAAAAAACTAATTTGCATCAGTTTTTATTCATTCATGCATTCACTGCATCGCACCGTGTGCCTCCCCGTACACCACGAAAAAAATCGACGGGCCAGATTTGACCAAATGCATACCGCTTTCTGTAAGAAACGGGATTCCTTTCAGGATGCCTGAAATTTACTTGAGTATTTCTTTTTCTTAGTGCTCTCCATTTCTCTGTCTCTTACATACTGAGGACGAGGACATGGATGACGGGAGACGTTAGTTGGTGGAAACAGAGAGCTTTTAGAGTTGTAGGGCTTATACACGCTCTACAGTACCACAAACAGGTTGTGATACAGAAAAGGAAAAGGGTTAAAATTTGTCATAAATCGAAAAATATACAGGAGAACTGTGACCCAGCGTGGAGACTGACTGAAATACGGGATTCTCCCTTGAATATTGGAATGGTTGGCGAGTATGCTGCCGTCTGATGGTGAGCAGGATACGAAATTATATTTTTCATTACCATCTTAAAGCTTCATAGAGCTGAGACTGATATCATTAAACAACACTTTTTCACACACACAAGTAGTCAGACGGTTGATTGTTAATATTAGAATCATTATTACAGCCACTTTTGTCTAATTGGGACGCCCTCAGGTTTATCTTGGGATAAATCTGAGGAGTTGGGAACCACTGCTTTAATACTGAAATATGTATCTGTGTGTGTAGCAATAACTGATATATTAAAATAAAATCTCAGCTTGACTTAAAATTAGTTAAAAAGTTAAATGCTGTTTCTTGTTGAGAACTAACTGTGGTAATTCTGTTTTTAGTTGGGAAAAAATCAGGTGTTCAGATTGAACAGAAAGAATGATCTTATATAAACCCTCTTCTTTTCTACTTGATTGAGAACTCTCTTTTTTGTATACCAACAATAAACTATATAATCAATAAGTCTGTAACGGTGAAATCCACAGCCCTCAATGTGATGTCCTCTTATTCTATAGCTGAATACACTCCTGTTATTAAGGGTATCTACAAAGAGATTTCAAAATAAAAAAGAGAACCTGTTCGTAAAACAGCACTATGTCAGCAGAGAGCTTTGGTAAATACAGGTCTAACTGAACAAACATGACGAGGCCAAAGGCTCACTGTGATAACCTCGATCTCCAGATGGTAGACTGCAGTTAGAGGGGCAGAGGAGACAGAGGAGCGGAGGGGTCAGACGTCAGGAATGAGGAAATCCCACCCTGGCCCCAGCAGATAGTAGACAGGAAGCACTGCCATTTGCATACAAATTAAGCCTCAGTAGTGCAACATGTGCAGCTCGGGGTGAGAGCGTTAAAAGCGTGGGAGGAGACCTGCAGACCACTGATAGTGCATTGTCAGGTGGCCTTTATGTGCCTGGTGACATCCACAGAGCGAAGAGAGGAGATAAAGAGGAACCATTTGTGTCAAGTCCAGGAGTCCAATTTGTCAAGAGAGGATCTGAACCAGTGTCTGACTTACTGAAAAGTATATTTGATTTAGCTTACTTATAGAAAGTAAGCACAAGCATGAGAGTAAAATGTGTTCTGTGCAAGCAGCAACCTACAGGAGTGAAAATTGAAGCCAACGTACGAGAGCTACAAAGTGCATTTCCTCTAATGTCCACTTGAGGCTCGCTCCAAGAGTGAGTCAATCACAAACCCCCGTGTTAAAATGCCCAACTTTACAGCAAAAATAAACATGTCTACAGCCTGGTACAAAAAACAGTTTTGGTCTCTAAAGCTAATTAGCCCAGTCAGTTACATTTCTGGGGAGGTGCACGTCACACTACGGCGTCAGCTCCACATTGACGCAGAGAACTCATCCTGTCCTGCCGATTCGGCTCTGTTAGGCCTCATTTACACCGCAAGCAATGCGTCCGTGTCGCGCTCGTGAAGCAGTCCACAAGCGAAGCGGCAGCACATGTGTATTCACACCAAAACCGAACAGACGTGTCGCGCAGTGGCTGCTGCTGTCCTGTCAAAATACAAACCATACCCATACAGTTGGTGGTGGTAGTGCACCGTGTCTGCAAATCTCCAATTAACCCCAAAGAAGAAGAAGTGAGTTTGGACCCAAAGCCCAGGGTGGACAGGTTCACGCGGCAATGATTATCCCAACGCTTGGAGAATTAATATTTAGCACTACACATGGGTAAGCACATGAAACATGTGCCTGTCAGGTCTGGCTTGCTCAAGGGGAGATGTCTACGGTGGCTGAGAGAGGTCACAACACACGCAAACTTGTGTTTTTTTGTTGAATACCGTAAGCATTCGCTTGCAACGCAAAAAATCAGCATCTTTTATTTTCGAGCTTGTCCGCGAAATCAGTGCGTAGAACGGATGCGGTGTGAATGCTCTATCCTGTTAACACGCTCTCCGAAATGAAAACAAGAGTAAACAGCGACTGTTCACAAGCACTACGCAAACGCATCGCTTGCGGTGTAAATGAGACCTTACTACCTCCACTGCCAACTTAAAGGTGGAACAACCTCACCCTCCATCCTGTGTTTGTACATATATAAGACAGTGAGGCCGAATAACGGTGGAACATTCCTGCCTTGAAAAGGCAGTGTCAAAGGGGCTCATGGTTAAGTTACATTTTTAGGACAATCTCTTGGACTTCATCTTCTGCAGTTGATTAAAAAAGCTTGTGTAAATAAATAGATAATCCCTCAAAACCTTTTGTGTATTATGCAGACGGCAATGTACACACCATCATGAGATAAATCATATAAACAGTTAACAACTTTAAACACCTCCAACAATCACACATCACAACTGAAATCCTGTTTGCGTAATGAATGGATGCCTCACATTCTTGGCCTCTCTTTGCATGTTGTAAAGCTTCTTCTAAATAAGTCAGACTCACAGTGTCTGACCGAGGCATTTCATCTGCGTATCACTGCAAATGTGCATTTAGAATCCACCCGGTTAAAAGTGTCTTTGAGATTTGCTGAATGAGCGGCCGCGAGAGCCTGTTGATTTACAACGCAGTCACCCCGCAGAGTGATCGCCACAGGTGACGACAATTTTCCCTGTGATCTCCAACAACACTGACAATTTTATGGCTCACGTAATTAAAGACTTAAACACACAGGAGCAGCAACGTTGACTCAAGCATGAAAGGAGGGGAAGCCGTTAAGAGTCTGTAATGTTTTAGTCCGACTGAGAAGGCATTTAAATTGGCTCTAGAGATTCCAGATAAGACAGTGGTATTACAAATATGCAACCTCAAGCTGCTGTACATTACTTGAAGCCCACTACTTTGTCATTAAATGAGAAGTTTCAAATGTGGGAAGGTGGAGTGGGAAACATTACATAAGAGGATTAGTGAGTGGTATAGTGGTATAGGGTTGGGCACAGTGTTGTGATTTCCTGCATACCTCAGTGGGAACTGGGTGTTCTTGGAAAGGACAGCTAAAGACATTCATTTCTGAGTGACAATAATCTTGATAACACTGTTGTTATCTGCGCCCACCCAACTGCCAAGTGACAACAGCTGCCTGATAATCAAGTGTGAAAAGGCTTCCTCTTAAGACACAAGAGCGTACACATTCTTACACCATCTGCTATCAAACACATTAACCTACCACAGTAAAACAGCAGCTCCTGGTAACAAAGCTAAGACATTTGAACAAGAAGCAAACAGTAAGGAAATAGTGAAATCATTTTTGATTTTGGCAGAATATGTTGACATGCTAATTTAGGAGACAAAATATCCACTGAAGATCCCTCGTCACATACAAGCAATTCACCCAACCTGGGATGGGTACTGGTTTTTAGATACTTAAAGAGATCGAAAGTACAATTCATTTCACTTATTCTAATTCATGTTTTCAATTTGTGCATGAAAACAGAATTGATATGTAGTTCATTCAGATATTTTAAGCGGAATGCCCCCTGAAGTAGGGCTGGGCGATATGGCCCTAAAATAATATCACGATATTTCAGGGTACTTTTGCGATAATGATATTCTTTGTTTCTAATTCTGTTTGTGAACATCACAGCAGAAGCCGTGATGCTGGTGCTGTGCCAAAAGAAGGAGGTCGCAGACACAAGCGGCCGAAATGAGCTTCCTCCATGGGGTGGCTGGGCTCAGCCTCAGAGGTAGGGTGAGGAGCTTGGACGACCAGAGGGAGCTTGGAGTAGAGCTGCTGCTCCTGGGGGCCTGCTGACTGACATCTGCTGTAGGTAATAAAACGATAAATACTTTATTCAAGCCCACTTAAAAAAAAAAAAAAAAAAAAAAAAAATCAGGACTATCCCTTTAACCCCGGTGTTGAGAAACACTGATCTGGCCGTGTGTCAGACAACATAAACCAAGACCCAACTAGTGTGTAATCTCTGTAAGATCCACTAAGAGCACAAAATTGGTCTAATCTATTGAACGGCAAAGCATGAGGATAATTTCAGATTTTATCTGCACAAGTTTTACTCTTGACATTTCCACTGTATCATGGAAAGATAAGGAGGTTTTAGAAAGTAGAAATAAGGAAGGGAGTCACTTCCTCAGGCATTTCTCTTAAAAAGACTTACAAATCAAAACATGTTCAGCTGTTTATGTCACTACGAATGAAGGAATGTAAACTGACTCTTCACCTCACCAATTCATCAGCGTATCCCAGGATGCTTGTGTGGCGCAGATTCTCATCAGTTGTTGCACATTGTTTTTTCGCCTGATTTTCCCTGGGGGTTCTTTTTCAGGCACAGACGTATCAAACACATCACAACTCTCTCAGACTGAGTGGCGCCCAAATATTCATCCCAAATAATATTTTTCATTTGGGATGTGACAGATTTGTAAGAACCTGGTAAATCCAATTTATGTGTTTCAATATTCAGTATTCAATATTATGTCACAACTCACACCTCAGTCCTGCAGCACAAAACACTGCACAATGGTCACACTTGATCAAACTTGTGTATGTCACTGCATAAGACAGAGAGGGAGAGAAAATGAGGCTAGCCCGGGATGTTTGTGGTTGCAGGGGAAATGTGAAAACTAATTACACGAGGCGATCCAAATGGATGCCCTCATTAGCCATGAATGAACAAGGAATGCTCTAAATAGTTTTTACATAACGGAAACCCGACATCAAAGTGCATGAAAGAATTCCTCCTCTGACTGGGCTGAATATCAACAAGACGATGCTCCATTTTTCCAAGAATTTATATTATTTGGGACTGAAGCTGCGGCTCTGGGGAGGGAATTTAACCTTTATTCCATTTCATTAAAAGGTACAATCCAGGATCATACTATGAACAAACAGGCTGCACCAGTGTAAGAATTAAAAACACTGGTTTGGATCCTGCTCTCATAAGAAGCCAATGTACCCTCCATCTCATCACCCATTATCCCCCACGTGCACGGTCACAGAAATATTAAAGGATTAATACATCGTAGGGGAAACAAGACTCCGACATCCAGCCACTCAAGTCCAACATCCACCTGCAGCTTCTTGCAACAGCAAGAACCGACACATTCTCATTCCGACCTCATCACATATGTACGTGTGGTCATGGACCTTCCACGTCCAGGTATGAGGTGAAAGGAACCATTGTTGCTGTTCTGGGACGCCGTGTCACGGTATGCCTGTTACATTCATTGTCTTCTTTCAAGAAATTTACCTTTTACATACAGTCTCTTTCAAAATAAACGCACTACATCAGTACAACAACGCAAATGACATTTTTTTTCCCTCCCGTAACTAACACACGTGGTTGGTTTTAGGAAAAAAGAACAGGGTTTGGCTTTTGTAGGATTAATGGCAGCATATTTAGACATGTCATTTTAACATTTTTAATCAATATTTCAGGGGTAGCATATTTTGATAGTCCAATACCATCCTATCAAATAATGCTCCTACTCATACCTGTCAAGTCTCCCGTTTTGGCTGGGAAACTACCGTATTTTACCCCCCTTTCCCGCCGTCCTCCCGTATTAGTATTTTTCCGTAAATCTCCCATATTATAATATAATTAAAAAGAAAAAAAAAACATTCCTCTGCCTCTCCAAACTGAACTCTGTCACTAGCCTCGCAAGAACTGCCACCTGCAGTAGCCTGGGTGGCAGTTGGCGCGAGGTTCTCGTGGTGGGCACCAAAAAATTTCACTTATTTTCAAATCCAAAACTTGACAGGTATGGGTCCAAGACAAGGTCTGCAGTCCCCCTGGAGCTTCCAGCCTCCACCTAAAGCCTCTGAGAAACAGCCACATCAAATTCTACTAACAGTTTTCAGCACCAAGTGTCAACAGAAACCTGGAGCCATTTCCTGCCAGCTGAAACTGCTCTGTGTCCACCTGCAGCTTCCTACAGCCAGCCCCTGAAACCTCCACCAAAACCTGTAGGCATGGTCCCTCCTGCTTACCGTCTGGCACCTGGTCGCTACCTTTATATAAAGCCCCAACCTCACCTGAGCACTGTGAGTGTACATGCCCATAAACGTCTCAAGCTCAGCGAATAAGAAGGCAATAAGAAAATACAGGCAGAGAACTGAGTCTCTGCAGATAAATACACCACCGCACACTTCTAGTGGATCATCAGTGATAATTGAGAGGCTTTACTTCTGTGTGAGTCTATACATTGTCTTTTTAGGAAAACCCTGCATGGTATATCTTTAATCTTTAGTCTCTGCCCCAGCTCCAGCCTCATCCTAAAGTTTGGCCCCTGCCTCCACCTACAGTCTCTGCCTACAGCTTTCAGCAACCAGCCTTTAAAATGCAGCTGTCACTATTCAGCACCACCTGCAACTTTTGGTGGAAAGCCAGCAGCCTCTGCCAGCCATCTGCTGCTATAACCTACACCTACAGGCCCCTGCATCCAACTCCACCATTTCCTCTGTTTTACATTTGAATCATCTGAATGTATTTGTGCAACAACAAAACCTCAAACACGTTCACTTCATCAGTGTTTTCAAGTTATGGTTTCCTGACGGTTACGTAAAGATCTCCATACATCTTCCACCGCTGTTTACACCCCACAGTATGCAAACAAAGTGGGACGCTAGTGTGCATTGCACGCACTCATTGTGTATTAGAGGAATGAGTCTTTTCCTCTTGACCTCTCTGGCACAGTTCCTCTGGCACAGAGCACCGAGCGGGCTGATAAGAACGCGCCCCTCTGTCTGTCTCCGCAGCATTCCAAGTGTCCTGCAGCGAACGTCCTGAGTCCCAAATGCACGAGGCGAGTCCCGCCGCAACCTGCACTCCCACTCCCTCAACCCCGCCTCGACTCAAGAACAATGAGACGTCCCCAATCGACGGGACATGGCTGGAGCTGGAAGTGGGACATGGACACACGCGAAGCACGACAGGCATGTTTCTCTGAGGCCCCGCCGTGGAATGTGCAACAAAGAATGCATGCAGGCTGCAACAATTCTGGGAAAAGGCGTCTAATCTTGTGAAGGAAGTTCAGCAATTCATATAAAGACACATTTATCACTTCCGTCAAGGTGCAACAACCTGTGAGTGGAGTAGAAGTGCAACATTCTGAAGGGACATTTCTCACTTTTTGGGCAACTCTGTCAACTTTTTTTTTGCAGACAAAAAAACTGTGTTTTGAAACTGGTTTTAATGAATCAGATATTCTTCTCTTCCCCAGCTCACTAATCTCCAGGTTCAAGAAATCCCCACCAACCTGCATCGCCTGTCAGCCACTCTGCAGAGATAAGTCAGCCCTCTTCACAAACAATCTCCGCTCATTCTTCAATCTTTATTCCCATGACAAGTTACGATCTCACAGATAAAACACATTCCTCAAACAAATACCTCAGATATCTCCAACAAGATGGGTTGATAATGTGAAACGATTTTCCCACCAAGTATTCACCAAGTTGGTCGGATTTACTTGTGCATTTGATAACTTGGCTTCATGATGTCTGGTTTGTGATTCAGGACTGGAGAGATTCCTGATTTATGACGGAAACATGGAAGATGAATCTTTCAAGCATTTAATACAGACACAAGCTGCTGTATTACTGGTTGATTGAGGAGTATCTGACTTGGCAGATTCATCACCGCTGACCATGACGAGACAACAGAGCATTTAAATTGCTCCCCCTACTGCTTGTTTGTGGTAAAGCAAGAGAAACAGTACAAGACAAGAGTGTCTCAGAGTTCCTGAAGTGAAGGTAAAATGTTTAAGCATGAAGACAAAGCTGGGTTAGTGGAATGGTTTAAACAGAAGATTTATTAACTATATTTACCTTCAGCTTCACTGTGCTGAATGACTTACATGCAGAGTTTGACACTAAAAGGCTGTTCTCACATTCATCAGCCTGAGGGGGAAACATTCTCTGTGATCACCTTAAATCTGAGTTGAAGATGTTTCCGTGCAGAAATGATTTTCTAACATTACAACTAGCTTGAAAGCTAAACGTGGTCCAATATGAAACTTACACAGGTGTGATGTGGAAACTTGAAGCCTCCAGTGTCCACACACTCACTTTACACTGTAGGAGACATATTTTATCGAACCGTTTAAGTTTCGAAATGGAACATATTTCCATGTTTATAGATTTCTAAGGATAATTTAGTGAGAGGGAGTAGTGTGGAGGATGAGACAGTACACAAATAAAATAAAGATAGAAAAAAAAAACATGAAATCATAAAGAACAAATATATTCTGAAATAAATAAAAAATGCATAAAGAAATAATTGCAGAGGCTGCCTTACAAACATACACAGAAATAAAAAATGTAGCTGTACAAAAATGTAAAAATAAGTGATATTCAATAGCAATTTTTTACGTCCTGCTTGTCAATTTTTATTTATGTATTTATCAATTTATTTCCATTTTGCTTTCAACATTTATTCAGTTATTGTTTAATTTATTTATGTATTTATTTATTTATTTATTACTATTATATATATATTTGTACATGTATTGATTTGTTTCCATATTTATTTATTCCTGTATTTCTTATACACTTATTTATTTTTGATTAATTAATGTGACATTTGCCATCCTCCTTAGAGGAGATGCTTTTTTTTTTTTTTTTTTTTTCTACATTTTTTTAATATAATTTTTTCTTTTCTTTTAATTTTTTATTTTTATTTTCTGACAAATGACATCAGACATAAATTATTATTTGAGGCAGGCTGAAACATGTCCCAAGGGGATCTTCAACATGGTAAATAAAAGTAAAAATGAAATAATGAAATAAAAATGGTCATTTTGACCAAAATAAAAAATAAAAAAATCTTTTGGCAGGGTCCACTTACTCAGGTTTTCCAAAGCTTTTAACTACATCTCTCGCACTCCTCACTGAATGGAGTTGCTCAGTAGACTTACTGAATGACCTTAACCCTTTCTGAGTAAACTCCACCTGCTGAGGAAGGCCAGAAGGTGCGACTGAAAGGTCTGGAAAAACCTTAATGATGTAATCAGGAGGGATGCATGATATTGGATTTTTTGCTAATATCCTATATGCTGATATATAACAACTTATTTGGCTGATAACCACTGCTGATATATCCACTTTGTTCCCCACCTAATTTTAGTGATCACAAGTCTCTCTTTGATCAGCACTTGAGACTGAAGTTAGAATATTTTGGCCTCTGCAGCATCAATTTCGACCATTGCTTATTATTATTATTATGCTTCTTGCAAGTGAGCCAAGGTTGTGGAAGGGCAAAGTAAATTGCTGGATAATGTAATCATTAGAAGCAAATTATGATTAATGATAAACAAATAACCAGGAGAATTCCTTTAGAGGGATGATGTCTTCTGTTTGCATCATACCAGTAATTGCACTCATAACATTTGTCCTGATAGAGTTAAGAACCTAATGCGGGCAATTCAATTCATTAAACTCATCAAATTAGCAATTACTCAATCATCTCGCAGCCTTAAGAGAATTTTTCCTGTGAATCATTACGTAAATAAGGCAGAACTCTCCCTGGACTCCAAATTGCCTCAGTCCTCCTCCCTTTTACTAGGCCCCTTCAAAGAATCTCCACATATAAAAACCTTTTCACCTCCCTCCGGAGAGAGCCAGAGGAATGCCTGCCTTGCCAAATTCCTCAGTGCTGTTTGTTGGGGCTTACAGTGCGCGTAACACAGTCTACCAAATACCAAAGTGAGAAGTCACTGGACTTGGACACAGCTGAGCAGAACTCCTGTGTTGTTGTTGAAACAGTGTGACAGCAAAAACACAGCAAACACATATTTCTTCACATTTTTCCACTTTATTTCCATTCAATCAGTGTGTTTTTCATTAGGGCAGCAGTAAAATATAACTATCCCCCCTCGGCCTTTCAGTGTTTGTGAGGTTGAGCGCCCCACATGGTTGATATTAACATTCCATCAGCTTTCTAATGATGAGGACAAAGCAGGCCGCAGGGGAAGGTTCATGACAGCATTGGCATGGTGCTCACATTCCTGCACTTGACTAGCCAGTGGGCCTCTGCAGGGTGGGTGGTGGTGGTGCTGGTGCTGGTGCTGGCGGGTTCGACACCAGCAACTGGGGAAAATGAGAAGAGCGACAGTATAAGCTGCCTCGTCTCCCTCCCTACTGTCTGGGAATCTTGGACAGACATGTACATATGTGGTATTTTCCCAGTTATGACAGACGTGTGGGGAGGACGGACACTCCTTTGGCTCGCAGCAACATTCTTTTCTCTGGATGTAAATGCAAAGTAATAACGCTGCATTCCAGGCAACTTGAGAAATTGGGACATGCAGCGCGGTATGAGGAAAAGTGCAAAGCGACTCCTCTTAATGTCAGAGTTCCAACGAGTAATCCAGGTGGAATTCAGCAACCAGAAAGTCTGTAATGTGAGATCACACGAATGTGACAGAAAACGCTATTAACGGTCAACAATTTAAGGCCAATTTAAATGCATTAGAAGCAGTTTCCTCCAAGGTCTGGTAATAAAACCTATACTTCCTGAGACAACACGTCCTAAATACAAAATGTTCATATCAGCTCAGGGCCCTGACACATCAAGCCAAACGTAGGCTGTCTGTCAATGCTGGGCCTTCAGTGAGCGTCTGCTGCCTTGTTTTTGTGGTGTCTTGTGCACCGTTGGCACTAGCCACACCTTATCGATGGCTTTTGAGTCAGCTGAGCGTGCTGAATCAATGGCGGCGAATGACTCTGACTGGCAGCTCAGCTCAGTGCATGAGAAGCTAAACAAAAATGAGAAAAGCAAACAGCCAAAAGGGAGTGAGATGGAAACCAATGTGTTACATCAGCGTCTTTAGTTCGTCCTGTTGGTCTTCCGGCTTCCCTTTTTAAATGACAAACACAGACCACCGTTGCCTGCTGGCATTGAGAGGTATTTCCTCTCACAGGCTCAGAACGTACATGCTGGTTGTTGCACTGTGTTTAAGTGCAACATTTGGGCGAGACACAGGTGACATTACGTGATGCAGCAGTCAGCCTTTGTCGGCACTAGTTCTCTGAAGTCAATTTCATGCATCTGGGCCTTTAAATAGAAATCATCAATGTTCAGGCAATCAGACACATTCCCGGCAGGAAACACACGGAGGTCAGATGTCGTCTAAGCTTGAATGGAATGCAGCATTATATAATATGTCTTGGGTTAAAGGGCCCAAACATCTGGCTTCTCTACAGTTAAACTATTTCAGATATGGCAACAACTTCCTAAAACAATTTGGCAAAACTAATGAAAATTTAAAGACATTACGAGCTGTCAACACGTTAGAGCTTCACACGCCAAGCTCAGCTGAGCTGTTGTTGAGTTTCTGTTGCTGACCATCACATCCTCTAGTTTCGGTGTTATATCCTTGATAGAGTCAGTCTCTGAAATTAAATTCACACATTACGTGCAGTTTTCATCTCTTTCCGTGTCTCTACTTTCTGGTCTTTTCCAAAGATTACAAGCTGACCACAGCTGTAACGATTATTTGATTAGCACAGCAGCAGGAAATCAAACTATTTGGATAGTCTTTAGAAGCAAACATGCTGAAATTAAGAGTTCCAGCTTCTCAGCTGTAAAGATTTTAAACTTTTGCTTGTGTGAAATTGAAGTGTACTGATCTGCTTTAGGTTTTAGACGACTGATCAGCCAAAACAAGACATCTACATATGTCACTTTGGGCTCTTTACAACTGTAGCAGACATTTTTAAATGTTTTCTGATTTTTTTTAGAGACCCAACGATTAATGAGCAAATCTATAAAAATAACTGGCAGTTTAATTCATGCCCTAAAGCTAAAAAGGCCAATCTCAGAATCCACTGGCCATCTTCTGACATTGACAGAGTCTCTGGGGGCAAGAGCAAATATATCAGGAGATTTGGTGTAGCCAGTTGATTCCTGGGCCAAGATGTCCTCTTCTGTGCGCCAGTCGTTTTGACTTATCTCCATAAAAAGATATCTGCGTATGAATGCAGATAAAAGCTAATAAAAAGCTAATATAAAGCCGAATCATCGCCAGACGATTGCATTTCAGAAACTGTGTTCCACCTCTCCGCAGGCACTGTTTATTTGCCATTCAAATGTGACTGGTGCATAAATCTGTTTGTAGAGATTACTTTTGGTCAGACATGTTCTCCTTTCCTGTTTCCAGTGTATAATGAGACCTTTTCAACAGGTTCATCGTGTCGTAAAATGGTATTCTAGTTTGTTTGTCTTTCAGATTGCAAACACAGACTACTGGAGGCACAGATTGTGCACACCATGCTTGTCAGCTGTCATCTTTGCGGTGCGTTTGAATGCAGGTCTCGACACGTGATGTGATGTGATGCAAAGCGTTTAATCAGTCAGCCTTTGTTCGTTCGTTAAGATAAGCTCCAGTGAAAACACATAAAAGCTGAAACACTCAAGTTTCAGCTTCTGCCGCCGCACAGATAAAATAAATACATGATAAACAGAATAAGGAAAAAGCTGCAGGCAACAATCTGAGCTAATCAGCTGCACAAGACTAATCCTGTGTCATATGTGTCACCTCATACAACACGGCCAGGCTGTGTGAGGCCACAGCTCTGAGCAGCCTGAGAGCTCACTGGAATTTCTGAATTACAATCGCTCCGTTTGACAGTTCTTATGAACACTTGGGAGAGCTCAAAGCTCTGAGAAAGAACTGTGCAAACTGTGTTACAATAAGAATAGATGTCTCTAAAGTTCAGTCGAGTGAGGCTCACAGCTAATACCCCATAAATTCTCCACCGCGTGCAGTTTAATTCAGTACAGGACGTAGTCTTCGGCACTGCAGTTCGAGGCACTTTTATATTTCCTGATTTATTCGACCGTACTCCATCACTAACCATTCTGTGCTGCAGCCTGGGCAGACTCAGGCCCTGAGCCACTTGGCTGGTACTTGGAAACTGTCTTGGCGTTGTTCTCGCTCATACCGTGGATGTGGGTGTCCAGTTTCTGGAGCAGCTCTTTCATCCGAAAGTTCTCTTCCTCCAGGAAACGAGAGACTGTACGGTTTGTGGGAGACACTGATGGAGGCTCCTGGAGGAGGGAGAAAAACACACAACTATGAGATTCTTTGCTAAAAAGGACGGAACATTGCCTTTACTACAACTGTGAATTATAATTTGTGATGAGCCTCACCACTGGAGGAGAAGGAGAGGAAGAGGGTGTGATTCTTTCTGCAGACGCTGAGGCCAGAGAGGCTTCAGAACCGGAGCTTTGCCCCTCAGCAGGAGAGTCATTTGAACTAAGCTTTGGCACTGAGTTCCTCCTGGTGAGTCTTGTGCTACTAGAGGAGGAGGAGGAGGATGCTGCTGAGTGAGGCCTGCTGTCTTGGGCCTGGCTACAGGGGTGCTCTCCAGAGGAATGGGACAGGGTGTGCAGTTGTTTGAAGAGGCTGTGGATCTGCCCTTCGTAGCGGGTGGTGGTCTCCTGCAAATTAGGAAAAGAATCCTGTCTGTAAAATGTGTAATGACTACATAACGACTGTGTCAAAGGCCGCAGACAAACCTTTGGTGACTGAGACTCCAGCCTCTGCAGCAGAGCCTTCAGATGCTGGTTCTCAGTTTGTAGAGTCTCCAGCTGAGCCTGAGTCACCTGAGAGAGTCAGAGAAGAAGAACAATGTGGTTTGTTTCACTAAACCCCTGAGAAGATTGTGAGAAGTGTGGTTTTCCTTAACCCCCTTGGATGATACCAAAAAAATGCAAAGCTATTCACTGGATTAATGCTACTGATGTTTGACAGGGACGATATGTAAGATAAGATGTATGAGTGTGTCATATCCAGCTTAAGATTTATGTGGGCATGAGAGCAAACAGAAATTGACAAGGGTCCCATCTTAATGTTTATGTCTTCAGTGCTTGTGCAGTGTTGGACATTATTAAAAGCCTCAAAATAAAATAAAGGTAATATAATGAACTAACAGATGTAAAAACTTGATGTGGAACTCAATGATTCACAATGAGAGGACTGGGAGAGTATTCCTCCTGTTAATGGTGTCCTTAATTTAGGGTTCAACAGGTAAATAAGTCACAAAAATACAAAATAAATAGACTTAGTTTTATAAAAATGCAGAAATAAATGCACAATATTTATTTATGCCCTGTTTAATTATCATTTTAATGTATTTATTTCAACATTAATTTGTTAATTTATTCTTTTATCTATATTTTTCTTCGTTTATTTTATATGCTTTTATTTATTTCTGTATGTACTTCAGCACATATTTATTCTTTTATTTATTTATGCATTTGTGTATTTCTCTCGTTGACACTTAAGTCATTTTTTCATCCTCACTCTAACACTCTCTCTGCTCCCTCTTGTGCATCAAATATCAAAGACTGTGGGAGCACTGCGGCTCTTTCTGGAACACTCCTGTCATGTCAGAAAAAGACAACAAACACACATATATCTGAGTGACAAAAAGTCATCAATTATGTTACAATTATGTTTCTTACTTTCAGCTCCGCCATCTTCTGCTCTGCTCGCTCCACCTCACCACGTTGCTGCTGCTTGATGCTGGACGAGGAACCTCTCAGTGTGGCGATGGTGACGTCACGTTGGTGCAGCTCAGCGGTCAGCTTCGACACCTCCGTCCTCATTCCCTCCACCTCACCACTGTGCGTCTGCTTGGCCCTTTGAAGCTCTTCTCTGAGCTGGAGAATAAATCCAGATATCACAATACGGATGTTACCTGAGTGTGCTTTGCTCACATTACAGTATGTATGTCAAAAACCTCTCACTGCATCACCAGTCAGAGACGTTTTCTGACCTTTCTCATCTCAGCCAGTTCAGCCTTGAGATGAGCCTCACATGACTGGGCGCAGTGAAGCTTGGTCGCAGTTTTCTCCAAATCTTGTCGGAGAGTTTCCACACCAGCGCAGCCCTGAGCTGCCAGACAGTCCTCCAGAGAGCTGAGGAAACAACAGAGCTGTGCTTTATTGACTTCTGTAAAAACCCTTCTCATACAGCACACAAGCATTAAACCAACTGTGCTGCAGCTACTCAACAACACATCCTCCCTTAGTATGAGTCTAGACTGCCCTCTGGTGGACTCGTAATGTACTACATCACAACATGACTGAAAGCAGTTACAGGTAGAGATCCACCCACCGAATGACTTGATCTTTAGCTTGCAGCGCCTGGCTGAGTCTGGCAGCTTCATTACGAAGTCTTTGGCGTTCGAGGCTGGCTCTTCGCACAAATGTATCCTGGGAGTCCAGTGTGGCGTGGAGCTCTTCTCTTTCCTCTGAGAGGACCTGTGGAAACATCATGGATCCTCAGCTGACAAAATTAAACTTTAATCTCCTACACTGCAGCACAGATACTGTTACAAAAGGTCAATGTTAGTTTTTGTGGGTGTCTTCTTCTCTACATTACGCCATGTTACGACAAAGTCTTTAAACTCCGACTGGCAAAAAAACAAAACAGTCCTGAAGACTAAAATTCAACTCATAAACCATGTGAAGTTCTGAAGACAGAAATGTTGCAACTAAACAGAGTGCAAGAGTTGGCGGGGTGTGTGCAGGAGTTTTTGTTTCTTTCACAACCATGACGAACACATTAGTACACAGAATCAAGAGTGTTTTCGTGCATCTGATGTGAGTTCACTTCAGAGTTGCTGTATAAAGTTCACTGTTCAGTTTGTTAGATATGTTTAAATCCAAAGCAATCATGGTGATTTTACTACATGTGAGCAGTAGCTGTAGTATTTCAGGAAAGTTTGATGATTATTGTGGTATTTTTGACCACAATAATCGTAGCATAAAAATATACCAACACATCCCTGAGTTGTGATCAGCCTACAGTCTTAATCTTTAGAACGTTCTACATAAAGTGGGTAACGATCACCGTCCAACATGCTGGTCCACGTCTTTAACATTAGCTTGGTGATGGGACAAAAACGTAGCCCCTCTGTTACAGCAAAAATACATTCTGAATATGATTTGAAAGTGATGACTGAAGGGGCTAGAGATGAAACGGTTACCAGTTTCATGAGGTCGTCCTCCTTGTATACAAAGCTCTAAATGGGCTAGGACCAAGCTACAAGAACACTGCGATCATCTGCTGCTAGTTTGTTGGAGGTTCCCAGCAACAGCAGGAAGAAGATCGGGGATGCAGCCTTTGTGAATGATGCCTCAAAGCTATGGAACACATGACCAATAGATATCAGGGAAGCTAGCTCGCAAAATATTTTGAAAAGAAAGTTAAAAACGTATCTGTTCACTTCAGCCTTTAACTAGCTCTGACTTTAAAAATACTACTTGATTTTATGATTTACAGTTTCACAATTATACGCTTTCATGAATCAGTTAATCCATGTTCTAAACTATTTTTGCTTTCCTTTTATATTGAATTGCCTTGCATTTCATGTATGAAAGGTACTATCATTATTATTATTATGATGATGATAAACCATGTCCAGACAGTTTGTATTATTGTTGCTTATTATTGCTTTGCACCAATGAAAAGACTGCGGAAGGCTGCAACAACACCCTGGAGATGTTTCAGTCTTCTAAGAGGACGAAGTCTTAAGTGTGATCGTATCTTGGTTTTTATAAGAGCGCACATTTGATACGGTTTTCATATCTTTACATAATATGTTGACTATGTAATTATTTTTCTGTTTATGGAAACAAAATCTGTTGCTAATTTTATTTGTGGTTTTCAAGAGGGTGTATCACAACTTTGCAAACATTTGCAGCACATTTTAACAATACCATTATAATACGGATTACTGTGATAATTGCAGTCACGCTAATCGTGAGAAGAAATTTTCAAAACATTTCCTTTGTCTATGGGACCAAATAGGAGCAGGTCTATTTCAGTCTGGGTCAGCTGGTGTTGACAGTTGGCAGATAAAAATCATATAGTGTGTGGTATGTAAAAATTCTTATCTCAAGTTTTCAGGTCCAGATATCGGTGACCGATGTTGCCACTTGTGTGCTGCCCGAGTTAGTCTTTAGGTTTGTCTCGGTCTTTATTCTGCCACTGCCTGTATACGTTCGTACCATTCTGCTAACCTGCTTCTCCCTCTGGTACTGTCCCAGCCACATCTGAAGCGGTCGGAGGCGTTCCAGTTCAAGCTCCTGTGAGTGCATGCTGCCCTGAGCCTTCTCCAACTGAGCACGCAGATGCTGCACCTGTGCACAGCATTCCCTGTGCTCCCTCTCCTTTTGCCACGATGCCGACTGAGCCTGGAAATAAAACGACATAAAAATATGTGTGAAAAATAACCTGCCTCTGTCTGACAGGACATCACCTGTTACAGTTATTAATTAGCTTTTACCTTCATGTGTGTGAGCTCATCAGTCAGGCTCTTGTTTTGCGCCTCCAGTGCCGTCAGTTGTTTTTGGTAGTGGATGCGCTGCTGTTCCCACTCTGCAGAGCGATGGTGATATTCCTGCACAGAGACAAGGATGATTGTACTCCACACAACCAGGAGGTGGCAGTAAGTGACCATCTGTAAGTGATGATGTCAGGTACTGGATAGAAATGAATGAATGATTTTGTTCTACCTCGATCTTTTCATTGAGTCGCATCACCTCTGAACGGTCTGCCTCTTTAGGATTCGCTCCTCCACTGGTCTCTTTGAGGTGTTTGCGCTGAAGCTTGTGATAACTCCTCTTTAATTTATCCAACTGCAAGAAAAAATGTTAGTGAGAGAGGATTCTCCAATTCAAGTTTTAATCAGAGGCCTTGAAAGTGTTACTGTCAAATACATATGAGGACAAATTAAAGAGACATTTTGGCTTTAGACTTCTCAGTCATCAATATCAGGTGCCTGTGTGAGGGAAGCTGAGTAAAATCTAAGATTGATCAATCTGTAAAGATAGAAACTGATTAAGTTGCTTTAGGAGTGATTTCTTTGACTGGCATTTTGATAATCTAAAAAGGTTAACAAGAAATACAGTAGGGTTGCAACAGTATGAGATTGTTATGGTGCAATAACCATCTCAGAAAATATCACATTTTCATGGTATGACACAAGTTATATTATTATTGTTACAGTGACCCTTAAAGGAATGAAAACTGAGGGGTTTCTTTTAGTTGCACCCGAGTGAGAGCAGTCACACTGCAGCTATTTGACTACTTAAACCCATCTGTGCGACACGTTATTATGGATCCCACCACATGCTGTGATTGGCTATTACTCATCACGTTGAAGCGTCATGGTTGGAAGCTATCAGAGTTTGGGCAAACAGGTCACGGTTAGGGCCAGTGCTTGCCAATCTTGGATGTTCTCTGAGATTTAAGTGTTAACTTAAGAGGAAAAAACTCATAAATGTATTGGCAGAATCAGGTAACGTGGTATTAAGAGTGATACAGTCCGTGGAAGGAGTAAGACTGGATGGGTGAGTGGACTATTTTAGTTTAGTTTCACTGATTTGTTTACACATATGCCAAAAAATACAAATGATTATATGCATGAAAAATACAGGGATGTGATGTAGAGACTTAGAAAAACACTCAGAGGGGCTTGATGAAAGCACTCACCGGGTACACCTTAATATATTAGATGATAAAGAAAAATATAACCTCAGAGAAACACAAAAGATAAGACTGCACACTCGCAGACATCCTATAAACGATAAGACAAAGTAATCAGTTCAACGAGTGGCTGTTCGACTGATTGTTTTTAATTGTGTAACTGAAACTTGTCTCACCTCTTCCCGGACTTTCTGCAGCTGCTGCTCGTACTTGGTGACTAATTCTTGTCGACCAGACTGGACTTCTTCAAGCTGCTTGCAGAGCAATCCGACCTGTGATCAGAGGTGATGACAGTGGTGGTGTAAAAATGTGGGGAAAACATCATATATAACAGGCTTTAGTAGGGATGCATGATGATATCGGCACATCATCGGTATCGGCCAGTATTGGCTTTAAAATGAAATATCGGAATCTGATAAAACATACGTCAGAACCTTGTGTCGGGTCAAGAAAACAGGAAACAACAGAATACACAGAAAGGCAATCCAGGCAATATAAAAAGCCTTTTATGGTAGTGGCTAAATCGTTAAAAGAACCACCATGTTTCAACCACTGCAGGTCTTCGTCAGGGCTTTAAAAACAAGTTTTTACATCTGTTTTACAAATTTTTTAAACCGCTACAAAGTAAAACAAGACTCTTAGAAAATAAAAGGTTGTGAATTATTATTTAAAGTAAATGTTCTTTATAAATGCATAGAAATAAAGTAAAAGTACTACATCTTCATATATGTATTGGTTATCAGCCAAATGAGTAGTTATGTAACAACATAGGGGATATCAGCAAAAAATCCAATATCATGCATCCCTAAAATGTAGTAACACATGTGGTGAGCAGTAAAATTGTCAAACTGGTCATTCTGCAATACAGCAAAATACTGTATTCCAAAATATGATTGATTGTGAATTACTGTCAGTGTATTTACATCTCTCTGTTACCAAAGAGGTTAAATGCTCTGGTTTTACTCCTCATGCTGTAACTAAAGAAAATATTAGGATCTGCTACTGCACCTCCAGGTCCCTCCGTTCAATGAGATTCCTGGAGGCCAACAGCTCCTCTTCCCCACTCTTCATCCTGAGCTCCATGGCCTGAATCTGAGCCTCCCACTCCCTCTTCTGATGACTGATCATGATGTCAATCTGTCTCATCAGCTCCTGAAGCTCTGGCTCACATGATGACAGGACAGAGCTGGAAAACAGATACATTAAAATACCACATTAGCAAGATCACCTGTGCTTGCCTGTGATATTCAGTCATTAGCTCATATTAGCTTTCCACCTGCTTCAGCCACATGTTACGTTACCTGAGGTCAGGATTCTGCAGAGATCCTAAAGAAGCCTCCATCTGGATGGACGTGACAATAATCGGGTCTGTTAACTCAAAAAACTTAGCTTAAACTTAGCTTTAGCTAACGTAGCAACCTGTGACAGCATTACCGTTACTGGCTAACCACGAACAAACTTAGTTGCAGCGATGCGAGTGAAGTTTCGTGAAACACCGTTACGTTCATTTAGTTTGGTTTGAGTGCGGGAAACACAAAGTTTCTAACATGGTTAGCAAACACAATGAGCTAACGTTTGCTAATTTCACTACTGCTTTTGTTTACTTCGTTAACTTCACCTCTCATTACGTACAATGGATTTCCTGATGTTAGGCGGTAACCCCGCCCACAATGTGCGACGTCATCACGCTGTGTTTCACGTCCAAAGTATCGGGTCAGATGGAAACTACATGCAGGTAACGTTACAGCTACAGTTACAGTTATTTTGATATCGCTCAGCTGCTGTAACAACACTTAATAGTATTTTTAGGGCAAGTATTTAGCGCTTAAACGTTACAAATAATCCCGCACACTGTAATAAAGCTTATTTCCAACCTGTATTTATAAAGTCTGCGCCAAAATGCGAAGGGATTTCAAATAATTAGTGTAATCTACATAACTATGATACACCCAAGAAAAGTAACATCATTGAAATTACACGTTGTACTCAACTGTTGATGCCGTCAATAAATTGTGTGGCGTAAGCCTCCCAGAACACGTGGCTCGTTGGTCTAGGGGTATGATTCTCGCTTCGGGTGCGAGAGGTCCCGGGTTCAAATCCCGGACGAGCCCATATTTTTGCCGGCTGTCAGAGCAGCTAGCGTTAGCCGCATGCTAACGCGGTGCTGCAACCGGGTTGACGGTTGCCGTTAGCTGTAGTTTTAAACATCCGCGTCAGCATGACTCGCTGTAATTGTAGTTTCCAACAGCAGGTTAGTGTGTTACAAGTCTAGAGACGAATTATTGTAGTTGTTCGAGGGCAGATAATCACGTTACATGTTACCTTCCCTTAGCTAACTTAGCATGTTAGCCAGATAGGATAGCTTCTAGAGTAGCTGATGTTAGCTTAGCTTCGCCGGTGTTATGGGTTATATATGGAGCAGAGCTCGGGAATGATCTGACATGGAGGCGCAGATTGTAAACACAAATAACAACAATATAAAAGTAGCAGCTAGCCTGGTAATGTTAGGAATAAATTCCTTGCAGTGTTGCAGTGTCAATGTGGCTCGTTGGTCTAGGGGTATGATTCTCGCTTTGGGTGCGAGAGGTCCCGGGTTCAAATCCCGGACGAGCCCTTCCTTTTTGGGACACAGTGTTAGTGTATCACTGCAACTTCATGTTAACACATTCAAATTTACATTGACGTTGTTTAGGTTTTGCATATACGAGCAGTTATCAGCACGCGTCTAATATTATCCACTATTTGCCTACACCCCCTGCAGCCAAACCTCCCGGACCCGTTTCTCCACCTGCCCTGCGTCAGACACTGAACAAAGAGCATCTCCTCTGCTCTGCTTCCCCAGCTGTTGTGTGTGTGTGTGTGTGTGTGTGTGTGTGTGTGTGTGTGTGTGTGTGTGTGTGTGTGTGTGTGTGTGTGTGTGTGTGAGGGGTTTGAGGCCCTGAGAAGACAGTTTGTGTTCCGCCCCCACAAACACAGCAGACACTAACAGGCGGCAGACGAGCCCTGCTTTCCATTCACTGCAGTGTGTCTGTGCTGTTCACTCTAAAGGGACAATGCGGGAGCTCTGAGCCTGCTCTGGGAATAACATTATTACATGGGCTTCATCTGAACTGTGAGTAGACTTTACTGACAAACATTCTCATTATTACCTTTATTAAACTTTTCCCCTTTTCGTAGAGGATGGTGTTTGTATTATTATCCTTTTCAGTGTTATTTAACTCCAGTTTTCTTTTTTTTATTGTCAGTGCGGTCTAGGCTATACTCAAAATATACATCCTAATTTTACTCAGGCTTAATTCACAATATCATTTTAGTCTTGAAATTTTTAAAAAAAGAGATAATGAAGTTAAAATAGAATGTATTTTATTTTTATTTTTATATTACTGCTGTGAAAATGTTTCATTTTATCAAGTTGCACGTCTAATTATTCATCTTTTACAGTGTCTTTTTCCTATTTCATTATTTTATCTCCATATACTCTGCAATCCTTATTTTGATTTTAATGAGACAATGAACTGCTCATTCATCTGATAACTAAACTTATTTTTATTTACCAGAGAGAAGCAAGCTGAGAACCTGCAGCGACCAACAAGTCCTGATCATCAGTCGTTACAGTGGAGCAGTTTTCACTGGGACTTACAGATCATCCACTAACTCTGATCTCTGCAGTCACACTCAGCTCCACCATGGTTCTATGTGAGGACGGCGAGTGCAGCGTCTGCCTCTTCCCCTACTCTCGGATGGACAGGATCCCCCGCGTGCTCCACTGCAGACACACCTTCTGCGAGCCGTGTCTGGAGACGATGTCGCAGGCCAGCGGCGGGCTGCTCACCGTGGGCTGCCCTCTGTGTCGCCGGGTGACCTGCATAGGACGCGGCCTCAGCCTGCAGGAAGCTCTGTGGGTCGACAGCAGGCTGTGGGAGCAGATACCGGAGGATGTGGACGCAGAGGCCGAGCAGGAGGAGGAGGAAGATGGACTCAAACAAGCAGCTGAGGAGGAGGGGACGGAGACCAAACAGCCGTCGGTGCAGGCAGAGTGGTGGGTTAAACAGTGAAAACAGACACATACACGGACATTAACACAGATGCACACTCATACTGGTTCACTGTAATTGCAGGTTTTTGTTTATGGGAATTTTCCCAGACTTTTTACAAGAAACTTTGTGACCTTTGACCTCTTGTTTCTCCTGATTTTCATTTTCTTTTAAGTAGCTTTGATATGAAGAGTTTTTTTCCTCCAAACACTGCTGTTCTACAGTGTGTGAGGACTGAAACTGTTTAAAAAAGAACCAAAAGAAGGGAGGAGAACAGTGTCTCCATGAAACCAGCGTCAAATTTGAAGAATGGTAACCAAAACATTCCAGCCATACCTGTCCATTCACACTCAGGTGATAATCAGTACGTTTGTCCACAAAGCTTCTCATTAGCACCTCAGCTCTGCAGTGCCACGTTCGGCTGTGAATACTCTGATAATCAAGTTATTGTTTGAGTCTTTTTTCAAGAAAAAACGCAAAACATTTTGGCCAAAACGACACATTTACCCTTTGAAACATGGATCGACATCAGATTTCTTGTGCTGTGTTCAGACGGCCTTTACAAGAACTGGTTTCATTTTTGTTTTTAAAACAGTGGAAAAAAGGTGATTTGCAGTTTGGCAAGAAAGGCCCCGCAGATTTCAGGAAATTAGTAAATTAGTAAAAACAACCTAAAAAAAAATTTTTATAAAGAGAGAAACAGGCGAGTAAATTATTTTACTATTTTAAAAAAAATATTGGAAAAATAAACAATTTAAGAGAAAAAATAGCAGGTTTTTTTTCCCCAGGTAATTTCCTTGTTAGTTTTTGTTTTTACTTTCTTTTTTTTTTTTAATTGGACTCATTTTCCAGTAACTTCTTGCAGGTTTTCTTTTTTCTTTTATATTTTCTCACATTTTTAGGTAATAGTTTGTTTTTGTTTTTTACTTTTACTTTTTTTTGTTTTTGTGTAATTTTCTAGCAGCCTTTTATTTTATGTTATTTTTGATAATTTCCCTTTTTAGTTTATTTTTTAAAATTTTTTTAGATATATTTTCAGGCAATTTACAGGTAACTTTTTGGATTTTTTTTGCAAATATTTAGGTAATTTTCCTATTTGTTGGGTTTTTTTTTTATCTTTTTGTGCTAATTTTAAGGTAATCTAGTAACTTTTTACATTTTTTAATGTTATTTTTAAGTAATTTCCCTTTTTATTTCTGGGGGGTTTTATATACTTTTTTTAATTGTGCTAATTTTCAGGTAATTTTCTTGTAAATTTTTACAATTTTCTTGCTAATTTTTGGGTAATTTCTTGTTAAGCTGCTCTTTCCCTTCTTACTATTTGAAATATATCAAGCCACTTTGCTCAGGTTTCAAAGGGTTAATTGGTAATGAAAATAATTGTTAGTTGTAGCCCTAAAATCTTGTCTTGTTTATGTTTCAGTGCCTCCTCCAGCTCAGCGAGAACAAAGCTCAAACTGCCTGCGTTCTTCAGGAGGTTCAGTTTGACAAAGCAGCACCAGGAGAGGATCGTGCCGGGCAGTAATGTGTAAGTTTTGACTTCGGTGACGATAATAACAGAGAACTAAAGTGAAATGGTGGCCTAATATTTTTTGTCTTTTTTAATTTGAAGGGAAATGAAATCCTGGCGCAGGCTTTCAACTGAAGAGACTATTTGAAAAGACGCGACAGCTCCTCTCAGGATGTAATTTACGGATGGTAGACGCCACTAGAAGACTCGACTCAGCCTTGTCAGCAGAAGGAAAGTTGAGGCCGTTAGGGCCGAGAATCCATTTGTGTTCCTGTCAAGACATTGTTTTGTCCTCAGCCAAAGGTGCCCTGTCTCCCCATTATTTATTCTGGGCTTAATTCTCCCAGCTGGTGCTGTGGGATTTGGTTCAGCTGTCCCAGTGGGACTCACACCCTGAGACCCCCTCATAACAGATGGTCTCCTGAGGATTTTCCCTTTTCCATAGCCACTGCTGAACACTGAATATAACTTATTGTTTTTTTATTTATGATAGCTAGTTGACAAAGTATCTAATAAAACTATTTTTGAATGAATTTCTCTTTGTTTGTGTTTTTATTTACTAATTAAAGGGTAAGTTTGGTGTTTTTGTGTCTAAGTCTCCCTCATGGGAACAACAGGTTTTGAAATTTGTCCAGTGGTGAAACAGGCTGCGGTGTAACCATTCAGGGAATGTTTGTTCGTCAAGTTACGCCCACATAAAGTGTTTGTTTTTGCCACTGATGGGCTCAGATTGTTATTTTAAGTGCCGGAAAACTTATGGAAAGGATCCCCACAGAGACAAACCTTATTGTTAGAGAGTAAGATCATTTTTGTTTAACAAGAAACAGCCCAGAAGTGGCCATTCCCAAATCCACCAGACCCCATTTAAAAAACAATGATTTAAGTGTGCATAGAGCGAGCTTATCTTCCTAGTTTACAAGGTGAATTAAGTTTTTTTCCCGACCGAACCAGAGTTGGTGATTGTTGGAACGGTAGAAAGACAAACCAAAACAGCTTTTGTGAGTTTTATTTTGTTTCTGTCGATATTGAATGAGCAAGTTTTTCAGTGATTAAATTACTGTTTATTTAAATGGAGTCTGGTGGAAGTGACGATGGCTATTTTGGGGCTGATTCTGGTTAAACAAGAAGGCTCTTCCTCTTTAACAAGAAGGTCTTTCTCTGTAGGGATCATTTCCACAATGTTGTCAGACAGTTACAATAATAACTAACAAAAACAAACACTTTAAGTCAACATATATTGATGGTGCGAGTGGTACTGCATTCAAAAATAATTCTCATTTGACACTTAGAAAAAACATGGAAAAATAAGGAACAGGTTGGAAAATACAAAAGAATCTTAAACTCTGAGCTAAAACATGACAGTTCTCTACCGTTGACATCATTCATGACACATTAAGTATTTGAGTGACTGAAAAAAAAGTGAAGCCAGTAGGAGATTTCTGAATCGCATAATGTGAATATTACTTTTGTGGGCTCGATGCACAACAAAGACGCACCACAAAAGACTCATTCAACCATGAAAGTGGATTAAAAACTCCATTCACTGAGCATCTGGCAAGTTTTCCATGTTCGAAGATATTAGAATCTGGATCATCACTATCATGGAAATGGCCTTTGTGTTACCTTATGTGCACATATCAGTTAAAAAAAAAACACAGCACATGCCATTCTGAAACGAAAAGAGATTTAAATCTCAGTCCAAGGTCACTGCTAAGCATTACAGTGTTTGGCGTCTCCGTCATATTAAGGTCATTGTTGTTTGGAGACACGCTGGATGGAGAAAGAGTGCCGTTTGTTGTCACACCGGTTTTGTAGCCAACTAGTTTTAACAGGTCATCTCAACTGTACTCCTGTGAAACACACTTGGTCATATTTTGATTGATGGTGTGTTTTTTTCCCTCTCAGTATCGTTTATGTGTTCCCACGGTTCAGTATTATCACAGTGACTGACATCATCTCTTCCATGATGCCAAACACGGAGCTGCATCCAAGTTGTAAATGAACTGGCATCAGCAGAGTTGGCCGTCACAGCTGCAGTCTGGCCTGCAGCAGGAAGGCAGCGGCCCTGCAGAGAGCCAGCAAACAACACAGGGTTGTGAAAGTGGCACAGCACCAGTTTCAGTTTCGCAACGTATTTACTGGCTCTGAGTGCGCTCATGGCAGTGATGATCACTGGGATTAACAGGAAATAACTGCCAGTCAGGGGTGGAAAGTAACTAAGTACATTTCCTGAAATACAACTTTAAGTCTTTCCATTTTATGTTACTTTATACCTTTTACTTGACTGCATTTTAGAGGGAAATGTTACACTTTTTAACTCCACTACATTTATTTGACCACATGATTAACTGTTTAGATGAATATGTTCATAAAACACAACATTAAAGATTAAACCAGTGCTTTCTCAGTATTGTTACCTCTTTCATTTAGACCGTGTGGTTGAGGCTCCTTGTCACGTTTAAGCAAAACTGTGTTTTTGGGAGTTATTGTCATGTTTCCACCAGCTTTTTAGTCACCAAATGATGATGTTTTTCCACTGGGGATATCGCCATGAAAAGCAGTTGTTTTTAATTGAAACATAGCTGCATTTCCAGCTGGTATAGTGCCATGAAAAGCAGTTGTTTTTTTACCAAGACATCGGTGTGTTTCCACCAGGGATAGTGTCATAAAAGCAGTTGTTTTCTATATACATTGTTTTGTTTCCTGCCAGGATAGTTCCACAAAAGCGGTTGCGTTTTACCAAGACATCACTGTATTTCCAGCTGGGGTAGTGCCATAAAGAGAGGTTGTATTTTATCACGACAGGAATGATAAATACAGAAATAAATTCAAGGTATTTATTTATATCAGTTTAATCATCAACTTTATGTTACTATGCATTTACCTATTTATTTCCATATTAATATTCATTTTTTTGGTATTCTTTTTTTCCTATATCTGTTTACAAATTTATTTCAGTAAGTATTTATTTTATTCCGGTTTTTATACATTTATTTATTAATAACATATTGTAATAATACTTGTCCTTAACTAAGGAGAACTTTTAAGGGATTCTGTGCAACTGTTCAAGTCCCTTACCTACAGAGACATTAACCCCTTAGGACCTTTACTTGTATAGGAGTGTTTTTGCATCATTGTACTGGTACTTTTACTTAAGTGAAGAATCTGAATCCTGCAGGTTGGTCCTAAGATCATTTACTAAAATAAAAGCAACAATGCTACAATATGACAATACCTTATGACAAAGAGTCCAAAAGCTTACCTGAATTAAAGTACAAACTTATTATCACATAAAAAGCATTCAAATAATCTACTGTTATAAAGTAAAATGGCTGCTGCAACTGAGTAAATGTACTTATTTACATTCAATCACTGCGGGTTTGTCTGTTCAGACTGGCTAATGACACAGGTATTTAATCCAGTGACACAACAGGTAAACACATTTCATGGTAAGAATTCTTTGCCACCAACATGGTGCAAGACAGTTTCCAAACAGAGCTGCAATGACAGAGCAACAGTACATTCCTGTGTTAATATGTGTTTTATGTGCAATAAACACAAATACCTCCAGTGCTTATGTGTGTTTGCAGTACAGTAAATCTGGGACTAAGCTAAGGATTCACTCCAGATGTGTTTCTGATAATATTCATCATTAAAGAACAATTTGTTAGAAAGGCCTAGATGTACTCAAACTGGGGCCAACGGCTCAGCTGTGCCCCGGGGCCTTAATCTGGGTTAATCCAGCATTGATCAATAAAGCCAGTAGTCATCAGCAGAAACTGGAGTTGTTGTGTCTGAGTAGAAACCCTGCACGCTCCAGCATGTACAAATACTTCACATTGACACAATAATTGCTTCATTGCTGTAACTACGTCTGTGGTTCCCAGCCTTTTTTTGCCTAATATACCACCACATTCCTTGATGTGAACTCAGGAACCCCTGAATCAACACCACCCGTCATTTTCAGTGCACAGGTTCACTGGAAGTGATTTTAAAATAGATACTGTCATAATTGTTTTTTCACACAGTTGTATGGAGGATGAAAAATGACAACTAGCAATTCACATTATGTATTCATAATGTGAAATACCTACAGGAATGAATACATACATATGCTAATAAATAAATATTAAATCAAATGAAAGAATAAATAAATGGTGAGATAAGGTTAGGACCTCCGACCTCATCAACATACAGACAGGAATACAGAAATAACACAAAATATGTAAAAATAAATTTAAGATATTTATTTATGTTGGTTTAATAATCAACTTTATTTATCTATTTATTTCCATATTAATTTCAACATTTTTTTTCATTTATTTATGCATTTATTTCTATACTTATTCATAAATGTATTTTTTACCTATGTATTTATTTTATCCCTGTTTTCCTCTATTGGATAGAGCAATAAATAAATAAATATGTAAAAAAAAGAGAGAGAGTGAGAGAGAGAGAAATATGTAACTATGTAAATAATAAATGTATAAATAGATAAATGTATAAACAAATAAATAAATAGTCTACTTATTTAAACATTTATTTATTTATTTTACTATATTTTTTACATTTATTTAATTTTATGTACTTTATTTTTATATTTATTTATGTATTTAATTAGATTTATTTATTCTTCTATTTATTTATACATTTATTTATACAATATTATTTTGGTTAGTGGTTTATGTATTTTTTTTTAAATTTATTTACTCCGGTTTTTATTATACATTTATTTCTTTTATGTATTAATGTATTTATTCCTCTATTTATTTATCTACAAATGTATTTATTCATTTATTTTTATATATATATATATATATATATATATATATATATATATATATATATATATATATATAATTTTTATTTTTTTTTTTGTAATTGATACTTACAGTTGCTGTATGTAAATCTGGAGAGAGATCATTGATTGTTCAAGTGTCGTTCCCAGGTTGTCAGGTCAGTCCGACTGAGTAACATAGCAGTTTAAAGTTATTTTTTGTCTTCCATACTTTTTGAAAAAAGTCCATCAAAAGGACATTGACAAGAAAAGACACGATCACTGCACAGCTACTGGAACACAATAAGGTGGACAGGTAGAAGTGTGAAAGACAGATACCTCAGAGGTGTACAGTGTTAGAAGACAAGTTCAGGGAAAAAAGAAGAGTGCACGACTTTGGTAATAAGACATCTTTATTAATCATTTGGAGAGACATGCTTGATCTCTGTACAGTGTGAATGGAGAGTCAGCTCTGGACTGATCAGGTCTGCTGCACAGAGCTGTGACAGAACATACACACCCCCAGGGAATGGTCACGGCCTCCATCCTCAAACGCAGACCCCCGACACGCAAAGACATTTGTTGCACTACTTGGTCCATTTCCAGGGAATGCTCAAACAGGCCTCTAAGTGGGACTTCAATATGCAAGGGGAATAAATACAAAGGAACGTCTACTGAATAATCATTTGTCCTCATTTAAAAATAAAACCCAACGAGTCATTTCTCAAAAAGTGCTCTCTTTACAAGGCTGTGTGGTTGGTAATAAGAGCAGTACATTCCTGTTTGGAGATAATAAATAGGCAGCGACGCGGAGGGTTGATACATTATCACTTTATCTTTCATTCCACGGATTTTAACTTTAAAAGCAACCTGTCTGTCTTTCCCAAACCCACAAGATAGTGCGTTCCAGTCTGTGTCTCCTGTGATATTTGACCCAACTCTGTCTCTTAGTATTATTATTATTATTTGGCTCATTATGTGGGTTAGAAAGGTTCACTAGTTCTCACAAGAGTGCTCCCCTTTTTTGGACCTGTGTGAACAATTCATAGTCTACTCTAAGACACAGTACTCCAAATGTTCTGGAGATAAAGATTCTTTTTTTAAACCATGTTTCTAAGACTTACATTGTCACTCTAATTCTAAAACATGTTCTTCAAAAGTGCAGTAAGATTTCACTTCAAAGACGAGTCAAATCAAAGTAGTGTTCTCGTCACTGGCCGACTTCACCGCCAGTGTGTTAAGACCAAATTTAAACAACATCGCAACATTGCATAATGCCAGCGTCAGTAGTCAGTTTAAACACAAGCAGCAAAGAAAACCTCATCTCAGTGGGGACACGTCACGTGACAATCAGACACGTCTTCAGTGACTGTACATTTACAATGAAGCTTTTCAGAACTTCATATTAACCTGAAAGGTCTACATGTGCAAATTAGTCTTCTGTCAGGAATAGAACTGGTTTACAATGCACTGGTTTAAGTTGTTAGCGGTCTGTCTGGATCACAGAACCTGCATTAAAGTCAACAAGTCCTCCAACCCGTACAACCACACAAGTCGTTTGTTCAAGTCTAGTAAATTGCATTTATAGCGTTGTTCCCAGGCCCTCAGGAAGTGCGCCAGGCTTTGAAGCCTGTGGCCAAACAGCGTTACAGCAATTTCCACGGTTCGTCATGTGACTCCATGTGGCCCAAAAGGCTTTTTCCCATTGATGAACATGGTGAAAAAGACATCTGTAAATGAGTGGATAATGTTTTTTTGAGCATCACAACCTCGCAAAATTACTCGCTTCACTATCAGGATGTGATCCATTTCGGAGTCTTGAAGAGTTGTTCGAGTTGGCAAAGCATGAAACAGAAAATCTGCCTTTCAGCCAATGGAAATAAGACACTCGGCCACTGTCAGTCTCTAGTTTACCTGCTCTATGGGCTGCACAGTGCGAAGGTAGTGCCGATCACTTCCATAT